>CM031239.1:313086362-314286362 GCA_018340775.1 Taxus wallichiana var. yunnanensis
ATAAAAATGCAAAGGGTTTACTCAAAAACATAAACTAATTTTCCAAGAGAGACATGGTAAGAAGATGCATAAAATAAAAACTAAACCATCAAAGGTGATGCACCAAGGAATGATGAACACTGTCTTTGCCAATTAACACAAACCATTAAAATGCAATGCAAGATCATGCAAAGATAACCAAATTTGCAGGTGAAAGATGAGGAGGATGCAAATGAACACAGAGAGGTTTGAGAATCATCCACGGACATGCATTATTTGCTCCAAAGATTGATACAATACACTACAAAAATGCCAAGAGGCAAAGTTGCATCACATTTTTAGATGGGAGGTTTGAACTCCACAAATTCACTGCCAAAGAGAAGAAGGGAGGGGAAAACAAGAATGTCGAACCTTTAGAAAGCCCCTCCTTATAATTTATAGGAAGAATGAGAGAGAAAGAGAGAGAAATTCCAAATCTACCCCTCTAGGGTTGCATTTAATTCATCTCATTATGGCGGTAGGTGAGAAGCCCATGAAACCCAAAAAATGGCGAATTGTATTTTTCATTTTTGAAGAACTTGTTCTCACCCAATTAAAGATACACAGTTGTAGTTAGACAAAGGACCTCGTAAGCTTTCCAGAAAATCCTTGTTGTGTGAATCCGAGCTCCCTGTGAAAATTTATGGCCATTTGAATATTTGGGTCAGGGTTTGCTTTCTTTCGAGGTTTCAATGCTCAAAATGTTGTGCCTCCTGAAGATGCACCTCAGCGCATCCATCCTATGTCAAAATAATCTTACGTGCACCATAGGTGCTGAAAATGTGATGTCGACACCTTGTGTTGTGCGCCCCTAGCCTGCACCTTGGGCGCGAATTTTTGCATGCCAACACTTTGTGTCGTGCGCCCCTAGCCTGCGCCTTGGGTGTGAATTTTCACATGTCAACACTTTATGTCGTGCACCTCTAGCCTACACCTTGGGCACAAATTTTCACATGTCGACACTTTGTGCTATATATATTTACCCAGGGGGAGATATATACAACAATTTAGTGACTCAACGGTCACCTGCCTTTTGCTAGTTAGAAGATCAATGGCCTTTTAGCAATCCATTTGGCATGGAGTTGTAAGTAATAGCCTAAAACCAACTTTGATATCGATCCCGAAGCACAAACCACAACTCCTCCTTCTCCGGCAGCACGCTGAAATGTAGAAATTCAACTTGAGAGAGAAAAACTTGTGCCAAAGCACTTAGAAAAATTGAAACCATCTACAATGACAGACAATGTGCATACGCACTTAGAGAATTAAAATCTAGGCTAATATTTACATAAGGTAAACCTTTTCCTTTTAATAGAAATGTTTAAGATAGATTCCATTAACTCGAATCGGGAGTTCTTCTCATCGAATGTAGACAATTGGAAGGCATACTACTTTTTACATCCCCGTGACCATGTAGGGGCCACTCCAAATGGCATAAAACTTGGAATGCCTTCCTGGTTTTTCCCGATCTGCATCCCATTTCAGAACTAGGTCCCCTTCTGGAAGGTCCTTTGCTCTTGCTTTCTTATCAAACCATCTTTTTACTAAGGCCTGATGCTTTTGATTGTCTAAACTACATACTCTCTGATTTCTTCCAATTCCATCAACTCTGCATGTCGGCCTCCATTGGTTCGAACTCGGACAACTCCAATTGCTTCATGAGCTCAATGCGGGAATTCTAATTATATAGGCAATCTTGCCTCTTTCCCATAGACCAACTTGTAAGGAGAACTACCTTGACCTCTTTGGTGTTATCTGTCAGCCCATAATGCTGATTTTATCTTGGTATGCCATGTTCTTCTGGTTTTCATCTAAAGTCCTTCGACGATCCTTAGCAAATTCTTGTTAAATGGACTCTTACCTTTCCATTACCCACGAGTAATAATTTGAAGAGGTGCTCAATTAGATTCCATTCTTGACAGACCCATTACGTAATCTTGGAACCTATGAATGCCAATGCATTATGCGATATGATAGTGGCGGCACACCGAACCTGGTCACTATTCCTTCATCAAAAAGTCTAGTATGTTAGACTCATTTTCCTCTTTGAGTGCTACTGGTTCGGTCCACTTGGTGAAATAGTCCATTGCCGTGAGAATCCACTTGTGGCCTTGGCTTGAGTTTGGGTTGATGACCCCAATGAAGTCCAATCCCCATTGGTAAATGGTGTAATGGAAGCAATGGAAGCATGCTAGTCTTTCTTTTCCATGAAGAGTGCACATTTCTTGCACTTTCTTATCCATGTATAGCGGTTGTTCAACACCTTGGCAATAATACCACTGCCTTCATTATCTTGAGAAGCTGTTACTCGTGGGGTGAAATGTCCTCCGAAATCTCCATCGTGAAAATATCATAACACCCTCTCAATTTGATGCCTTCTAATGCACCTCAATAACTCCATTGATGTCTTTTAAACAAAACACCATTAACAAGCACATATGGAATGGCTTGTAATCTAAAGTATCTCCTCTTTGCTTTTCTCATTTATAGAGGGCATAGGCACACTTTGTAGAAAGTGTATCATATTAAGGTCCAACAAGGAGTGGGCACATCATCATTTTCCTATTCTTGACCATCATGTAGCACCAAGACAATCTCGTTTTCATCACTTGCTTGAACTTTCAGACTCAAAGCTAAATTGTTTACATAGTCCTTTTCCATGTACTAGTTTTGTGACCTTAATCTTGATGTCATATTCCATGACACGGGTTATCCATCTACACGTTTCTCATTCGAGATCCTTGTTTAGAAGGAAGTCCTTGAATCCCGCATGAGATACCAACAATTGGATCTTGTTGTTTGATACTAGGTGCTTGAATTTATTTAAGCTCTGATCAACTACTGAGGACATGCTTTTGATGAAAGAGTACCTATTTCCATATTCCTCCAAGCCTTGGCCTTGAAGAAAGCAAGCTGGTTGTTCTAATCCTTCTTTGTTTTGTTGTACCAAGATTACGAAATTGTGTCTCCACCATCGAAGGCATATAACATGAAGTCCTTGGAGAAGTGGATTGACGAGTCGGAGCTTGAGATATAGACTCTTTTATTGCCTCAAAAATTGCCTTGCCTTCGGATGTCACTTAAATTCCATACTCTTCTTCAACATCAGTGTTATTGGCTTTACGAGAGCTGAAGTTTAGAACAAACACAGGACAAAATTGATCCTTCCTAAGAAGCTTTGAAGAGCCTTCTTGTGACTTGTGCAATGGAAGCGCTTGAATTGCTTGACTCTTTCACAGGTCGATTGTCAACCCCTCCTTTGAAACAATATGGCCTAGAAGTTTTCCGTTCGTGAGCCAAGAATATGCATTTTTGGGATTCAATGATACTCTAAATCTTCTACACCTCTGAAAATACCTACCTCAAATGAAAGAGGTGATCCGCTGCATTTATTGAGAATACGGTGATGTCGTCCAAGAATATATCAAAACTATTTTATTGATCAATCCCTTGAATGCCATATCCATTTCCCTTTGGAAAGTGGCTCCAACATTTGATAGCCCAAATGGCATATTCTTGTAGGCATAGGTGCCCCATTTGGTGGTGAAATCCATCTTGAACTGGTCATCTTCTTTCACCATTATCTGATTATACCCTGAATAACCATCTAGGAGAGAAATCTCTCGAACCGGATACCACTTACGATATTTGTTCCATTGAAGGAAGTGGGTAATGGTCTTTGAGAGATGCCACCCATGTTGAGGTCTCGGAAGTCCACACACAACACGATTTCTCCACTCTTCTTCTGGCCCAGAACCAAGTTTGGCAAGCCAACTTGAGTGCTTGATCGGGAATATAATGCTTGCCTCTATTAGCTTGTTTAACTCTTTCTTCATTAGAGGCTCGATGTGAGGGTTAACTGGTCTGCTTCTTACGCGATGGGCTTAGCATCTGGATCCATTCTATGGTATGTTGTGCCACTTCGGATTGAATCCTCTCAAGTCTTCATAGCTCCAAGCATAGACATCTGGAAATTCTTGGCAAAGTTGTATGAAATCTGATTTCTCTGCTTTCGGTGGCCACTTTACCAATTTGAAGTGTTTTGCCTTCCCAGACGAATTAGCTCTGAATCTTCTCTCTTGACTGTATGTTAGCCTTTTCCTTACGGGAGGCTGGTCGTTAGGGTTGAAGATAGACTCAGCGTTACTAAACCCTTAGGAAGCTTGTTTGTCCGTGCTTCGCACTACTTGATCACCGTCTTTGCTTGCTCTAGTACATCACGATTCCTAGCTAAGAATTCAGCCTCTTCTTATAAAAAATTGACTATCTGTTGATCATTCTCAAACACCTACTGACTTGTGTTATTATCTGGAACTGCTTTGCTGGCCTCACAATCACATGCATATGTGGTTGTGTTTTTCCCACTCGATGTTGTCACCACATCAAACGTTGCTCCAACTCTGCCATGAGCCTATCCACGGCTTCATTTTTCTTCTGGTATGGACACGATGTTGAAAGCTTCAAAATCCTCAACGAGGTCCCATACCTGTATTCTTGTAGTTCCTCGTGGAGGTCATTCTTTGTAGCATGTTGTCCCTTGACTTGGTTGACAATTAGCTCACTATCTCTAAACACTGCACGTTCTTTATGCCCCTTTTCTTGGCCTAATAAGTCCATGAATCAATGCCTCATATTCAGCCAGTGTTGTTTGAATAGGAAAACTGGAAGCGAAAGGCTGAATAATATTTGATGCCTTGAGGTGAAAGAAACATAACTCCTCCTCCTGCACCTTGCGCTACTCCTTGATCCATCGAAAAATAATTGCCATACCTCATTGTCATCCTTATGGTCTGTTTGGTGATGCTTTAGGAATAGGATGGTTTTCTTCATGTATGCAATAGAATCCTAACTCAGATTCTTCTACTTCTTGTAGGGATAAAAATCATGTACCTTTCTTGCCCATTCATCAAGATTCAAATCTGGGATGCTTCAACTTTGGTTTTGACTTCATCTATGCTTGGATAATCTTCTTGATCAAATGTTGAATAGTTGGCATTGATTTGGCTTGGAGTATGAGGCTCAATATGAAAGTTTGTAATTGGTTCTGATCTGATTATGACCTTAGTACCATATCTTGTTACGAACAACATGTGTGACCGGATCAATGAGATAAGTAGCCTCCAATTCTAGGTGAAATCCCTTGATAAGCATAGGGAAAGAGTGGTGGAAAATCTATCACACGACACATCTTGCAAAACGGTAACATTGGGGCATGCATGCAGGTAAGATTCAAACCTTTAATCACTCCCCACCATTCTTTACTACTCTTTGTCCCATCCAATTACACTACCCCTTTGATATGACTTCATATTGGAGACTCGGTTGATCGACTATTTGCTTGGCATGTGAGAACTACTTTCCTAGAATCAATCATGCACTTGTGTACTAGTTTATCCCCAATGATTAATGAAACATATAATGGAGGGGCTTACAAAATTTACCTTGTTTTCCTCCATGATTCCCTTGAGTGAGCAGCACTTGTGAGGACATTCTCTTGCATATGGACTGGTGGTTCGAAGTGGACCAATTCTTCATGGAAGCTTGTAGAAGATCTCTTTGGCTTGGGATGGATAAAGACTCCCACATTAATATATTCACATTTATCTAATTCATTTGATCAATGATGCTAAATGGGGATGAAACATCTCTTTGCTTTGTCCTTTAGCTTTGCACATTCCTTTCTTTGCGCATGGGTAGCGATAGCAGGCATTTGAGTTGGTTTTGAAGGTGGTTTGGGTTGTCCTTGTGTGTTTGGAACTGTATTTTTCTTACCAACACCTTGTGGAGTGATGGAAGGTTGTAGATCACTTGGAGCCAATGACTACCCTTCACCAATATTCCTCTTCTTTGATCTTTTTAGCTACTTTACACTGCTTTGAGAAATTGTTTGATTCATGCCACAAAAAATCCTCGGCTTGCCAATTCACAAGTGCGGTATCATTTGGAGTGTGTTTTTTGAGATGTCCTTATTGTTGATTTGTTTCTTGACTCACTTCACCCTCTCGCTGAATAGTTGTCACCATCAAGGCTTGTTTCAAATAACCATTGAAGCACATAGATTGGTTGTGAGGTTCATTGCATGGGAAACACCAATCATACTCTTGAGCTATGTTGTTTTGCACTGTTTGGCACTAA
This sequence comes from Taxus wallichiana var. yunnanensis, assembly GCA_018340775.1. Taxonomy (NCBI): domain Eukaryota; kingdom Viridiplantae; phylum Streptophyta; class Pinopsida; order Cupressales; family Taxaceae; genus Taxus; species Taxus wallichiana. The sequence continues at coordinate 313,092,516 of CM031239.1, forward strand.
TGCTTTAGAAGCAGATGCAACATTGGGGTTATAGGGCTGAAATGATCTATTTGTGGGAGGCCTTACTTGGCTTTGATTTGCAGTTGGATTGGGTGGCCTATTGGGCTAGTATGGTTGCCTATTAGGTTGAGCTTGAGGCTGATAAGAAGGTCTAAAGCTTTGGGCCTGCTGCCTCTTGAATGTAACCATCTCATTTCCAAAATTTTGCAATTGTTTCATGACCTCCTGGAGTTCATTTGAAGCACTAGAGGATGAAGTAGAAGTTTCATTTGAACTTTGATTTCTAGGAGTGGGAATAGGAGCCAAAGTGGGTGCTTGACTAGTGCTTGGATTTTCTAAGTTTGCATACAAGGGCATGGGAGGCCTAGGAGCCACTTACCGGCTTGAATAAGACAATTTTCAGCCCTAATGGCAATCTTATAAACAGCGACGAGTAAGGTTGTGCCTCCCATAGATTGAATTAACATAGAAATATAAGAATTCAAAGCCTTAAGATAATATAGAAAATCACCTCTAGTTTGTTGGCACGGCCACTAGAATCCTATCCCAAGACCTTTGAAATCTGAAGTTGAAGTCGATCCATTTGCTCATTGGGAGCTCTCTTGATAGTCATCAATTGTTCAAGTAGAGACAAATGGTCTCCCTTTTCTCCAAATTCCTCATGGAGAACTATGCATAACGATTCCAATTTTGGATAGAACCCGACTCAGGCTCTAAACCATTGCAATGCCTTCCCTTTGAATGAAGATGCCAACAATTTGTGACATCATCCATTTCATTTATCTCATGGATTACACAAATGTTAGCGATATCTTTGACATGATCACCGGGAGTGGTATGATTTTCTCCGAGTAAAAAATAGAAAGTTCTTGATCTTTGCAATTGGAAGCTGCATTATGTGCATTGAGGGCAAGTGGAAATTTCTTTGCCGGTGAAGTTGACAAAAGGGTTTTGTTGAGCCATTACGATTGGCACGAGAACCCTTGTTGATTGGATGAAAGGTCTACCAGGGTGGAGGGTTGATAAAGTCTGTTAGGTGGAGATGGTGATCTTTTGGTCTTCTTCCTCTCCTTCCTCTGCTGGTGACAGTGTAAGTAGACAAATGACCCTTCTTCTCAGTATCGGACACTGGTTCGAATTCTTCTCATGTACTTAGGAAACTTTTGCTACTATACCACTGAATTCTATCCCTTCGTAGTCACCGGATGTGTTGGGAACGAGCCTCAAAAGGCTATATTTTCCCAAGTTACACACCAAACGACAATATTAAAAATAGAATTTAAAACTTTGAAGGACTCGAAGATCTGATTATTGATTCGGTTATCGGATCTTGTTGTGCAGCTACTAATCCACAGAAAGGTATAGGTGAAACTTAGGTCATGCGAAAAACTTACAAAAAATTGAAACACCTTTATGTCAAAACTTGGGACATGCTCAACACCTGGGAAAACCCAAAATACTAAAAACTATGAAATTTTGAAAGTCAAAATCTCAAAAATCTAAGAATACCCTTTTGAAGATTATCCCTCGATCTATCAACTGGTGAAATTTTGACTTGTTTTGAGCAAGTTAAGCCCTTGAAAATCGATTTCAAAGTTCAGCCTGGAAGGTGAAAAAATATGAAATTGTAAAACCTGCAATTTCTAAGTCCAAATTTCTTGAAAATTCCTTCAAATCTTGTGGAATGACCTCTTGGTCCCACCGGGCGTGCCAAAACTATTGATGGCAAATCACAAAGACCTTGAATGTCTATGCGTGCACTCGATGGGTTGAGACTCTCAGTGCGATTGCATAACATGGAGCTTTTCCCAAGTGTGGGACCTTGTGAATCGGAAAGCTCTCTGGATGAAGGCCGGTTCCTATTCCTCTGTTGAGATGCACACATAAAAATGTAGAGGGTTTACTTAAAAACCTAAAATAACTTGCCGAGGAGACGGGGGTAAGAAGATGCATAAAATAAAACCTAAACTATGAAAGGTGATGCCAGGAATGATGAACACTGTCTTGCCAATAAACACAAACCATTAAAATGCAATGCAAGATCATGCACGAGATAACCAAATTTGTAGTGAAAGATTAGGAGAATGCAAATTAACATAGAGAGGGTTGAGAATCATCCACGAGACATGCATTATTTTCTCGAATTGATCTGATACACTACAAAAAATGCCCGATAGGCAAAGTTGCATCACGATTTTAGATGGGAGCTTTGAACTCCACAAATTCACCTGCCAAAGAGAATAAGGGAGGGGAAAAAAAAGAATGTCCAACCTTTAGAAAGAAGCCCCTCCTTATAATTTATAGGAAGAATGAGAGAGAAAAGAGAGAGAAATTCCAAATCTACCCCAACCAGCTCCAGGTTGCATTTAATTCATCTCATTATGGCGGTAGGTGAGAACCTTAGCAAACCCCAAAAATGGTGAATTGTATTTTTCATTTTTTAAGAACTTTTTCTCACCCAATTAAAGATATCTAGTTGGACAGAGGACCTCGTAAGCTTTCCATAAAGTCTAACCTTGTGTGAATCCGAGCTCCCTGTGAAAATTTATGGCCATTTGAATATTTGAGTCAGGGTTTGCTTTCTGTCGAGGGTGTCAATGCTCAAAATGTTGTGCCTCTTGAGGATGCACCTCAGTGCATCCATCCCTATGTCGAAATACTCTTATGTGTGCCATAGGTGCTGAAAATGTGATGTCGACACCTTGTGTTGTGCACTGACCTTTCACGCCTTGGGCACGGATTTTCACATGTCGACACTTTGTGTTGTGCGCTCCTAACTGCGCCTTGGTCGCAAATTTTTGCATGTTGACACTTTGTGTCATGCGCTTCTAACTGCACCTTGGGCATGAATTTTTCATGTCAACACTTTGTGTCGTGCACCTCTAGCCGCACTTGGCGCGAATTTTTGCATGTCGACACTTTGTGTTGTATATATTTACACAGGGGAGATATATACAATAGGTAGAATGCCTAAGTTAGGAGTGGGAGGAGACTATGGGAGTTTATTTGAGGGAGGAATAAGAGATCATGTTCTTGAGGAGGGATTTTGTGTTGGGTGCCCACCTAGTATGATAAATGCTTGCATTTTCTTCTTGTTCTTACTTTGAGGAGTTCTTGTACATTTTGTATGTTTACCGCATGAAATTGCTATGTAACACCAACTTTTTAAAACCTTTGGCGCATGATTTTCAGTGTCAACACACCTTTTGGTGCGCCAAAGTATGTTGAGCCTTCCCTGCGTGCGCCAAGGTGCATGCGCCTTTGTGTTGGCACAACTTTTGTTGCGCCATGTTTTGGTGCGCCAAAGGGCGCACATAACTTCATGTCGACATAGCTTTTGGTGCGCCAAAGGTGCGCTTAATTTCCTTTGGAAAACGTTTTCATGCGCCAAAGGGCGCACGCTTTTCCCTGTCGACAGCAACTCTCATGCGCCCTTTAAAAAGTGGGTGGCGCATTTATGACCAGCTCACCTATATATATGTGTTTGCGCGCCCAAAATGTCATTTTCACTATTCGCTAAGCACGTGATTTTTCTGAGCCTGTCAGCCCCTGCCTCGTCGTTTTCAACGCCTTGTGGACCCGTTGCACGATTTTTGCTATTTGTCCAGGTGAGAGGTTCTTTTCTCTTTCTCATGTTTTGCGTTTTGGTTCTTTGTGCTTGGTGGTCTGGTTTTAGTTTGTGCCTGAAGTTTGAAATATCAAGATCCTCCTCCTGCTATCTTCCCATATCCCTCCCCCTCTGTCCAGATCTGCTGGTAGGGGAACCTGTCTAAAAGCATGGTTTTATCTCCTTTTTGATGAGCCATTTCATTGCCCAATAACCCTGCTAAAACAAATGAAGAAAGAAATGGAGAAAAGCTTTTTTTTTCCCTTGGCGCATCGGTGCGTCTGTGACATCATAAGCAGATTGCCCCCATGTGCATCTGTCCCCCTTGCACATGAAAAAACCCGCGCGATAGGCGCACCCATTTTACTGCTTGCATCATGAACCTGCGCCCCTCAGGTGCGCCTCTTCCATATGCTACAAGCGCTGAGCTTGCGCCCCAAAGGCGCGCCAACCTTCCTTGCTGCATCACTTTTCCACGCGCCAATGGCGCACCCAGCATCCATGCAACACAAACTTTATCTGCGCTAAGTACAAATCTTTCAAGGCGCAGGCGCATCCCCGATTAGAAAAACATCATGTTGTGTAAACCTTTTGTGTACTTGCGCCCATATTCCCTTTAGGCGCATGAAAAGTTCTTGTTACATGAAACATCATGCGCCAAAGGCGCACCAAATTCCAATGCAACATGAAAATTATGCGCGAAAGGCGCATCCATCCTATGTAACACGCACTTTTCATGTGCCCTTTATAAAATGCACTCTGCAGTATGCATGCGCCATGCGCCTTTGGCGCCAGTTTAACCTTTGCAACACCCCTTTCCTGTGCGCCCTACCTATTTAGCCCTGTAAGCTGCAATTTTCATGCGCCCTGCGCCCTGAGCCTAAAAATCTCTAACTCTTTCTTCTGCTAACATTCCAATGGAAGATCAAATGGCTAATTCAACCTTTTCGGATTGGGTCTCGCTTCTTCTTCATGCAGATCAGCAACTGAGTTCGAAAGAACATATGTCTACATCCAGCAGGAGACCCACCAAATCGAAAGGAAAGGCTAAGCTTACGGAGGAAGAAATGAAATACAAATATCAGAGGGTCAGAATGCCCGAGTCACAGGCCGAATGCAGCATGGACGTCGAGACTGAGAATTGGGGCATATCGACATGGAGGAATTCGGGAACTCGAGAAATTACAAGGAGTCCATGGATGGAACAAATTGATCGGCGGTGCCACTGCACTTCACTTCAGGAGGAATCCCATGAATCGACATCAGGAATGAATTTATGATGGTGGTTGCCAGGTCACATTTGACAGCTTTGAATCTAGTCAACAACCTGGCGCTTTGTAGGGACTTCATCGGGTTCCTCATTGAGGCGGAGAAGGACTATTCCAAACTTCCCGAGAAGCTCATAGATGAGCGGGAGACTTGTGAGGCGATAGCGATAGCCCCCTTCTCAGGATCAACTTGGGCCAATAATTAACAAGTTTTTGGAATACCGCGCTCAGTTCCATATCTCATCACCTGAGCAGCATCAAAAGCAGGCTACCCCCTTTCGGCCGCAGGATGATGACGACGAGTAGCTGCTCCTTCTTCTTCTTCTTCTTCTTCTTCTCTCTCTTCTCCGACTTTCTTGTTGGAATGTCTAAAGTATGTTGGCACAAATGATGACATCATCCATGTTGCGTCATGGGATGATGTCATCCATCAAGTTGTCAAAAGTCAACATGACTTTTAGATATTTTGTAAATATCTTTGTAAATAGTTGGTTGGCTCCTTTTTGCCTTCTTTCCTTCTCCTCTTCTATATATATTGGAATACTTGTTGTATTCAAGGGTGGACATTTTTTAGATGAAAATAGAAGTGAGGAGAGAAAGACTTTGAGCTTTCTTGTAACAGAAGAAAACAACAATACAAATATTGAGACTTTGTGCTGAATACCTGTGTTATGTGTCAGAACTTTCTTATGTTAGATCGTATGTGTTTATTACATAGATTCATATCTACTTTTCTGTCATTTGCTCATCAGTATTGCTTTGTTTATTTATGCAAGTAGGTTTGGCTCTGTTTACTACCAACCCAAAAACATAAATCTTCTGACCTTTCTGCTTTGGAATTCATTTCTTTTCTCCCTTCGGACCTGCTCTTTCTTCATCCCCTCTTTCTTTCCTTTCTTTTCACGATCGGAAACACCCCTCTTTGGGATGAGATCCCAAACCCCGAAGGCGAGAATCATGAGACTTGCATAGATTCTGCTTTGGTAGAATAGCAATAAACCGTTTCAACTTTCTTTGACTCAAGAGGGGCTATGCCACCACACTGTTTGGCTCGTTTATCCATAGATCTGCCCATGCACGGCGATTTTCGGACCAACGATTTTTGCGACTCCATTTGGGGAGCGAATAGATCATCGGATCTATGATGGTGGTAAGATAGAAAAATCAGAAAAAATAAGAAAATCGCTGCCTGTTTGCAAATCTGAACTTTTTGATAAAAATCCAAAAATTTGCAAAAGTGCTCTGAATTGAAAATTTTCTTCTGAGATCCATAGATCTGGCCTAGTTACAAATCTTTAGTTCGCTGAGTTTTTATAAAAATTAGTATTTTGCCGTAGATCTGGATTTTTGGCTGTTTGCTAAAAGTTTGAAACCCTCTGAAAAAAGTCAAAATCAGATCCGAAAATCAGCTTGCTATTCTTCCCTGCCATCTTATCCTCGTTGTTATTTGTCATTAACCACAATCGGTTTTCTGAAGAGGATAGTTTTAAATATTTAGAAAAGTATTTGCTGCTGGTTTTATTAGAAAAACCAGAAAATCAGCAAGTACACCCAAAAATAAATTTTAAATCTGCACCACAGCGTTCCAGATCTGGAAGGTACGCTGGTAGGTGAGCCATTTACGCGTGGCAGGCGAGCTCGTGGAGAAGTCGATCCTACTTTCGATCGGCTTCAAAGGCACAATTTCAGCATGACACCGCGCGCTTTTTATCACTAAGCTTGGCTAACCGGACATCGAGTGTCTCACCCCACGGAAGAAAAAGTCTTTCACAAGGAGCCTCTACGTCCCTTTGTAGCGCTTTGCTGCTCAGTGGAACCACCCTTCCAGCCCGTGTTCTCTTTCCAGCCCTTCAGATGGCGGTACCATGGGGAAACGCCATGGGTCCTTTGGCCCTACCACATCCAGTTCACGCGCTCCCTCACGGAAATCGAAAGAATTTTCCCAAATTTGACGGGAGCGGAAATCAAAGCACGGATTCCCACATATCTGCATTCATCATGTCATGCAGTATTTTGGACGTAACTCACGAGATGTGTCGGTTCACCTTTTGGAAACCTACAAGGGACTGCCGGTGAATGGTTTCACATTTGCCGGCCGGATCTATCACCAGTTGGGCCACCTTATGGGATGCTTTTGAAGACAGTCTGAGCCTTGAGAGGATGTGTTTGCATTATTATCACGGATCACTCACCTACGAAGAAAGAGGCAAATGAGACCATGCGCGATTTTATCACCGGTTGATGCACTAATCAGCCCGTGTCCCTGTTGCCATGCTTCCAGCGCGGAAAATCAAAAGTGTTTCTTCGTAAACGCTATGAGTTCGAAAGTTAGTTTCTTACTCCTTCAAGAGCGAGTTGCCACCTTGATTCTCGCCCAAGCCGCTGCCATTCGGATAGAGGATAATCTGATAATATCTGGCGAATTGAAAAAGGAATCAGCCAAGCCTAAATCTTTGGGCCCTTCGCCCACTACTTCGTCTGATCCATCCTTTCAAAAGATGGCGAATGACTTGCTTGCATTGAAGAAGCAGTTGGCCCAGGCCTCCCCCAGTTCCTCGTACTGGGATATTCCGCGGAGGAATTTCGTTCCCAACAATGTTTCACAAAGGCCGCGCCTACCTACAGCTGCTCCGCGGTTGGCGCTTGAGGCTCCTCCGGTCAACGCTCTGGCCGAAATCGAAGAAGAAGAGCAGTATTATGAAGAACCTTCGTCTCGAGGCGAAGATGATCAAGATGTCGGTGAACCGGCTGGCGACTCTACTATCGGGTATATGGAATTTGATGAGGAAGAATCGATGAAGAAGAGGTACCCGAGGGGATATGCTGAGCGGACAGTCATATCTTGTTTTTACTCGCTCATGAGGAAAAGAGCGGGAAGTTGCTGCCCATGTCCAGCGGGGAGAAGGCCGTGTCAAACGCGCCTCCGATCATTGCTAAAAGAGGTAATCCTCTTCCTACTCAACTCCTGGCAAATCTTTTACAAATAAATCTTTTCCCCTATCTCTCCTCCAAATCAATCCTCTCACATTCCTACCAGGCCACCAATCCTATTCCATCATCGCGAGGTGAGGACTCATTCCCTCACCAACGCATGACCCTTGGCCGCATTTGATATCATAGATCATGCAAAAAAGACCAAGATCCAAATGTCTGAAGCTGAGTACCTTCAGTCAAACCCCGAACAGCTTGTAAGATTGACCAAATATATTCAGAGTCAAGCTGTTGCATCTAAGCAGGTTTCCCCAAAAGGAATCCTTTCCACTCCCCCAGAATCCCATATAAATGTTGCTTGACATCGGCGTCGAGCAAGATAGAGCCTTTCTATCTCTCTCTCCTAATCAATGGACATAAGTTGAGTAACTGCATAATTGATTCCGGGGCTTCTGATAACGTCATGCCGGCAAAAGTCGCCCATGCTTTGGGCCTCACTCTTACCAAGCCTTTGGCGATGTTATTCATTGGAAACCAAGCAGTTCCATTGGTTGGCCAAATCAAAGAGCCTTGCGCATTTGCATTTGCGGCTTTCCCAGATAAAGAGTAAAAATGACAGGTCCTCGTTCTTTGACATTCCGGCGGCTATGGAATTTTCTTTGGGAAGAAGTTTTTGCGGCGAAGTTGGTGGAGAAATTCATATGGGCTGGTCTAAAGCTAGAATTCCAGTCAAAGGCGTAATGCAGACTTTGGAGCCGGAATCACAAAAGAAATACTTGGTTACCAGCTCTGAAGACCCCAAGGCCCAAATCCTTTTTGAATCATCAGGGATGGGGAACTACTTCTTATCTACTGAGATGGATAAAACGGGTGTTCTCGTTCAGGAAAAAGGATCTTAATGAGATCTGGACCTTGCAGTTTGATGGAAGTTGCGCGACTAGTGGATGTGGCGCTGGGGCTGTGCTGATATCTCCCGAAGAGGAGGTAATTCCTCTCTCTTTCAAATTGTAGTTTTTCAACACAAACAATACTGCTGAGTATGAATCTCTCTTACTCGGTATGCGAGCCGCAAAAAAGAAAGAGGAATTAAAAATCTAAAAGTACAAGGTGATGCAGAGCTAGTTGTAAATCAGGTCAAAAGGATTTACCAAGTAAAAATGAAAGGCTCAGGCATTACCGTAATGCGGTATGGGACAGCATTGAAGAATTCGATGCTTTTTCAATAGAATCCATTCCAAGGGCTCAGAATGACATGGCCGATTCATTGGCCGTTTCAGCGTCCCTCATGCTCCCACACCCAGGTTTGAAAACAAACAAGTACACCATTGAGGTGGTTTTCCGCCCGAGCGTGCCAGACAATTCTCAGCATTGGCAGGTGTTCAACGACGATAATCAACTCATTGCTTTTCTGGAAAAGGCAGAAAATTTTAAAGAATTGCACTTTGAAGGATCTACTTCCACTTGCCGTGAATCAGTCACCGATCAAGGCGATGAATCCGAAGGGAACGACGGCATATGTCAGCTCAAAGGAAATAAAATTCCAAGGGCTGGTTTCTCTGGGCGCTGTTCGACAGGCATGACCGTTTTGTGAAAAAGAAGAGGCGGGATGACCCCGACTCATCCCGAAACCCGAACCGGTCAATATAGGTTTGATAGAGCACCCATGAATTTGTGAACATTGGCAAATGTTGCCTTTGAGGAAAAGGAAATTTGTCAAGTTCTTTAAAAAATATATGGACGTGTTGGCATGGTCTATGCCGATCTAAAATCTTTAAGCGAAAGGGCGTTCGACATGACATTCCGTTGAAAGAAGATGTCAAAGCCTTTCGCGAAGCGAGAGGCACTATAATCCTAAGATCTCGGGTACCATCCGGGCCGAAATTCGAGAAGATGTTGGATGCGAGATCATCTTTCCTATCCATCCACGATACTTGGGTAGCAAATATTGTGCCGGTCTTGCAAAAAAATGGCGAGATACGCATATGCGTAGACTTTCGCAATTTGAATCAAGCTTCCTTGAAAGACAACTACCCTCTTACGATAATGGATCAAGTTCTGCAAGCGATGGCTGGATCGAGAGATCTTGTCCATGCTCGACGGTTTTGAGTTCTGATCAGTTGAAGTTTCACTGAAGATCAGTTTAAAACAACATTCACTACTCCCTGGGGTACATTTGCCTACAGCAGGATGCCTTTTGGCCTAACTAATGCTGGTGCCACTTTTCAGCGGGCCATGGATTTTGCATTCAAAGGTATGATGGGGAAAGTCATTGTGGTTTATCTAGATGACTTAACCGTGTTCTCTAAATAATGAAATGATCATTGTGATCATTTGGAGCAAGTGTTGGCCAGGTGCCGAGAACATGGGATTTCCCTAAACCCAAAAAAGTCTATTTTTGGAGTCACGGAAGGGAAGTTGCTAGGGCATGTGGTTAGCAAAGAAGGAACAAAGATAGATGCCGAAAGAGTTAAGGCTATTGAAAGCCTTACTCTACTCTGAAGCAAGGCTGGTGTTCATTCTTTCTTTGGAAAGGTGAACTTTCTCAGGCGTTTTGTTCCTGACTTTCTTTGAAAGACCCGTCACATATTGAACATGATGAAGGGGTCACCAACTTTCAGATGGAGTGAAGAGGGAAAAAGGTCATTTGAAGAAATAAAAGCTTCCGTTGCTCATGCACCAGTCTGGTATGTCCCGATTTCTCCAAGGACTTCATCATGTATAGTTACGCATCTGAGCATACTGTGTCCACAATCTTGATGCAAAAGAACTCGGAGGATGTTGAATCTCCGATCGCGTTCATGAGTTCTCCCCTCAAGCCTCACGAACTAAAAATGACTCAACTGGAAAAGCATGCCTTCGCCGTTGTCAAAGCAGTGAAGAATTTCAGGTATTACATTCTAAACTCGCATACGGTGGTGCTGGTCCCTGACACGGCGGTGAAATCAATTCTAACTCAGCAGGAGTTAGGAAGCTTGCGAGGAAATTGGATCGCAAGGTCCGGAGTATGACACGGATATTAAACCAACCAAGCTAGTGAGAGGCAAGGGCCTGTGTCAGCTAATGGCTGAAAACAAAGATTCAGAAAACCATGATGATAGGGGTGACTACACCGACGAAACACAGGACCGGCAGGAAGAGCCTGATTCTCTGCCTCTGGTTCTATTTGTTGCAACTAGTGATGAATGGTACTCCGACATCGCTTTCTTCCTTACCTACGGCGAATGCCCAATGCACCTAACTGCAAAGGAGAAGCGCACTATAAAGCTCAGAGCGGCTAAATATGTCATCTGGGATGACGGTTTATATAAACGTGGGATAGATGGCATCTTTTTGCGATGTGTTGACAAACCCCAACAAGTAAAACTACTGGAAAGTTTTCACAATTCAGCCTGTGGAGGGCATTTCTCTTCCTCATAACTACACACAAGATCATTCGAGCCAGGTACTATTGGCCGATGCTCTTTCAAGATATAGCCACCTGGGTGGCGAAGTGTGAACCTTACCAGCAATTCGTCGGCAAGCCCAAGTTGGCTGCCTTTCCCCTAAGGCCGGTCATTATCAATGAACCATTCAGGCAATGGGGAATTGATTTTATTGGCGCACTCAATCCTCAATCGAGTGCTGGACATAGCTATGTCCTTACAGCAACGGATTACTTCACCAAGTGGGTGGAAGCCATACCTGTCAAGCATGCCACTTCTGAGGTGGTTTGCAATTTCATTAAAGAAAATATCATTGTCAGGTTTGGCGTTCCAAACAAAATCGTTGCTGATAATGCTTCTAACTTCTCCTCACGAGAAGTTATTAGTTTTTGCTATGAATATGGGATAACTTTGGCTCACGCCTCCGACTATTACCCTCAGGGAAATGGTCAGGCGGAATCTAGTAACAAGAACTTGGTGACCATCATACGGAAGTTAGTAGATGAGAATCAGTGAATGTGGCACAAGTCTTTGTCACGATGCTTTTTGTGGGCGATCGTATTACTCCCAAAGAGATCTCTCGGCATGTCACCTTTTCAAGTGTTATATGGCACTGATGCCGAGCTTCCCATTTCTGCGGAACTTCCTGCTCTGCGTTTGGCACGAGCCATCGAAGATGAAACTTTCCAAAATTCTCTTGAAAAGAGAATCATGTATCTGGCAGAACTTGAAGAAAAGAGAGTAAGGGTGGTCGACAGGATCACTGAACATCAAAATCAAGTTAAGAGGCTTTTTGATAAGAAGGCCAAGCAAAGAGATTTTCAAGTGGGAGATCTCGTCCTTTTGTGGGACAAGCGAAGAGAGCCAAAGGGCATGCACGGAAAGTTTGATTCCCTGTGGAGAGGGCCCTTCAAGATCAAGCAGCTCAACGGAGAGAATAGCTTCTATCTCTCATATCTGGATGGAACCGAACTCCCACTTCCTTATAGCGGGCAGCATCTGAAGATCTTCAGGAAGTAGAGCTTGCTCTCTTCTTTGTATAGTTTGCTTTATGTTGTGTGTTTGCTTTCGTCGTGTGTTTGCTTTCGGTTTGTTGTGTGTTTCTTTTGCTCCCCCTCCGGTCGCCCTTGTTTTTGACTCTGTTACCCAATGGATAGGCACATGAGAACTGGGATTCTCTACCCCCGAGTTTGCTCAGGGATAGTCCCCAGAAAGAGCCAGCTGTTATCCCGTAAAATTGACAAGGGCAATTTTACCGATAACCATACCAAAATTTTGTTCCGATCCCTCGTTAGGGATCCCTTGCGTTCGAAACGTTGTAAAATCCCTTCCCGGGAAATCTGGTTTTTCGAACTTAGTCTTTTGAGCCTTTTTGGGTGGGCACATGAAATTGCTATGTAACACCAACTTTTGGTGCACCCCCTTTAAAACCTTTGGCGCATGATTTTCAGTGTCAACACACCTTTTGGTGCGCCAAAGTATGTTGAGCCTTCCTGCGTGCGCCAAGGCGCATGCGCCTTTGTGTTGGCACAACTTTTGTTGCGCCATGTTTTGGTGCGCCAAAGGGCGCACATAACTTCATGTCGACATAGCTTTTGGTGCGCCAAAGGCGCGCTTAATTTCCTGTTGGAAAACGTTTTCATGCACCAAAGGGCGCACGCTTTTCCCTGTCGACAACAACTCTCATGCGCCCTTTAAAAAGTGGGTGGCGCATTTATGACCAGCTCACCTATATATATGTGTTTGCGCGCCCAAATGTCATTTTCACTATTCCCATTAGCACGTGATTTTTACGAGCACATCGGCCCATTTGCCTCGTCGTTTTCAACGCCTTGTGGACCCGTTACAAGTTTTTTGCTATTTGTCCAGGTGAGAGGTTCTTTTCTCTTTCTCATGTTTTGCGTTTTGGTTCTTTGTGCTTGGTGGTCTGGTTTTAGTTTGTGCCTGAAGTTTGAAATATCAAGATCCTCCTCCTTCTGCTATCTTCCCATATCCCTCCCCCTCTGTCCAGATCTGCTGGTAGGGGAACCTGTCTAAAAGCATGGTTTTATCTCCTTTTTGATGAGCCATTTCATTGCCCAATAACCCTGCTAAAACAAATGAAGAAAGAAATGGAGAAAATCCTGTTTTTCCCTTGGGCGCATCGGTGCGTCCTGCAACATCATAAACAGTTGCGCCCCCATGGCGCATCTGTCCCCCTTGCAACATGATCAAAACCCGCGCCAATGGCGCACCCATTTTACCTGCTGCATCATGAACTTCTGCGCCCTCAAGGCGCGCCTCTTCCACTGCTATCTTCTGGCGCTAGCTTGCGCCCCAAAGCGCGCCTGACCTTCCTTCTTGCATCACTTTTCCATGCGTGCGATGGCGCACCCAACATCCATGCAACACAAGCTTTATCTGCGCTAAGTACAAATCTTTCAAGGCGCAGGCGCATCCCCGATTAGAAAAACATCATGTTGTGTAAACCTTTCGTGTGCCGCGCCATGCTCCCTTTGGCGCACGAAAAGTTCTTGTTACACGAAACATCTATGCGCCAAAGGGCGCATCCTGTCACTATGTAACACGCACCTATCATGCGCCCTTTATAAAATGCACTCTGCAGTATGCGCATGCACATGCGCCTTTGGCGCCAGTTTAACCTTTGCAACACCCCTTTCCTGTGCGCCCTACCTATTTAGCCCTGTAAGCTGCAATTTTCATGCGCCCTGCGCCCTGAGCCTAAAAATCTCTAACTCTTTCTTCTGCTAACATTCCAATGGAAGATCAAATGGCTAATTCAACCTTTTCGGATTGGGTCTCGCTTCTTCTTCATGCAGATCAGCAACTGAGTTCGAAAGAACATATGTCTACATCCAGCAAGAGACCCACCAAATCGAAAGGAAAGGCTAAGCTTACAGAGGAAGAGATGAAGTATAAATATCGAGGGTCGAGAATGCAGTCACGGGCCGAAATGCGGCATGGACGTCGAGACTTCGGAGTGGGGCATATCGACATGGAGGAATTCGAATGGCAACTCATGGACGTCCATGGATGGACAAATTGATCGCGTGCCACTCGCACTTTGGGAGGAATCCCGGGGCATATGAATTTATGATGGGGGCCAGAGGTCACATTTGACACTAGTCATTAATCTATCAACAACCTCATTTGCTTTGGCATCTATAGGGACTTCATCGGGTTCCTCATTGAGGCGGAGAAGGACTTTCCAAACTTCCCGAGAAGCTCATAGATGAGCGGGAGACTTGTGAGGCGATAAGCGATAGGCACAGGATCCTTCTCGGGATCAACTTGGGCCGATAATTAACAAGTTTGGGAATACCACTCTCGGTTCCATATCTCATCACTGAGCGACATCAAAAGCGAGGCTACCCCCTTTCGGCCGCGGGATGATGACGGCGAGTAGTTGCTCCTTCTTCTTCTTCTTCTTCTTCTTCTCTCTCTCTCTCTCGACTTTCTTGTTGGAATGTCTAAAGTATGTTGGCACAAATGATGACATCATCCATGTTGCGTCATGGGATGATGTCATCCATCAAGTTGTCAAAAGTCAACATGACTTTTAGATATTTTGTAAATATCTTTGTAAATAGTGGTTGGCTCCTTTTTGCCTTCTTTCCTTCTCCTCTTCTATATATATTGGAATACTTGTTGTATTCAAGGGTGGACATTTTTTAGATGAAAATAGAAGTGAGGAGAGAAAGACTTTGAGCTTTCTTATGTCAGAAGAAAACAGTAATACAAATATTGAGACTTTGTGCTGAATACCTGTGTTATGTGTCAGAACTTTCTTATGTTAGATCTGCACGTGTTTATTCTGTTAGATTCATATCTACTTTTCTGTCATTTGCTCATCAGTATTGCTTTGTTTATTTATGCAAGTAGGTTTGGCTCTGTTTACTACCAATCCCAAAAACATAAATCTTGACCTTTACCTTTGGAATTCATTTCTTTTCTTCCTTTGAGACTTGGATAAGATTCTGCTTGGTAGAATAGCAATAAACCAATTTCACTTTTCGACTCAAGAGGGGCTATGCCACCGCTGCTTTGTTGGCTCGTTTATCCATAGATCTTGCCCAACCGATGATTTTCGGACCAGCATTGCATTGCATGGGAAAAGAAAGAAGAAATAATGTATTGTAAAGATAGTTTGCAAGTAGTAAAAGAAAGTAAATTCACATTGTTGAAATCTTGAATGTATTGAAAGATTGATCCACTATACAATGGAAAAGAAAGTATATTTGCATTAAGTAGTTATTGTATTGTAAATATGAGAAAGAAGAAAATGTAGAGATTGTTATAAGTTGTTTTGTTGCAAAATATCATTTTATAGAAAACAAAGTGAATATGGTTATTTTGAAGGAATGAACATTGTAGTAAAATGGAAGAGAAAATAAGTTAGATTGCATGGTATGTAGAAATGTTGTTTTTATAGTAGAAAATGACTAAAGAATGAAATAGATTTATATTCATTTTTGCTTGTAATGAAAAAAAAGGCTTAGTTAAACAAAGAGAAATTATTCTTGTAAGTAGATGAAGTTAATAGAAAAGAAAACACATAAAAAGAATAGATTTAGCTAAGAAATGAATAAATGAGAAATAAATATCAAATCTGGAACTTGAAATAAATAAAAACAAATCAAGGATGCATTTTTACACCCTTTAGCAACTTTAAGTTTTTGTAAAAATCTCGGCTTTAAGGTTATGTTTTTCGAAACAGGACCGCTGCCCTATGCAAGGTGGTGGTCTTGTGTTTGTCACCTAGCCAGGGTGGCGGTCCTATTTTTGTCACCTAGCCAGGGTGGTGGTCCTGTGTTTGTCACCCAGCTAGGGCGGCGGTCCTGTGTTTGTCACCCAGCCAGGGCGGTGGTCCTGTCTTTGTCACCCAGCCAGGGTAGCGGTCCTGTGTTTTTCAACCTGCAGGGCGGAGGTCCTGTCACTTATGAAAAATTTCGTGGATCCACGCTTGTGCGTAAAATGTAACCATTTTCTCTAATTCCTAAGTGTAAAAAAATTAAATATAATGCTTCCAGCAAGTAAATAAAGATGAATACATAGAGGTGTGACACCAAAACTCTCTAATGGTGAATCTAAAAGAATTTCTTCATTTATATCAAAGGGGGTAGGATTTTGCCCCAAATTTAAAACCCAATACACTAAAATATTGAAATAAATAAAAAAACTAGATTGGAGGAGGAAACCCTCCCAATCCTTGAAAGAAATAAATTACATAAATAAAAGACTAACTAAGCTAAATCTAAACTAAATCTTCTTGAAGAATCCTCCATGGTTTCTTCCCTTTTTGTTCTCATGGCTTCTTTCTCTCCAACCTGCAAATTTAACAAAAGAAATTGAAGCAAATGAGAAGGATAGAATAAGAAAAGGTTTTAATAGACTTTCATAAGGATTTTAGGGCTAAGTTGGGAACCCTAGGATCCAGTGGCTAAGATGGTTTTGATCTAAGGGTGGAGAATTGACCCTATCTTTTTAAAGAATAAAGTAATTTTAAATATTTATTTTCAAACCTTAAGGGTATGTGTAGATGGGTGAGTGGGGTCTTTTAATTACCTAGTGGTGTGGTGTCCTTAGGACCTTAGTTGTGTAGGATTGTATTAAAAAAAAGGGGTTCCTTAAATTATTAAAGAAATGAATTTAATAGTTGAGTATAAGGTTAACCTTATTAGGATTGAGCTTAATGGAAAGAGTAGAAGACACTTATTTAAATGAATTAAACCATGTTACCTTCCTTATGACTGTTGATTAATGTACCCTACAAGTTTTTGTGAAAATGTACCTAATGACTAGACTTGGTTTCTCAATCTTCAATCTAAGTTAAGTAATGTAAGTAATTTAACGAACCATAAAGGTAGAGCACCCTTGCATCATTCTTGTACCATAACTTCCCTCTTAAAAAAATAAAAAAATTAGTCGCATTTTCGCGTTAAGCATTTGTTTGAAGCGAGTTCTTGGACGTCATTTTTGTGGGCATTACATCCAAGCACATGAGAAGGATCTACGATATATATCTTAAGAACTGAAACATGGAACACATCATGTATGCGGACAAGCTAGGTGGCAACGCTAGAAGGTAAACCAAAGGGCCGATACGCTCCAAGATCTTAAAAGGACCAACAAATCTAGGAGCTAACTTAGAACCTTTTCCATAACAGATAGGGCTCATGTGTGGCCTGACACGAATAAACACCTTCATTCCCACATCAAAACTATGGTTGGTCCTATGGTGATCTGCATACTTCTTCTATCTATCTTGTGCCTCCTATAGTCTTTGTCTGATCAAAATCACCTGTTGCCCCATGTCCTGCAACAAATTTGGTCCAAGAGAAACCCTGTCCTCGAGCCTGTCCCAACTAAGAGGTATCCTACACTCTCTACCATACAAATCTTGAACAGGAGCCATGCTTATAGAACTCTGAAAAATATTATTGTAGGAAAAATCCACTAAGTACAGGTAATCCTCCCATCTAGACTGTTGATCCGTCACATACATCCTGAGCATGTCCTCTAAAGGAAAATTCACCCACTCGGTCTGTCCATCTGTCTTGGGGTGATATACTATATTGAAATTAATATTCATCGCAAGGCCATACTACATGGTAGTCCAATATTGGGAAATGTACAAAGGATCGTGGTCAATAATGATCTTTTGCAGAATTTCGTGTAACCTGATGATCTCATCCAAATATACACGTGCCACTACTTTAGCTATATAAGTGGTCTTCACTAGAGAAAAGTGAGCCACTTTTCTCAATTTATCAACCGTGACCATGATGGTGTCGTGGTGATATCTTGACATCGGTATCCCAACAATGAAATCCATGGAAATGGTGTCCCACTTCCATTCTAGTATAGAATGAGGAAAAAGAAGGCCATATGGATGTTGATGCTATACCTTAACTCTCTGGCACTCTAAACATCATGACACGAATCAGGCGTGCATCTTCTTCACCTCAGGATGGGCTGAATAGGGTTCTTAGTGTGCCTCTACCAAGATTTCCTGCCTCAAGCCTCCATCTCTGGGAACATAAATCTGGCCTCTATGCTTTAGAAGACCATCTGTCTCAAAGGAAAAACCATCAAACTTCCCCTTGAGGGGTCTCTGAGACTCGATCTCTACTCAAACCTGCGATGTAGAAGGCATCGAAGAGGAATCTACTAAAGAATCATGCTCTGCAAATCTATGCCCACTGAAGTGGCCATACTCGCATGTCTTCATCTACTAAGATCCTCTTCCACCATATTCTCCTTCCCTTTCACATGCTCTATCTCCATAACATACTCAAAAAGAAACTCATCGAACTCCGCTAACCGAGCGTTGAGATTGGGATGCGTGAAGAGGTGGAAAAGACTCAAGTGATCTGTCCTGAGTGTGAATCTCCGACCAAGAAGAAAGTGCCTCCATTGAACCAAAGCGTGCACAACTGCCACAAGCTCAAGATCATGAGTCAGATAATTAAGCTCGTAATCTTTGAGTTTTTGAGACTCAAAAGCCACTACTCTACCCTCCAACATCAACACACCTCCAAGCCCTACTAAGGAAGCATCAATGCAAATGAAAAAATCACCATGAGGATCCAGTACTTTGCAAGGATAGGTGCTATAGTGAGACATTCCTTCAGTTTCCTGAAGGCTTTCTCACATCTATTTGACCAAAAAAACTTCTTCCCTTTCCACTTTGAAGGGAAATGATGGGGTGTGCAATCCGAGAGAAGTCCTGAACAAATCTCCTGTAGTAACTTGCTAATCCTATGAATCACTGAATCTCGTACCTCGATCACATGTATTGGGTGTTGGCCAATCCATAATAGCTCTAATCTTGGAAGGATCGATGGCGATACCTTCCCCAGAAATGATATGACCCAAGTATTATACCTATGTCTGAAAGAAATCACACTTCTCCAAGTTCCCGTAAAGTCATGATCCCAAGACACCGAAGAACCCGTGAAGGTGCCCTCATGCTCCTCACACATATGTGAGTAAATCAAAATGTCATCAAGGAAGATGAGCACGAAGCGATCTAAGAAGGTTCTGAATACCCCATTCATCAAACTCATAAACATTGCGGGGGCATTAGTCAAACCAAAAGGCACCACTGTGAACTCATAGTGCCCATATCTCGTATGAAAAGTGGTCCTATGAATATCCACCTCCGTAATCCTCAACTGATGATACCCTGACTTAAGATCAATCTTAGAGAAAACAATGGCTCCCTTCATCGGATTAAACATGTCATCGATATGCGGAAGGGGATAACAATTCTTGATCGTTACCTTATTCAGACTAGCGGTAATCAATACATAACCATAAGGATCCATCCTTTTTCTTCACAAAAATCACTAGTGCACCCCAAGGGGATACACTAGGATAGATAAGGCCTTTCTCCGAAAGGCCTTCTAGCTGTAACTTGAGCTCGCAGAGCTATGGGGTGGTCATCTGATAAGGTGTTCATGAGATAGGCTCATCTCCCGAAACTAGATCTATATGAAAATATATCTCATGTGGGGTGATAACCCCGGTAGCTCCCCAAGAAAGATGTTTGCAAACTCTCTCAAAATGGGGTGATCATCTAGTGATGGTCCACTAGACCCATCCTCTAATCATCACTAATTCTAACAACATACATTTTACAACCCCATCACACGAGACATGCTTAAGCTACAAAATAGAGATGGTACAAATAGAAACAGGTCTCTTGACCCCTAAAATCACCGACTCCACTCCCAAATCATCTACACAAGATATAACCTTGTGGTAATAATCCACCCTAGCCTTACATGTGCGAGATAACCAATCCATACCCAATATGACTCCATATTATCCCAAAGGAAGGATACAGAGATCCGAGGTAGTGGTGAAGGGTCCCAAATCCACCACACACTCCTTAACTAAGGAGTCTACGGATATCTTGGCTCCGGAAGCCATCTCAACATCCCAACTATGACCTTGCACTGATCACCACTTGCTTGCATCGCTCTACTAAAGATGGTGCAGTAAAAGAATCAGAAGAACTAGAATCAAACAAAATGGAGGTAAGAATACCACCAATGTTACTTTTAGTCTCAATAACTATACTCTGATGCTATTTCGGTGGTTCTTGACCGTTGCATACATCCTATGAATATGCCCCATATCAACGGCAGTGAGGCTTTGAGATTTGTGTCTTACCCTTGTTAGGGTTCTAAGGGTAGTCTCTCCAAAAATGTCCCACAACTCCACAACCAAAACAACCGCCTGATCCTCTCCAAAGAGTAGCACCTCCAATAGGTGCTCTGGAAATTCTATGCTATGGATCCTGATGATCTAACGGTGGTCTGATGTGGCCTCTGCTGGTGAGCTCCCATTGAATAAGCTCTAGGTCCACCATGTGTCCTGATGGGACCCCTAGGAGGAGGCCCCATACTCCAACCTCTCTGCATCAACTCTCTGTGGAGGTCTATAAGGTGGGCGGGAATACTGCTGCTGGGGTCTAAATGATGACTGTGAAGAACTCTTACCACAAATATGAGGAGGATTTGACCCCCTCGATCTATTGTCCTACATTTGTTGTATGCGGCTCCGAAATCTGTCTCTAGCTTGTTGGGTCTTCCCCTGAGTCTCCTCTGCTACATAGGCCTTCTCAATGATCTCTGCTAAATTCTATGGGTAATGGATTTGTACCACACCTCGATGTCTAGGTTTAGGCCTCAGATGAACCTATGGATCCACACCTGCTCATCTTGCATGTACTCAACATCTTTGGAGTAGATCCAAAACCTACTCTCATACTTTGTTACCTAAAGAGATGCCTATGGAGGTTGTGGAACTCATCGATCCTCTATTGTATGAACCTCCATGACAAATATCTGCTCTTGAACCTCTCCTCAAATAGCTCCCGGAGTCAGTATCTCGGAATCTAAATGGAGCTTTTGCTCCTCTGTCCTCCACCAGACACCGGCTCCATCCCTCATCCCTCGATAGATGGATCACAACACGAGCTTTTATGTTGCTAGAAAAAGCAAAGCTTGAAGCATCCACTCAAGCTCACTAGACCGGTCCTCTACCTGAAATCCACCTATGTCACCAAAATAATGTGATGGTTAAAACTTTAGGATCTCCCGATGTGATCTGCAGCTATGGTTGGATGGTCCCTCTGGTCTCTCTACATGCTCATCCCTAATCTTAGGGCTCTAAGACCTCTCTCTATGTCTTGAAACTTAATCACCCCGTGCCATCTATGGTGACTCTACTCTCGCTAACTCTGCATGAAATTTCTCTCCTCCATGCTCCTCACTATGTGGAGGAGGTGCATGTCCCTCAATGGATGTCACTCTATCATGTCTGATTGCATGTCCTCCTACTAATCCTTTGCATAACATGGTATTAACCTCCTAAAGGGTCTGCAAAATCTATGGTAGGATGGCTGCTACAGCATGCTGGTGGTGGAGGTGGTATGCATAATTCTATGTGAAAAGGCTCCTCATCTTGTCTACTCCTCCTACACAAAACAAAATGAGAGTTAATTCCTTATTCTAGGTCTTACGTAGTTTCCTTGTTTACTAAAATGTGAAAATTCCAAACTAAATTGTTATCTAGATTTAAAAGTGTGCTAAGTTTTAAATTTCATGTCTCAAGTTTCTAGTGTGCCCAATGGTTCAAAATTTTGAACCAATGCTCTGATACTAAGTGTGATGCCCGTTAAAACAACCCACTTGAGACCCAAGAACAACCTAGGATTAGATAGGAAATTTATTGAATAATTTTCTTTGTTTAAAAGAGTCTACACCCAGTTACAAGGCAACAATTGTCACTAACAAGCTCCATAACAATTCTAATCCACTAGAACATACTTTTCTTTTCTTAACAATTAATAGAGGTCATAAGTTCAAAAATTTAGGGTTAGAAGTTTCAATTAGGTTCAGAGGGAAAATCCTCACCATACCTACTCTCTAACAGGATTAAAGTTTAAAATTTATTTTTCACACACTTAATGCATTCAAAATTTTCCTAAATCATTCCCATTGGATAGGAAATTTCCTCACCTTTCCATTGATATAAAGAATTCCTCCTAACTCCTTATATTTCTCAAGTTATGTGATGGTGGACCTTGGGAGGAAAATTTTTCCAAGAGAGGGTCTGCGGGCCTAGGGAAATTTTTTTTCCCTTATGCGGATCGCGGAGCGGTGAGAATTTTATCACTTTTTCCTCTTTGAGGAAAAAACACAATTTTCCTTCACGCACTCTTGAACTCAAGAGGACACTGTCGTCAAGATTTGATTGGCGTGGGGAAAATAGACTTGCGGGGATAGATTTGAATTTAAGAATTTCAGGTTTAAAAATGCAAGGGGTTAAAATCCAATAGCGCCATGCGTGCCTCCACTTTGCTCTCGTGTTCATTTTGGGTCATCGACTGTTAGAGCACTTTTTGATTTTAAGTTTTTAAGGGGAAAAATTTCAAAGTTGTAAAACGTTCCGCACCTCTGCCGATGCCTAAACCTGCCACGTGTCAGCCTACCATTGGTTTCCAAAGGTGGCGCGGAAACTTTATAATTTTTGCTTTAAAATATTTTTAAATTTTCAAGGTTAAAAGCAATTCTCGCTCCTCCATCATCGCCTGGTGATGCCACATATCATCCATTCATTAGCTACGGGCCGGTGGGGAGGTGGAGGAAAATTAGAAAAATTTCCTAATCTTTTTTTCTAAAACGCTAAGGCCAAAATGTATTCCGCGCCTCTGCCATTGCCCCTCAAGGCCACGTGGCAGCTTTTGATTTGGCTTGGGATGACGTAGATGTGGGGAAAATTTGGAAAAAAATTCAAATTTTTTTAAAAAGTTAAGTTCGAATTTTCAGCCTGCAAAAGGAGACAAAGGGAAAAAGCGGGGTGGCGGGTCCGTGGGGGAAATTTTTCCAAAATTTCTCTTTGACAGTTAGATTAATTTTTGAAGCCAAAATGAAGTAAAACTTCAAAAGGCCATAAATTTTGATAGAAAGCTTGGTTTTGGGAAAATGAGGAATTTCTGGAAAGATCTCGAAGCCCTCTTTGCAAAGGAATGATTAATTTTAGATTTTGATAACTTCGACCTCATTTTGTTTTGTCATTTTTCGAGACCGATTACTTCACTTATGGATTATTATGACTTCTTGTTTTAGCATGCTTAGTAGATATCATAGACATTGGACTTATTGATTTGATCTTTATATGATGCATATGGTTTCTTGGTGGACATTTGATGATGATATTTGTATACTTTTGTGAGGTTATTTATCTTAATTATGACATGTGATATGTTTAATCATTTTGAGTAGAACTTGATAATTGGACTAATGTGATGATCGTTTTGATATAAATGAAATGTGGAATAGAAATGTGCTAGAAAGTGTTAAGTGATATCGTACTTGCATAGATGATAGTAAATCAGGTGTTGATTATTTTAGATTATATTGTATATTTGGCATGAATGTTTTAATGCGGCCAACAGGCCGAAGGAGGTATTTTCTGTTCTGCAGGTATATTATATTCACAACAATATTGGGGAGTGGAGACCAACCACATCGGAATTCGAGAAGAATCCAGCTAAGGTCACCATGGCAACAAGTAATTGTGTGTGTGTTAGAATTATCTGGTAAAGGGAAAATTGTGACCTAGGGATCATGTGTTGTTTTGTTTAATTTTTCCCTTTTTACTATGTTAGTATGTGTTGCTCTTAGTAAGTGAAATTTTTACTTATGTTATTATTCATATTTCTTGGATTGGAGTTTACCCCTTTGTTAGCCATGGGTTGTAGTGGGTTAATTAAGTTAATTTGAAATTGTCCTAAACTAATTAAAAGATGTGACCTAAGAGAGTTCATTTATTAACCTTGATTTACTTTGGATTTTGTGTGGATTGATGTGTGTGTTTGAGTTTGAGTGTAGCACACTCTACCCCACATGGGAAACTCGAATTTGGCCTTGGAGGCCAAATTTCAAAGCTTGTGGGACAAGTCAAACTTGTCCCACACCTCTTAAAACCCCATGCCAACCCTACCTATGGGTTGGAAGGCCAAATTTAGGGTCTTTTAGGTGTTTTGGGGGGATAAAAGGGTAAAAATATTAATTGCACTTTCTTTCAAATTTAATTTTGTCCTTTGAGGGAGTGGGCTTAGTTGGAGTGTGTAAGGTGCTTGCTTTTCTTTCAACCACTTATTAATGGTGCATTGGAATTTGATGTTGACCAAATGATGTGGAGTGGAGGGAAAAGGAGGTGGCATCCTACTTGGAGCCACATCATCCCTCCCTCTCTTTTCTCTATTTATTTGAGCCTCTTGTTTGTTTTGGGGGTTGGAAGTTTCATTTTTTAGTCTTTTGTATTTTGGAGAGGAGAGGATTTGGAAGGAGCTTGTGAATTTTTGGAGCTTGTGGATACTTGTGAGAACTTTGTTGGAGCTTGTGGATGCTTGCTTGATCCTTGGAGGGATTTGAGACTTCATACTTGGAGCAAACTCTACCATGGAAAGGTAGGAGCTTCCCTTTGTTTGCATTATGTTTCTTTTGTCATATGAATGTATTTTTATGTTGTGTTGAATGTTGTTGTTTGAAATGCTTGTTGGGAATGGGTAGAATGCCTAAGTTGGGAGTGAGAGGAGACTATGGGGAGCTTAATTGAGGGAGGCATAAGAGATCATGTGCTTGAGGAGGGAGCTTGGGTTGGGTGCCCACCTTGTAAGAGAAATGCTTGCATTTCTTCTTGTTTTACTTTGAGGGAGCCATAAGAGTTGAGGGAGGCATAAGAGTGAATGGAGGGATAAGGGGTACTTGAGGGAGGCATAAGAGTTGTTAGGGGTATTGTGTTTTGCATTGGAGGCTTTTAGGTGGCACCCATTCCCATTGGGAGGCATAAGTGGCTTCCCCATATGTCTTACTCTTGTGGCTTTCTTGGTAAGCCTTGTGACTTGTTGTTGTGATTGTTTTCCCTCTTGTTGTGATGGTTGATTCTCTTGTTTTGAAGGAATATGGAATGCATGTGAAATGTTATGTTTGTTATGTGGAAGCTTGTAGTTGCCATGAGTTGGATTCTCTCCCATTGTGATGTGGTTGGGGCTCGGGGCCAATGGAGAGGATGGCTTCTCTTCTCCATTGGGTATTTTGGTTGGGAGGAGAGCGTTGCCTCTCCCCTTATTTTGTTGTGAATCAAGCAAACTATGGAGGAGCCACCTTGTTGATATTTGGAGCATTGGAACCTTGTTGTTGATAATGTAAAAAAACCATGTATTTACCCACCTTGAGTGGAGGAAAAATGTAATATTGCTTTGTTTTCTTTAGCCTCCATTATTGTAAATTTTGTTTCCACATGAAGTAGAAAATGTTGTAACAAAATGTTGAAGGAAAGTTGTTTTTTTTTAACTTCATTTGTAAGCTTGTAATGGGGATGGAATTTAAAGTTGCAAGAAAGACAATCCATTCATTCTCCTTTAACTTGGCTTGGAACCTCTTATAAAGGTGTTGATCTTGTTGAAATTTTTGGTAGATCTTGTTTAAAACTTAATGGAAATATTGTAGGTCTCTTTAGTAGAATGTTAGGAAAAATTACAAGAAAATATACATACTAGATTTCATTTTGTTGTTTTAAAAAAAAAAAAAAAAAAAAAGGAATGTATTGAAAAGTGAGAATATTAATGCATTACCTATTGTTGTATTGTTGATGAAAGGAATTAAGTTTTAACTAGGTTCCAATATGCCAATAAAGTAAAGTATACCCTAACTCTATCATGTTCTTCTTCATTTAAGAATTTCTTGTAAATCCATTGGCTAATTATTAAAGGAAATGATATCAAACCTAATTGGAAATCCATGCTACGTTTATTGAATTGTGTAGAAGGAAATCAAATAAACTTGAAGTTCCATACAAATGCTCCTATTAAAATCTGTAGAAAGAAATTTTATTGTAAAAATCCTAAGCTTATTTAGCTCCTTTCCCTTTTTTTTGATAATAAGGAAAACTGATTTTTTTAATATAATTCGTATTAAA
This sequence comes from Taxus wallichiana var. yunnanensis, assembly GCA_018340775.1. Lineage (NCBI taxonomy): Eukaryota > Viridiplantae > Streptophyta > Pinopsida > Cupressales > Taxaceae > Taxus > Taxus wallichiana. Next base: position 313,118,744 of record CM031239.1, read on the forward strand.
GTATTATTAAACTTAATAGAAATCCATTAGTAAATTGTAATATCCCAACGCATACTGAATATATTCTTATATATATTAACCAAGCATACTAATAATAATATATATATATATATATATATATATATATTTAAATCAAACCACGTATGGCGTAATAGCACTTCCATCCCCGACCCGCGTATGAACTGTTTTTCCTTTAATTGCAAAGCAAATCGTGCCCCTGAATATTCTGGTATGAAACAGATCCACCTCTATGAGATTTCTTCTCTCACCACGACTACCCCCAGACCTATAGTAAAAGCATTTTTTTTTTTGGCCGCTTTGAGAATCGATGCAACAAATCTCACCTTTGGCTTAAAAATAACACTCTCATATTGAAGATGTATACATGACTTGAAAAAAGAATTTTTACCTAAGGAGAATGAATTTGAGGATGTATTCAATGGTTTATGAGCAGATATAGAAACATAGCTGGACATGTTGTTGATCTTAAATATGTCTCCTTGCACATCCTTTGATCCTGACCGAATATACCTCATTGGCGAGTCCGATCTTGATAATGCATTCGATGTTGAATGGATAACAACATTAAAACAAGTCATGCAGAGTGTTCTAAGCACCAGTGACACTTCTCTTCTAGCTACCCAGCTGAGACTCTTTTTACTCTTTCCATGAAATTTTAAAGCGAGAACACCTCTTCGCAATTTTCTTACTGGATTGGTAGTAGCACGTTTTGAGTTGTTTTGCCGCTTTATAGCATCCCCTTCTAAAATGCATTCAATGACGCACACTGGAGCTTCGCGCGCAGGCTCCTCCTCCACGTTTTGTCTCCGTGCCGAGCTCACAAAGGCAGCAACCAATCTCACCTTCTCTCTTTCCAATCAATTTGCAATTTGATAAGGCATTCGATCATGAGATAACAAAAGCATGTGATGACTTTGACTTTGCAAAATCTTTTAGTAAATGCTTATGCGGCCTAAAGAATGGTTTTACCGCTAAGAGGGAGTATTAAATTTGAAACGGATGGTTGTTGGAGCCACCCCCTACCATGACTTTCCAGCCTTTAATTTGAATGTTTCCCACGTAGTAGCTTCAGCCACACACTCCATTTGTTTGAATGTGCACCAGGACATTGTTGAGCACCCACCCCAACCATGTCTGTGCAAAGTCGAAGATTTGCAAATGTATGAGACTAATTGTTATGCGGCGAGAGGTGGTTAGCATTTTTGGCTTGGAAGTTGGGCTCATCTCAAACCGCCTCATTAACTCCACTTCCAACCTAACCCTTTTAATGAGCCTATTTGTAGTGGCTTTGACCACGCTTGTTCCTCCTAAGAGTTCACCTTATGCCGAGTTGATAAGTTTTGTGCTTGATTAAGTAGTTAAGGGTCGCATATTTATTTATTGTTATGAATTCCTCATGGAATGTTTGTTTTGATTGTCTATATTGTATTATTTTAATTTAAACTTTATTCCATCGCTTATTATTTGCCCTCTTAACTTTTAACTCCTTTAAATAAACTAAAACAATGAGATAAAAGGACTTACTTACTCATTACTCTTTTATTAATTCTCTTTTAAAGTATTTTGTATATATACTCTATATATATATATACTTATATATTATATATATGATATATTTAAACATTTCTTAAACTTCTCCAACTTATATCACTTAAATTAAAAGTATAGTTAACCTTTTTCAAAGAGAATATCCATTAAACATATATTAAAAAGATTTGGTCTATAAACAACAAAATAGCAATATATGTGTTTATCCTTGTAAATATCTCTTCAAATATATATTAAATATCTCAAAAAAAAAAAAATTAGTCGCATTTTCGGATTAAATGTTCACGTGGTGTTTGTTCCTCCTCGTCGTCTCATGTGAGCGCGCGTGTCATCGTCTTTTTGCGGCGTTACATTTTGGTATCAGAGCCAGGGGTTCGAAGCTGGGACCCTTGGGCACACACAGAAAACACAAAACAGGAACATTTAACTTAGTACAGAGCTAATTGTTATTCTTTTAAAATATAAAACCACAATGTTGATAATTATAGTAAACAACAAATTTAGAAAACTGACACAAGACCTAGAACGATGAACTAACTCTCGCCTTGATCTGTGCAGGAGGCGCGGATTGGGCGAGGGGTCTCTTCATATAGACCTAGACATACCACCGCCAGAGCAGGCCGTAGCAGCCCTTCTACCTCAGATCTTGCAGACACTCCAGGATGTCAATGCCGCTATACGCGGAGAGCCCTTGGGAGGACGACTTGCTAGACATAGTTTGGAGCCATCAGTAGATGCCCAGGCATCCCCTCGACACAGCGAGGAGCACAGAGCAGAGAACTTCCATGTGCGGAGTCGGCTAGGGCAGAGTCACCACAGAGAGGACATGGGGACAGGATCTCAGGACATAGGGACAGGTCTCGAGCCCTAGACAGAGGGAGGAGCATTCAGAGAGACCTAGGATTCGTCATACGTCAGCTGCAGATCATATCAGGGAGATCCTGAAGCTGTGACCATCTCACTATTCGGGTGATACAGTGGTTTTCAGGCAGAGGCTTGGTTGGTGAGCTTGAGCGGATGCTTCAAGCTCTGCCCTTGCACTAGCAACACGAAAGCTCGTGTTGCAATCCATCTTCTGAAGGATGGAGCAGGAGTCTGGTGGAGGACCGAGGAGCAGAAGCTCCATGTTGACTCGGAGACGATTACCTGGGAGCTGTTTGAGGAGCGTTTCAGGAGCAGGTATTTACCCAGGAGATTTATACAGCAGCGCATAGACGAGTTTCATGACCTCCGTCAGGCATCGATGACAGTAGCTGAGTATGAGAGTCGATTTCTGGACCTACTCCAGTACGTTGACTATATGCAGGATGAGCAGGTACAGATTCACAGGTTCATCCGGGGCCTGAACTTGGATTTAGGTGGCGCAGTGCGCATTCACTGCCCACAGACATTAGCAGAGGCCGTGGAGAAGGCCTATATTGCAGAGGAGACACGGGGAAGAGCACAGCAGGCTAGAGACAGAGTTCGGAGCCGTATCCAGCAGATGCAGGATGGTAGGTCGAAGGGGTCAGTTCCTCCTCCACGGGGTGGACAGAGTTCAAGGCAAGCTTCATTCAAGCCACCACAAAGAAGAAAGAAGCAGCGGCAGAGACCCGCCCACCTTACCGACCTCCTCAGAGATTTGATGCACAGAGAGGACGTAGTATGGGGCCTCCTCCTAGGGGTCCCATCAGGACACAGGGTGCACCGAGAGCTCAGTCAGCAAGAGCTCATCAGCAGAGACCTCAGCAATCCATAGCCGGATCGTCAGGATCTGTATCTCAGTCATCTAGAGTACCAGCTGGAGCTGCTTCCCACTGGAGGGGACCAGCAACTGTTATGGTTGTGGTGTTGTTGGACATCATTGGAGAGATTGCCCACATAACCCTAACAAGGGTAAGATGCAGAGCTCAGAGCCTACTGTTGGAGATATGGCACGGAGTCATCGGATCTACGCAGCGGTTAGAGAACCACCAGGCTGAGCACCAGAGTATTGTGATTGAGACGACAGTAGTATTGGTGGTATTTCCACCTCTATATTATTTGATTCTGGTTCTTCTGATTCTTTTATTGCACCATCCTTAGTAGAGCGTTGTAGGCTGGTGGCAGTTAGGCAAGGCCGTAGTTGGGACGTTGAGATGGCTTCTGGAGCCAAAATTTCTGTAGACTCCTTAGTCAAGGAGTGTGTAGTGGATTTGGGACCCTTCACCACTACTTCTGATCTTCGGATCCTTCCATTAGGATCTTATGGCATCATTTTAGGCATGGATTGGTTGTCCGCTCACAGAGCTAGAGTGGATTGTTACCATAAGACTATTGCTTGCATAGATGATCTTGGAGTAGAGTCAGTGATATCAGGAGTTAGGAGGGCCGTATCCATTCGCACCATCTCCGCTATGCAGCTTAAGCGGTGTGCGCGATAGGGTTGTCAGATGTTTGCTATTACGGTCAGTGACAGATCAGAGGATGAGTCGAGAGGACCTTCCCTCGATGATCATCCCATCTTGTCAGAGTTTTCCGATGTGTTCCTAGGGGAGCTACCGGGATTACCTCCCCCACGTGAGATCGACTTCCATATAGATCTAGTTCCGGGCGCAGAGCCTATCTCACGAGCACCCTATCGGATGACTACTCCTGAGTTATGTGAGCTCAAGTTGCAGCTTGAGGACCTTCTGGAGAAAGGCCTAATCCATCCTAGTGTATCCCCTTGGGGTGCACCAGTTATCTTCGTGAAGAAGAAGGATGGATCTCTTCGGTTGTGTATTGACTACCGTCAGCTGAATAAAGTAACGATCAAGAATCGTTACCCCCTTCCACGCATTGATGATTTATTTGATCAGATGAAGGGGGCTACAGTTTTCTCTAAGATAGATCTTAAGTCAAGATACCATCATCTCAGGATTGCGGAGACAGATATTCACAAGACAACTTTCCACGCACGAGATATGGCCACTACGAGTTCACAGTGGTACCTTTCGGTTTGACGAATGCCCCCGCAGTGTTTATGAGTTTGATGAATGGGGTATTCAGGACCTTCCTTGATCGCTTCGTGCTCATCTTCCTTGATGACATTCTGATTTACTCACACACACGTGAGGAGCACGAGGAGCACCTTCGCCAGGTTCTTCAGTGTCTTCGCGAGCAGCGCCTTTACGGGAACTTGGAGAAGTGTGCGTTCTTTCAGCCTGAGGTGCAGTATTTGGGCCACATCATTTCAGGGGAAGGTATCGCAGTCGATCCTTCCAAGATTCGAGCCATCATGGATTGGCCAGCACCCACTAGTGTGACCGAGGTGCGTAGTTTCATGGGTCTAGCAGGGTACTACAGGAGGTTTGTTCAGGACTTTTCTCGGATTGCGCACCCTATCACTTCTCTTCAGCGGAAAGGGAAGAAGTTTTTATGGTCAGATAGATGTGAGCAGGCTTTCAGTACACTGAAGGAATGCCTCACGAGAGCACCTATTCTTGCAGTGCCGGATCCTCAGGGTGAGTTCTATGTTTGCACAGATGCCTCCTTGGCAGGACTTGGAGGTGTGTTAATGCAGGAGGGTAGAGTAGTTGCCTTTGAGTCTCGCAAACTCAAAGATTATGAGCTCAATTATCCGACCCATGACCTTGAGCTTGCAGCAGTAGTACATGCCTTAGTGCGGTGGAGACATTTTCTTCTTGGCCGGAGATTTACACTCAGGACTGATCACTTGAGTCTTCGCCACCTCTTCACGCAGCCCAATCTCAACGCTCGTCAGCGGCGTTGGATGGAGTTACTCTGTGAGTATGACATGGAGATAGAGCATGTGAAAGGAAAGGAGAATGTGGTTGCAGATGCCTTGAGTAGGCGGAGACATGTGGCTATGGCCACCTCAGTGGGCACAGATTTGCGGAGTAGGATCTTGCAGCAGCTTCCTCAGGATAGTTTCTACCTTGCATCGCCAGAGAGATTGAGTCTCAGAGACCCCTTGAGGGGAGATTTGATGGATTTTCATTAGAGGCAGATGGTCTTCTCAGACACAGAGGTCGGATATATGTTCCTAGAGATGGAGGCTTGAGACATGACATTTTGACAGAGGCTCATCGTGCACCTTATTCAGCCCATCCCGGGGTGAAGAAGATGCACGCCACCCTGAGACAGTTGTATTTTTGGAGAGGACTTCGGAGAGACATAGCTTCATTTGTGTCCCGTTGTTTAGAGTGCCAGAGGGTGAAGGCCGAGCATCAGCATCCAGCTGGCCTTCTCTATCCTCACGCCATACCGGAGTGGAAGTGGGACACCATTTCCATGGACTTCATCGTTGGGTTACCTACGTCGAGATACCATCACGACGCCATCATGGTCATGGTGGATAAATTGATGAAGGTAGCTCATTTTTCTCCAGTAAAGACCACCTATACAATGAGTGTTGTGGCACGAGTATACCTTGATGAGATTGTCAGATTACATGGGATTCCGCGGAAGATCATTTGCGACCGCGACCCTTTATACACTTCCCATTTCTGGACCACCATGCAGTATGCCCTCGGGACGAGGATTAATTTCAGCACATCTTATCACCCCGAGACAGATGGATGGACGAGAGAGGGTGAATCATTTTGGAGGATATGCTCGGGATGTACGTGATGGATCATCGGTCGAGATGGGAGGAGTATCTGTATTTGGTGGAGTTTTCCTACAATAATAGTTTCCAGTTCTATAGGCATGGCTCCTTTTCGGCATTATATGGTAGAGAGTGCGGACACCTCTTAGTTGGGACGGGATTGAGGACAGGGGTTTCTCTTGGGCCAGCATTATTACGGGACATGGAGCAACGAGTTACATTGATCGAGAAGAGATTGCAGGGAGGCGCAGGATGAGACGAAAGAAGTATGCGAACCAGCATAGGACGAGATCGCGATTTTGAGGTAGGCACGAAGGTGTTTCTTCGTGTCAGACCACATAAGAGCCCTATCCATTATGGAAAAGGTTCTAAGCTTGCTCCTAGGTTTGTGGGTCCCTTTGAGATCTTGGAGCGCCTCGGTCCCTTGGCCTATCGTCTAGCATTGCCACCTAGCTTATCGCGCGTCCATGATGTGTTTCACGTTTCTGTGCTTAGGAGATATATTTCTGATCCTTCTCATGTGCTAGATTGGACTGCATTGCAGGTGCAGGATCAGGGGCAGGTGATGGTGGAGCCCATGCGCATTTTAGATCGCAGGACCACAGGGCCTTCGCGGCGAGAGAGATTGATCGGAGTTCGGGTCCAATGGGACAGGTATGATGAGACCGCACTACTTGGGAGGATGCTACTTTGCTACGAGGACAGTTTCCACACCTTTTCCAGTGACTTCCAGGAGGAAGTCGAGTCTAAGGGGAGGGGGATGTAGTGCCCACTTCCCTTCGACCTCATTTTGTTTTGTTGTTTTCGAGACTGATTACTTCACTTATGGATTATTATGACTTCTTGTTTTAGCATGCTAGTAGATATCATAGACATTGGACTGTTATTGATTTGATCTTTATATGATGCATATGGTTTACTGGTGGACATTTGATGACGATATTTGTATATTTTGACAGGGTTATTTATCTTAATTATGACATGTGATATGTTTAATCATTTTGAGTAGAACTTGATAATTGGACTAATGTGATGATCGTTTTGACATAAATGAAATGTGGAATAGAAATGTGCTAGAAAGTGTTAAGTGATATCGTACTTGCATAGATGATAGTAAATCAGGTGTTGATTATTTTAGATTATATTGTATATTTGGCATGAATGTTTTAATGCGGCCAACAGGCCGAAGGAGGTATTTTCTGCTCTGCAGGTATATTATATTCACAACAATACTGGGGAGTGGAGACCAACCACATCGAATTCGAGAAGAATCCAGCTAAGGTCACCATGGCAACAAGTAATTGTGTGTGTGTTAGAATTATCTGGTAAAGGGAAAATTGTGACCTAGGGATCATGTGTTGTTTTGTTTTAATTTTTCCCTTTTATTATGTTAGTATGTGTTGCTCTTAGTAAGTGAAATTTGTGTTATTATTCATATTTCTTGGATTGGAGTTTACCCCTTTGTTAGCCATGGGTTGTAGTGGGTTAATTAAGTTAAATTGAAAATTGTCCTAAACTAATTAAAAGATGTGACCTAAGAGAGTTCATTTATTAACCTTGATTTACTTTGGATTTTGTGTGGATTGATGTGTGTTTGAGTTTGAGTGTAGCACACTCTACCCCACATGGGAAACTCGAATTTGGCCTTTGAGGCCAAATTTCAAAGCTTGTGGGACAAGTCAAACTTGTCCCACACCTCTTAAAACCCCATGCCAACCCTACCTATGGGTTGGAAGGCCAAATTTAGGGTCTTTTAGGTGTTTTGGGGGGATAAAAGGGTAAAAATATTAATTGCACTTTCTTTCAAATTTAATTTTGTCCTTTGAGGGAGTGGGCTTAGTTGGAGTGTGCAAGTTGCTTGCCTTTCTTTCAACCACTTATTAATGGTGCATTGGAATTTGATGTTGACCAAATGATGTGGAGTGGAGGGAAAAGGAGGTGGCATCCTACTTGGAGCCACATCATCCCTCCCTCTCTTTTCTCTATTTATTTGAGCCTCTTGTTTGTTTTGGGGGTTGGAAGTTTCATGTTTTAGTCTTTTTGTATTTTGGAGAGGAGAGGATTTGGAAGGAGCTTGTGAATTTTTGGAGCTTGTGGATACTTGTGAGAACTTTGTTGGAGCTTGTGGATGCTTGCTTGATCCTTGGAGGGATTTGAGACTTCATATTTGGAGCAAGCTCTACCATGGAAAGGTAGGAGCTTCCCCTTTGTTGCATTATGTTTCTTTTGTCATATGAATGTATTTTTATGTTGTGTTGAATGTTGTTGTTTGAAATGCTTGTTGGGAATGGGTAGAATGCCTAAGTTGGGAGTGAGAGGAGACTATGGGGAGCTTAATTGAGGGAGGCATAAGAGATCATGTGCTTGAGGAGGGAGCTTGGGTTGGGTGTCCACCTTGTAAGAGAAATGCTTGCATTTCTTCTTGTTTTACTTTGAGGGAGCCATAAGAGTTGAGGGAGGCATAAGAGTGAATGGAGGGATAAGGGGTACTTGAGGGAGGCATAAGAGTTGTTAGGGGTATTGTGTTTGCATTGGAGGCTTTTAGGTGGCACCCATTCCCATTGGGAGGCATAAGTGGCTTCCCCATATGTCTTACTCTTGTGGCTTTCTTGGTAAGCCTTGTGACTTATTGTTGTGATTGTTTTCCCTCTTGTTGTGATGGTTGATTCTCTTGTTTTGAAGGAATATGGAATGCATGTGAAATATTATGTTTGTTATGTGGAAGCTTGTAGTTGCCATGAGTTGGATTCTCTCCCATTGTGATGTAGTTGGGGCTCGGGGGCCAATGGAGAGGATGGCTTCTCTTCTCCATTGGGTATTTTGGTTGGGAGGAGAGCGTTGCCTCTCCCCTTATTTTGTTGTGAATCAAGCAAAACTATGGAGGAGCCACCTTGTGGATATTTGGAGCATTGGGACCTTGTTGTTGACAATGTAAAAACACCATGTATTTACCCACCTTGAGTGGAGGAAAAATGTAATATTGCTTTGTTTCCTTTAGCCTCTATTATTGTAAATTTGTTCCACATGAAGTAGAAAATGTTGTAACAAAATGTTGAAGGAAAGTTGTTTTTGAACTTCATTTGTAAGCTTGTGATGGGGATGGAATTTAAAGTTGCAAGAAAGACAATCCATTCATTCTCTTTTAACTTGTCTTGGAACCTCTTATAAATGTATAGATCTTGTTGAAATGTTGGTAGATCTTGTTTAAAACTTAATGGAAATATTGTAGGTCTCCTTAGTGGAATGTTAGGAAAAATTACAAGAAAATATACATACTAGATTTCATTTTGTTGTTTTAAAAAAAAAAGGGGATGTATTGAAAAGTGAGAATATTAATGCATTACCTCTTGTTGTATTGTTGATGAAAGGAATTAAGTTTTAACTAGGTTCCAATATTCCAATAAAGTAAAGCATACCCTAACTCTATCATGTTCTTCTTCATTTAAGAATTTCTTGTAAATCCATTGGCTAATTATTAAAGGAAATGATATCAAACCTAATTGGAAATCCATGCTACGTTTATTGAATTGTGTAGAGGAAATCAAATAAACTTGGAGTTCCTTAAAATGCTCTATTAAAATCAGTAGAAGAAATTTTATTGTAAAAATCCTAAGCTTATTTAGCTCTGTCGCCTTTTTCTTTTGATAATAAGGAAAACTGATTTTATTTTTTAAATATAATTCGTATTAAAGTATTATTAAAACTTAATAGAAATCCATTATTAAATTGTAATATCCCTACATACTAAATATATTCTTATATATATTCACCAAGCATACTAATAATAATATATATATTCAATTCAAATTCCGACGTATGGCCATAACGGATCCATCCTCCCGCGCATGAACTATTTTTCCTTTATTTGCAAAGCAAAAACGTGCCCCTCCATTCGATATGAAATCTATTTTTCCTCTATGAGATTTTCTACTTAAGCCTTTTTCAATAGCCCCCTAATCAAGGTTTAAATTTCTTTGTCCCCGAGTGCGCCTCCTCTGTCCCCCATCGATCTTTGTTAAAAATATATCTTGAAGGCGAACCCCGAATATGAATATGTATACAATCTTGGACATATTTTCCCTAACAAACTAATGGAGTGTGATTATGGTTTCGTAGCTTTAACACTTCTCTATCCCTTAGTTTAAATATATCGCACATCATTGACTATCCCACCAAGCGATTTTATGATAAATTAAGATAATACCTTTCAATGTAACAAATTCAGTTAGTACTTATCCATTTTTGATGTGAGACACTTTGTATCTTTCTAGCCGCGTGAGACTCTTTTTACTCTTTCGACGTGAAATTGTTTTAGAAGGCCAAATTTGTCACAATCCTCCGCATCCTAAGACGTGCCAATCCAAATAAAGAGATTTTCCACGATGACGCTCTCTTAAGCCTAAATCGTGATAAATATTGTATGCAAAAAGTCTTATACTCGTCTCAAGTCGCTCCTCCTCTTCCACGTTTTGTCTCCTCAATCGATTTGATAAAAAAAGCAACTTCGAAGAGACACTCTCTTTGCCCTCAATCGTTTTGAGGATGCATTCGATAATGAACAGATAACAACATAGTTAGTCATCCACTTTTTAAGGCATTCAAAGAAATTGATTCCCGGAGTATAACCTCGACTTTTCAACGTGCCCGTTCACACCTTGCGGCACCCAATGAAAGTGGAAGTAACTCACACCTCCTACACTCCCTCGAGCTTCCATTCTCACCACCACATTAACCTTCCTGTTCCCACGTGCACCCAGGACATTGTTAGACAGTGGGCCGACTGTGTGCAAAGTCAGAGATTTGCAAATCTATTAGACTAATTGTTGATGCGGCCAGAGGTTGGTTAGCCCGCCTGTCCCAACGGTAGCGCCATCATTAAACCGCCTCATTAACTCCACTTCCAACCTAACCCTTTTAATGAGCCTATTCATAGTGGCTTTGACCACGCTTGTTCCTCCTTCTGGCAATCACCTTATGCCGAGTTGTTCTGTTAGGTAGTCGAGGGTCACATAATTTATTTATTGTTACAGTCCTTCGTGAATGTTTGTTTTGATTGTCTATATTGTATTATTTTAAATTTAAACTTTATTCCTCACTTATTATTTGCCCTCTTAACTTTTAACTCCTTTAAATAAAATAAAAGAATAATATAAAAGGACTTACCAATACTCTATTAATTCTCTTTTAAAGTATTTTGTATAACTCATAGATATATATATATATATATATATATATATATATATATATATATATATATATATATATATATATATATATATACGAACAATAGTGAGCAAGATTGAAACATTTCTTAATTCCAACTTATATCACTTAAATTAAAAGTAATTAACCTTTCAAAGAGATATCCAGGAACATATATTAAAAGATTTCTATAAGACAACAAAATAGCAATATATGTGTTTATCCTTGTAACATATCTCTTCAAATATATATTAAATATCTCAAAAAAAAATTTAGTCGTATTGTTGGATTAAATGTTCGCGGAAGCAGGTGTTTGTTCCTCCTTGTCGTCATCGTGAGCGCAACATCGTTCGTCTTTTTCCGGCGCTACATTTTGACTCATAGTAGTCTAGCCCATATCAATATTCGGATCTTCATTTTCATTTCTATGAACCGGTATGATGATTTCAAAGTTCTCCTTCTCCATAAGAACATGGTGCTTAGTTGAAACTAGAGGGGGCTTATTTCCATCAAGTGAAATAGAAGGAGGAAGGGGTTCCTCATTATTAGAAGTTGACTCATCCTCGCTATTTGAAATAGCCTCTGAATCACTATCTAGGGGACCTTTAACAACCAATTGACAAGGATCAGAATTCTTCCACCACAAAGTTCTACTCTTGACGGATTTCCTCACAATCTGACAATCCGAAGCTAAGTGGCCAAGAGAGAAACAAGTTCTACATCTGAAGGGGAACCCTTCATAGTCTAAATTCTAAGTCCAAATCCTGTCCTCCACTTTGAGCTCAATAGATGCGGGAAATCTACAGAAATATTCAAATCCACTAATATACGGGCATTGGTGGTGTAGTCATAGGCCGAAGTCTTTGGGTCGATAGCCAGACATTTAAAGGGTAAATTTTAAGAACACTGCCTTTCGGCTTATATAGTGCGAGCCGGTAAATTTTTGACTTAAAGGATTTGTTCAAAATTTGATTCCTTCCTTCACTCATCATGCCCAATAGACATGGAGGATTGTTCTAAGAATAATTTAGGATGCATTTGGAAGGTAATTTTGCTTGATTGATTTCCAATTCAAATTTTTACAACTTCAGACAACAAAATAACTATGAAAGGTTTGGGCCCGATTTTGCAATGTTTGAAGGATTTTTCCTTAAGTGTTTTAGTCCAATTGAGTTCATTTATATCATAACATGTTATATTTCAATGTTTCAATGTTATTTATTGTTTGCAGGTTCGAACTGTGCATTTTAGAGGAAGTATTTTCCAGTTTAAAATTCAAAACAGAGGTCAATTTCTAAAGGATCATTTATCATTTTCATCTTCCAAATATGGAAATTCATTTCTATTCTAGTCTAATACATTTATTTGATTTAAACAAACCATTTAATAGCTAAAATGCAAAGTCTGATTTCCAATTTTAACATATTTCAAAAGAACAAAGTTACATATATTTCCTTCATACGTATTCCTCATTTCAATTTTCCAAACAGAGATTTCAAATCACAATTTGATGATCAATTTCAATACAAAAATGTAAATTGATAAAGGTAGTGCAATATTTTATTGATTTCAAATATACAACTTTACATCTTTCAATTCCTTGAATGCAAATAACAGATTACCAATTTCTTTCTTTCAGATGATCGAAACAGTATATCTCTTTGATAACTTTGAATACATAACTTTCATAGCTTAATACAAAGTATCTTTCCATTAAAAATAATATACAGATCATCCACTTCAAAGTGGGAAAGGTTATAATGAGATTTCATTTCACATGGAACTGTCAAATTGTCTTTCTCCTCTACTCCAGAATAGAAACATAAATTTCTCCTTTTAGATCACAACAAAGGCAGGGGAAAGGCAACAGTCTCCACCCAACCAAGACATCTAATGAAGAGGAGAATCCATCCTTCTTCTTTGGCCCCCGAGCCCCAACCATAATGCAATAAAATATGTGATTCAACCCATGGAAACAAGGCTTCCACAACACACATGCAGCATTTTCACATTTTAAACACAATTCAAAATAGAATGTAGTTTACAACTACATTAAAACATACAAACAAGACTAAGGCTCCATCAAGAAAGCCAAAGGAGCAAGGAACTATGGGGGAATATTCTTATGCCTCCCAATGGGAATTGGGTATCCACCTGTAATAAACCGCCAATATAAAACATCTCCCATATATCCTTATACCCCACACAATCCCTCCGTATGCCCCCCACAAATTTCCTTATGTCTCTCCACAAAGTAAGAAATGCAATGCCATTTCTTTTCCAAGGTGGAAACCCAATCCCAACTCCCTCCAAAATAATTTTTATGCCACTGGCATTCCATTATGCCCCCCACATGGATTCCCCATAGCCTTCTCCTACACCATTACTAGGCAATCTACCCAGATAACCCACAAACATGCTAAAACATTCACATAATAACATGTACATTCATAAAGTTCAAAAGAGTGTCTCAAGAGCCAAGCTCTTACCTCTCCATGATGGAGTTCTCTAAGTTCCAAAACAACAAACTTTCCAATGCCAAAATACAATCCAAAATAAAAAACCAACAAGAATGCAAGGGTCTCGATCTCCTTCCAAAATCAAGAGCTCCACACAACAAAAATTCACCCAAAAGGAAGTATACAAAATGTTTAACAACCCAAAACAAAGAAAGGAGTTCTAATTTTATAGAAGAGGGAAGTGAAGAGGATGAGGTGGATCCATGTTGGATGCCACATCACACATCCTCAACACCAACACAAAAGTCAAATTCATTTTCCAATACAAAATAAAGAGGTGGGTGAATAATATGACAATAAACTTACACACCCGAGAAAGCCCACACCCCATATGGACAGAATTTAATAAAATGTAAGAAGAGTGTAATTAAAACTTATAATTAGTCATATCAAAATGCAATAAAGAATTTCTAAATTCAACCCTCCAACCATAGGTATGGCTAGTAAATAAATTTAAGAGGTATGGGACAAGTTTAACTTGTCCCACAAGCCTCCAAAATAGCCTCCAAGGACAAATTCGAATTTCTAAGAAGGTGGAGTGTTTCACACTCAAGAGTTAACTTACACATTCTTACAACACTTTAAAACATGTCCAACAACTCTATTAATTACATTCTTATGACATCTTTTAAATTAATTAACTAAACAATAAGATTACTCACAATATTAACACCACATTAAATAAATAATGAAAAGGGTAAAAACACCACAAAATAAACACATGCAAACATTAATAAAAGAAACCACATTAATAAATACATAAATCCCCTTGGTCACATTCAAAGGTAATCCCCCATGGGAATCCCTAACAAAAACAACACACACACACACACACAAAACATGTTGCCATGGTGACCTTGTTGAATTCATCTAGAATTTTAATGTGGTTGGTCTCCAATCCCTTGATGTTTGTTGTGATATTTTAACCTGCAAAACATAAATACCTCCTTCAGCCTCATGGCCATATCAGAACATCCAATATGATATAAATATAATAAAAACTCATCTATACATATGAATCACAATAACATCAAGGAAATCAACAATATCACTTACAATTTATATCAACAACTATATCATCATCATATAATGTCCATTTTCTAGGTCTACTCACAATATCCAAAAATCACATATCCAAACAACATTCATAATATATCCATGTCAAATAGTATATCATCTTCCACATATGAAGTGTCTTTAATAATCATCATGCATCATAACTAAATCAAGATCGGTGTCAAAGTGAAGTGGGCACTACAATCTTCATTGCTTGAGGCATGGTTCTTCTCTCCTTATCTTTCATAATTATTATCATTTATTTTTTCATTTGCAATAAGATAAAATTTTAAACCATAGGAATTATCATAGATCTGATTGTTTAAATAATCATGTTTTCAAAACAATAAGACGTTATAACGTAACTTACAGGATCCAATATTCCATAGTAAATAATGGACTTAAACCCTCACTTTGTGATGATCTAGAAAACGTCCCAACCAAACCAAATTAATTTAGTACCCATTTTTATTGACAAGTTGAAGTTGATCTCTGTAAATATGTTGACCTCTCCTTGGTTAAAATAGATAAAAAATGATTTTCAAAGACTTGCTTGATAACCTTCATAACTCTAGAAAGGAGATGTTAAGTTTCCTACGTGTACCTTGTCATGTAAGGAGTCACTTTAATCAGTGAATCAAACCCAAATGATTGTTTGTAATCTTTTGTACTTCCTTTTAAGAGCCATGTTACACCATTTTGCAGTGGTAGTAAGCTGCTAAATTTTAAAAGTTGGTTTTCGGATCGGCTCACTATTTGAATCCTATACAACAAAATGCATATCCACCTTCACAAACCTCTAGTATTTTTACTAGAAAATTTCTTGGAACCTTCAGTTTGGGGAAAAACACTCTTCTTGATAGTTTGGAAAAGGTAGTTTATATGCCTCCGGTGACAGTTTGACTAGGTCAAAACTAGATCAATTATGATAGGTGGCTCCCAAAAACCTGTCGCCATTTGAAAACCGTTTACTAGCTCTCTGTCCCGTTGACTATGGTGAATTATCCATATATAGGGAACTTGTAGGAAGTTTCTCGTTACACGTTCATCCATCAAACGTCAGTTTTGGATGTTATTTTCCGAGCCCTCGAGCTAAATTTTGATTGTTTGCAACTAGGCCAATTACGACCAATGGCCTCTGAAAACTATCCGCCTATCAAAAATCATTCACCAGTTCTGAATTTCACCAGTTCTTGTGAATTCTTGGTGTATAGGAGGACATGTAGGACTGAATCGTGGGGCATTGTGGAGACATGGGCTCCCTGACAGAGTACATGAGCTACCTCAATGTCCATTCAGACCATCATTTCATTTTTTTAATAATTAAATCACTTAACTTGTCATCTAAGGCATAGACCATCCTGAACCCCCTGTCAAAATAACACATTTAGTATAAATTAGTTGAAAAAACTTTAGAAACTCTCATGTCATTGCATTGATAGGTGTAAATCCAAATACCAAAGTTGTCACCAAAGATCCTCCTGCCAGGGGCACTAAATCAGAGCTTCAAAACATGTGTGGACGCACAAGGCAGGGTATGTGTGTTATTGGACCAAATGCCTTATGAAACATGGTCTCATAGATGGTAATGACTGCAACTTGTAGGGATCTAGGAAGCAAAATAGGAATCCACATGAAGCATTACAATGGTTTAACAATTACAACCAGTATGTGTCTTGCACGTCGTTTCACCTTCACACCACTTGTTTTCCCTAGTCTGCATTGAAATAGGAGGTTTGGAGAAGGATATGAGTAGAAACCTTGTGTGGGTTCTTGTTTTCTTGCAAGCACCTTAGGTAGAGGCAATTTTAGGGGAGTTATCCTGTATAATTTTTCATTTCTGGCTTTATTAGCTTAGTTTTTTTCTTAGAATAAGGATGTGGGTAGCCTTTTGTGCAGCAAGAGCAAAATAAATGTAAAATATGGATCTGTAATGATCTTTGGGGTGTGTTTTGTTGTTGGTCGCCCAACCATATTGGGGAAGAATTTGAACTTAACCTTCAAATATAAATTTTTAAATCTTGTGGTGTTTGTGTAGAGGCCCTTACCCTATGTTGCAGATCCACAAGCCTTAGCCTGTGAAGAATGAGAGTTTGGGGGTGGGGATGATGTCCGGTGCACAAATTTTGAAGGCATCTTCTAGGTCTACGTATGATGGGTCCCTTTTCTTGTTTTTGTATGGTAATCCATCTAAGGACAATGAATATTAGTTTTTTTACTCCACTAACCTCACCATTGTTAAAAAAATGGAGTTATGCTCACAGCAGCAAACTGTTTGACGAAAGGCCTTAGTGTGATGCTGAACAAAACCCCAGGAACTTTGATTGACCTCATTCCTCTAGCCATTGTTAATCTCTCCCTATCCTTCATAATTATCATACTCTAGTTTTCTTTTGTAATGAAATATAATTTTAAAATATACATTTAATTGTTTTATAATAACTTGTTGCAAAATAATAAAATGTTGTATCGTAACTCACGCAATCAAAATAACCATTTTGTAGTCAACCATGAACTTCAACCCTCATTTTGAGGTGATTCAGAAAACTACTTGACCAAACTAGATCACTACAGTATTGTTTTATCGACAAGTTGAGGTTGACTTCTCGGTAAATATGTTGACCATCTCTTGGTTTAATTAGATAAATTACAATTTCGGGGACTCACAAAATAACCTTCGTAACTCCGGAAGGGGGAGGTTAAGCTTCCTTTGTGTACCTTATTTTGTGAGGTGCCACTTAAATCTTCATATCGACCTGCGCATGAATATTTTTGACCCTTTTAACACCCTTATAGGATCCTTGTTACACTATTTGGTAGCGGTGGGAAGTCTAAATCTAAAAAGTTAGCTTTCATTTTGAACCGCCATTTCAAACCTAGATAGAGAAATTATTATCCACCTTCACAAAACTATAGTAATTTTACTAGACAGATTACCTAAGACCTTCAGTTCGGAAAAATCACATTCTAGGTTAGTTTGGAAAAGCCATTTTGCAAGCCTTTGATCACGCTTTGATCACTCCGAGAAAGCATGTCGTCATTTGAAAATTATTTTCTAGTTCTCAGTCCCATCGACTCTGATGAATTCTCCATATATAGGGGAACTTGTAGGAATTTTATCATTGCATGTTCATCCATCGAGAATCAATTTTGGACGTGGTTTTCTTATCCCTCGAGCTCTTTTTTTATCATTAACAACTATCTCATTTATGACCAATGGCCCTAGAAAACTAGCCGCTAATCGTAAAGTATCATCTTAAAATTTTCCAGGGTGGTAGATCTTCATTAGTATTATGTTGTAGCAATATTTTATTGAAATGTTTTGGCTATTTTGACATATTTTAAGGGGTTTATTTCTTCATCTAGTGGTCTAAAATTGGCTCCGAACATTTTTTCACTTTTGACTAGGTATTAGAGTTTTAATAACTTTTGTTGTGCTTTTTAGAATAAGTCAAATAATTTCCGAGCCTTAATTTAGGAATGAATATTTGCATGTAAATTTTTGGGTGCATTTGAGGTGTTTTTCTAATAGTTAATTTTTGGCATTTTAAGGGTTTTGTCATTTTTGGGTGTTTTGTCATCTTAGGGTTTTTTAAAGTAGATGTGAAATAAAAGGAAGATTGTAATGATGTAAAAGTTTAGTGTGGATTTCAAAATGAGAAGAAAGCTATTTTGAAACTTTTGTATTTTCATTTACAAACTGTTTGTGTGTGTTTTGGAGGTATTTCAACCTTGTAACACCCACATTTTCCATCGCACAAAACCCAAAGAAAAACTCAATAATTAATTAGAAAAATTATGGGATATTTATTTTTGTGTAAAAAGGGGTTGCAACAAGATGGCAAACAACTAGGTTAAATATTTCTTGATTAATAAGTCCACATATTCATAAGGTAATCATAATTAAATTAACAATTAATTATTATTACTTTATTACAATCATATCGGGTTTAAATCTCCTTCTAGGGTTTCTGTTAATTCACCGTATTTAAAAAAATCATATGGGTCAATATTTCCTAAGCTACTTTTGCTGGTTTTCAAAATAGTTTCACCCCATTTTGCCTTTGACATCCATTGATTTATGGCCTCTGTCATTTTCTACTTCACCATGTTGTGCCTGGTTAATCTCGGTTGCCACTTTTAATCATTCTGGTTCGTAAATCACTTATGGGTCCATGATTTACTTCTCGTTTCTTTGATCCTCTGGAAAAGGTCTGTAATTTGGGTCTCCAGTTCTTTATTCATCTAAAAACTCAGGTTCTCCCATTATTTACATCCTCCATAGTTGATATTTTTGTCCTTGTCATTTCTACCCTGAATACTTGAAGAAAAATGAATGGATGTATCTCTAAGGAACATATTTGAGGCTTGTAACATTTCTAAATTCTCTGTCCTTGGAGAAATTTTCATTTTCGGGCTCAAATGGTCATTTTTCTATATTTTACGGTTTGACGGGCATTTCTCTTGGTCAAATTTGCATCCTTGCATCGATAAGGAACGTGGCCTCTTTTGGTTAGATGCGGCTCGATTTGGGTACTTAAAAATTCTATGAAAAGCCTCAACTTAAAAATTTGTCCACGTGGGTGAACAATGCTCGTTTGAAGATTTACTTTTTGGTTTGGCCTTGGAGTAGCACCAGGAGGAAACATGGAGGTTTGGAAGGATAGAGACACGTGGAGGATTTCGTTGGGTCTTCCCATACTTATTCATTTTTCAAAAAAGTTTTGGGAAGTCTGGGACATGTGGAGGAACCGTGCATGTCGGGGACCGGCCCTTAGGTTCCATTTTAAAGAAGCACTAGGAGGACACTTGGAGGCCTCTGCTCACTTCACATTTTGCTTGGACTTTTCAACGACCAAAGGAGATGGCCTCGGACCCTGACACATGGCGGCTTCCGCTGAAGCTTCAAGCCTTCAAAATAAATTTTTCGGGCCAGACACGTGGTGAGACCGCGCTCTTTCAAGGTCTAAAATTTTGGGAACCATCCTAAGGTGTGCCATTGTGATGCGTGGCATTTTGAAAAGTCAAAAGGGGTGGGGAAGCGGACCATTGGGGGAAACTTGGATTTTTTTGCCTCTCATTCTCGAAAGGGTTAAAATATCAAAAATGGCTTGCAAGCCTTCAAAGGGATTAGTCAAAGTTTGTTTCAAGTCAAAAGGGCGGGAGGCAGACCATTGGGGACAAATTGGATTTTTTTGCACCCTGATATTAAAATGATTAAAATCATCAAAATGGCCCGCAATCCCAATAAAGGAAGGGTCAAAGCTTGCTCCAGTCAACGGCGGAGGCGTGGACCCTCGGGGGAAATTTGGAAAATTTTCCCTTCAGGGAAAAGGAGTTAAAAGTGAAAAAGGGAGTGTGGTTCCTCTGGGACCCACATTAGAATCATTTCTCAATGGCGAGCTACGGGGAAAACATGGAAAATTTTCCCTTTTCCAAAAAAGAGGTCAAATGGTAGAATTTATCCATGTTTCCTTTGGGACCCACCTTAGGACATGTGTCAAGCTCATTTCTTAAGGCTAAAGGTGCGGATAAAAATATGAAATATTTAAAAAATTTCAAAGGGTCGTAAAAAGGTCAAAAAGAAGCTCCAGAGTCCTTTTTAAATTGAATCTTCCACATGGACGACCCAAATTCAAAGTAAGGATCAATGACAGCTATGAGTGTAAATATGATTTTCCCCCCAATTTTATTGAAAAGCTCCCGGAAGTGTGAGTCTTCATGATTTCATGGTATTTTCTACATGAAAAACAAAGAGCGAGTTAAATTTGATATCTAAGTTTGGTGGGAGAGATCTGGAGACATCTTTTTCCATTAAAATGGTTTGACTATCGAGCTCGATCGAATTTTACGTTTTTATGCTCCCGAGCACACAAGGGGCCAGATTTGATAGATTAGGGGCAGAAGTGGTTGGCAAGTTGAAGAAAGAGTGATCTCGTAGAAGGAGGAGTTGAATCTAGGAGGTATTCACTGAGATCTACCCCTGAGCACCTGGTGACGTTTTTGCAGATCTGAATCTGGGAATCACGATCATAATCATGAAAAGCATTGGTGACACTCAAAGTCTTGATTTTACGGGGGAAAAGAGGTTCGTTTGTAAATTTTATAAATAGTACAAATTTATCGAGTAAATTGTTGGAGTGTTAGGGGTCGGGGATCGAGTTTTTAATAGAAAAATCTTGACAGAGACCATCTTTTTTTAAGCCATTTTAGAAGCTTGTATATCTCTTTTTTATTGAATCTGATCATGTCAAGGTGGTTGCGAGTGTACAGCCATTGAAAAGCTCTGAGATTGTTCTAGAAACTTTCCCTACTTGATAGATTAAATCAAATTCGAGTTATGATGTGTTGTCTTGAGAAAAATGTGTTTGTTCCATCTCTGAATGTATATGAGTAGTTTTTCTTGTTTCATTTGCAATCTTGTATTAAATTATGATTCAATCACATAGGCCTCAATCCTTGTGACAGTTTAGTGACATCTAAAATTTATTTTCTCAGAAGAGCTTTCATCTGGGAGTGGAATTAACGATTTAAAATCACTTTTCTTTCATCTATTGACAGAGATTGTCTGTAAGCCTCTGGGTGTACCTTAGGCGTGATTTGGTTTACATCTTGATGATTTGTTGAGTTTTCTAACTTGAGCCTTCATGATATAATCTCAAGGATTGTGTGAAAAAGTGCTAATCTGGGCCTCCATTAAAGCACATATTCTTGTTAAAGAAACATTTTAGTTGTACTATGACATTCTATTTGTTTGACCTTCCATTTTTAAATATTTCTCAAGGATCTAGTGAATCAAGTTCATCTTGCCTTCACCTCCCACCAAAATCCATATTAAAACAACCAATCCTACCCGTACTACCCCTGTTTGTCCTTTGTGTATACAAATGCATACTCTTTGTTACCAAAACATGCGAAACAATTAGGATCCCAAATGTATTTAGTAACCTCTACCTTGTTGTGAAAATATATCCATAATGGAAGTGACAACTCGTGAGAGTCATATTTGGTGTGTTGATCATATTTTCCCAAGGTATTTTCTATAAAATTTGTGTAAAAGAAGGATTTACCAATTATTCAATAACGAGAGGTTACAAAATAGGTTCTCTTACCTTGGTTGAAAGGCACAACCTAAAATAGTTAGGATCGTATCACATCCTTTTAAGGTGCTACCCACTTCTTTCAAAACCGAGTGCTAAAAGTTAAGTAGATTGCTTCCTCTACAAAATGACATACACAATAATCTATTTTCCTCTAAGTGTCTTGTCAAATCCATAATGCTACTCGGTCTTTGATGGAGATTAAATCGGGTACCAACACACTTCTAGTGTCATTGTCAGGGAATTGTTTTGAATTTTTACGAACTGATTTGCATTGTTGAGACTAATTTTTTATTTCACTGCTAGTTCATATCTATTTATCCCATCAACAACACGCTTCTGGCACCATTTTTGGGGAGTTATTTCAATTTGATCCATGTGCATACATAGTCGAGTTCATAATCTGTTTGCCCGTGTCAACGCTTCGGCATCGTTGCCGGGGACTTTAGTTCATACTCACACCCTTGTTCTAGTATGAAAATTTTCCAGTCTCTACAAGTTTTTACACTAGTATTCACTAATAAATTTTGGTAAAGGAAGGTAAGATTTTTCATTTCCAATTTCTAGTGTTGATAGACATTTGAAAAATCATATTTTAGTGCATTTTCACAACTAAGGTGGAAATCCTTAGTGGTGACTCTCTATTGATTTGGTTTTGATAAGGACCAGTGTCTCAAAACTCTATCAAAGTAATATTTGTTACTAATATTTATAAAACTGGAAGGAAGAAGATGTTTCTTTGCTAGGGATCCTGCTAGGACATTATTTCCAAAGTTAGGAAAAACAAAATTAGAAGGAAGAAGAGCCTGGAGAGTTGTGGGAGAACAACAACTAAGAAGAGAGATCCCCATTCATGAAATTGACCAGCCTATCATTGAAGACTACTATTCAAGTTCTTTTGAATCAGGCAGCCTCTTTATGGAATTGAATTCTCTAGCTGGACAAGGGCCTTCATTTGATTTTGAAAATTTTGCTTCTCATTCTGCACCTATTTTTTCAGAAGTTGATAGGGATTTTTAAGAAACAAGGCCTTTAGAGGGTATCCATTTTGAAAGCTATACTCCTATGTTACAAAGACCCCCTGCCCCTCACAAAAAAATTCTCCCCCAAGATCACCTCCTCGAATCAATATGGCTCAGCCCCCACCCAGACCTCCATTTGTTGTAAACACCTTTGGACCTATAAATTTTTTTGGAATGGCTAGTTATACAAATGCAGAACCTCAAGATGTAAGGAACTAGCTACCAAAGTTCCAGGGAAACAATGCTATAACTGGTGATCAACATCTAAATCTTTTTATCAATATGATGGAAGACTTTGAGATTGAACATGAAGATGTATCGATCAAATTGTTTGTTCACACTTTGGAAGAGGATACAAGGGACTGGTATAAAGTTTTATTAGATAACTCTATTGATTATTGGACTGAGATGAACAATGGCTTTAGATTGCAATATGGTGATAGAACTGACCCTAGGTTTCTTCTATTAGAATTTGGAAATATCAAGAAGAATCCTAATAAGTCAAGACATGATTTCAACACAAGGTTCAATAAGACTTTGAGAAAATTGCTGTTAGGATAAGGCCATGTGATGAATCATGTTTTCTCAATATTCAAATGCATTTGATAAAAGGTTGCTTACTACTTAAGGGAAAAAAACCCTACCGATTTGAGGCGGACATTCACCATGGCCCCGCAAATTGAGAATAACATCAAGGAAATTGGAAAGCCTCCAAAAATGGAGGGTGTAAAACTAATTAACCAAGAAAACCCTCGGACAACTAAGGTTTGTTGATTTGGAAGAAGTTGTGAAGACTTTGGCAGGGGCTGTCAAAGAAATTTCATAGGAACTAGCCCGGGCTGAGAAAGGAATTGGGTATAGCTCAGAAGGTCAGCATAAGCAACAAGGCAAAGACAAGTTACAAATCATCAAAGATCTGATGATAGAGGTAACGAACCTGTTGGATTTGGAAATAGACAGCCCTAGGGAAGGGAAAACAGAATGGTGCCTGATCCTTTGGTCAGAGTTTACTAGTTGTGGAATAAACTGAGGTCATTTGGTCTGAAAAATGTTTCATGCCCCATGCTCCTTGTGAATAAGATTAGCAAGAAGAATAATAAGAAGCTGATGATGATAATGATGATGATGTATGTATGATGGGTTGCTCCACGAGCTCACAATCAGGGGAAACTTCAACTGAGGTGATAAGTGATCAAAATGTTGCCACTTTTTGGGACTGCATTCAAAGGGTACAACTTCTTCCTCCTTTTAATACTTCAGAAGTATATACTATACAAAATTTTGAATTGCCTGATAATGAATTTGAGTATTTAAGGGCTTTAATGATAAATAAGTATGATGGAGGAATCCCATCTAAGGAGGATAGGCAACTATTGATGAATGTTGTTGTGGCTCAAGAAAAAGAGTACAACACAAGAAGTAGGGTTTCCAAAGGGACAGGGCCTCAAACCAAGCCAAAAGCTCCCTTACTTTCAAACATCCCTAAAGAGGCCCTTAAGAAAGATGCATCTACCAAAATCCCTATTTTTCCAAACAAAACCCATCCCCCTATGCCCAAGTGTCAAAATTCCCTTACCACCTAATGAGTGTGTCATCTTTCCTTCCAATATTGCCTTGCCAAAGAATGTCCCATATGACATTACCCAAGTTTTGAGCCAAATCAAAGTCTCTGTTCCAATTTTTGAGTTGCTTAGGATCCCTGAGCACAAAAGGAGAGCATTTGAATACTTGGGATTGAATGAGGGAATATTTTTGTAGCCAAAAATGTAAACATTGTGGAGATTCCTCTGGTCATTGAAGAGTCAGAGACACCACCAATATTGGAGTAATTAGGTGAACCACCTTAGGTCTATTTTGGGACATCCTTGGTGGAATCTCAGCTGAATGTGGATCCATTCTTCACCACTTTTATCATAGAGGATAGATTGTTGCACAACTGTATGTTTGACTCAGAGGCATCATGCAATGTCATACCTTTGGAAGTCATGAATGAGCTAGATATTAAATTGACAACAACATATGGGAAGTGCACTACCATGGATTCCAGAGAGGTTCCGGTAGTAGGATGTGTGAAGGGCTTGGTGGTGCAACTTGCAATTTACCCAAGTAAAAATTTAAAACTTGATGTTGTCATTGTTGACTCTCCAGCCAAGTGGGGTATGTTGCTATCCAAAAATGGGCTACAAGTGTTGGTGGGAGTGTTAAAATGGAAATGTCTTATGCCACCATCCCAATTGAGGGCAGCCTTGTCAAGTTATATGGGGAAAGAAGATGTTGCACCTTATTGAGGATCCCAATAATGCATCCTATGAAGTATTGTACACAAATGTCGATGTTGATAAATTTGTAGGATTTGCTGATGGAAAGGAGACCAAGATTGAAGAATGCAAGTGTCTTGAGTAGGCTATCTCCCTTGAATCTATTTTTTGATGGAGCTTGCTCCAAGATTGGAAATGGTGCTGGTATTGTTTTGCTTTCTCCAGGCTAGGAAAAGTTTGTTTTTTCCTTCAAACTCAACTTTGAGTGCACTAACAACATTGCTGAGTATGAGGCACTATTGTTAGGTTTAAGGATTGCCTGGAAATATGGTGTCAAGGACATCATTGTCAAAAGGAGACTCAAAATTAATTGTAAAACAAGTAAGAAAATTGTATGACACAAAAGAATCAACGAATAAAATATTATAAACATGTAGTTTGGTATCTTATTAAGATGTTTGATTCATTCAACATAGTGCATCATGATAGGAAATTCAATGAATTGGTAGATAATCTTGCAGTGTTGAGGTCGCAGGTTTGACAATTGTACAATATCCCCATATTGTGACTATGATGTCAAGGTACTAACAAGACCCTCTATCCCCACAATATTAAACACTTGCAATTTTTGATGATGATGCTCAGATTAGAAGATTTCTACGAGAAAAAGGGAGAGTTTACTTGATCAATACATTGATTGGGATCCAATGGTGTGTGCGTAAGAGGGAAAAGAAACCTTATTTGGCAAGGGTATCATCCAACTATAGACTAATACCAATCCTAGAGGGCTGGTCTCTCTTGAATCAAATTTTTATAATGTTGATTGCATTATTAATAGGCATATAACAACCTCAAGGGATGTTGAGGAGCATGATATTAGCAATAAGGAGAAACCAAGGAAAAATTGGCTAGGCAACAATATTAGCAAGGAGGAGAAGCAATCATACATCCAATTGTTGAAGAAATGTCAATATTGCATGGCTTGGACCTATTCTGAACTAAAATCATACAGAGAGGACCTGTTTCAACATGAGATTCCCTTAGAGTCTAATGCAAATCCATTTAGGAAGAAACAGAGACCAATCAATCCACTCTTATCTCTCAAAATGTAAGAGGAACTAAAGAAGCTAAGAGATGGAGGGATTATTTAGCCCACAAAGTATTCTTCTTGGGTTGCAAACCTAGTACCTGTAAGAAAGAAGAATGGTGATATCAGATTATGTGTGGACTTCAGGAATGTGAATAGAGTTTCAATGAAGGATAACTATCCTTTACCAAACATGGAGAACATGTTGTAGTTAGTGATTGGTTCTGAATTGCTCTCTACCTTGGATGGTTTCTCTGGTTATAACCAAGTTGTGGTGAAGGAATCAGAAAGGATCAAGGTAGCTTTTACTACTCCTTTGGGAACATATGTGTATGTCAGGATGCCTTTTGGTCTGATGAATGCTGGAGCCACTTTTCAAAGAACAATGGATGTTTATTTTGCTGGTTACATCAATGAGTTTATTGTTGTCTACCAGGATGATGTGAATGTGTTTTCTAGAAAGAGAAGTGACCACTTGTTTCACTTGGAGAAGATGCTGATAAGATGTAGAGAATATGGCATTGCACTCAATCCAAAGAAATGCCATTTTGGAGTGCAGAAGGAAAAGTTGTTTGGTCACATTGTGTCACAAGAAGGGGTGGTGATTAATATAGAAAGAGTAGAGGCCATTAGCAAGGTCCCAATTCCGAGAACCAAGAAATAAATTCAGTCCTTCTTTGGGAAGATAAACTTCATTAGAAGATTTATATCAAACTTTGCTGAGTTGACCATTCCAATCACTTCCATGCTAAAGAAATACCAGGTCATCAAATGGGAGGAGGTTGCCATCCAAGCTCTCAATTGAATCGAAGAGGCATTAAAGTATGCCCCTGTTTTAGCAGCTCCACACTATATGAAGCCTTTCCAACTATTTTCCTTTGTTGCATAGAACACCATTTCTTTTGACCTACCGCAGAAGGATGATGAAGGGACGAAGAGACAAATTGCCTTTTCAGTAAGGCCTTGCAGAAGAGCTGAAATATACTATTATTGAGAAGAAAGAATTTTCCTTGGTAAAAGTAACAAAGGTTTTCATGCCTTACATTCGAATTTCTAATGTGGTTTCTTATGTTCCCCACACCGTGTGAAGGACATCTTATCGAGATGGAAGTCTCAAGAAAAATATGCGAGATGGGTGAACAATTTGCAAGAATATGACATAGATATCCAAACCACAAAGTTGGTGAGAGGTTTGGGCTTGGCTAAGCTTATGCCGAGAGAAAATTAAAGACTATTGAGGTAAATGAGATTGAAGAAGAAAGGGCGGGTGTTTTTAAAAAAATTGATGAGTTTTGAATGGTACAAGGATGTGATTTTTATCTCAAACACTTAAACTCGCCCGAGTATTTAAGTAAGAACCAGAAAAAATCCCTTAAGTTGTCTTCCCGTGAAATATGTCATTACTGATTATGGGTTAGCTTTGAAAAACCCAAAGTGAGTCCTCTTGAGGTGCATTATCAAGATGAAGCCCCAAGATAATTGTTGATCTCCATGGAGGAGTTTGTTGGGGGCATTTTGTTTGCAAGAGTCACAAAGCACACAAGGTCCCGAGGGATGGTTATTGGTGGCCAAATATCTTCAAGGATACATCCTTGTTGGTTAGAAGATGTGAGAGTTTCTAGTGTTTCTCTGGAAGACTGAAAGCTTTAGGCTCCCCGCCTTTGCAGCCTGTATCATTTGAAGCTCTATTCAAGTAATAGGGAATGGATTTCATTGGTGAGATTTAGGACCCTTCAACTTCTAGCCATAAATGGATTCTTGTAGCCACTAATTATTTTACTAAATGGGTGGAGGAAATCCCACCAAGAAGGAAACACACCAAATTGTCATGGATTTTGTGCTAAACCATATCATCTACAGGTTTGGTGTGCTAGTCAAAATTGTAGCTGACAATGCCATGAGTTTAAGAGCTAAACCTCCGGTGGCAATGTGCAAAGAGTATGGGATAAACTTGACATATGCCTCTAATTACAACCCCTAAGGAAATTGACAAGTTGAGTCCAGTAATAAAAATATGCTAAAAATTATCAGAAGAACCTTGGAGAAGAACAAGAGGAAATGGGGTGAACAGTTGAAGTTTGTTGTTTGGGATGATAGGATCACTATCAAAAGAGCCACTGGAAAGAGTCCATTTGAGTTGGTGTATAGAACTCTAGCCTTCCTTCCCTTGCATATACAATTATCCTCATATCAGTTCATTCAATAACCGGAAGATCAAAAAGTAAGTCCTTATGATGCTCGCATTAACTAGATTGTTGAGATTGATGAAGAGAGGAGGGCATCCCACTAGAGGCATGTAAAGTTCATAGAAAAGCTATAGAAGTTATTTGACAAGAAGTTCACTCCTAAGCTTTCAATATTGGAGACCTTTTGCTACTATGGGATAGTAGGCATCAAGACAAGGGAAAGCATGGAAAGTTTGATTCATTATGGATGGGTCCTTACTCCATTGATATTAGAATTCATGAACATACCATGTTCTTGAAGGACTTGGATGGTGAATTAATTGATCTACCTATTAATGTCGGCATTTTAAGCATTTCTTGGATTGATTCCCTGAATCAAAGTAAAAATCTTATGTACGAGTGTATAGTTTGTTGTTTTTTCTTCCCGTATTTTGTGTTTTTGCTCGTTCGGTCCTTGTGACCTATTTTTTCTGGTTTCTCTTTTCATTTTTGGAGATTTCTTTCTTTCTCTACTTTGTAAGCTGACTCTATCACCCAATGGATATTTTTGGCACTTGGTCTACGTTTGTTCTTGTGGCACACACAGGGAGTGCCCATCCTAAGTAGGAGCCGATGTTGGTGTTCAAAATAATTTCGCCCCATTTGCCTTTGACATCCATCAATTTATGGCCTTTATCATTTTCTAATTCCCCATGTTGTTCTTGGTTAATCTCGGTTGCCATTTTTAATGTATTCCTCAAATGGTCGCTTTTATGTATTTTACGATTTAACAGGCATTTCTCCTAGTCAAATTTGCATCCTTGCATCGACAGGGAATGTGGCCTCTTTTGGTTGGACGTGGCTTGACTAGGTATTTCAAAAAGTCTATGAAAAGCCTTAATTTAAAAAAATTCCACGTGGGTGAATGGCGCTTGTTTGAATATTTACTTTTCGTTTGGCCTTGAGTAGTCTTTGGGAGGACAAGTGTAGGTTTGGCAGATAGAGACACATGGACGCTTCCAGTCTTACCACACTTAGTCTGTTTTCAAAAAAAATTTGGAGGTTTGGAACACGTGGAGGAACCATGCATGTCCGGGGACCGGCCCTTAGGTTCCATTTTAAAGAAACGCCAGGAGGACACTTGGAGGCCTCCGCTCACTTTGTATTTTTCTTGGACTTTTCAACGACCAAAGGAGATGGCCTCGGACCATGACACATGGCACCTTCTACTAAATATTCAATCCTTCGTAAAAATTTACTGGCCAAGACACATGGCAAGCCCGTGCTCTTTCAAATTCTCAAATTTTGGGAGGCATCTCAAGGTGCGTCAATGTGATGCGTGGCGCTTTGAAAATTCAAAAGGGGTGGGGAAGCAGACCATCGAGGGAAACTTAGAATTTTTTTCCTCTCATTATTAAAAGGGTAAAAATATCAAAAATGGCCCACAAACCCGAAAAGGATCACCAAAGTTTGTTTCAAGTCAAAAGGGCGGGAGGTAGGACCATCTGGGCAACTTGGATTTTTAGCCCCCGATATTCAAATGATTAAAATCATCAAAATGGCCCACAAGCCCGATAAAGGAAGGGTCAAATATTTCTCCGGTGAATGGTGGAGGCACAGACCCTCGGGGAAAAGGAGTTAAAAGTGAAAAAGGGAGTGTGGTTCACCTGGGACCCACAACAAAAGCATTTCTCAAGGGTGGAGCTACAGGAAAACTTGGAAAATTTTCCTTTTCCAAAAAAGAGGTCAAATGGAAGAATTTATCCACGTTTCCTTTGGGACCCAACTTAGGAAACATGTCGGATCATTTCTCAAGGGCGGAGGTGCGGAGAAAAATATGAAATTTTTACATTTTTTCAAAGAGTCATAAAAATTCAAAAGGAAGCTCCCGAGCCCGTTTTAAATTGAATCTTCCATATGGACGACCCAAATTCAATGTAAGGATCAACGACAGCTGTGAGTCTAAATCTGATTTTCCCCCCATTTTTACTGAAAATCTCCTGGAAGTGTGAGTCTTCATGATTTCATGGTATTTTCTACAAGCCAAATAGAGAGGCGAGTTAAATTTGATATCTAAGTTTGGTGTGAGAGATCCGGAGACATATTTCACCATCAAAATGGTCTGACTATCGAGCTCGATCAGATTTTCCATTTTTCTTCTCTCGAGCACACAAGTGGCTAGATTTGACAGATTAGGGGTGGAAGTGGTTGGCAAGTTGAAGAAAGAGTGATCTACTAGAAGGATTTGTTTAATGCGGGAGATATTTGATGAGATCCGCCCGAGCACCTATCGACTTTCTTGAAGATCTGATTCTCGGGAATCATGATCATAATCATGGCAAGCACTTGGTGACACTCAAAGTCTAGATTTTAGGGGGAAAATAGGGTCTGATTGTAAATTTTATAAATGGCACAAATTTATCATGCAAATGGTTGGAGTGTTAGGGGTCGGGACTGAGTTTTCTAATAGAAAAAATCTTGACAGAGCCCATATTTTTGAGAAACCATTTGAGAAGCTTGTATATATCTTTTGTATTGAATCTAATCATGTCAAGGTGGTTGCGAGTGTACAGCCATTGACAAGCTCTAATATTATTCTAGAAACTTTCCCCTGCTGATAGATTAAATAAAATTCGAGTTATTCTATGTTATCTTGAGAAAAATGTGTCTATTTCATCTCTCGAGATGTACGTGAGTATTTTTTTCTTATTTCGTTGTTTGCAATCTTGTATTAAAATTTGATTCAATCACATAGGCCTCAATCCTTATGACAGTTTTAGTTGCATCTGCAATTTCATTTCTCATAAGAGCTTTCATCTAGAGTGGAATAAACGATTTAAAATCACTTTTCATTCATCTATTGCTAGAGATTGTCTCAGTAAAACTCACAGGGTGTACCTTAGGCATGATTTGGTTTAGATCTTGATGCTTTGTTGAGTTTTCTAACTCAAGCCTTCATGATATAATCTCAAGGATTGTGTGAAAAATTCTAATCTGGGCCTCCATTAAAGCACATATTATGGTTAAAGAAACATTTTAGTCTGTTCGGTTGTATTTTGTTGGTTTAACCTTCCATTTTTTAATATTTATAAAGGGTCTAGTGAATCAAGTTCATCCTACCTTCACCTCCCACCAAAATCCATTTAAAAACAACCAATCCTACCCGTACTACCCTTTTTTTTTTACGTGTATACAAATGAATACTCTCTATTACCAAAACATGGAGAAACAATCAAGATCCCATACGTCTTTAGTAACGTTTTCCTTGTTGTGAAAATATCTCCATAATCTGGAAGTGACAACTCGTGAGAGTCAGATTTGGTGTGTTGATCATATTTTCCCAAGGTCTTTTCTATAAAATTTGTGCAAAAGAAGGATTTACCAGTATTCTTCAATAACAGAGGTTACAAAATTGGTTCTCTTACCTTGGTTGAAAGGCACATCCTAAAATAGTTAGGATCAGATCACATACTTTTAAGGTGCTACCCACTCCTTTCAAAACTTGAGTGCTAACAAGTTAGATAGATTTCTTCCTGGCTACAAAATGACATACACAATCATCTAGTTTCCTTTGAGCGTCCTGTCAAATCCATGATTGTGATTGGTCTTTGAAGGATATTAAATCTAGGTACCAACAATTTCAACTCTTACTTCTCATAACAACTTAACAATGCCCCTCATGGGGTCATCTAACTATACATTTTAAATTTCAATAATAACCCTTGTAAAAATCATTAACCAAGTTACCCTTTTCATAATTATTTAATTTAATGAACTCTTGCAAATTCCAAATTCATTTATTCACTTAACATTCTAAGGCTAAAGTCTCAACCTACCCTATCCATTAAGTGGCCCCATTCAACCTATTTACCCATAACATTTAATAAATTCTGCACCCAAAAAATCCCCACCACTTAAAGTTGTAGGGTGAAATCTCATCCATTAGATTAAGTCATTTTGGGCCCTTGGATTAAAAATGCCCTAAAATCCTTAAGACTTCTTTCTTATACCCTTTTGACCTAATTTTATCTCATTTTTGTTTTGTAGGTTTTAGGAGCATGGAGGCCATGGATGCCATGGAAGCTTGGGAAGGCTCCCATGGAGTTCATTTTTCATCTTTTGTTTCATTTCATTAGTTTAGTTTGTTGAACATGGTAGAACAACCCCTTGTGGATCTAGGGTTAATTCCATGAGGGTTCCAATGTATTGCTTAGTTTTCTGGCATTGTATCCCTTGATTTGGAGTGTAAAATCTAGATTTGCATTTGAATATGGTTGCATTTAGTGCACCAGTGTATTTATACTCACAAACTTTGTACACAGTTTATTAATCAAGAACCTTTCATGTTTAATGGTTATATGTTATATATCTTAGCACACACATTTTCCCCTTTTTCAATCATTTCTCTATTAACACATTTGGGTGCCCAAAAATGGATTTATATCTTCAAATGAATGAATTTATTCATTTACAAGTTGTTGGTAGTTCCATTTTATATTTTTAAAGCTTTGATTTTAATTGATTCATCCTGGGTTTTGCCAGAGATTAAAACAAAAATTCGTCAAAAGTGCATGAGTGTATTTATACTCACAAACTTTGTACACATAGTTTATTAATCAATAACCTTTCATGTTTAATGACTATATGTTATAGATCTTAACCCACACGTTTTTCCCTTTTTCAATCATTTCTCTATTAACACATTTGGGTGCCCAAAAATGGATTTATATGCTCAAATGAATGAATTTTTTCATTTACAAGTTGTTGGTAGTTCCATTTTATAGTTTTAAAGCTCTAATTTTAATTAAATTCATCCTAGGTTTTAAACAGAGGTAAATTTTATTTTTTTCATCAAAAGTGACAAAATCGCTTCCCGGAGAAGGCCGGCGGTCAGTAATCTGCCGCCTATCTAGGTAGTAATTATGTAACCATCGCTCTTCGCATAGGGTGGTGGTTCTGTTTCCTGAAAATAGAACCTCATTTTTCATGTATTTTCCAACATATTTTCTACCTGGGTTGGTTTCTATGGTAATATTAAATTTAATTATGGTGCCTACAATCAATAGTTGATAGGTTGATGTCATTTCTTCATTTTAAACCAACTTCAATATAATCAATCAAATGTATACACCATCCCAATTACATTGAAGTAAGGTTCATTGTTTCCTACTTTAGTTTAAACATATTGCATTTCAACATCTTCATATTTTTCATACAAGGGTAGTGCCATGCCAATATATTTCCAAATTTTCAATATACTAACTCTTACTATCAAAATGAGAATGTGTCTCTTTTCTTTTCACAACAAGAATGATATCCATTTCAACAAGGAAAATCAAGTATAACTTTCATACATTCTTCCAATACAAACACAACCATTTCACCAAATGAAAGCACAAACAACTATGATTTTATTTCCAGATTTGAAAGAAATACATTTTCAATAAATTACAAATTTCAAAAGTTCTTTCTTCAATCACTTCCAATACATAACTTGATAATAAAGTTTACAAGAAACTCCTTTTAAAATACAAGAGTATACAAGCCTTCCACTTAAGTGGAAACAACATGGCCAAATTTTACAAAAATAACTATCTCTTTCTTTGACCTTCTTCAACACAAAACTTTCCAAAATGATAACTTGAGCTCCTTCATTTCTTCAATATCCAAACACAACAATAATGGAAAGGGGATTAGGAAATTCTCTCCACCCAACCTATAATCCAATGAGAAGAATAAGCAATCCTCCTCATTGGCCTCGAGCCCCAACAATGAAGCAATAAAGGGTATCAAGAAACCATGGCAACATTTACAAGGCTTCAACAACATCCATTCACAAAAAATTTCAACACAACAAGCACAATACAAAAATAACAACAAACATATAATTTTCCCAAGCATAAAGGCTCAAATTCAAGCCAAGGGAGAGAAGAAACATGGGGAATCACTTATGCCTCCCAATGGGTGTAGGTGTCCACCTTAAAAGCCTCCAAAACTTCATTCACACAACCACAACCAAAATCTTATCCCTCCCTCAATTTCTCTTATGTCTCCCTTAACTCTTATCCCTCCCTCAATAAACATATCAAGATAAATAAGAAATATTTCTTATTATCACAAGGTGGGACACCCAACCCAAAACTCCCTCCAAATGCATAATATAAACTCTTATCCCTCCCTCAATAAATCCCCATTTTATTTCTCCTACACAACCTTAAGGCCATTCTATCCCCAAAACCAAAATACACAACATTCATTCATTTACAACCATTTGTACAACAAATAAAAATAAAAATGCATGGGTGAAGTCCCTACCTTGCCATTGCAATAAATCTCCAAACCACACACACAAGATCCAAGATTTTCAAAGTCTTAAAAAGCACAAAACAATCCTCCAAGCTCCCAACAAGCACTCCACAAAACAATCTCCTACAAAATACAAGAGTGAAAATAAAACATGTAACCCCAAAAACTTCAAAACAACATACATAAATAGAAAAGTGAGGAGAGAGTGGTGATGTGGCTCCATGTAGGATGCCACATCACTTCTCCTCCACTCCACATCACATGGTCAAAAACCAAGCCCAAAGCTCATAAATTGGTGGGTGAGAATGTGACAAGTTCTCCTTCAACACACAAACCATAACAATACTTCAAAGGAAAAAATTAAAAGCTCATGGAAGAAGGTGCAATAATTTCACATTTTTAAATCTGAATTCTCATTCAGTTACCAAAACGCCTATTTGGGTAAGGCTTCCAAATCTCCCTCTGCATCTATGGTATGCCCTAGATAATATTGGTAATTGTCTGGGCAAGTTTATTAAAGAAGATTTGGATAGAACTCACTCAGGATTGTGCACGTATGCTCACATATGTGTTGAAATTGATCTGAGTAAAGGATTACCAAATCATATTTTATTAAAGTTTGGAAAAATCAGCATTCACAGGTTTTGGATTATGAAAACACTACCTTTAGATGTAGATTCTGCAAAAACCCAGGACATTTGCAAGCTTCTTGTCCTTTAAATAAAAATGGAGCTAAAAAGTGAAGCTCGTCAACTCCTAGTGGTTGGGGAACTGTGAATCCAGATTTGGTGTCTGCTTCGACATTCAAGGGGGCTAGGAGTATTAGACAAAAGAAACAATAGAAAATAAGCAAGAGGTTTTAGAAGTGGGAAATTGAGAGAACATGGAGTTAATGGGAGGAATGAAAAGAGGACACGTATCTGACAAATCAGATTCGGATCAGGAGTCTTTTCCTGACTTAAGGGAAGTCCCAGGAAATCACAATGATCTTATGATTATTGTTCCATCTGACACGGGCATTTGGCATGAAGTAAAGAACAAGAAAAGTAAAAAAGGTCGAATGGGTAATATTGAAGACTTCTTCCCATCCCAGGTTGGGAAATAGCAGACTATTGGCTATTTTTCTTAGTTAAGTGTCATAGGCTTATTTTCCAGAATTTGGCTCACTACTCTTGTTTATCTTCTTGGGTTTTAGACCTTGATTTTAATAGGGAACGGGTCCCTTCAACCCGCCTTATCAATCAAAAAAATAAATAAATAATTTCACATTTTTACCTTCTAAATCAAATAATGGGGCCTAATTTTGACATCTTACCCCATAGGTAAAGTTGGTAGGTGCATTTAAGAGGTGTGGGAGAAGCTTAACTTGTCCTACAATTCTCATAGAATGGCCCTTAAGCCAAAATACGAGTTTGATATGCAAGGTTGAGTACACATTACCAAAAACAATAAAATCCTTTTCAAATCGATAATAAAATCAATGAAAATCTAACAAAATTAAATTCCCTTGGTCTCATCCCAAATTACTTTAATTAACATGATTAATCAACTTAAATAAGAGCACATTAACTAAAAATAATAAAGTGAAATACTCAACAATAATAAGTCACATACTCACAAAATAATAAATAAGAAAAGGGATAATAACACATTTATCCATCATCACATTTTAGGCAACACTCATATGGGGACCTCCTAACAACATATCAACAACATAACAACATACACAAACACAAGTTGCCAGGCGACCGATTGCCAATACCCAAAAATATTTCATTGTTGGTCTCTTATCCCCTTTTTTCTTTGTGTTATAATTTCCTACCAAATCAAAACAATACCTCTTCATCCTCTAGGTTGTATCAATACATCATGGAAATAAAATGCATATAAAGAATCCATCATAAAATCCTCAACATACATCAAGAAATTGTTAGAGCGAAATCACAACACCCGTAGATGATTTACAAGATCTATTTTCCTAATAAAAAATCATCTAGTGTGATTGCATAATATGGAACTTTTCCTAAGGTGTGGGACCTTAAAATTGGAAAATCTCTCCAGATTTAAAGGTTGGTTCCTTATTCCTCTATTTAGGTGCATGCATGAGGATCTGCAGAGGGTCTATATCTATACCTAGTCTAAAACTTGCCAAGGAGACAGGATAAAGGGGTACAGAAATAAGAAATAACTAGACTACCAGGTGATGCACCAAAGGAATGATGAACACTTAGTTTTCCTTCGACACAAACCAATAAAATGCATACAATAAACAAACACAGACAACCAGATCTGTAATGAGAGACCAGATAGAAACAAAAGAAACAAGAAGGATCTGAGATCGATCACAAACGTATTTTATTGCTCTAATAGATTGATACAGTCCATTACAAAAAAATCGAAAGGCAGAAATGTATTACAATTTTTATGGAAGGCTGAACCCCACAAATCCTTTGCTAGAAGGAGGGGGAGCCTACAAAACTAAGAATATCCAACCCTTTACATTGAACCCCCCTGTATTAATAGATATGATCATAGAGAAGAAAAAGAGAGAGAGAGAGAAAGAAAATGCAGGTTGAAGCTCAACCACCATTGTTAATGCTTCGATAAAATCTTCCTCTAAATCCATATTTTTTGCATCGATCCTTGGTCTGGCACCTTGAAGGAAGAGGAAACAACCCAAAAAATATTGAATCCGATCTGGTTGTTGAGACTGATGATCCAACATTGAAAGATTGAAGACTTTCCACCATTTTTCACCCACCTAACCTTCTCAAAATTGAAGTTTCAGACTCCCATGGCATAGATGACATCAAGATCTTTCCAATGGTGTCAGATTTGCAATATTTCGAGCCCTGGGTCGAAAGATATGCCCCTTTGAAGTTTTGCATCGATTCTATACAAATAGGCGGAAAACAATTTGAAAAAGGGTCCCTCTTCTGATTGGGACACGTGGCAGCTAGATTGGATCAAAAATTTGGGTCCATGGGCCCACAATTCCCCTTTTTGTCTTTTGCGCAAAAAATGAAAAAACTCAAAAACCTCCGCAGCCCCGAAACTCTGCCTAGACACGTGGCTCCTCTTGGTTGGCTGGGAAATGCGCTTCCATTTTTACCTTTATGCCTTTTGGACGAAAAGGAAAATTTTCACTTTTCTCCCCAACGCCCCGCCTTGGCTTTGACTTGGGTTAGAATGTTGACTTTTTCCCTTGGGCGGAGTCGCAGGTCTTTTTATAACTTTTACCCCTTTTGAGGCAAAGGGTGAAAAACTAACTTTTCTCCCGACTCCTGCTTTCCCCTGGGACACGTGTCACTCTGGCACTTTCTCGGGAGCCTTTTCTCCATTTTACCCTTGAAACAATGCCCTTAGGACACTTGGCACTTCCACCGGCCTGGCTTATGCATTTGAATTTTCAACTAACTCGCCCCCTTTGAGGACATGTGGAGGCACCGCGCTTGTTTACAAATTTGACCCAAAGTTTCCTTTGGAGGAGCGTCGAGTTAACACTTGTCAGCCTTCACTATTTTGTGGACTTTTCAACGGTCCTTCTTACTTTTTATACTCTATGCTACGTGGCAG
Organism: Taxus wallichiana var. yunnanensis; assembly: GCA_018340775.1. Taxonomy (NCBI): domain Eukaryota; kingdom Viridiplantae; phylum Streptophyta; class Pinopsida; order Cupressales; family Taxaceae; genus Taxus; species Taxus wallichiana. The sequence continues at coordinate 313,157,174 of CM031239.1, forward strand.
CCTCGTGCTCATTTGGGTATTCACCTTTGGACCAAATCTTGGAAAATTGCCAAGCTGACATGTGGCACTCTCCACTTGCTCTTCTATACTTAGCCAATTTTTAGGCCTTTTCGCCCGCCCCTTGACTCTTTTGACCACTTTCTACATGGAGGGCTGGCACAAGTTTGAGTTCCTCCTTTTGGATTCACTTTGGGAGAAGCTTTGTATGGACACATGGCCTCTTCCGCTTCTTCCTCCATACTTAGTCATTTTTGCCCTTTTCCTGAACCAATTCGAGCCTGAGGACTTCAAATCTTTGATGTTCTTCTTTCTTCCTTCTTCGGCTCCTTCCTAGCATTAATCCTTACTCTATCACTCTATAATTTCATAGTTCTACCTACATATAGCTTGGATAATGGATTTAAGGCATAGAATGGCTCGACAAAGTCGTTTTTCCTTTGTACTGGATTCTTTGATCTCTCTTGGCCTCTGCCACTCCATTGTTGAATCTTCTTGCAGCCAATTTGCATGATTTGAATGAGTTTTCTCAGGTTCCTTCCATGCGGGGTCGTGATTCGATCCAATATTTAGCTCGGGGGTGAAATATGGATAATAGAAATATACACACATATACATGTCTATCAATTGACATCATCATATTCATAACTAAATCATCACCAAAGTTAGGAAATTCTATCAATTGTTTACAATTCTTAACATTTCAATTCTACTATAATCAATAATTTACAATTATCAATAATCCAATTCACATTCTACAACAACCATGCAATTCCCTACATTTAATGTAACTCATTCCTACTAGATACACTCAATAGCATGTTACTGAATCCCTAATATCATCACATTATTAACAATTTATGATATCAAAGAAATCACATGGTTAGTCCAGTAATCTGAGTACAATTTTCATTATCAAGCATCCCAAAATGTTAGCATAAAACAAAATAATACTAGGTCATCATCAAGTACTGAAAGATCTATCTATGTTTGTTAGGAGTCCATACAATCCACAAGGTAAGTCACAACATATTGATAATAAAAATTTCCATGTCTCTAATCAAATAAAAGCAAGATCATAGTAAAATAAGTGTTGAAGAGAAGTGAGCATTACAAACCTCTTGCAAATGGATCCACATCAATTGGTATCGAGCATGATTTTGATCTTACGGAAATAGTTAAAGTACTATATTACATTTTTCTCTTTAATTTTTACCTTTATTTTATACAAGAATGGATAGAGGCGGGAGGAGGTTATGCCCAGATGAATAGGCATATGCAGGAGCTACAAAGACAAGTTGTTGAGCTCACAGGAGAAGTTACCCGCCTTAGAAGGAGACATGAAAATGGGGATGTAGACCTAGATAGTGATACTAAAGAAGTACATCCATTAATGAATGAAGGAAGAGATGAAGAAGAAAATGAGAGAGACGAAGACACCTTGAATGATAGACAATTTGAGGAGATATTGATCGAAGCTTTAGCGGGAAATAATGACAACATCAAGATTAATTTTCTTTATTATGGTGGAGAGTTAAGACCAAAGGATTTGATTGATTGGTTGAATCGGATGGAATTTTTTTTTAGTGGAAAACACTTAGAGAGGAGAATTAGGTTAATTTTGCATGCACTAAGTTGTCTAGAAATGCATTGATATGGTGGGATCACTTGTAAAATGAAAGAAAAATAATGGAAATGAAAGACACTCTTTCGAAGGTTTCAAAACCTAAGATAGAATGATCTAAACATTGAAGAGTATACTAATGAATTTTACAAGTTGTCAATTAGGGTGGAATAGGGAGAGACTGAAGAACATAAGGCTATAAGATATATAAATGGGTTGAGTTATACCATACAAGATGAGATGAGTATGCTCTGGATCCATAGTCTAAGTGAGACTTATTAGTTCACATTAAAAGCAAAAGAAAAGAACAAGAGGAATAATTTTAGAAGAGGTGTGAAGAGAGGGTCATCATCATCTCCAATGAGAGGCAAAGGTAGATTTGATTTTTAAAAAGGTGAATCCTGTAATGTTGAAGGGCATGAAGATTCTAGTTGAAGCCATGGTAACTATAAAATAGGTAGGGGATTTCATAGGGAAAGAGGCTATAATGCCGGACATGGATGGAATAGCCCCCAAAGGCAATATACATGTTACAAATGTGGTGAAGAGGGGCATGAAGATTTTGAGTGTCCGCACTATCCTACATAAGATAGATGGTAAGGAGAACAACCACAAGTAAATCTAGTTGAAGATGAAGAGGAAGAAGAAATGGAGGTTGCTGCAGACTTGGGTGAAACCCTCATGATATGAAGGAAGATGATTGCACCAAGGAAGGAGAAAGAACATCATCTTTGCTAGTGTTGATTCTTGGCCATGGAAAAATATATTTCGAACAAGATGCACCTCTGGAGGAAAGGTATGTACAATTATTATTGATGGTGGTAGTTGTGAAAATATGGTTTTAACTATATTGGTTGATAAAATTAATCTCAAATGTGAGCAGCACCCATATCCCTATTGTATCTCTCGGTTCAAGAAAGGGAACAAGGTAACCATAGATAAAAGATGCCTTATAAATTTTTTGATTGGGAATACCTTCAAGGATGAAGTGTGGTGTTATGTTATCCCAATGGATGCATGTCATATATTATTAGGGAGGCCTTGGCAATATGATAGAAAGGTTACACATGATGGAGGTTAAAATACATATACTTTTAGGAAGGATGGTGTAAAGGTTGTCTTGTTACCCTTCACGGAAAAAGAGAAGAGTGAGGGATTATTGGCTCAAAAAAGAGTTTGTTACTGAGAACTGGAAGAAGTTGGTTGGTGTTATGTAATGATGTCAAAGAAGGTTGAAATAGAGGAATTTAATATACCCGATGCGAAGAGAAGGTGGTAAAATAATACAACTATATCATACTAGATGAGCTACCAGATGGGTTACCTCTGAAGTGAGATATACAACACCATATTGATTTGATCCCATGTTTGGCCCTTCCAAATCAGGTAGCTTACGGATGAGTCTCGAAATAAAGTGAAGAGTTGAACAAGCAAGTGAAAGATCTAATATATAAAGGGTTACCGAGAGAAAGTGTGAGTCCATGTGTAACTCGACACTATTGAGTCCAAAAAATAAGAAGACTATAAAATGTGTGTGGACAGTAGGGCAATAAATAAAATCACAATTAATTATCGGTTCCCAATTCCAAGATTGCATGATATGATGGAAGTATTAGCGGGAGCCTGATATTTTAGTAAGATTGACCTTTAGAGTGGGTACTTCCGCATCATTATCCATGAAGGGGATGAATTGAAAACAAATTTACAAAAAAATGGATTATGCGAGTGGATGGTGATTCTATTTGGCTTATCTAATGTACCCAATACATTCATGAGACTAACAAACAGAGAACTCCAAGAATACAATCGTAAGTTTTTGTTGTCTATTTTTATATTCGAGTAAGACAATGGAAGAACACTTGTTACATATGAAAGAGAGTATGAAAACTTAAAGAAGTGTAGGTTTCCTCGGAAGAGTCTTGTTTTTATGGGGTGTTTCATCTAAGAGGATGGATGAGGAAAAAGTAAAGGTAATTTTGGAATGGAATATTCCAAGGAATGTGATATAGGTTTGTAGTTTTCATGGAATGGAAATTTAATTTTAGTAGAATTTTTGCACCCATAACAGAGTGTATAAAGGGGAAATATTTTCTATGGACAAAGGAAACAAAAAATAGTTTTCATTGTTGAAGAAGAAAGTGTCAAGGGCACTTGTTTTGGTATTTAAAGATTTTAGCAAGGTCTTTGAGGTTGACTATGATTCTTCACATGTCGAGATTGGAGATGTCTTGAGTCAAGAAGGATGACCTATGGAATTCTTCAAAGTGAATAGATAAATGAGGTTAGGAGGAAATATTCTACTTATGATGTGGAATTTTATGTTATTTTTTAGGCATTAAGGCATTGGATACATTACTTAATAGCTAAGAATATTGTATTCTTTAGTGATCATGAAGCCTTGAGGTATGTAAACATCTAGAAGAAGCTAAATAATAGACATGCAAAATAGGATTCATTTTTACAAGAATATAATTTTGTCTTAAAGCACAAGTCGGTAAGTAGAATCAAGTATTTGATGCTTTGAATAGACATGCAATACTTTTAACAATAATGGAAAATGAAGTAGTAGAGTTTGAGGTTAAGTAATTGTATGAAGGTGATCTATATTTTGGTGAAGTTTTGAGACAACTTAAGGACCATACACTAGGTATTGGTTCTTTTGATTATTTGATGCAAGATGGTTATTTATTTAAGGGGAAATAATTTGGCATCCTTCTTTGGTTAGATGAGAAAAACTATTATAAGAGAATTGCATAGTGGGGTTTGGCTAGACACTTTGGTATAAGTAAGACAATTTCTCTTGTTGTAAAAAAGTAAAATTGGCCAAAGGTAAAGAGGGACATATAAAATTCTTACTCCTCTTCGACAAAAATTATACTATGATTTTAATTTCGGTTGATTAGAGACATGGACCTTATTTTTATATTTAAGTTAGTATGTTAGTAGGATACGAGGGACATCATGATTACTATTGTGTTTTAATTGTTACTTTGGAATGTATGGATGTATTGAGGACCTTGATAGACATTTAAGGATATAATGATGATCTAGAATGGTTAATTTGTTATATACTGACATTTGGATTCTTGACATATTAAGTATATTTAGAGTATTGGACTAACCATGTGGTCTCACTGATTGTGTGAGTTGATAACAATATGATGGTATTTAGGATCGGTAGTACGTTGTTAAGTCTATATAATAGTTGAGTTATAGTAGATATAGAGAATTTCATGATTATTATAGAATGTGAATTGGATTAGCGATGATTGTAAACTATTTACTAAAGTAGGATTGAAATTTTAGTTATTTCAAATAATTGATAATTTTTTTAGTAAATTGGATGATAATGATTTAGCTACATTATACGAAGATGATTATTAATAAATATGTGTTATTTGCATCACTTGATGTATGCAAAAGAATGTATGATGTATGTTTTATGTGCATTGATTTCCATGACATATTGATATGGCCTTAAGGCCAAAAAGGTATTATTGTTTGTGATTTCATGAAAACTATATCATTATACATCAAAAGGGGATAGGGGACCAACCACAAAAGAATGTTGGGTGTTTTGCAACATGGCCAAATTTGACAACTTGTGTCTAATGTATATGTTGTGTTATTGCATGCTTAGTTAGGAGGTTTCCCATGGGGGTGACCTCATATATGTTGCCTAGGGTGGTGATGTTTTCCCTTTCTTTATTTTGTGTGTTTTAATTTTGTGGAGCATGTTTTAATAATTGGGAAAATTTAGTCACTTTATTAGCACTTGTCAATGTGTCTTAATTAGCTAATTTAACTTAAATTTTAAACCAAAAATAAGAGGTGACATGTGGGTAATAAATGGGGTAGTTAGTTCTTGATTTGTGCTTGATGATGAATGAAATTTATTGCATTTGTGTTGTGTGCACTCTTTCTCCCTCTCCAAACATGAAATTTGACTTGGAGGGCACTTTTTGAGACTTGTGGGACAAGTATGGGGATAATTTTTACAATTTTAATGCTTTGTTGAGTGTAAAAGGGAAAATAAAGTCACTTCTCTTCTTATCACATTTATTTTGTCCTTGAAAGGTATGGGGTGCATGTGAAGTGTGCATGTGGGCATGTCATAACCTTACCTTTTTCATTTAATTTCCTTGGTTTTGGGGTTTGACTTGTTGTGTTGGAATGGAGGAATGATGAAGTGGCATCCTACATGGATCCACCTCATCATCCTCACCTCTTTTCTATTTATTTGTGTGAAATTTGAGGAATGGGGGTTACTTGTTTTCTTTCTTCTCTTGCACGTTTGGAAATTTTGTCTTAAGTTGCATGCTTGGAGCCTTTTTGGAGTTGAATTTTTGGATTGTGCTTGGTTTGAAGGTGTTGAAAGCTTGTTGGAGTGAATATTTTTGGAAGCTTAATGGAGAGGTAGGATCTCCACCTTTGTTATTTCTTTATTTATGTATATAGATGTGAAAATTGTGTTTGTATGAGTATTTGCATGGGTGTTGTGAATGTGTTATATTGGGGTTGGGTAGCTTTCCTTAAGAAGGGTGTGGGAGATGGAAGTATGCGACAAATAGGGATGGAAAACATGAGTTGTGAGGCATGAATTTTGAAGGGAGTCTGATTAGGAGTTCCACCTAAGGGGAGTGAAAAGGAAAACATGGACACATTTTTGCATATTTGTTAGGGGAGAGATAAGGATGTATTTAAATTTTTGTATTGAGCATGTGAAGGATTTTGGATGGAAATCCTACTTCACCTGGGAGGAAAAAGGAGGTGGTTCCCATATTCCTTTCTCATTTTGGCTTGATGTCAAGCCTATGTGTTGTTGAGAAAGTTGTAATATTGTTGAGTATGTCCATTTGAATGTGTTGTATGTATTGTGGAAGCTATTTTTGTAAAGGTTGTCAGAGTTGCATTATACCACCCATTGTTATTTGGTTGTGGATTGGGTGCCAATAAGGGTATGGATTCTACTCTTATTTAATTAAAGGTTGGGCGAAGCGTCACCTATAACCCTTTATTTGTATTGTGATCCAAGTTTTTGAAGAGTTAAAGGATGCAAGTTTGAAAGCTAAAGTTGGGAAAATACATTGAAATGAAGATTTGTGTTTGAACAATTGGAAGAATATCTATGTTGTAATTTGACCATATTGTTCCCACTTAGTGTGGAAGTTTGTAAATCTTGTATTATCAAAAGAAGGCTTTGTATATTTCATTTAGTCAAATTTGAAGTATTATAGTGAAAGAAGCAAAGTTAAGTTGTAAAATGGTTGAAATAAAACTCTCCTACACTTGTATGTTACCCAAAGTTGTAGGATAGATGTATCTTGAAAAAAAAATTTGTTTCCCAAAGAAAGTATTGTTGAGTTATTCATTGTTTTGTTGTAAGATTGTCTATGAGGAAAATAAATGGATTAGAAGTTCTTGTATTGCAAAAGAATGTTATTGTAACTTGTAGTTTTCATATTTGTATTCTATGGTTGCAAAGAGAAATTCCAAGTATGTTTAATAAAAGAAAAATTGCATTCCATATTGTTGAAGGTTGTATGTTTGGATGGAAAAGTTATGCATTTAGAAATTTTGAGTTATTAAACTTAGATATGTTATCAATCTATGAAATAAAGAATCATAGACACCTTAAATAAAGTCAATATTTCATTAAAACCCCACATATATATGAAAATCTTATGGAAAATGCATTAATTAAAGGTTTTTTTAGAAACAGAACCGCCACCACATGCATAGCAGCCAATTTCATAATCACCTCCAAGCATAGAGCGGCAGTCAATGAACCACCCCGAGGTAGGATGGTGATCACAAGGCTGCTGATTTGCGTAGGGAGGACATTTCATCACTTTTGATAGAAAAATTAAATCTTGACTATGAAAAATCTGAAATTGAATTTTAATTAAAATTTAAGGTTTAAATCTTCAAAATGATACTACCAACTAATAATTGATCAAATTTATTTTTTTAAGATTACAAATCCTCGTATGGGCACCCAAATGTGTAAAACTTAGAGATTTAATGAAATGGGGTTTTTCCCAATTGACGTTGAACTCAAAAACAAAAAGTTTACATTAAATAACAAAAATAGATTCATGGTCGGATCTCTACATAAAAAAAAGATAAATATTATAATAGTAAACCCTTTACAACTAAAACCAAGAAAATTTCTCCATGGTTGCACTTCTTGCTCTCATGGCTTCTCCTCCTTCTCCTCTTCCAAACTCTGCAAAACAAGAATGAACAAATGAGGTTGTTTTGGGGAAAATAGAAATAAAAGGAAACCCATAAGGATATTTAGGGAAACCCAAATCTAAGGGCTAGGATAGATTCAATCCAATGGCCCAAATTAAACCCTACCTCACTTAAGTGGGAGGTATTTTGTGGGAATGAAATTTATTAAAAAAGGGTGCATGGGTAATGGGGTGAATGGGGCCACTTAGTGGCTAGACAAAATAATTAAACCTTTGTGTTAGAAAATAAAGTAATCTTGGTGCATGATAATTAATTAAACTTTTGGAACTTGGTAAAAGTATTGTTTTAAACTGCAAGTATATTTTAGGAAATAAATTAATAATATTTAATTATTAATTTAATTCCAACTTCCACAAGCTTGTGTAGAAATACTTTAACCAAGAAATTTATTAATTATGGATAATGTCTAAACTTGCAAACATCTTTTAAAAAAATTATTGTAGTTTTCTAGATTAAATTAATGGGTTTTATTATGGTTTGAGCATGGAAATTGTGGGCATTACAATTGGTATCGAGCCTTGGGTTCAATGCTTGGACCCTGTCTAAACATGGGAACATGATAACCAGGTAGCGAAACTTAAACCTAGGACACTTAAACCTAGGATACTTAAACCTTTAGGAATAAAATAGCAAGAAAAATAATAAAAATTGTTCGGATTGTTGTATTTTCCTAAGTGAGCATCTTATTGAACCCAGTTAATGGGAAATGATGCTCAATTTGATATTCTTGTGAACTTCTTGAGCAATGGGAACTTGGTTTTCTTACAAAGATGTTGGTTATATGGATCCTATCTCTTAGTTTTAGACGTGTTATGTGTTGACCCGTAGAGACCCTCCCTTATTTGGAGTGTTATTTTGTGTGGTGCAAATCTTGGAAATTAGTGCTAGAGGTAGCATTTAGGGGTCAATTTAGAGGAAAACTAGAGGTTGATTAGTTGTTTAGAGCTCCCCTTCCTTTAGTGATTAGACAAGTTAGTTATGGTTGTCGCTTTGTTGACATAATCCCCATATAGGAGAGTAGATATTAGGACACGATGTCACATTTGATCTAGTTTTGTATGTGTGTTCTTAGATATGAGCTCGATGTATAGTACCCCTACCGACAACCCATGAAGGGTTGTGAAGTGAATGTGATGTGGACATTTCATGTGTTTTATATTCACAATATTTAGCTATTTTATCAAGGACCGGAATTTCATTTTATAAATTGATTGAGAATCTCTAAGGATCTTCTTATTATTTTTTTATCTTATTGTAAGATTTTCAAGGATTGCAATGTGGTTGCTTAGCCATTTTCTTTGATTTCCGAGATTTCTTGGATTTTACCTTTAATTGGTGACTTAGAGCTCATTTTTATTGATGGACACTTGGCTAAATGTTGTCAAAAATGTTATGTGATTTTCTGTCTATTGATGAGCTCGTTCTACATTGTTTGTATTGCGATATCTCTTCGTATTGAGGTACACCCTATGTGTCTTGATTATCTTCTTGGGTGCTTCTAGTCATGCCTTTGGTTTTGGAGTGGTGGGTTTTATGTGTCTAGGACCTCGGAGTAACTCTTTCATTGCTCAATCTTTCTAGGATGAGAGTTCTCCGTGCCGTGCGGTATAGTTGGCACTTTGATGGTGGTTTTGTTGCTTTTGCACCCTGGTGGGAGATTTGTTCCTCATCAGAATAGTTGTGTTAATTTTCTATGGACTTATGAATTTTGTTAGGGATGGATTAAATCTAGGATAATTACAGGTTTCTTGTGATAGTGTATTATTTGGATGTGATGGTCCACCGATGGGTATACTAAGTTCTAACGTGGTTCCCTTGTTTCATTTTGGTAAATATTGATAATTGAATTGTATGTACCTTGGGTAAATATGGTTAGAATATAGCCCCTTTGGGAATTGTGCTTAAATAAGTGTGCTTTTTTTTACCTAGATGACCCATAAATAGATCTACCCTTATCTTAACCTCTTAAATTGTTTAAGTATACCACACTATAATCTATTAGTATTGAGTTATGTTGAGATAGATATGGATGTCTTGGCATAAATTGTGGACCTTGTGCTTAGAGATTATGGTTTTATGGGTCTTATGGTATCAAACTTAGTTATGGTTATGCCATGATATTTATTCTCAAGCTATAACTCTTGGCCGTAGAGGCCATGTTTGGGTAAATTAGTTGATTTTCCTCTTGTATTTGATGTCCTCTTAATGAGGAAGTGTGGTGTCCATGGAGTAAATTTTCCCCTTGTCACCTTGTTTCTTGGTTGATGGTATCTTGTGGAGGTATAAGTTTTGTTTGGAAACTCTCCCTTTCTTATTTAGTGAACCTATTTTGAGTTTAAACCATAAACTTTGTTTTCTCCTCATACTGATCTAAATTCCTTGAACTTGTAAAATCAAATTGGTAACTAAAATGTGCTCTTCATCGTAACTCCTATTGATACTTGTGGAGACCCACTTGGAGTGCATCGGTGATGCATGTAATTCTTTGGTAAACTCTTGTAATCTTGGTGTGTTCCATTTTGGTTAATGATCTCTTGTTCTATAAAATTAATAATGTGATATGCTTGAATCTTCCTACTCATTAAAATATAATTGGTAACGTGATTAACTTGAACATAATAAAATGTGCAAACACATATAATGTACATGAAATATTTCATAAAATGCCTCAAAATAATGGATTTTCAAGAAGCTCATTAATTGTAGGATATGAATAACATACACCAATCAATTCCTCGCAAGGAAGATAAAGAAAACAAGGTAGCAAAATGAGTATATTTTCTTGTTTTTCCTTTCCCTCTCCTTTTTAGTGCAAAAGGGAGACATACATCCTTAATGTACATCAATATTACATCTATGACTACAAGAATCCCAATAGATCATGATCCTTGTGACAATTTTTATGTTCATCTAGATGCATCCCTCCGATTTCAAATATTTCCAAACTTATGAGGACCTATTTATTTATACTAAAGTGGTTCCCCTTTGATCAAGGTTTCTTGAACCATCTATTATAACATAATAAAAAATGGTCAATAAAAATGTGGTAATTTTTGATACAAGGATACATGTTAGTCTAGGCCATTTCATTTACTATGTTCCATTTACCACGAAATTTGATAGATATACGTGACCAAATCTTGTAATGGGAGTGATGCTTCATTTCTAGCTATTGATGTAGCAATTGCACCTTGTGTTGGTGCAATTGTTGGTAATATTGTAACCAATTTGGAAATGATGGTCTACATTAGGAGGGTGGCGATCTTTGAAACCAATGAGGCGTTATACATGGCATACCATGGTCATACCTAGGCGTAGTGGGGAACATATGGCACAAATACCACAAGGTGTTGCCCCACATGTGCCCATTCTATATGGCTAATTTTAATTCAGAGTGGGCCCTTTTAATTTACCTTATCTACCCTTGAGGAAGGTTTAGACTATGTGAATAGACGAAGAAAGAGGATGTGTTTTCCCATTATATGTTGCTTGTGTAGATAGTGTACTTAATCCTGCGCAAAGTTGAGAGCCAAATCTAAAGAGGGGGAAAAAATAAACAAGGGGCATCCTCATTGCACATTATTGTTTAGAGTGAGGGCATTAGGGGACAAATATGTACAATGCATGTTGAGTATAGTGTACAAAACCATGATAGTGGAATTAAACTCATTATTGTCAATCATGTAATGTATAGGTCTTAGCATCATATCTATTTCATTCCATGTAGGAAGTGGAGCCAAGTATGCATGCATGTACACTAGTTTCATTACATCCACGAAAGAAGTGTTCAAGACAACTTCTAGGTTTCATTATAATGAACATTTAATATAGTAAGTTTCCATTATAATAAGATCCCGAAATGTGCCGAGCAGAATGCCAAATGGGGTATCTAAGCCTATTGTAAGGGATAATTTTGTTAATGTTTTCACAGTCGAAAACTCTTCAACCACTGGATCATTTGGGTTATCCATTTCTTATAAAAATGGACAAGAATTTAGTTCAAATTTACACAACATGAAACAATCCTTTACTTTGATTTCAACCAATTTGGGATAGTCTGCTGTAAACGATTCTACCGAAATAGTTCCCAAATTCAAGTAACTGAGATTGGGGGCACGAACTTTCAAATTAAACAAATTTACACAACGTTTGATAACCAATTTCTCAAGCAACGGGCACTGTGCTACTAGCTGCTGCAGTTTTTGATCGGTCAAATTGCCAACCTCGCAAAAAAGACATGATTTTAAAAACAGGAAACCCCCAAAATCATTCGGTGTCTCTCTGAACCAAAAACCCTGGACTTCCAAATCCCTGAGAATCTCACAAGCAAACAGAGAAGGCGGCAAAATATTTTCAAACTTACAATGAAGAGAAATTCTTTTTAAGACCTCCATTATAATTCTACTACCTGAGCTCCAACTGCGACCCGATGCCTACCTAGAATTGTAGGAACATCATTTTATAAGATAAAGTTTTCTCTTTGGTTCTTCGTGACTTGCATTTGCATTAATGTACTTTCATTACCACTGATATTTTTAGATGACTGTAACCACCAGTACTTATCAATCGGAACTTAAAGTCGAGGTTTAAAAAAGGAGAGAAAAGACATGAGATGCCCCCGGTGATGTGATGATGTGTTATCTGGATGTGCATAGTGGCAAAATTGCTCCCCATCCTATTGAGACAACCAAAAGTTTAGTACGGGATTAGTTAATTATTTGGTGGTTGTATTGCTTTAGTGCTATAAGGAGGAGATTTCACGGATTACTAAACATTACAAGACAATTTTTACTTTTTCTCGATGTTTTTAACATTAATATATAAAAGTTAATTATTTTTGGATTAAAAATTGTGGAGAGTTACAAAATTAATTATCATTATTTATACATCAGTTTTCACATTCTGAAACTAAGAATTTATTATTTTTAGGATATTTAGAGAACTGGTTACATCAAAGCATGCACAGTCAAATTATTAGCTGATGAAGGCTAGCTAGCATTGACATTAAATTTGTCACACACCTTTGCACAGAGAATCGAGAAAAAGTATAATGTTTTTTCTTCACTGTTGGGGTGGAGGAATGGCATCAGGAGTCGGTCTTTATGATCTTATGCAGTACATAACATAAGAGCTAACTATAATAGGCCTCGACTTAAATGCTTCAATGGGATATTTTATCCTACACAGGGGGTTTCCTAAGAAACAGGGAATAAGCGAAAATGGTAGAATTATGATTCACCAACCTCATATGTCTGCTTATGATATTAATGAGGAGGACAACCATGATTTCAAAGATTTCAAGTTTTAAGATCTTGTCTTCGAGGCATTTTATTTGCGACAATATATTACAAGTATATACGTAGAAACATCAAAAACAAATTATGACATGATCCATTATCTAATGGAAAGAGATATGTTGTGGATCCACGTACAACGGTAACTTTGGGCCTTATCGACAAAATTGGCCCAAAAGGCCTTTGGCCTCAACTTAAAGATGAAGATAATGAATATTATGATGAATATCTTGTAGATTATGAAGATTATGAAAATTGTGAAGATGATTAAGATGGTAGATGGTAAAGATGGTGAATATAGTGAAGATGGTGAAGATGATGAACCGTTTGATGATAATCCATCACTTGCAAAAGGTTCTTCTATTGGCCTCACATTCCACAAATTGTTCTTTATCGTTCGATATCGTATCATCTAATATCCTTTTTTTTGCCTCCTCTTATGTGGAATTTGACTCAAACTCACATAGATCATGTTTACTCAAGAAACCCATTCTTCAACAAAGCATTATTCACTTGATGCTTTATTTGGTGTTCCACTTATGACTCCGCCTAAGTTACCTTTCTCCTTATTCTTTTTTGAATCAAACATACTCATAAAGAGTAGGCAAAGGTAGGGAAATCCATCAGACTATAATCCTTCCTTTTCTCTATTCATTATCCCCCATTATTTGTTTATTTCATAGTTTTGAAATATTAGGAAAATCCATTAAACACAAAGCGCACTCAAGCCAATAAATCAAGCAAAATAAATATGATACAATGGAATATAATTATAAATTACAACGAACAAATCAATGAACGGACAAATGGGTAGAAAGTCAATGGCAATCTCAAATATATTTGTCCAAATTGTGAAGAGATTTTATCGAGACAAATACCTTTTCCCCGCGGATGTGATTTGTATCTGATTGGAAGCCAATCGTGTTGGTTTATATTTATTGACATAGCCATTTCCGAGCGCAGCGAGGGAATTAGAGTGGTGATGACATTTGAAGGCGAGAGATTGAACACCGTGTGTCCAATGTTTACTCTACGATATTTTGTGTAATTTCCATTTCTCTTTGAGTGCCTCGCAATGTGAGTTCACCCCAAATCTCTGTAAGTCGGTTGCTCAGTATTATGAAATATTGTTTAATGGCGTGCATCTTGAATACTCTGCTCCCAAGCATAAATTTACCCTCCGATTTCAAAGGAACTCAATCTGTTTCTTCTCCTCTAACCCCTCCATGGTCACCCCGCCATTGCATTAGCACTAAATAGGAGACAGTGTTGTGGTATCATTTTCCCGTTTTACGTATTAATGTGGTTTTCAATTGTATTTCGGTTCATGTGTCGGCGAGAGAAATGCTTGGGAGATCGATTTATGTTGAGGAATTTTCGCAAAGACTTGTTCCCGACTTTCTCTTTCATCATTAAGAATGGGTTCTAGGCTTAAGAATGCGGCAGCAGGGTGTGCGATTCACTCAAGCTTATCTGCCACTTCTTTTGCTCATCCGAATCTGCAAAACCTTGATGAAGTCCTGTATTTTCTGTTTAGGTAATAGAATGCATTTAAATACATGTCTCTGTTTTGTTTTCTCTGACAACTATTATTTGATTTGCAATATTTACAGTAACCGAATTTAGGCGTGGAGGTATGGTTGTGGGCTGCGCATTCGATCATAGGGTTAGATGCCTTCTCTGCCAACATGTTTTTCACATGTTGTGCAAAACAATCTTTACCAGCCATATTGCTTTGATTTTTGTTCTTTACAAGTGTTGTAAAGAGTAGTAAAATGGAAAACCCTTCTTGGCGGGATTCGAACCATGTTGCACATTTTATTCTAAATCGATATCTGTTTCTTTTACTCGATTCCAACCAGGTGTTGCTCTTTTTAACTCTATCTCTCAATGTCGACCACTAATTTTGACTGCCCTTGAAGTAATATCCTGCAATTCATTATAGAACTCTGTTAGTGGATTTATAGAACTCTTGAGTGTTTCTATGTTAGCGGATTTATAGAACTCGATTGTTGTATGTGCATTGGGTATACATGTTTAGCTCAATGTCGACCACCGTTTTTATTGCCCTTCAAGTCGTTAATCGTATTTCATGATAGCTTTTGTGTGCACTGCAATGCTTTAGAGGTCACAAACTCGTGGGATCTAGCTACTCGAGAATTTAGGCGGTTAGGGTCACATTGCCCCTGTTTAAAGGAGTTACCTTATGAATTCGGGAGCTCGCATCCTTTGAAGAGTTTAAATTAGAGATAGTCCAGTTGCAAATCAGAGATAGTCCAGTTGCAAATCAGAAGCAATAGTCGATGACTTCGAAAATACAGTCCTGTTGTACAATTTATTGAGGCTTACTTATGTCTTTGGGTTTTGTTCTAATTAATTGTGTACTTGTAATTTTCTTGGTTTGCGAATGGAGAAAGTAGACATAGAGCCAATTCAAACAAGGGCATGGTGATTTGTGTGTTGGGAACAATGGCAATGAGTTTGGTCTCTTCTCCGCTCTATCGCATGCTCCTGTCGGTATTATTGTTGAAGTAGATTCTCGCATCGCTTGGAAAATACCATAGTTTGGTCTCTCTCGCTCCGCTCTATTGCATGCTCTGAATGAGAATGTTTCAAGCATTGATCCGGCTAACACGGATTTTGACTCTTCGGAAAGAGTTTTATGCGCAAATTAGAATGTTTCCGGGGTTTTTAAGCGGTGAAACATCACCCTTAAGGTTTTGAACATTTCAAATTATGAGGAACTAGAAGCGTTTGGTGATCTCAAGTTGATCTTGGAGACATATTATATATGTTTTGTCGATTCGATACCCAATATTTTATTTGGCCATCATTGTATTACTTTTTTAATTAATAAAAATATTTATTTACGGTGGGGGACTTCAAAAGTCCTTCAAAACCTCAAGATGGCTATAGCCATCTATGAGGGATATGTTTGTGTTGTGTTTTTGTGCTTTTATTTATTTATTATTTTTCAAATTATCAAAAATTAATTTTTACATGTTATTTTTAATAGTGAGTATTAAGTGTATATTATTCATTTTGAAGATAGGTTTGTGGCCGGTGTAAAGAGGAGGGAAGAGGGTAAGGGGTTAGGTGTGGAGAGCGAGGAGGGAAAAGAAGTCGTAGGAGGGTGTGAAAGGGGTCCGAATGAAATAGGGGTTAGGGTTGGAAGGAAAAGGAGTTAGCGGTGCGATGGAAGAGGGGTTGGATTTGGAGGTAAGGGAAGGGGTGGAGATAAAATGAGGAATGGGGAGGGGTGGATAGGATGTTGGGAGTTGAAAGGAAGAGGAGTTAGGATTGGAGGGAAAAGGAGAGAAGTTGAGCAAAGTAGAGGGAAAAAGAGTTACATGTGGGATGGAAGAGAAGTTGGGGTTTGAGGGAAGAGGAAGGAGGTGGTGGTGGGAAAGAAGAGAAGTTAGGGTTGGCGAAAAAGATAGAAAATTAGAAAAGTAGACGGAAAATGATATATGGATGAAGAGTGAGGGATGGAGGTGAGTGTGAAAAGGGGTGGGTAGTGGGTGCGAAATAGGAAGAAAAGGAGTTTGGGGTAGGATGGAAGAGGAGTTGAGGTGGTGGTGGGAAAGAAGAGAAGTTAGGGTTGGCGAGAAAAGGATAGAAAATTAGAAAAGTAGACGGAAAAGGATATATGGGTGAAGAGTGAGGGATGGAGGTGAGTGTGAAAAGGGGTGGGTAGTGAGTGCAAATAGGAAGAAAAGGAGTTTGGGGTAGGATGGAAGAGGAGTTGAGGTGGTGGTGGGAAAGAAGAGAAGTTAGGGTTGGCGAGAAAAGGATAGAAAATTAGAAAAGTAGACGGAAAATGATATATGGGTGAAGAGTGAGGGATGGAGGTGAGTGTGAAAAGGGGTGGGTAGTGGTGCAAATAGGAAGAAAAGGAGTTTGGGGTAGGATGGAAGAGGAGTTGATATTGGGGGTGGGTGTGAAGAGAAGTGGTCGATAAGTGTTAAGAGTTGAAGGGATAATAAGGAAAGAAAATTTACGGTGAGTGTGAAAAGGGGTGGGTAATGTTTACAAATAAGAAGAAAAGGAGTTTGGGGTAGGATGGAAGAGGAGTTGTTATTGGGGTGGGTGTGAAGAGAAGTGGTCGATAAGTGTTAAGAGTTGAAGGGATAATGAAAGAAGAAGAGTGGGGGTGAGTGTGAAAATGGGTGGGTAATGGGTGCAAATAGGAGGAAAAAGAGTTTGGGCTAGGATGGAAGATATTGTTATTGGGGGTGGATGTGAAGAGAAGTGGTTGATAAGTGTTAAGAGTTGAAGAGATAATGAGGGAAGAAGAGTGGGGTTAAGTCGCGAGAGGTTGAAGGTGGGTTAGAAAATGAGAAGGTGGATGCAAAGAGGAGGAAAGTTGGAGGAAGAGGAGTTGTGGGTGACATGGAAGAGGAGTTAGGGATTGAGGAAAGAGGAGGGATGGTGATAAAATGAGCGATGGAAGAGGGGTATCAAGGAAGATGAGTTGATATTGGGGTGGATGTGAAGAGAAGTGGTTAATAAGTGTTAAGATTTGAAGGGATAATGAGGGAAGAAGAGTGGGCTAAGTCTCGAAGAGGGGTTGAAGGTGGGTTAGAAAATGAGAAGGTGGATGCAAAGAAAAGGAAAGTTGGAGGGAAGAGGATTTGAGGTTTCGAGGAGGAAATTCGGGGTTTTGAATGGAAGAGGAGGGATGGTGATAAAATGAAGGAGGGGAAAATTTGGGGTTTTAGAGGGAAGAGGAGTTAGGATTGGAGGGAAAAAGAGAGAAGTTGAAAAAATTAGAGGGAAAAAGAGTTACATGCGGGATGGAAGAGGAGTTATGGTTTGAGGGAAGAAGAGGGATGGTGATAAAATGAGGGATGGGAGTTAAAGGGAAGAGAATGGAGGAGGTGGTGGGATTAAAGAAAAGTTAGGGTTGGAGGGAAAGTCGGATAAGATTAAAAAGTAGACGAAAAATGAGATACGGGTGTAGAGAGTGAGGGATAGGGGTGAGTGTTAAAATGGGTGGATAATCGGTGCAAATAGGAGCAAAAAGGAGTTTGGGGTAAGGATGGAAGAGGAGTTGGATATTGGGGGTGGGTGTGAGGAGAAGTGGTTGAAGGAGGGATGGTGATAAAATGAAGGAGGGGAAAATTTGGTGTTTTGGAGGGAAGAGGAGTTGTGGGTGAGATGGAAGAGGATTTAGGATTGGAGGAAAAAGGAGAGAAGTTGAAGTAGAGGGGAAAAAGAGTTGCATGTGGGATGGAAGAGGAGTTATGGTTTGAGGGAAGAAGAGGGATGGTGATAAAATGAGGGATGGGAGTTAAAGGGAAGAGGATGGAGGAGGTGGGATTGAAGAAAAGTTAGGGTTGGAGGGAAAGGGAGAGAAGATTAAAAAGTAGACGGAAAATGAAATACGGGTGTAGAGAGTGAGGATAAGGGTGAGTGTTAAAATGGGTGGATAATCGGTGCAAATAGGAGGAAAAGGAGTTTGGGGTAGGATGGAAGAGGAGTTGGATATTGGGGATGGGTGTGAGGAGAAGTGGTTGAAGGAGGGATGGTGATAAAATGAAGGAGAGGAAAATTTGAGGTTTTGGAGGGAAGAGGAGTTGTGGGTGAGATGGAAGAGGAGTTAGGATTGGGGAAAAGGAGAGAAGTTGAAGAAAGTAGAGGGGAAAAGGAGTTACGTATGCGGGATGGAAGAGGAGTTATGGTTTGAGGGAAGAAGAGGAATGGTAATAAAATGAGGAATGGGAGTTAAAGGGAAGAGGATGGAGTAGGTGGGATTGAAGAAAAGTTAGGGTTGGAGGGAAAGGTAGAGAAGATTAAAAGTAAACGGAAAATGAGATACGGGTGTAGAGAGTGAGGGATAGGGGTGAGTGTTAAAACGGGTGGATAATCAGTCCAAATAGGAGGAAAATGAGTTTAGGGTAGGATGGAAGAGGAGTTGTATATTGGGGTCAAATGTGAGGAGAAGTGGTTGATAAGTCTTGAGAGTTGAAGGGATAATGATGGAATAAGAGTTGGGTTAAGTTTGAAGTGGGGTTGGGGGTGGGTGAGAAGATGAGAAGGTGGATACAAAGAGGAGGAAAGTTGGAGGGAAGAGGGTATGTGGAAAGAGGAGTTGATATTAGGGGTGGGTTTGAGGAGAAGTGGTTGATAAGTGTTAAGAGTTGAAGGGATAATGAGGGAATAAGAGTGGGGCTAAGTTTGAAGTGGGGTTGGGGGTGGGATAGAAGATGAGAATGTGGATGCAAAGAGGAGAAGAAGTGGTTGATAAGTGTTGAGAGTTGAAGGGATAATGAGGGAATAAGAGTTGGGCTAAGTTTGAAGTGGGGTTTGGGGTGGGTGAGAAGATGAGAAGGTGGATGCAAAGAGGAGGAAAGTTGGAGGAAGAGGGTATGAGGAAAGAGGAGTTGATATTAGGGGTGGGTTTGAGGAGAAGTGGTTGATAAGTGTTAAGAGTTGAAGGGATAATGAGGGAATAAGAGTGGGGCTAAGTTTGAAGTGGGATTGGGGTGGGATAGAAGATGAGAATGTGGAAGCAAAGAGGATAAGTGGTTGATAAGTGTTGAGAGTTGAAGGGATAATGAGGGAATAAGAGTTGGGCTAAGTTTGAAGTGGGGTTGGGGGTGGGTGGGAAGATGAGAAGGTGGATGCAAAGAGAGGAAAGTGTGAGGGTATATTGGGTATAAGGAAAGGGGAGTTGATATTGGGGGTGGGTGTGAGGAGAAGTGGTTGATAA
Organism: Taxus wallichiana var. yunnanensis; assembly: GCA_018340775.1. Classification (NCBI taxonomy): domain Eukaryota; kingdom Viridiplantae; phylum Streptophyta; class Pinopsida; order Cupressales; family Taxaceae; genus Taxus; species Taxus wallichiana. The sequence goes on from CM031239.1 coordinate 313,177,062, forward strand.
GTGTTAAGAGGTGAAGGGATGAAGAGGGAATAAGAGTGGGCTAAGTCTCAAGTGGGTTGGGGTGGGTGAGAAGATGAGAAGGTGGATGCAAAGAGGAGGAAAAAGTTGGAGGAAGAGGAGTTGGGGTGAGATTGAAGAGGGGTTGTGGGTGGGTGAGAGGGGAGAACAATTGGTGGGGAGTACGAAGAGGAGAGCAATGGGTTGTTGGCGCAAAGAGGGGGAAAATGGAGTTCGGGTGATATTGAAGAGGGAAAAGGGTGAAGATAAGAAAAGTAGGTGGAAAATGAGATATGAGTGAAGAGAGTGAGGGCTAGGGGTGAGTGTTAAAATGGGTGGTTAATGGGTGCAAATAAGAGGAAAAGGAGTTTGGGGTAGGATGGAAGAGCGTATAAGGGAAGAGGAGTTGATATTGGTGGTGGGTGTGAAGAGAAGTGGTTGATAAGTGTTAAGAGTTGAAGTGATAATGAGGGAATAAGAGTGGGGCTAAGTCGAAGAGGGGTTGGTTGTGGGTGAGAAGATGAGAAGGTGGATGCAAAGGAGCAAAGTTAGAGGGAAGAGGAGTTGGGTTAGGATGGAAGAGAGTATGAGGAAGAGGAGTTGATATTTGGGGTGGGTGTGAGAAGTGGTTGATAAGTGTTAAGAGTTGAAGGAATAATTAGGGAATAAGATTGGGGCTAAGTCCAAGTGGGGTTGGGGGTGGGTGAGAAGATGAGAAGGTGGATGTAAAGAAGAGGAAAGTTTGAGGGAAGAGTTGGGGTGAGATTGAAGAGGGGGGTTGGAGGGTGGGTGAGAGGGGAGAACAATTGGTGGTGAGATTGGGGTAGGATGGAAGAGGAGTTGATATTGGGGGTTGGTGTGAAGAGAAGTGGTTGAAAAGTGTTAAGAGTTGAAGGGATAATGAGGTAATAAAAGTGGGGCTAAGTCTCAAGAGGGATTGGGGGTGGGTGAGAAGATGAGAAAGCGGATCTGAAAGGAGGAAAGTTGGAGGGAAGAGGAGTTGATATTTGGGGTCGGTTAGAGAAGTGGTTGATAAGTGTTAAGAGTTGAAGGGATAATGAGGGAATAAGAGTGGGGCTAAGTTTGAAGTGGGGTTGGGGTGGGTTAGAAGATGAGAAGGTGGATGCAAAGAGGAGGAAAGTTGGAGGGAAGAGGAGTTGGGGTGAGATTGAAGAGGGGTTAGGGGTGGGTGAGAGGGGAGAACAATTGGTGGTGAGATTGGGGTAGGATGGAAGAGGGTATGAGGGAAGAGGAGTTGGTATTTCAAAGGGTGTGAGGAGAAGTGGTTGATAAGTGTTAAGAGTTGAAGGAATAATGAGGGAATAAGAGTGGGGCTAAGTCTGAATTGGGTTGAGGGTGGGTGAGAAGATGAGAATGTGGATGCAAAGAGGAGGAAAGTTGGAGGGAAGAGGAGTTGGGGTGAGATTGAAGAGGTGTGGATGAGAGGGGAGAACAATTGGTGGTGAGTATGAAGAGGAGAGCATGGATGGGTCGTCAGTGCAAAAGAGGGGGAAAGTGGAGTTTGGGTGATATTAAAGAGGGAAAAGGAGAGAAGATTAGAAAAGTAGACGGAAAATGAGATACGAGTGAAGAGAATCGGGATAGGGGTGAGTGTGAAAATGGGTGGGTAATGGGTGCAAGTAGGTGGAATAGGAGTTTGGGGTAGGATGGAAGAGGGTATGAGGGAAGAGGATTTGATATTGGGGGTGGGTGTGAAGAGAAGTGGTTGATAAGTGTTAAGAGTTTAAGGGATAGTGAGGGAATAAGAGTGCGGCTAAGTCTAAAGAGGGGTTGGGGGTGGGTGAGAAGATGTTAAGGTGGATACAAAGAGGAGGAAAGTTGGAGGGAAGAGGAGTTGATATTGGGGGTGGGTGTGAGGAGAAGTGGTTGATAAGTGTTAAGAGTTGAAGGAATAGTGAAGGAATAAGAGTGGGGCTAAGTGTGAAGTGGGGTTGGGGGTGGGTGAGAAGATGAGAAGGTGGATGCAAAGAGGAGGAAAGTTGGAGGGATGAGGAGTTGGGGTAAGATTGAAGAGGGTGGGTGAGAGGGGAGAACAATTGGTGGTGAGTATGAAGAGGAGAGCAATGGGTCATTAGTGCAAAGAGGGTGAAAGTGGAGTTCGGGTGATATTGAAGAGGGAAAAGGAGAGAAGATTAGAAAAGTAGACGGAAAATGAGATACGGTGAAGAGAATAAGGGATAGGGGCGAGTGTGAAAATGGGTGGGTAATGGGTGCAAGTAAGAGGAATAGGACTTTGGGGTAGGATGGAAGAGGGTATGAGGGAAGAGGATTTGATATTGGGGGTGGGTGTGAAGAGTAGTGGTTAATAAGTGTTAAGAGTTGAAGGGATAATGAGGGAATAAGAGTGGGGCTAAGTCGAAGAGGGTTGGGGTGGGTGAGACAATGAGAAGGTGGATACAAAGAGGAGGAAAGTTGGAGGGAAGAGGAGTTGGGGTGAGATTGAAGAGGGGTTGGAGGTGGGAGGGGAGAACAATTGGTGGTGGAGTACGATGAGGAGAGCAATGGGTCATTGATGCAAAGAGGGGGAAGTGGTGTTTGGGTGATATTGAAAAGGGGTTGGCGATGGGATAGAGGGGAGAAGAGGAGAGCGGTGGGTGGTTGGTGCAAAGAGGAGGAAAGTGGTGGTAGGGAAGAGGAGTGGGGTGAGAGTAAAAAGGGTTGGGGTGGGTGAGAGGAAAAATTTTGGTGGTGGGTGGTTTGTGCGAAAGAGGGAAAAGTGGAGTTCGGTTGATATTGGAGAGTGTGATAGAGGACCTCTTCACACTTACCCCCCACTCCTCTTCCTAACCCAATTTTCCTCCTCTTTGTGCCCACTCCCAACACCAACTTCTCTTCCATCCTACCCCACTTTCGTCCGCTTCATCCCACCCACCACCAACCCTTCTCCTATCTCACCTACCCCCAAAACCTCTCTTTACACTCACCCCCACTCCTCCCTCTTCCAACTTTCGTCCTCTTAACATCACCCCCACTCTTCCTTGCCACCACTTTTCACCAACCATTGACCGCTCTCCTCTTCTCCCATCTTAAGCACCATCAACCCATCTTAAATCTCACCCCAACTCCACTCTTTTCTTTGCACCATCCATCCAACGCTCTCCTCTTCTCCCCTCTTCACACTCACCCCCACTCCTCTTCCCTACCTCCACTTTCCTCCTCTTCGTACCAACCACCGACCGCTATCCTCTTCTCCCCTCTCACCCACCGCCAACTCCTCTTCAATCTCTCACCCCACTCCTCCCTTTTCAACTTTTCGTCCTCTCCACTCACCCCCACTCCTCTTCCTTTCCGCCACTTTTCACCAACCATCGACCACTCTCCTCTTCTCCCCTCTCACCCACCATCAACCCCTCTTAAATCTCACCCCAACTCCATTCTCCTCTTTGTACCATCCATCCAAAGCTCTCCTCTTCTCCCCTTTTCACACTCATCCCCACTACTCTTCCTTGCCTCCAATTTCCTCCTCTTTGTACCAACCACTCGACCGCTCTCCTCTTCTCCCCTCTCACCCACCACCAACTCCGCTCTCCTCTTATCCCCTCTTCACACTCACCCCCTCTCCTCCCCCACTCTCTTCCTTGACTCCACATTCATCCTCTTTGCACCAACCACCGACCACTCTCCTCTTCTCCGCTCTCACCCACCGCCAACTCCTTTTCAATCTCACCCCAACACCACTCTCCTCTTTCGCACCATCACTCCAACGCTCTCCTATTCTCCCTCTTCACACTCACACCCACTCCTCTTCCTCGCCTCCACTTTGCACCTCTTTGCACTAACCACCCACCGCTCTCCTCTACTCCCCTCTCACCCACCACCAACCCCTCTTCAATCTCACCCAAACTCCACTCTCCTCTTTGCACCATCCATCCAATGCTCTCCTATTCTCCCCTCTTCACACTCACCTCCACTCCTCTTCCTTACCTCCACTTTGCCCCTCTTTGCACCAACCACACACATCTCTCCTCTACTCCCCTCTCACCCACCGCTAACCCCTCTTCAATCTCACCACAACTCATCTCTCCTCTTCGCACCATTCATCCAATGCTCTCCTCTTATCCCCTCTTCACACTCACCCCCACTCCTCTTTGCACCAAACCATCCAACGCTCTCTTCTCCCCTCTCACCCATCCCTACACCAACCACCCACCGCCAAACCCCTTTTCAATCTCACCCCAACTCCACTCTCCTCTTTGCACCATCCATCCAACACTCTCTTCTCCCTTCTTCACACTCACCCCCACTCCTCCATGTGGCCACATTCATCCTCTTTTTCAACCAAACCATCCTCCACTCTCCTCTACTCCTCTCTCACCCAACCCCACTATTCCCCGCTCCACTTTCCTCCTCTTTGCACAAACCACCCACCGCTCTCCTCTTCTCCCCTATCACCCACCACCAACCCCTCTTGATCTCACACCAACTCCACTCTCCTCCTCTTTGCACCATCCATCCAACACTCTCCTCTTCTCCCTTATTCACACTAAACCCTACTACTCTTCCCCGCCTCCACTTTCCTCTTTGCACCAATCTTCCACCGCTCTCCACTACCCCCTCTTACCCACCGCCAACCCCTCTACAATCTCACCCGAACTCCACTCTCCTCTTTCGCACCATCCATCCAACACTCCCTCTTCTCCCTTATTCATACTCACCCCCACTCCTCTTCCCCTGTCGCCACTTCCTCCTCTTTGCATCAAACCATCCACCACTCTCCTCTTCTCCCCTCACCCACCCCATTACTCTTGATGCCTCCAGCCCTCCTCTTTGCACCAACCATCCACCGCTATCCTCTACTCCCCTCTCACTCACAAAGAAACCCCTCTTCAATCTCACCCCAACTCCACTCTCCTCCTCTTTGTACCATCTATCCAACACTCTCTTCTCCCTTCTTCACACTCACGCCCACTCCACTTCCCCGCGCCACTTTCCTCCACTTCCCACCATACCATCCACCACTCTCCTCTTCTCCCCTCTCACCCACCCCCACTTTGCTCTTCCCTTCCTCCACTTTCCTCCTCTTTGCACCACCTACCCACCGCCAACTCCTCTTTAATCTCACCCCAACCGCACTCTCCTCTTTGAACCATCTATCCAACGCTCTCTTCTCCCCCTTCTTCACACTCACCCACACTCCTCTCTTCCCCGCCACAACTTTTCTCCTCTTTGCACCAAACCATCAACCACTCTCTTCATCCCTCTCACCCACCCCCACCGCTTCTTCCTCCACTTTCCTCCTCTTTGCACCATCCATCCAACGCTCTCCTCTTCTCCCCTCTTCACACTCACCCACACTCCTCTTCCCCCTCCACTTTCCTCCTCTTTGCACCAACCACCGACCGCTCTCCTCTTCTCCCCTCTCACCCACCGCCAACCCCTCTTCAATCTCACCCCAACCGCACTCTCCTCCTCTTTGCACCATCCATCCAAAGCACTCTTTTCTCCCTTCTTCACACTCACCCCACTCCTCTTCCTTGTCCGCCACTTTCCTCCTCTTTCGCACCAACCATCGATCGCTCTCCTCTTCTCCCCTCTCACCTATCCCCAGACGAACCAACCACCCATCGCCAACCCCTCTTCAATCTCACCGCAAACCCGCTCTCCTCTTTGTACCATCCATCCAACACTCTCTTCTCCCTTTCACACTCACCCCCACTTCTCTTCTCTATCGTCACTTTCCTCCTCTTTGCACCAACCACCGATCGCTCTCCTCTTCTCCCCTCTTCACACTCACCCCCACTCCTCTTTCCACCAAACCATCCACCACTCTCCTCTTTTCCCCTCTCACCCATCCCCCACCAACCATCCACTTCCAACCCCTCTTCAATCTCACCCCATCTCCACTCTCCTCTTTGCACCATCCATCCAACACTCTCTTCTCCCTTCTTCACACTCACCCCCACTTCTCTTCTCTATCGTCACTTTCCTCTTCTTTCGCACCAACCACCGACCGCTCTCCTCTTCTCCCCCTCTTCACACTCACCCCCACTCCTCTTTCCACCAAACCATCCACCGCTCTCCTCTTTTCCCCTCTCACCCATCCCCCACCAACCATCCACTTCCAACCCATCTTCAATCTCACCCTAACTCCACTCTCATCTTTGCACCATCCATCCAACACTCTCTTCTCCCTTCTTCACACTTGCCCCCTCTCCTCTTCCCTATCACCACTTTCCTCCTCTTTGCACCAAACCATCCACCACTCTACTCTTCTCCCCTCTCACCCACCCCCTTGCTCTTCCCCGCCTCCACTTTCCTCCTCTTTGCACAAACTACCCACCGCTCTCCTCTACTCCAATCTCACCCACCGCCAACCTCTCTTCAATCTCACCCCAACTACACTCTCCTCCTCTTTGAACCATCTATCCAACACTCTCTTCTCCCTTCTTCACACTCACCCCCACTCCTCTTCCCCGCCACCACTTTCCTCCTCTTTGCACCAAACCATCCATCACTCTCTGTTCTCCCCTCACCCACCCCCACTGCTATTCCTTGCCTCCACTTTCCTCTCTTTCGCACCAACTACCCACCTCTCTCCTCTTTCCTCTTTACACCAACCACCCATTACTTTCCTATTCGTACTCCACCACCAACTATTCTCCCCTCTCACCCACCACCAACTCTTCTTCCCTCCCCTACATTTCCTTCTCAAAACTCGGACTCCTCTTCCCTCGTACACCTCATTCCTCCTACCTCGAACTCCTATTTCCTTCACTTCGCACCAACCACCAACCCTTCTCCCCTCTCACACACACCGCAACTCCTCTTCCTCTCCACTTTTGAATTGTTTGCATCGACCATCTCATATTCTCACACACACTGACCCACTCCTCTTCCTCGCCGCCACATTCCTCCTCTTTGCACCAACCATGCACCGCTCTCCTCTTCTCCCCTCTCACCCACAACCAACCCCTCTCTGAATCTCACCCTAACTTCTCTTTCCTCTTTACACCAGCCACCCATTTCTTTCCTCTTTGTACCCACCACCAACGATTCTCCCTCTCTCACCCACCACCAACTCTTCTTCCCTCCCCTACATTTCCTTCTCAAAACCCGGACTCCTCTTCCCTCGTACACCTCATTCCTCCTACCTCGAACTCCTATTTCCTTCACTTCGCACCAACCACCAACCCTTCTCCCCTCTCACACACACCGCAACTCCTCTTCCCTCCAACTTTTGAATTGTTTGCATCGACCATCTCATATTCTCACACTCACCCCACTCCTCTTCCCTATCGCCACATTCCTCCTCTTTGCACCAACCATCCACCGCTCTCCTCTTCTCTCCCTCGACCCACAACCAACCCCTCTTCAATCTCACCCCAACTTCTCTTCCTCTCTTTGCGCACTACCCACCCAAGACTTTCCTCTTTGTACTCCACCACCAAATGTTCTCCCCTCTCACCCACCACTAACTCTTCTTCCCTCCCCTACATTTCCTTCTCAAAACCCGGACTCCTCTTCCCTCGTACACCTCATTCCTCCTACCTCGAACTCCTATTTCCTTCACTTCGCACCAACCACCTACCTTTCTCCCCTCTCACACACACCGCAACTCCTCTTCCCTCCAAATTTTGAATTGTTTGCAGATCGACCATCTCATATTCTCACCCTCCCCAACCCTCTTTAGACTTATCCTCACTCGCTTTTCCTCATTATCCCTCCACACACTCCTCTTCCTCGTACACCGCATCCGTCCTACCCCGAACTCTTATTTCCTTCACTTCGCACCATCCACCAACACTTCTCCGCTCTCACACACCCCTATCTCATATTCTCACTCTCCTCCAACCCTCTTTAGACTTATCCTCACTCGTTTTCCCTCATTAGCCCCTCTTCACACTCACCGCAACTCCTTTTCCCTCCAACTTTTGAATTGTTTGCAGACGACCATCTCATATTCTCACCCTCCCCAACCCCTCTTTAGACTTATCCTCACTCGTTTTCCTCATTATCCCTCCACACACTCCTCTTCCCTCGTACACCGCATCCGTCCTACCCCCGAACTCATATTTCCTTCACTTTGCACCATTCACCAACACTTCTCCCCTCTCACATCCCTATCTCATATTCTCACCCTCCTCCAACCCCTCTTTAGACTTATCCTCACTCGTTTTCCCTCATTATCCCTTCACACACTCCTCTTCCCTCGTACATCGCGTCCGTCCTACCCCAAACTCCTATTTCCTTCACTTCTCCCCTCTCACACACCCCCTAGCTCCTCTTCACACTCACTACAACTCCTCTTCTCTCCAACTTTCCTCCTCTTTTCCACCCACCATCTCATCTTCTCTCCCACCCCCAACCCTCTTTAGACTTAGCCCCACTCTTTTTCCCTCATTATCCCTTAAACTCTTAACACTTATCGACCACTTCTCTTCACACCCACCCCCAATATTAACTCCTCTTCCCGCATACCCCTCTTTTATCCTACCTCAAACTCCTTTTTCCCTCATCTTCATGTAACTCATTCTCCCTCCTCTCTCTCCACCCGTCACAAACCCCTCTTCCCCGCTCTTTACACCCGCCACAAACTCCGTCTTAAAAATAAATCATATAACATTTATTACTCACTATTAAAAAATAACATTTAAAGAATAGATTTTGAAAATTTGAAAAATAATAAATGAATAAAAATACAAAAACACAATACAAACACATCCCTCAAAGATGGCTAAAGCCACCTTCAGGGATTTGAAGGGACTTTTGAAGTCCCCCAACAAATTTTTTTTTTTTTATTAATTAAAATAATAATACAATGATGGCCCAAAAACAATTTGGGTATCGAATTTACAAAACCCATATAATATGACTCCAGTACAATTTGAAAACTTCAAACGCTGAAGTTTGGTGATGTTTCAGCTGCTTACAAAAACCTGGAAACATTCTAAATTGTCCATAAAAATCTTTTAGAAGAGTCAGAATCTGTGTTAGCCACGCCCAGTCAATGCTTGAATACAGCGGTTTCAGAGTTCTCATTCTCTTTCTCAACATCACGGCTCCAAATATGGTATTTTCCGAGCATTGCAGAATCTACTTCAACTCCCTTATTTTGTTGGGTCATCTCTGTTCCTCTCTTCTCTCAATTGCTGCAGCGATATTAACAAATTAGGAAATAAACTAGAAACTTCCAAAGGATTGATATGAAAACACAATGAATTCAATAATAAGTATGTTTCGAGGATTAAAATGAATTCAATATGAATATCGCTTTATGGTTGCCCTTGTCAAGTATCATTACCAGGATAGAAATTTCCATTGACCCAAAATCTGATGATGGTACCGGGCACCACAGCTACTAAAAACAAAAGCCAAGGTAGTAACTTTGAGAGTTCACCTGTAATATCATTGGACAGTAGGGTAAATGCATCTCTTTCAGAGTTCCCCTGCTGTAGAACAAGAGCAGAGACGAAACTCATTGCCATTCTTCCCAACACACAAATCACCGTAAGGATTCATAATTGGCTGTGAGCACGTTAGCAAACCAAGAAAAGTACAGTACCAATTAGTTAGCAAAAAATTCAACATAAAACAGTGCTCTGGCATTGAGCTAAACATGGATACCAAATGCACATACAGAGTTCTATAATGAATTGCAGGATATTACTTCAAGGGCAGTGAAAATTAGTGGTCAGACATTGAGAGATACGAGTTAAAAAGAGCAACAGTGGTTGGAATCAGAATAAAAGAAACAGAGATCAGAATTAGAATAAAATGTGCAACACTGGTTCGAATCCCGCCAACAAGGGTTTTCCATTTTACTACTCTTTACAGCTGCTGTAAAGAACAAAAATCAAAGCAATATGGCCGGCAAAGATTGTTTTGCCCAACATGTGAAAAACATGTTGGCAGAGAAGGCGTCTGCAACCCTATGATCGAATGCGCAGCCCACAACCATACCTCCACAGCTAAATTCATTACCTGTAAATATTGCACATCAAATAATAGTTGTCTAGAGAAAACAAAACAGGCACAGATTTAAATGCATTCTATTACCTGAACAGAAAATACAGGACTCCAATTTTCCTGGGACAGATTCATCAGGGTTGTATAGATTCAGATGAGCAAAAGAAGTGGCATCATAAGCTTGAATGATCGCACACCCTTGCTTTTGCAGAGGAAAATCTTAAGATGAGATAGCGCCGATGCAAACGTGCTATGGGAGGTATTCTTATAGCAGAAAAAGCATGCACAGAAACTGGAGGAATTGTGAGATCTAAATTTGTGAGGGAAAGAATGTGCCGCTGAATTTGAAGATCAGGCACTACAACTTCTGTACTAAGAATATGCACATTGTAATCGTTTGAAATGGGTGGAACAATGGTGGCCATCTCCAACGAATCTCTAAAAATATTTCAGGAATGCAAAGCTTTAGGATTCGACAGAGCCCCATACTGATACTATTCTAAGCCTAGAACCCATTCTTAATGATGAAAGAGAAAGTCGGGAACAAGTCTTAGCGAAAATTCCTAAACATAAATCGATCTCCCAAGCATTTCTCTCTGCCGACACATGGACCTAAAATACATTTGAAAACCACATTAAAATAGAAAACAAGAAAAATGATACCACAACACTGTCTCCCTATTTACAGTACTAATGGCGGGTGACCATGGAGGGGTTAGAGGAGAAGAAACAGAATTGAGTTCCTTTGAAATCGGAGGGTAAATTTATGCTTCGGAGCAGAGTATTCAAGATGCAGCCATTAAACAAGATTTCATAATACAGAGCAACTTACTTACAGAGATTTGGGGTGAATCCACATTGCGAGGCACTCAAAGAGAAATGGAAATTACACAAACTATCACAGAGTAAACATTGGACACACCAGGAGTTCAATCTCTGCCTTCAAATTTCATCACCGCTCTTCCCTCGCTACTGCCTAAACATGGCTATGGATCTGCTTCCCAAAAACAAATAAAAGCTAACTAGTATCGGAGTTAATGGCTGCTGCTTCAATAAATATAAACCCAACACGATTGGTTTCCAACGTGACAAATCACATCTGTACGGTAAATATACAGGAAATTTGTCAGATAAAATCTTCTGACAACTGGACAAATATATTTGACATTGCCCCCATTTGTCCGTTCATTGATTTGTCCGTTGTAATTTATAATTATCCATTGGTATTTATCCCAGTGGAAGGATTTATTATTTCTTTTTACTTTTTAAATCATCTTATGATATTGCGGATGTTTACTATTTAAATGTTAATGCTCTCAACTATATTACGAGATCCATTATTCATTCAATATTATAATGGTAACGTGTTGAATTAAATCTCAATTATAATGAAAATTTATGTTGATAGAATATTGACAAATATATAATCTTAATAAGTAGTAGTTAGTCTCAAATTATTTAAACAAAAGTATAGAAATATGTATGATAAGATGTTAAAAGACTACGAAATTATGAAGAGAGAAGATAAAACTCAAACATGTACGTAATGTGGGTGAGAATACACTATCCAAGTACTAGTCGAGCACTTAATATTCTAAAATCCAATTTCTAGTAAGTATGGTATTGATGAACATCACACGTCGACCAAATATTGTGGAGGGATACTTTGGCAAGCTAAAATGTTTTATTTGACAAACATTTAGATGATTTTAATTGTAACTTACTCATGAAATAGTTAAAATAATTTTCTCTCAAAACTTGCACGCTTAAAATATGATCGTCAATATTTTATATATATAATAGTGAAATAAAAAAATTGTTTTATGTATTTTGTTAGCGTGTTACAGATAACACTTTTACATTTTTCAAGAGAGATATTGAAAATTTGTTGTAACTTAAAAAATTGTTTGATAGGCATAGGAGGTTGTCAAATATAATCCCTTGGCCCGCCGTAGGGTAATGTAGGAGGGAAGGAGTCAGCATCTCGCCTTCAAATTTCATCACCACTCTTCCTCGTTGCTTCTGGAAATAACTTTATGCTTCCCCAAAAGAGAGTCAATACATATAAACAAAAGCGAGATTGGCTTCCAACAATGACAAATCCCATCAAAGGTACAGGCGGGAAGACGGTTTGGCCCTCATTAGTGAAGTTTATGGCAACGGTGGGTTACGGTGGAGTGCTGGAATATCTGCGATAAACCTATGGACCTATTTGAATAATGGTGCCCCCTGTCATGGCTTTACATATGCGAGTGTTTTATCGAGCCTTGGTGGCTCGGCGCAGAAAGTCCTCCTCTACAGAGTGCTTGTGGTTTCGGGGAGAGATGTGTAGGGCAAGGTCATCACAAGATGCAAACCGTCCTCACAGTAGGGAAAGCCCTTTTCTTTCCTGGAGGTAGCCATATCCGGTGTAAAGGAGACTCACAAACCCATGGCTTATGCCAAATCTACTCCTGTGGTCTCCTTTGGTGAGGATGTCTCATAAACTGTGGATTTCTACCTAAACATGGGCCTGATTTGCATATTCATTAGTTGTTGTCCTAGCCTTCCAGCCCTTCACAAATGGATATATGAACAATGGAGGCCCTTTATTGAAGGTAAAGTCAATATCTATCCCTCACTCGTGGAATATTCATTGTTGTCTTTGATGTTTCCTCTGATAAGGACAAGATTTTTGGAAAAATATGGGATTTTCAGTCGCATCATCTTCTTATGAAGCCCTGGTTTCCAAACTTTAACCTCAGTTATCAAAACCTTTACTTTATCGACTGTGTGTGGATAAGGATGCCTTATTTACCCTTGCACTTCTGAGTGAGGAGTACTTCATATCTATGGGGGATGCTTTGGGTAAATTCCTCAATGTTGATACTAGGATAGAATATTTTGATCATACTACTTATGCTCGTATTTTGGTGGATATGGATATGACAGGTTGATTTCCTAGCCACAATGGAGCTCAAAGTTAGGGATTTAATATGGACTTAAAATCTCGATTATGAAGGTCTCCCCTTCAGATATAGAACATGTTTTGCCCTTTGTCATCTTGCTTCTGATTGTCACATTGTTAAGAAGCATACTAAAGGGCGGGTATTGTGGTGGAAGGATTTTAAGCCAGAAAATTTGACAGTTGAGGCTGAGGAGGACAATGATGTTTCAAATGTTTTAAACAGTCACATTGGAAATTTGGGAAAGGAGAAGGACAGGGTAATGGAAGAAATGAATGTGAAAAATCTAGGTGAGACTGTCACTCTACCCACTTTACCTGTTAATGAACAACATGTTGCTAATAAGGGGTCGCTCCTTAAACTACCCACGGTTTCATTATGTTCTCAGGGCTAAACATTGTGTCTCTTGAAATTAGCCTTCCTATTAACCCAGATGAGAATGTTGATCCAAATTGGGGGGAGGGATGGCAGATGGTGAACAACAAAAAGAAAGGAAAAGATGGATATGTGCCTCTCAAGATGAGCCTTAGATCTCATAAAGGGAAAGACCATGGTAGTTGAGTTCCTTAGTTTGTGGGCCAAGTTGCTTTGACCAGACTTACCTTGTGATTCCCTCCTTTTGGTGTTTTTCCTATTTATGGGGTTTGGTTCATCTATTTGTTTCTTTTAGGCCCGTGGGCTCTTGTTTATTGTTGTTTCTCTCTTGGGATTTGAAGCTTTTCTTTCGGTTGTCAGAGGTTCCCGATCCCTTAAAAATCTATTTTTACCTAATCTAATAAAAAACTATTTCAATGTTAATGCTCTCAATATTATAATGGAAACTTACTATATTAAATGTTCATTATAATGAAAAATACAATCTTAGAACATGGGCAAATGACTATATTACTAGTTGGATAAATGAATTGGAAATTAAAATATCTACTAAGTGAAAATATGTATCCAAAGGCTTCTTAGACCACAATGACAACATAGAAGTGTAAAATGAGGCCCTAAGGTGAAAATTTATTTATTTTTCCATTTCTCTTAGAGATATTTTGATGAAAAGGGTCTTATATTAAATAAGATCCTTTTTATTTGAGTTCACAATTAATCTTTAATTTTCTTGGTTAACATAATTTTATTCATAAGATAAATGTAATTTCTTTGAAGTATTTAATAAATATTTTGTTCTAATTTTATTTTAGTCCAATTTGTCTGTGGATGCTCAATCTATGTAATATTTATTTGTTAGATCTTACATATTTGTATACATTAATTAATGTTAAAATTAAGCTAGGTAATTATTATGATATTTCAATATGTTTTAAGTACAATAGATACACATTATTTAGATTCATCACATTTAAGTAATGATAAAATATGAGATTCACATAACATAACACTTTGATCACAAATGTATAATCCAAAAAAATTGTACTTAGGAAATTAACAAGAGTTTCATAATTTATCAAATAATATTCCTTAAACAAAACTAACCTAAATTTGAATTCAATAAATACATGAAAAATAATAATTTACCTTGTTTAATGTAATAGTTTATACTCCCCAACCTTCCGTAGATTAAAAAAATGGGATATATATGAGTCAATTTTGATACAATTTTGAAGATAAATTATTGCCATTAACATTGAGTATATCCTTGCATTTGTATAATCACATGTTATTAGAATAATCCAATAATAAATAATTTATTAGACATGGAAAGATATACATGTATTCATAGATATCACAATGTTAAATGACAAAGAGTCAAACAAACAAACCATAATGTCACATAGATAATTATAGCTATAATAAAAAAGTGAATAATAAATTTATCATTATCGTGTAAATTTTGATACAATTTTGAAGATAAATTATTGCCATAATAACATTGAGTATATCCACACAACTATATTATTCATGAAAAATAATCTACGAACATCATTTATCTTTAGTTATACTCATAATAATAATACTAATTGGGAGTAATACAAAGGGAAACTTATTTTAAGAGTACTACTTCAATATACAAAAGGCAATCCTAAATCTTGGGTTTCTTATTCACCTTATAGGAATGCCAGGAACATAAGAACTTGAAAATATTATTCTCTTAAGAAAATTGTTTAATATTACCTTAGTGAAAATGTTATATTTTTTTTGTAAAAATTAGTAAAATTGAATTTGTGTGGGAAGATAATATCTAGGCATTCATATGTTTATTTTACTATTTTGAATTAAATAAATTAAGACATGTTATGTTGATAAATATTCTTCATTGATTATGCTTTTCTTGATCACTATGTACCATTATGTTATGGACACATGAAATTTTATAATTTATATTTACTAAATAGAAATCACACACGGGCGGTATCATTGTGAAGATCGAAAGGGGAATGAGAGATAATGGGAAAAAAATGGAGTTAAAGAAACATAATAGAGACGATGGGAGAAGAAGTAGAGGATTGAAAACTGGAAATATAATTAATTAAAATATTAACAAAGAAGAAAAGAGAAAACATATACAAACTTGGGGAGAGATAGTATTTAAAACGAGGGAGTTGTAGAGGGAGATGAGTAGAGAGGGGAAAAATTATAGGCAAGGGAAAGGAGTAGGGAATTAAGATGAATGGAGGAGGAAGAGAAACAAGATGAAGTTCTTCATTTTTAAGAGATTTTAAGAGAGGGGTTATGGACTTTTTAGAGTAACAAGAAAAAGAGAAAGGCGTAGAAATATAAATATACTTTAAGGGACTTTAGATATTGCGGTTAAAAAGTAACTCCCGATATTTTGGTGGTGCCGATGTCAATAATGCTTTGTTGTAGAGTAGTTTATTGATACTTTTGGATAGAAACGAGTGAGTCATTTTTATAGGTAATTGTCTAGTACAAGATCCTTTGGTAATAGTCGATTAGAATATGGGAAGGATTGTTGGGATCCCAAGAAGTTCTAGTATACCGATCAAATTTTACGACAACAAATAAAGGAAGAAGGTCGAGTGGAGGAAGTGCATAGACAATTTCTATGATATTGTTAGTTGTACCAATTACAATACTCATATTAGCCCACAAATTTGTAAAAAGCATGACCTTTTCAGTTTTACAAAGGATAAATTTGTGTTGATTTTGATCATCGTCTATATCAATGGACTCATTTCTTTCTTGTATTTTGAGAAATGGATAGGGTAACTAGAGAATTAAATTCCTTCAAAATTTGTATATTGTGGTTGTCGACCTAATCATTTTTTTAAACAAGTTGGTGGCATTGCATAATTCTATGATCTCTTGTTTGGAGAGGTAGTAATCAGTGCAGGAATTTAGTAGCTCCCAATCTGTAAAAGTTGGATGGGAATTACAGATATAGAAAATAAATGGTGAAATGAAATTTGTGATGGAGTGGAACATTGTTGTCTCAAGATAGGTGTAATTCCGGATAAATAATAATAATAATAATAATAATATAAAATAAATAATTTATATTTTAAAAAAGCAGTGCGTAGGTAGGTGGGCAAGTGGGTGATTAGGGTAGGTGACCCCCATGTGAAGGCACATGGGCCTCATCAATGCCCATCAAGACCGGTCCTTTCCTTGCTCGATAATTCTTCCACTTATTCCAAATCTAGAGGAAATAATCATGTTGAAACCCATGTTCACACGTAAATTTAACAATGATGGATTTATGTAGTGGGTTATTTATCTTTGTGAGGAAATGAGCTTTGAATACTAGTGTTTTTTTGGTGTATAAAGAAGAAGATTGAGGTCGAAGGTGCTTCAAACAGGTCTCGAACCAAATCAATTTACATTCATTTGGGTACTTACACTGTGTTAAAACGTGACCTTTGGGCAAAGTATGGACATCCATCAAAGCATAAAAGATAGAGGATCTGTCAAACGTTGCAGTTGGAAGTGCTCTAGTAGGTATGTATGCAAATGTGGAAGCAAGAACTTGGCATGTGCATTGTTCAATTTAGTGCTGAAAACATGGTTGAAACGTGACCGCAACTTCGCATGATATACACAAAATGGGTTTGTTGAAAAGGGTTAGAAACTTTCAAGCAAATGCATTCACATGTGTGGAGCCTCCTTACCTTTAACACATACTCCCATTCTGCATCGAAACGGTACCTTTGGAACATGGTGTGATCATCCAGAAATCTTAAAGAATAGAGGAACTTGTAAGATGTTGTAAATGTAGAGACTCCAGTGGACGTGTATGCAAAATGGAGCTCCTATAGTAGTCGTCCCAAAATCAGTTCTCTTTTACCATCATATTCCCTTATTAGGCCAAAATAAGAGCTTAGAATCAATGTTCGCATGCACATCAATTATTTTAGGGAGGGATTAATTTTTTAGATGTTATTTTTGCAAGTTCTTGGCAGGTGTGTGGGAGGTCCAACAGCATGAGAAGAGGTTGGGCAAGGTGCCTCAGAGAGAGGCGCTCTCAAGGGAGACATTTCGACCATGTAAGATTCTTTCTTATTTTTATTAGCATGTGGCCGTGCAGAGTGCAAGTGGATGAGGGATTTAAACAGGTTGAATGGTTTCGGTGTATCTTTGAATCATACATAAAAAAAAAAAAAAGATATGCGTGGTTAGTCGGTTATCTTATGGAAACTCTAAACTCTTAACATCTGCATACCATTCAAACCTTAGCGATCGTGTGTCGCTTTGTTTTCTAGGTGCTTAAAGAGCATATAAAATATGGAGTCACTATTTATGGCCACTCGCCTTTTGAGTTGGATGATCGGATGTCATAGCTTTAAGTTCTCTTATCAAACATACGTATGCGAAGTATGGGCTATTGGTTTTCCATATGAAATCAAAGAGCATACGAGTTCATGGATTTAATGAAAGAATCAGTCCTTGAGGCTTATATTATGACATATATTACTCTTTTGGATGGTTATTGTAAAATGGGAAGTTTGAGGAAGATTTTAGACTCTATAGGCTCATGTAGAGGAGGGGTTTTATGGTCAATGTTATCTTTCGGGCCGTGCTCATTATAGAGAATGCTCAAATCATTTTGTGGAACTGATATAGAATATTTATATCAAATGCATAAGGGTGGAATTAAGGACACATGTAAATTACTTGATGAAATGTCCATTAGAGATTCGAGATCCAAATCCTGTAATTTCGATCGGATTCGTTCCTCCGGACATGATTCATCTCTCTTGATCTTTCTTAATTTTCATACTTTAATTTTTATTTTGTAATGAAATAAAATTTTTAAATCTTGAGATTATTGTAGATTTAATTGTTTTATATTAACTTGTTTTAAAAAACAATAAAATGTCGTATCGTTACTCACACAATTAAAATAACCATTTTTAGTAAACCATGAACTTGAAACCTCATTTTGAGGTGATTTAGAAAACTCCTTGACCAAACTAGATCACTACTGATTGTTTTATCGTTAATATGAAGTTGACTTCCCAAGAAATATGTTGACCATGTCCTGTTTGAATAGATAAATTGTGACTTTTCGGAGACTCGCAAGTAACCTTCATAACTCTGGAAAGGGGGTTCAACTTCCTTCGTGTACATTGTAATGTGAGGTGTCACTTTAATCTTTGGATTGACCCCGAATGAAAATTTGTGACCTTTTTGACGCCTTTATAGGAGCCTTGTTACACTATTTTGCAGTGGTAGGAAGATGCTAAATCTAAAAAGTTGGGTTTCATTTTGAACTCCATTTGAAACCTGGATAGAGAAATTATTATCTGTCTTCACAAACCTCTAGTATTTTTACTAGACAATTGCATGGAACCTTTATTTTAGGGAAAAACACTTTTCTGTATAGTTTGGAAAAGTTATTTTGTAGACCTCTCCCCCACAGTTTGATGAGGTCAACTGACAAATTACGATTTGTTGCTCCAGAAAACATGTTGCCTTTTGAAAATAGTTTTCTAGTTCTGAGTTTCTGTCGACTCTGATGAATTATCCATATATGAAGGAACTTGTAGGAATTTTATCTTGTCATGTACATCCATCAAAATTTATTTTTGGATGTGGTTTACTGATCCCTTGAACTAATTTTTAATCATTTGAACCTAGGCCAATTACGATTGATGGCCCCAGGAAACTAGTCACCATTCGCTAGTTCCAAAATCCATCAGTTCCTATGAACTCTTGGTATATAAGTATACACATATAAATTTAATTGTTGTGTGTTTGCTCATTAGAAGACAACATTTAAAGTGGTATTCTTAGCCTCCAAGCTTGTTTTGAGTGTTTTTGTAGGTAGCGGGAAAATGTAAAAATAAAGTTGTAGGACCCTTGTTAGGTTGCCAAACCATTGGGAAATTTTGACACATGTAAATAATTATTTTAAAAATATATAGTGTAACTTGTTGTGTGAAATAGAACTTTTGACAAAATGGTGTTTCTCTCTCTTCCTTTCTCTTTCTCTTTCCTTGGTTACGAAGTGAAGTGAAATGAAATGAACTGAATACATGTTTCTAAACCTTTTCTTTCGAATGCAAATTTTAATTATTATTACATGTAAATGGGAAACTAAAGACATTAATTATGTTAGATTAGGGTGGATTCCATGCCAGTAATTTATCGTTGATTTCATGCTCACATGGTTTTGTAGGATGCAAGAAAGATGGCGAAAGGGCGATGTGTAATTCATTATTTATTATTGTAATTTTTATAGGTCATTGTAAAATGAATATATGTATAATGTAGTCTCATGCTATATAAATGTTATATTTGAAATTTGCTAATATGTATGGGATGCTAGTTTTAGGGATATCTTAGGAAATGTGCATTTAATCACAAGTTCAATTTGATTCATAGTTGCGTATGGTAAAAGGGTTTGATATATATATATATATATATATATATATATATATATATATATATATAGTAAATGAATATGAAGCTAATACATTGTGGGGCATTTTTTAGTGTTCAATAAAGATTAATTATTTATTGTGTTGTATTCTTACCTTGTAAATGTAATAAAGAGATTTAATCGAAACACTCAACCCTAGTATAAGATCTATGCATAACTTGTCTTAATGTGTGTGATCCTTCATAGCGTAGAAAAAAATTGAAACCATAGAATAAACTTAAACCTTGTACTCGATGGCTACTCCTAGGTTTTATATATATATATATATATATATATATATATATATATATATACATACATATATATACATATATATACAAGGTAAGAATGCAACACAATAAATAATTAATTGTTTATTGAACACTAAAAAATACCCCACAATTAAGTATTAACTTCAAATTCATTTACTACATATGAATTTGAAGTTAATACCATCTGTGGGGTATTTTTAGTGTTCAATAAACAATTAATTATTTATTGTGTTGCATTCTTACCTTGTAAATGTAATAAAGAGATTTAATCAAAACATTCAACCTCGTATAATATATGTGCATAACTTGTCTTAATGTGTGTGATCCTTAGTAGCATAGAAAAATTGAAACTATAGAATAAACTTAATCCTTGTACTCAATAGTGCCTCCTAGGTTAGGTAAATAAAACCCCTAGTTGAAGTTTATTATCATAGTTTTTATGTTTAATGACATTATCGTGAAGCCATATTTTAGGAATGACATGGTATAACTTTATCCGGAGTATGCGGTTTCCTTCTAGTTTTGGTAACCGTGAGGAGAATGTCCTCTCTTCAAGCCCGACACCGTGTTGAGTGGTCAAGACCGCCTTGGAAGTCACCTTATGAGTCCTTGTTCAAGAAATGACTATGCAATGTAACCTTACCATCTGTGGGGTAAGTAGAGCTAATACTCCCTTAGTATCCTTTTGGATTGCTAGGTCTTACAAGATTAGATCTAGAAATTAACTTCATCAGTGAATGAAGTCCCTGTTGGATCCAGATGACATAATTGGAGATTGTGAAATACTTGTTCTAGGTCTTAAACTCTTGTTAATGAACTCCTTAGTTCCTCTCAGTTAAATGTGTTACCTTGGTTTCTATCAACATATCACCTTGGTCTTTTCTTGAAGGTGGTTTAGCATAAATATGTCCTCTTTCCTTAAAATCATATATAGTTGAGGCGTAGATCATTAGGTGCAGTTGGAATTAAACCAAACCTCAGTTGATTAGGAGGTTAACTTGGGATTCGTGTGTAGTTATAATGCTTCCAATCATATACTTATTCAAAATGGTAAATAAGTACTTTCGTAACTCTTTATGTTATAAAGTGACACCCAAAAAAAAAGACCTAGCAAACATTGTAAATGAAATGAGAAACAATAGTATGTGTGATAATGGTTTAGGAACAAAAATTCACTTGAAGTCCTTATGGATGATTTAGGCATTGAATTTTTGTTAATAATGGATACAAATTGATTCTTGGTGGGACTAGGCCTTTGAGCCAGTTTAGAGTCCACTAAAAATAAGATAAAATAAAATTATGTCTTGTAAATGCTTAACTGAATCAAACTAAGATTGATACTAAAACAACCATAGTAAAAACAAATGTGCTTTGAATGGAAGGAAGTTTATAGGAAAGAGAAACTTGAACCTTCACCTCCTTTGATGTGTATTATTTTCCCTCGACAACTTCTGGTTGGTCCCCTTGCATAATGAGGGTAAAATTAAATGTCAACTAAACATATTTTGAGAAAACAAACCTTTAGCATAAGAACGAGAGAATTAGGAACTTTGTAGGTAATTGGAAATATGGAATTTAATTATGTAAGTTATGGAGATTGTCATAAGGGATAAAGAGAAAACTTAAATGGTCGAACAATAAGTTGAATGTGAAATGAATTACAGAATATGTATGTGGAAAATGGATAAAATCATCCTTGTATAAAAATGTTCTTGGAATGTTAATCATAACTAAGATGTAATCATGGAAATGATGTGTTGTGGGGTTGCCAATCCTTGAGTCCCTTTTCTTGTGGTTGGGTTATTGCTAGCATTCGTTCATTGGGGAAGGTGTGGCATCGACATGTATATGGTGTTTCATGTGTCTTATGTGGGTCGATGGCTTATGTAAGTGTTGTATGTGTTATGGATTTTTCCTTACTTGGAGCCTTTGTGGCGTTGTGTAGTGAGCAATGTAAGTAAAAAAAAAATTATCCTAGTATTT
Source organism: Taxus wallichiana var. yunnanensis (assembly GCA_018340775.1). Lineage (NCBI taxonomy): Eukaryota > Viridiplantae > Streptophyta > Pinopsida > Cupressales > Taxaceae > Taxus > Taxus wallichiana. Next base: position 313,199,012 of record CM031239.1, read on the forward strand.
TACTTGTTTTTTGTGTGTGTAAAATGTGGTCATTACACTTGGTATCAGAGTAGAGGTTCATGCTCTCGAACCTCTGGAGGAAGATTGGAGTTGTGATGGTGTTGCATGATGGTGGTGGATATTGGAAGAGTAATGTGATATAAGCATGATGTGAAGTATGTCATAATTGTGATATTTTGAACGCACATGTTGTGTATGTTACTTAGTGCGTATTTGTTACCATGTTGATGTGCTTGTGATGAGATTATTCTCTCTCCTTTTCATAGCTTCTATGAAGATTCCATGTGTGATGTACCACCTTATTGTGTGTGAAAAATCATGTTATTGTGGATTGTGGAGTATTGGAGCATTTTGGGCATTATGATATATGAAGGTGTATTGAGGTATTACATGATAAAATTGTTGTAAAGTGAATTGGATTTTATCGAGATGTCATCATTGTGTTGTGATAAATCGTGTGTTTCACCATGTTGTAATTGGAATTGACTATATGTTGAATGTGATAATGTGATGTATCGTAACTTCTAAAAGTAATGATTGTGTTATACCCTATATATATACCATACATAAGATGTTATGTTTAATGTGCGTGAATCGCCATTGTGTTAGTGATGTAGTTATATGTTATGTTGTGGACCCTACACTAACTGACCCTAAGGGAAATCGGTAAACTGTGTATGTTTGGAGTGAGAAAATGTGTACCGTTGACAATTCACTCAAGTTGAGTATGAGATAGAAATTTGAGCCTTACATAGGTTGAAAACCCACTTTTGTTTGTTTCGTATGTGTGGCACTTACTCAATGGGTGTCATGCATATTGTGTTTTGCGAACACCTTAGGCTCAGTAGATGGTGACTTGTACTTGTTTCTCTCTCCCGATATGGTTGTCATATGGATTCAACCAATGTGATGTTGACTATATTGAGCCTTGTCGAAGTGGTGGCGGGCTGATTCAGATAGAGATGATGATAGTTGTATTGTTTAATATGTTATTTTATGAGTTGAGGCTTGATGTTCTGAGTGCCAGCAACTCATTGAGTACCCCCACCTGGTGACCATATAAGGCCATGTAGTTATTGTAATGTGTTATTTCTATACATGTATTTTATTCATAAGTTGAAAACTCTCCCTTTTCTTGCTAGAGTAAACAATTTTATTGGTTGACATGTTCTTATACTTTGGGCATTTATTTGGTTAATGCACTAAAGAGGAAGATTTTTGCACTGAATTGTGGTTATTTGGCCATTTGTTTTGTTTTGATTTAAATTTTCTTTTTAAGTTTAAAAATATTATAGCCTTGCCCAAGGCCTTAGATCTTGCCACTTGGAATTTGAATGGTTTATTATGTTGGTTCTAATGTCGTAATGTGTTTGAATAGGTCATGGGATTCAACATGAGTGGTGGGACCTATCGACCCACTTCGTTGTATGGGGTACGCCCTAAGGAGTTACCGATATAAATAGCGGGTTGTTGAACCACGAGTTATTATGTCACTTGGGTTAGAGGTATTTGGACTCTATGTGCCTAGGGCCATATTGTGACCGACCTCTTTTGGGGAGTGAATAGGAAAATTTATCTTTATTTTATTACTTGAGGGAGGCATAAGAGACACTAAAGGGAGGAATAAGAGACTTTAGGGAGGCATAAGAGACACTAGAGGGAGGCATAAGAGATTTGTGTGGGTGTAATTGATGCTTTAGGAGGTATATGGAGTTGTTATGTGATTCTTGGGAGGTAGATCTATTTGTTTAGTTATGCTTCGGGAGATATATGGAGATTGTTTTGTGATGTCTTGTGAGGTGTGGAGTTGGTATAGTGAGTTATGTGTACATTTGTGATTATGGGCTATGTCTTGTGATGTTTCTTCCATCTTGACACTTTGTACCTATAAAAATCGCCCTGGAGTTTTGTGGAACCTTCATATGTGTACATGTTAGGAATTCCATGTTGTTGTAGTCTGCTTATGTTACATGTACTATTGTGTTTGGGGCATGTGCAATAAGTACTATGTTGTGTGGATTGTGTATGCTCCTTCCATGGTTTGGTTGAGTTCTTGTGATGTGATACAAGAGTGGTGAAAATAAGTAGCAAGGTTTATCGTGGGTTGTTTGTTTTGTGTGAAATCTTAAGGCCAATTACTTTTGGGCACCCAAGAAAATAAATAAAGTGAAATATTGAAACAATGAAATATTAAGATCTTGAGAATAAGAAATAAAGTAAAGGAAAAGACTAACTAATTGATAAAGTAAAAGAGAACTGCCAATCTTCACAGAATATTAAAAGTTAAGAAATTGTTAAACTTTATTGACCTCCCTGTGGTCATGTTCTAACGATAAAGATCTTATCCATAGACAGAACTTGTCATCATTAGCTTTCTTCATTGCTTATTACTTTAACTACCTTGGTGTTATGTTGCATCGGGGATGATGCTCTTATAAGGGGAGGGAAATGTAATGCATGATAAATAATAATAATAATATAAAATAAATAAAGAAATATTTTATAAAAAAGCAAAAGGTGGTGCGTGGCGGTGGGTAGGTGGGTGAGTACAGTGGTGACCCCCTCCACGTGAAGGTACATGGACCTCATTAATGCCCAAAGAAGACCTGTCTTTTCCTTACTCGAATTCTGTGACTTATTCCAAATCTAGAGGAAATAATCATGTTGAAACCCATGTTAACATGTAGATTTAGCAGCAATGGATTTTTGCGGTGGGTTCTTTATATCCGTGAGGAAACAAGCTCGAATACCGTTGTTTGTTTGGTGTATATAGAAGAAGATTGAGGTCGGGAGGCGCTTCAAATAGGTCTCCAACCGGATCGGTTTACATTCATTTTGGTACTTGCATCCCGCGCTAAAATGTGAGCTTTGGGAAGAGTATGGACATCCATCAAAGCATAAAAGATAGATGATTTGTCACATGTTGCGGTTAGAAGTGATCTAGTAGGTATGTTTGAAAATGTGGAAGCAAGAAATTGGCATGTGCATTGTTCGATTTAGTGCTTGAAAACATGGTTCAATGGACTCGCAACTTCTATAGGATATACACAAAATGGATTTGTTGAAAAAGGTTAGAAACTTTCAAGAAAATGCATTCGCATGTGTGGAGCCTCTCGCCCTTTGACACATACTCCTAGCCTGCGTCGAAATGGGACCTATGGAACATGGTGTGATCATCCAGGAAAATTTAAAGAATAGAGGAACTTGCAAGATGTTACAATTGCAGAGACTCCAGAGGACGTGTATGCAAAATGGAGCTCCTATAGTAGTCGTCAAAAAATCAGTTCTCTTTTACCATCATATTCCCCTCTTAGGCCAAAATAAGAGCTTAGAATCAAGGTTCATATACACATCAATGATTTTAGGGAGCTATTAATTTGTCATATTTTATTTTTACAAGTTCTTGGTAGGTGTATGGGAGGTCCAACGGCGTGAGAAGAGGTTGGGAAAGGTGCCTCATGGAAAGGCGATCTCAAGGGAGACATTCTGGCCATGTAAGATTCTTTCTTATTTTTATTAGCATGTGGCCATGCAGGTTTAGTGGATGAGGGATTTAAATGGTTGAATGGTTTCGGTGTGTCTTTAAATCATACTAAAAAAATAGATCTGCATGGTTATGTTAGCTATCTTTAGGAAACTCTAAACTCTTAACATTAGCATACCAGTCAAACCTTAGCGACTATGTGGGTTTGTTTTCTAGGTGCTTAAAGAGCATATAAAATATGGAGTCACTATTTATGGTAATCATTATATCTCGAAAGTGCACCCAGAAGAGAGATGGCAGAAGGTGTTCTAAGTCTGCAAAAGATCTCTCTCTCTCTCGTAGATACAATGGGGACACCTCGTGTCCGTGGGTATACCTATTTTGAGGTGAACCTCTCGGGGTTTAAAAGGATAGTTCCTTATTGGTGTTCACTAGAATGTTTTCTTGGAGTTTTAGGGTTAGGAAGTGACCGAAAATGAGATAATTACTAAGGTGATACACCAAATTTGAATAAAGAACTTGAATTGAGTGGAATACACAACCGACTTGTGAATAATTCTTTGTGTGCACGAACCAATTTGTATTTTCTGCAAAACGTAAGGGCAAAAACACCTAATTTATACTTGAGGGAAAATCACAAAATACTAGTAAGCTAACATGCACAATGAAATTTAGCGGGAAATAGTAGATCTACACAAAGGGGTAAAGTGATTAATCAAGGAATATTGATTTCACAAGATTAATATTGGCATACACAAGACCTGAGAACAACTTGTAAAGGCAAAAGTAATTCAACACTCGAGAGGTAAAACCGGTAGAAATTGCTTCGGTACTCATATCAAAAGTTCTTTTGGAAAATCTCGAAAAATCCCCCTTGTGCTTTGCAAGAGCACACAATATATAGCAAAAGTTCACCCCCTTCCTAAAAATAGACTAAAGGCTGTACTCACCCATGTGTCCTAATTTTATCCCTTAAATAAAGGAATAAAATAATACAAACTAGAGCATGTAATAAAATAGGCATTATCAGCCTTAGATACAATATAGTCAAACTGAAGTTGACTGTTCTATTTTTAAGAAAGAAAGGTGAATAATTTGCTAAAATTATAAATTGCTTGCTAGGGAAGTCTTCTTTCCTTGCACATGAAAATTCATCATCTTCTTTGTTCTGTCTTGTTGTGAAGGCATGCAAAATATCACTCTTGTGTGTAGGCAAAAAGGATGTAGCCTTTAACAATATTTGCACAATAAAATTGAAATGGGGACCACCTCCAATATGTATATGCTTTGATTTTCTTCACTTTTCTGGATGGTCACAAGAGTGACACTTTGCAAATTTTGGTTTAATACCCCATGTGAGGACCACCTTTGGTTCGTATAGTTTGATACTGCCACCTTGTGGACTTAGGCATTAGCATGTGTATAATATAAAGGGCACCACCCTTTGGCTAGCCCACCATGTATTAAACTCGCCACCCTTAGACCTTGGCACATAATACAAATATTACCTTTTCGGGACTTTTGGCATATAATGATATTTTATTTTATTTTTGCGGGCATGCATACTTTAGACTTTGTAAAGTCTTGGTGAATTATTATTTCTCTGTCCACGTGGGTTGGCCCCTCCATGATGACTCACCCTTCATTTGACCCTGGCCTGTGGTAACTTGACCGTGGCGGTTTAGCTTGGTTTCTGCGAAGTGTTTGAGGCCCTTGATCTTGTGCCTTAATTTCTCTCCACCATTGATCTTGTAACCCGGATTAGGGTTCTGGCCTGAGCATTTATTCCGTTCGGTGGCGTTTAATTGGGCTTTATCTCTTTGGAACCTATGTGGGCCGATCACCATTCGATCTGGCACTTGACATTTGATGAATCGTTGATGCTTTACCGTGGGTTAGGGTTTTTTTCAATTTACGGGCGAAGCCCTGGAAAATTTTTAGCTCACTCTGCACATTGATGGAAACTTGGAGATTTGGAAGTCTTTGAGCTTGCATACTTGTTATTGAGCCTTCGACGCCATAGTTTCTCGACTATTTCTATGTTTTTCACAAACATGGAGGTATTTATTTTGTTTTTTGATCATGTAGCTTGACCTTTTCCTCTTTGTATATGATCTAAAGATCATTCTCATCTATTTCTTTGCTCATTCTGTTGTGATCGTGACAAAACTCGACTTTTGGTTTTATATTTTTTTTTTTTCGATTCGGTAGCTAATGCACTCAACACGAGCTTGTAGATGGAATTTTCCACCACTTTTCTTGTTTGCTCATTACTGAGGTACGGTGAGTTCATTAGATTAATTAATACATTGTTAATTAATTAGTTGTTAGTGAAACATTATGTAAGCTTGTTCCTCGGCTCTTCCCTCTCGCGCAGCCTATATAAAGGCGTGCTCCCTGTATTAAGATATATAGCAATATATAAAACATCATTGCAGCGCGTTCATTGGTATCAAAGCCGAGGAACAGTTGGAGGAGCCCGCGTGGAGAATTTGTTGAACAGTGTAGATGTTGGCAGCGACCTGTGTGGAAGACAAGCAAACATTGCTGAGCGTGGAGGAATGTTTCTGGTGCGTGGAAGAAAGACTGTTGATTGTGTGCGTGGAGGAACAGTTGGAGGAGCAGCGACCAAGGAAACGGCCTGCTGAAACGCCCTTCCCTCTTGCTGCGTAGAAGACCAAGAGCGATCTGTTCATTTGCTGTCTTGGTTGTTCATTTGCTATCTTGGCTGGAGCGTCTTGTTGTTGCGTCTACTGCGTGGAGACTCAGTCAGCCTTTGTTTTCTTGATAAACCCAGTGTGTTGGAAGACCACAAGAACGTGACATTTTTGCAAACCAGTGTATGTTGTGCGTGGAGGAACAGTGTGCGTGGAAGGAGAAGAGTGCGTGGCTATGCTGTCTCTCTGTCCCTGTCTGTCCTCTTCCTTTGAGATATTAGTTTGCAGTTTGGTTGCTGTAAGTGTGCGTGGAAGGAGCCCAGAGCAACTGTCCGTCCTCTACTGCGTGGAAGGAGACATACCTGCGTGGAAGGAGACATTGTTGGCTCAAGCCAGTGCCATCTCTAGCCATTGCCATCATTTGCAGAGTGGAAGACAAGAAGAAGAGAAAAACTGTGCGTGGTAGGAGCCCTCAAGGAGCCCTCAGTGACTGTTTTGTTCTTCTTTGCTCCATTAAACTGTGCAAGTGGAGAAAGCCTACAAACTTTGAAACAGTGTGTGCGCGTATGTCACAAATTTCCGATGCACAAAGCACCGTGAGCAATGCACCAAATATTTGGGCATTGAGTGACAATGAAGACACCACTGGGCTATTCTTTGCCTTGGTCAATGAGCTACACAACACTGGGAACATTCTTTTTGACAAGATCGTGCGCCGAGGACTGTTGGAATATTTTTGGTTCGACGTTCGATGTCAAACACGGCGGATTCGTGCAGAACTTGAACGTGGTTATGATGCAGATGATGAACACGAAATAGAATGCCCACAGGAGCGTCGATGTCTCACTGCACGAGCCTATAGAGCCCATCTTCGGGACAGATTCCTTCAGTAAGCATTGTAGCCATTTTTGAAAATAAATAAATAAAATACATTTTTGAGTTTTTGAAAATGTCTGCTCCAAAAATATTGCTATCCGATGCCCAACTCTTGAAAGGGCCAAATTTTGCCGCATGGAAAACCAAAATGCGGACGATTCTTCAGTTTAAAGATCTTTGGGGGATCGTTTCTGGCAAAGACGCCCCTCCCACAGACGCTGATCTGTTGGAAAAATATGAAAAGGCTGATGCGAAAGCACTAATGCTTATCACCTTGAGCCTTTCTGATGAGGTGCAGCCATACATTCGGGAAGCAACCGCTTCTTCTCAGGCATGGAGCACATTGTGTACCATCTACGAAGCTAAGAATCTAACGACAAAGTTGCATCTTCAGAAAAAGCTTCATACAATGAGTATGCATGATGGCGAATCAGTAGAAGCTTTCTTGCGATGTGTGGCTGAGTTACGTGCAGAACTCTCTGCTCTCGGTGAACCAGTGGACGACAAGTTGCTAGTCCCGCTCACCTTGCGAGCTCTTCCTTCCCGGTTTTGAGACACTGATCACCACATTGACAATCACTCAACAGGAGGTGAGTTTTGCCACCTTGGTGAATTATCTCCAGCAGGAAGAAGCCATGTAAAATGTACAAGAAGCCTTCGAAGACAAGGCTCTCATCACGAGGCAAAAACATAAGCCTCGGAAAGGGTAGTCAGCCCCCTAGAATCAGAAGCAGCATCCTCAGCAGCCATCTTCACAGCGGCCACCACAGCGGCCACCCCAGAAGCAGCATAATCACAAGGCGGATCGGTGGTGCCACATTTGCTCCACGGATACGCACACGACTGCGAACTGTTATTACAACGGTCGTAAGTATGGAAACTCTGGTGAAGAGAGCACTTCTGGCCGAGGATATTCCAAGAAATCCTGATGGCATGCTCGTAATCAGAGGCAGAAGGGCCACATTGTTGCTCAGCAGGATGCCACCTCCGATGAAGAGGTACCAGACATGACACATTCTGACATTAGTCTCACAGACTTCGCAGCCGTCAGAAGATGTCTGGTTGATTGATTCAGGTGCCAGCAAACACATGACTGGCAATAAGAAGTTGTTTCATACTCTAAGTGACCGGCCCACTGGAGATCGGATCACCATTGTAGACAATCAAGAGTATATTGCGGCGGGGATTGGTGATGTCATCATTCCTCTTGGAACACGAAGATGTACACTCACGAAGGTGCTATATGTTCCAGGTTTGACCTCAAATCTTTTGTCTGTAAGTCAACTTCTTAACCATCAAATGCAGGTTGAATTCTTTGTTGAGAAAGGGGTCAAGTCCTGCATCATTTCCCAGGGAGAGTCAGTCATTGCTCAAGCATTTCTGAAGGGCCGTCTATTTGCACTGGATGTGGTCACTTCATCTAGCGTTGCTCTCTCTGCTTCAACGACGAGTCCACTGCACTATGGCACTTTCGATATGGTCATCTTTCTACCGGGGCTCTGCATCAGCTTAGTGCCAAGGAAATGGTAAGAGGGCTTCCTCCACTCTCCCATTCCTTACTTGTTTGCTCGGGATGTCTTGCGGGCAAACAACATAGAGGTCCATTCAAACAGAGCTCTTATCATTCTACAGAGCATCTTTAGGTCATTCACACCGATCTGTGTGGACCCTTGCCAGCTAGCTTCCTAAGGTTTTGAGTACTTCCAGCTTATCATTGATGATTACTCACGGAAAATGTGGGTATATTTTCTCTGGAAGAAGAGTGAGGCATTTGCCAATTTCCAAACCTTCTACCAGCAAGCCACCAGGCAGTCTGGGAAGCCTCTTCTTCTCCTCCGCTCAGATCGAGGGGGGGAATTTGTGTCAAAGAAGTTATTAGCATACCTGAAGCAGCATGGCATTCAACAACATCTGACTACACCCTACATGCCCCAACAAAATGGGATTTCTGAGTGCCACAACAGGACTGTCATGGAGATGGCTTGTTGTATGCTCTCGACCGCCAAGTTGGAGGATCAGTTTTGGGCAGAAGCAGTCCAGACAGCAGTGTATCTACTCAACCGGGCACCCATGAAGATCTTGCAGAACAAGACACCGAAAGAGGTATGGACTGGTCGTAAACCTTCTATTCATCATTTGAGAGTTTTTGGTTGTACTGCATATATGCATGTTCCAGATAAGAGAAGGAAGAATATCGAATCCAAAGACACCGCCATGTCTTTTCTTGGGGTATAGTACTACCTCAAAGGCATATCGTCTCTTGGATCCTGAGACGAAGAAGATCTACGAGAGTCGAGATGTGGTATGTGATGAGTCGTCCTTTGACTCCCTGCCACACAATGGAGATCCAGTGCCAACCTCGTCACATAGATTACTCACACATCTAGATGACGAGCAAGATGATTCTTCTCGAAGAGAATAAGATCTAGTGGAAACTTGTTCGTTGATCTTGGCACACTGGAAAACACATCTTCACATCAGCAGCCAACGTCTGAAATGGGTCCAGAGTACTATTAGGGATGCACACCTGAACTCACTTCCTGGTACTTCTACGGGAGTTAGAACACAAAGTCAAGCTAGACATGAGGTAAATTTTGCACTCATGAGTTCAGTTGTTGAGAGCACCGAACCTAACACTGTTCGTGAGGCATTAGACCAACCATAGTGGAAACAGGCTATGGATGCTGAATATGATTCCCTAATTCAGAATCGGACGTGGGAACTTGTCGATCTGCCTCCAGGTAAGAAATCCATTGGCTGCAAATGGATTTTCAAAACAAAATATAAGGCAGATGGTTGATCGACAAACACAAAGCATGACTTGTTGCGAAAGGGTTATGCTCAAAGAAGAATTGACTATGACGAGACCTTTGCACCCACTGCGAAGATCAAAACCATCAGAGTTGTCTATGCACTGGCAGCACAAAATGGATGGAAACTTCAGCAGATGGATGTCAAGAGTGCTTTTCTAAATGGTGATCTAAAAGAAGAAGTGTACATGGCCCAACCTGAAGGGTTTGTAGATGAGCATCAACCACACAAGGTATGTCATCGATAAAGTCTCTTTATGGACTCAAACAAGCACCTAGGGCATGAAATATAAAAATTGATGATCACCTATTGTAGCATGGATTCACTCGTAGCCCCTTACGGATACAAATTTGTATATCAAGAAGGTAGGAACAGAGATTGTCATTCTGGTTTTGTACGTAGATGATCTTGTGATCACAAGAAGTTCTGACAATCTTGTAGATGATGTAAAGAATGATCTGAAGAAATCCTTCGACATGACTGATTTGGGGCTACTTCACTATTGTCTTGGCTTAGAAATATGGCAGAAGAAGAATCATATCTTCGTCTCCCAGATGAAATATGCCAAGACACTCCTGGAAAAATATGGAATGTCAAATTGTAAACCAATGTCCACACCTATGGAAAAAGGTTTGCAATTATCTAGATTCCAGGATTCACCGCAGGTAGATGGCACTCACTACAGGCAGCTTGTGGGGAGTCTCATTTATTTGACTTATACCAGACTAGATCTTTGCTTTGCAGTGAGCTATCTTGCTAGATTTATGCAGGAGCCGAAGAAATGTCATTAGATAGCAGCAAAGCATGTGTTGAGATATGTCCGAGGTACAGTTGAATTTGGTGCTGAGTATCGAAGAACGCTCGGTTCTTCTTACGAGGGATATACTGAACTCGGACTATGCGGATCCGTTGATGACAGAAATCCACTTCGAGGATATGTTTTCATCTCGGATCTGGACCTATCTCATGGATTAGCAAGAAGCAAACTGTTGTTGCTCTCTCATCCACTGAGGCTGAATACCGCGTCGCACGAGGAGCTATGTGCGAAGCAATTTGGTTACGTCGCATTCTTGCAAATATAGGGATTCCTGAAGAGAAACCTCCCATCATTCACTGTGATAATCAAGGTGTGTTGAAGCTTGTGAAGAATCATGTTTTCCATGAACGAACAAAGCATATTGAGGTCGAATGTCACTACATTCATGAACAGTCTTGAACCACCAAATTCAACTCCGATCTTGCCCTCTACTACGATTTTCGGGTTGCATATATTCTCACCAAGCCTCTCGGAAGGTGAAGTTTGATTTGTTTAGGGGGTACATTTGTAAGAGCAATGTATTAAGGGGGGGAATGTTAGATTAATTAATACATTGTTAATTAATTAGTTGTTATTGAACAGTTATGTAACTGTTCCTCGGCTCTTCCCTCTCGTGCAGCCTATATAAAGGCGTGCTCCCTGTATTAAGATATATAGCAATATATAAAACATCATTGCAGCACCTTCAAGTTCTTACACTATTTTCCTCTTTTCTTTCGGGCTTGAGTTTTTGTCCTGCAACTCTGGATCCTTGCTAACCTTGGTTATAATATTCGTTAAATGAAAATACTTTGTGGGTTTAGTCCTTTCTAGTTTTAAAACTCGAGCTCGAGTCTTACTTTATTGACATTTACTGAGGAACTCCTTCGTACTCGAGTTTGATATTTTACTTACAAATCTTGCTCCAAACTTAGAAGTGTAAACTGTTTGATCTTTTACCTTGATATTCGAACTCCGTTTCATTTTCCTGTAGATGTATGCTTGGCATCATGACATGCTTCCTTTCTGGACCTGTATGAGTTCAAGCTTCTTTGACTTGTTGTTCTGTTTATGAACTATATCTTGGAAATGAAAACCTAGCACTAGTAGTCTATTTCCTTTGTGATTAATTTTTCCTTTGTAGATGAAATTCGCACTACTTTTATGAACTTTGTGCATGTATAATTTCTATATAATGATCTTATTTCTGTAAGGCATGCTTTAGCTGGACCTTTGTTGAGCTTTGTAGTTTACTCCTTCGGTTGGAAGATGAATGCTATCTTTGATATTTTGTAGTTTGACATTTGCATTTAGGATAATGAATCCTTGGCAGTTGTATGTTGGTTCTTTGTTTGCAAACATTATTACATACTTTCTGTATAATGAAATAAACATATCCTTTTTGAAAAATGAAGAAGATAATTAATTTCTTTCTCTGTAATGGTACTTCACTTTCCAGAAGTCATAGTAGCAAGTATATTTTAATTTCTGCATTATTTCTCAATTCTATTTTTTTGGAAAAGTCCGTTTTGCAAGGGGAAACTCGGAAAAAATTCTTTAGAATCCTTCTCTTTCAAGATTTTTATAATTTGACCTTTTCTTGAAAAAGATATAACATCTTTATTTGCTTATCTCGATCATCTGAATGAGTTGTCATGATGACTTTATTTGATTCATTGCACTACTCGATGAAAATTTGCAAAGTAGTTGCTTATTTGATTCACACTTAAATTTGAAAATAAAAGGAAGATTGATAGCTGTTGCATGGTGAGAATCTGGAAAACCTGTGTGTTTCATTTGATCATGATATCAATTTTAAAAGAGATGAAACATGAATTTCCTTGATTGTTTTACTTCCTTTTGAAGCTCGAGATAGCTTACAAAGCACTATAGTAGCTGAAAAGCATGTGTTTCAATTCTATTTTTCTAGAAAAGTCCATTTTACAAGGGGGAGACTCGGCAAAAATTTTCCAAAATCTGTTTTCTCTCTCCTTTTCCAGATTTTTGATCCAGATTTGCAAAATATCTTGTTATTAGCTCATTCTGAAGTGAGCCTTTGAGCTCTGACTTTCTTCTGTAAGCTATTTGAAAACAATGTCTGTGCTTCATTCAGTAGATGCTTTCTTCTTAACCAAGTAACTGATTTTCAATCAATGTTGCAACTTGTTCCTTCAAAATGAGTTAGAAATAAATAGGCATTTTGGCCTCTTTTGTATCCATGTGATTTATTTCGTTTTCCCTCCTTCTGCAACCTTTTACAACCTCGCTTTGAAAGTTAGTCATTTACTCATCTGTTTCTTTCACAAGCTACTTCAGATTCTGCCCCTTTTAAATCAACTCTTAGCTTCATTTGACCTTCTCTTTTCAGATTTACTTTATGAACTCTACCTCTTCCTTACTACTAGCTCATCTATTTTTCTTTATTTTCCTATGCCATGTGTTTATGTACTTCTTTCTTTCAAGTACCGTTAGATACATCAAGTTCAGAATTTTTATTTTCTTTAGAACATGAGTACTCGAATAATATTGTACCACGAGCTCAATTTGACATGCTTCTCTCGTCTTGCAGGTGTTAAGAAATGGAGATGGAAGCGGAAGATGGAGGAGTTGAGATGGAGATGGAAAGGCCGAGGAGTGAAGACGAGAAGATAGAAAAGGCAATGATGGGTTCCCTTTTACTCCTCTACTCTTTTTCTTTAGCACATGTGATATTCTCATTTCCATGTGTATGATGAGTCACTTATTCATATCCCACGGCTTGTGTGGGAAATCTTATGATCTCTTATGAATAAAGCATTAAATTGAAATAATGAGTTAATTATCTCTTTCGCATTCGTTTTCCTTTGATTGTATAATGATGTAGGCAACTCAATATCACAATAAAATGAATTAACATAAGGGTAACTTGAAGTGAATACACTTAACTCCAATGGATAATCATTGAATAAAATGTGTCTCTTTGCATGTTGTGTGATTATCTTAGCTTCCATTCTTCATTTTGACTCCTTTATGCTACGTCCATTTGGACACTATTGTCACTTTTTTTTTGTCAATACTTTCTTGATGGAAGTAGCGGAGGAAAGGAGTCAATTGTAATCTTTTGGCGGCAGCATAGGTAAATGCAGACTTATAAATCATAACAAATTTAATGAACATTGAGAAATAAAACTGATAGGAATCATGATAATAACCGTGAATCGATTGTCTAAAAACGCCACTATGTCTGCTATTCAAAAACTATACACCTTACATATTCTGCATCCGGTGTCTTCTTGGGATAACACGATGTCCTTTGGGGCTTGTGTTCTCTTGCTGAGAATATTGGTGAGATTGTAGACTATGTGAGTTGTTACATTTTATAATAGCACACATAGCTGTAGATTTCACTTAATCTCTTTCACAAATCAGCAAAACAAAATAATCGAATGTAAATCCCTTAGCTTAGGTATACTTCACCAAAGTTGTCCGTTTACAGTAACGAAGTTTTGAGTTGCCCATTTTTGCACAAGTGCAAAAATTTTCAATAGTAACCATTCTTTCGAGTTGGATGATCAAATGTTGCGGTTTAAGTTCTCTTATCAAAATTCCTATGCGAAGTGGGCTATTAGGTTGCCATATGAAATCTGCAAAGAGTATACAAGTTCATGGTTTTAAAGAAATAATTGGTCCTTGAGGCTTATATTATGACATATATTACTCTTTTGGACAGTTATTGTAAAATGGGGAAGTTAGAGGAAGATTTTAGACTCTATAGGCTCATGTAGAGGAGGGGTTTTATGGCCAACGTTATCTATCGGGCCATGATCATTATAGAGAATGCTCAAATCATTTCGTGGAATGGGTATCAAATCTTTCTATCGAATGCATAAGGGTGGAATTGAGGACACATGTAAACTAATTAACGAAATGTCCATTAGAGATTCAGAACCAAATCCTGTAATTTCGATCGATTCGTTCCTTTAGGCATGGTTCATCTCTCCTAATCTTTCTTAATTTTCGTAGTTTAGTTTTTCTTTTATAATGAAATTAAATTTTAAAATCTTGAGATTATCGTAGATTTAATTGTTTTATATTAACTTGTAAAACAATAAAATGTCGTATCGTTACTCACACAATTAAAATAACCATTTTGTAGTAAACCATGAACTTGAACCCTCATTTTGAGGTGATTTAGAAAAATCCCTGACCAAACTAGATCACTACAATATTTTTTTATTGATAAGTTGAAGTTGACTTCCCGGTAAATATGTTGACCATATCCTGGTTTAAATAGATAAATTGTGACTTCCGAAGACTCGCAAAGTAACCTTCATAACTCCGGAAAGGAGAATTAAGCTTTCTTTGTGTACCTTGTTATGTGAGGTGTCACTTAAATCTTTTGATCGACCCCGAATGAACATTTGTGAGCTTTTTGATGACCTTATAGGAGCCTTATTACACTATTTTGTAGCGGTACGAAGCTACTAAATCTAAAAGGTTGGGTTTCATTTTGAACCACCATTTGAAACCTGGATAGAGAAATTATTATTCATCTTCACAAACCTCTAGTATTTTTACTAGACAATTACATGGAACCTTCAGTTTAGGGAAAAAATCTTTCTGTATAGTTTTGCAAAGCCATTTTGTAGTCTTGGGTCACGGTTTGACGATGTCAAACCGGACCAATTACAACTTGTCACTCCAGAAAACATGTTTCCTTTTGAAAATAGTTTTCTAGTTACGAGTTTCAAGTCGACTCGATGAATTATCCACGTATGGGGACCTTGTAGGACTTTTATCCTAATGCGTACATCCATCAGACATTAGTTTTGGATGTGGTTTACTGAGCCCTTGAACTAACTTTTAATCATTCGCAACTAGGCCAATTACGATCAATGGCCCCAGGAAACTAGCCGTTGATCGCAAACCGTTCGCTAGTTCCGAATTCCATCAGTTCCTATGAACTCTTGGTATATAAGTGGACAAATAAATTTAACCGTGGTGTGTTTTCTCATCGGAAGACATCATTTGAAATAGTATTCTTAGCTTCTAATCCTGTTTTGAACGTTTTTATAGCTAGCAGGAAAATGTAAAAATGAAGTTGTAGGACCCCTATTGGGTTGCCAAACCACCATGGAAACTTTTGACATATCTAAATAACTATTTGAAAAATCTATAGTGTAACTTGTTGTGTGAAATAGAATTTTTCACAAAATGGTGTTTCTCTCTCTTCCTTTCTCTTTCTCTTTCTCTTTCCTTGGTTACGAAGTGAAGTGAAATGAAATGAACTGAATACATGTTTCCAAACCTTTTCTTCCAAATGCAAATTTTAATTATTATTACATGTAATTGGGAAACTAAAAACATTAATTATGTTAGATTATGGTGGATTCATGCCGCCAGATTTATCGATGATTTCATGCTCACATGGTTTTGCAGGATGCAAGAAAGATGGCGAAAAGGGCGATGTGTAATTCATTATTTTTTATTGTAATTTTTATAGGTCATTATAAAATGAATATATGTATAATGTAGTCTCATGCTACAAAAATTTTATATTTGAAATTTGCTAATATGTATGGGATTCTAGTTTTAGGGATATCTTAGGAAATGTGCATTTAATCACAGGTTCAATTTGATTCATAGTTGCGTATGGTAAAAGGGTTTGTATATATATATATATATATATAGTAAATGAATTTGAAGTTAATACATTGTGGGGCATTTTTCAGTGTTCAATAAATGATTAATTATTTATTGTGTTGTATTCTTACCTTGTAAATGTAATAAAGAGATTTAATCGAAACACTCAACCCTAGTATAAGATCTATGCATAACTTGTCTTAATGTGTGTGATCCTTCGTAGTGTAGAAAAAAATTGAAACCATAGAATAAACTTAAACCTTGTACTCGATGGTGCCTCCTAGGTTAGGTAAATAAAACCCCTAGTTGAAGTTTACCATCATAGTCATTATGTTTAGCGACATTTTCGTGAACCCATCTTTTAGGAATGACATGGTCCAACTTTATCCGGAGTATGTGGTTTCCTTCTAGTTTTGGTAACCACGAGGAGAATTTCCTCTCTTTAGGCCCGACACTATGTTGAGTGGTCAAGACCACCTTGGAAGTCACCTTATGAGTCCTTGTTTGAAGCAACGACTATGCAGTGTAACCTTACCATCTGTGGGGTAAGTAGAGCTAATACTCCCTTAGTATCCTTTTGGATTTCCAGGTCTTATGTGATTAGATCTAGAAATTAACTTCATCAGCGAATGAAGTCCATGTTGGATCCAGACGACATAATTGGAGATCGTGAAATACTTGTTCTAGGTCTTAAACTCTTGTTAATGAACTCCTTAGTTCCTCGCAGTTAAATGTGTTACATTGGTTTCTATCAACATATCACCTTAGTCTTTTCTTGAAGGTGGTTTAGCATAAATATGTCCTCTTGCCTTAAAATCATATATAGTTGAGGCATAGATCATTAGGTGCAATTGGAATTAAAAAAACCTCGATTGATTAGGAGGTTAACTTGGGATTCGTGTGTAGTTATAATGCTTCCAATCATATACTTATTCAAAATGGTAAATAAGTACTTTCGTAACTCTTTATGTTATAAAGTGACACCCTGAAAAAAAAAAAAAGACCTATCAAACATTGTAAATGAAACGAGAAACAATAGTAGTATGTGATAATGGTTTAGAAACAAAAATTCACTTGAAGTCCTTGTGGATGATTTAGGCATTGAATTTTTGTTAATAATGGATGCAAATTGATTCTTGGTGGGACTAGGCCTTTAAGCCAATTTAGAGTTCTCTAAAAATAAGATAAAATAAAATAATGTCTTGTAAATGCTTAATCTGAATCAAAATAAGATTGATACTAAAACAACCATAGTACGAAAACAAATGTTCTTCAAATGGGAGAATCAAAGAGTATAAATGCAACTATAGGTTACAAGTAGGCATTTCAAAAAGTGAACTGAAGAAAGGGATATATAAAATGCAGAGTTTTCAAGCAACCCATTTCAGTTACAATTTTATCAACATCATTCAACCCTGCAAATCTTAGACTAGTCAATACATAGTTAGGAAAATAGAGAGACTCATTTTAAGAAAACTCACATGAGGTCAATAAGCAGATCTAAGTAGCACATAGTAGATTATTGAAAACTCAGGCATGGGTTAGGCTTGAGATGTCAACCCTAGATTCAAAAACTTCAACAAATATTATCAGGATGCAATGTGGAAATCTTCAAAGATGATTGAATGAAAAGCATTTATGAGGCATATAACTCTGAATCATTGACAAAGAAGAATTACTCATATGTTTTCCTCATTCCAAAATGAGCAAGTTCCAGTCAGAGAAATCAAAAGTGAATGGAAGAAGAACTCTACGGTGAAGAAAATCAATACTGGAATATCAAATACAAAGTATTTTGTATATACCACTACTCAGTTTTGAAGGAGAAAGTGTAAATGGAATCTACATCTAACCAGAAAAGATCCAAAGTTCAAACTCCTTTAAAAGTGGTGTTTCAACACAACATTGGAAAGTTATACGGAATTGGCCAAAGAAAATGGAACTCAGAAACACAGATCATGACCAATAAACAAAACCCATTCATGAGTAGCAAATAATCAGAGCAGGAAAGAGAACTTAGTGAAAAATAAATAGTTTTCATGTTCAAAGATAAAGAAAACTCACCCTTTTCAACATTCACAGTTCAAAGTTGCGAGATGGCCTAAACTACTTCGATGGAAGTTTCTAACAGAATGATCATGATAGAGCTCCAATGGCGGCCAAGGAAAAAGTAAAGATCTCAAAAACCTAGAAGCTCACATAGCTCTAAAGAAGGTAGAGGACTATCTTGCTCAAAAAATGAATTGAGCCCTGGACCCGAGACCATTTTGTAGAAGTGACAGAGCTCGAAAATCTAACAACGATGGCCATCAAGAGGAACAACACAGAGCCGAGCTTGAAAATCAACAATGATGCCAATAAAATTTTTCCAGGGCTTCGCCTGCAAGACTAAAAATCCAAATGGAATGATCAATTTAGGGCCAAATTGACCTTTACCATGCACACTCGAGAGATGAGTTAACATAACTCAACCACGGTCAAGTCATCAACGATTAGAATTCAACAAGTACAAAGATCAAAGGTTGAGGATTGATCTACACTTTCAATGCAAACCATGGTTCGAGCCCTTAAAAACACATTTAATACATGTCAGAAACCCTAAAATCATACTTTGGAGATCGACGATAAAAAATTAACAAGTACAGAGATCGACGCTCACAAATGGATCACCAAAATCGATGTCAAAGTTGTCTAAGTGGAATGGTGGTCGTTTATCAACTTAGTCAATTTTCAAAATTTCAAATTGTCAAACTTTCATCCGTAGGCCCAGGACCCAAAGCGGGACATGTGTTGTCATTACATTACAGAAAGCGGAAAAGTGGAGCCCGAAGGTACTTTAATTCAAACCTTTTACAAAAAGGTTAAAATTCCAAAAAAATCTCCTGCAAGCCTAACACCCATGCAGGGCAAAAGTCAACAGTGAACAGAAGTCAAAGCAAATGTGGAGTGGCGGGCCCTCTCTATATTTTGAGACCGTTTTGCAAAAAGGTTAAAAATTGCCAAAATAAGCCCGCAAGCCCAAAAGTCCGCAAAGGGCTCAAAACTTCAAAAAAGCTCGAAAGTCCACAAAGGACTTAAAATTTCCAAAAAAATTCCCACATGCCCGTAAAAGCGAAGGAAGAAGAATCCACATGCCATCCAAATTATCATTTCAAGTTTTGACTTTCAAAAAAAAAAACTCAATTATAATGTATGTTTCAAATAATCACAAAGATGGTCAAAAGATGGTGAAGTGCAAAGTGGTCCCCACAGTGGGTGTTTTGTAGGTATTATAATTATTTCTTTTACCCACAAATAGAAAGTTGAATTTTTGCATGCTCCACAAGAAGACAGAAAAAAGAAAGAGACAAAGTTGCATGTTTAAAATAGGAAAGACAACCTTGCAAGCAAGCTTATTTTTTAGCAAATAATTTATTCTTGCTTTCTTAAAAATAGATCAGTCAACTTCAATTGACCAATTGTAATCAAGGCTATTAAATTCCCATTTGTAATTACATGCTCTATTTTTATTCCTTTATCTATTATTAAGTAAAGGATAAAAATAGAATGCATGGGTGAGTACAAACCTTAGGTCAATTTGTTTGTAGGAAGAGGGTGAACTTTTTTGCTTATATATTGTGTGCCTTTACAAAGCACAAGGGGGAGAACTTTTGAAGGGGAGAACTTACGGGGGACTTTTTGGATATAGGAGTACTAAAGCAATTTTTTCAAATTTTTCCTTCGAGTGTGAAGTATTTCTTCCTTACCAATTATTTGCGAGTCTTGTGTATGTTTCTATTAGTCTTGTGAATGTAAATTCCCGATTGATCATCTTACCTGTTACAAAATTCGGTAGTTTACGCATGATGTTACTTTGTGCATGTTTAGCTTAGTAGTATTGTTGTGATACTTTCCCTCAATACCTCCAAGTATTTTCCCTTAATATTCTCAGAGAAGAACTATTGGTTCATGCACCAAAAATTCTTTCACATATCAATTGTGCATATACTCACCAAATCCTCATATAAATTTGGTGTATCACCTTAGTTTTAATTACTTTACATTCATCTTTTATCCCTAAACTACGAATCAATTTAGGATACATCAACAAGGAACCGACCTTGATACCAGAGACTCACCTAAAGAAAGGTATACCCACAGACTTGAGGTGTTTCCATTGTATCTACGAAAGAGAGAGATCAATTTCTGCAAGCTTAGAAAACCTGCAACCATCTCTCTACATGGTGCACTTTCGAGAGATAACATGTAACCGTGAGGAGAATGTCCTCTCTTTAGTTTTGACACCATGTTCAGTGGTCAAGACCACCTTGGAAGTCACCTTATGAGTCCTTGTTCGAAGCAACGACTATTCAGTGTAACCTTACCATCTGTGGGGTAAGTAGAGCTAATACCCCCTTAGTATCCTTTTGGATTGCCGGTCTTATGAGATAAGATCTAGAAATTAACTTCATCAGCGAATAAAGTCCTTGTTGGATCTAGATGACATAATTGGAGATCGTGAAATAGTTGTTCTAGGTCTTAAACTCTTGTTAATGAACTCCTTAGTCCCTCTTAGTTAAATGTGTTACCTTGGTTTCTATCAACATAACACCTTGGTCTTTTCTTGAAGGTGGTTTAGCATAAATATGTCCTCTCGCCTTAAACTCATATATAGTTGAGGGGTAGATCCTTAGGTGCAATTAGAATTAATCTAAACCTCAGTTGATTAGGAGGTTAACTTGGGTTTTCTATGTAGCTTCAAGGCTTCTAATCTTATACATCTTCAAGATGTTAGACAAATATTTTGTAACTCCTTTTACAAGACAATGCTAATAATGAGACCATAGTGCAAGGTAAGAGTACATCATATAAGATGAAAACGTGATTTGAGGTTAGGATTAAGGTCACTCTTGGAGTCCTTATAACTTAATTAAACATTTTCATGAGTTACAAATAATATGAATTGCCTTGGTGTGATCAAACTTCGAGAAAAAAATAAATAAATATATATATATATGGAATTCAATAAGATATTGAACTATAACAACTATGGTAGGGAAATAATTACACCGTGATCGAAGAATGTTTATGGGAAAAAGGTGTCTTGAATCTAAACCACCTTCCTTAAATCCTAATATTGCATTCTAGACATCAATTCGATTTCACTTGAGTTGTAAGAGTAAAAGGTAGACATTGATTAGATGTTTGAGAAACATATTCTTAGCATAAGAACAAGATAATTAATTACTTTATATTCAATTTGAAATTGTGCCAAATAACTATGTAAGTTATGAAAAATTTCCGTAAAGAATAAAAAGCCAACTTAAAATGGTTGAACTGTAATTTTAATGTGGAATAAACTTAAGAATCAGATGGAAAATGGAGAAAGTTTTCCTTACACAATAATGTTCTTGTAATGTTGATCATAACTAAGATATAATTAAAGAAATGATGTGTTGTGGGTTTTCCAATCCTTGAGTCCTTTTCTTGTGGTTGGGTCATTGCTAGTATTCATTCATTGGGAAAAGTGTGGCATCGACATGTCTATGGTGTTTTCATGTGTCTATGTGAGTCGATGGCTTATGTAAGTGTCGTATGTGTTGTTGAATTTTTGTATTTGGAGCCCTTGCGGTGTTTTGTAGTGAGCATTGTAAGTCAAAAAAATTATCCTTGTATTTTACTGTTGTTTTTGCATGTGGAAAATGTGGGTGTTACACTTGGTATCGAGTGAAGGTTCGTGCTCTCGAACCTCTGGGGAAGATTGGAGTTGTGATGGTGTTGCATGATGGTGGTGGATATTGGAAGAGTAATGTGATATAAGCGTGATGTGAACAATGTCGTAATTGTGACCTTATGGAAGCACATGTGGTGCATGTCACTTAGTGTGTATTTGTTATCATGTTGATGTGTTTGTGATGAGATTATTCACTCTATTTTTCATTGATTCAATGATGAATTTGTGTGTGATGGACTTCCTTGTTGTGCATGAAAAGAATGTTATTGTGGATTGTGGAGTGTTGGAGCATTTTGGCATTATGTGATATGAAGGTGTATTGATGTATTACATGACAAAATTGTTGTAAAGTGAATTGGATCATATCATGATGTCATCACCGTGTTGTGATGAATCGTGTGTGTCACCATGTTGTAATTGCAATTGATTATATGTTGTAATGTTAGACATTGCGTTCATCATACGTATGATTTGTGTAATATGTGATGGTATATGTCATGATTTAGGGGCATATGGTGAACGTATGATCCCTAGTGTACAATGATTGCACTTTGGGTGTAGAATGTGGTAATGTGATGTATCGTAACCCATAAAAGTAATGATTATGTTATACCCTGTATATATACCATGCGTAATACGTTATGGTTAATGTGCGTGAATCACCATTGTGTTAGTGATGTAGTTATATGTTATGTTGTGGACCCTACACTAACCAACCCTAAGGGAAATTGGTAAAATGTGTATGTTTGGAGTGAGGAAATGTGTACCATTGACCAGTCACTCAGTGAGTACGAGATAGGAAGTGGAGCCTTACATAGGCTGAAAACCCACTTTTGTTCATTTGGTATGTGTGGCGCTTGCTCAATGGGAGTCATGCATATTGTGTTTCATGGACACCTTAGGCTCAGTGAATGGAAATTTGTATTCCTTTCTCTCTCCTGATATGGTTATCGTATGGATTCAACCTATGTGATTTTGACTATGTTGAGCCTTGTCGAAGTGGTGGCGGGATGATTCAGATAGAGATGATGACAATTGTATTATTTGATATGTTATTTTATGAGCTGAGGCTCGATGTTCTGAGTGCCAGCAACTCATTGAGTACCCCCCTGGTGGCCATATAAGGTGCGTAGTTATTGTAATGTGTTATTCCTATACACGTATTTTATTCGTAAATTGAAAACTTTCCCTTTTCTTGCTAGAACCAACAATTTTCTTGATTGACATGTTCTTATATTTTGGGCATTTATTTGGTTGATGCACTAACATGCAGATTTTTGCACTAACTATGGTTATTTGGCCATTTGTTTTGCTTAGATTTAAATTTTCTTTTAAGTTTAAGTTTATTTTTATTTTTATAGCCTAGCCCAAGGCTTTAGATCTTGCCACTTGGCATTTGAATGGTTTGTTATGTTGGTTCTAATGTCATAATGTATTGGAATAGGGTCATGGGATTCACCATGGAGTGGTGGGACCTATGGACCCACTTCGTTGTATGGGGGTACGCCCCAAGGAGTTACAGATAACTAGCGGGTTGTTAAACCACAAGTTATTATGTCACTTGGGTTAGAGGTGTTTGGACCTTATGTACCCAGGGCCATAGGGTGACCGACCTCTTTTGTGGAGCAAAAAGAAAAATTTATCTTTATTTTATTTTTCTTGAGGGAGGCATAAGAGATTTGTGTGGGTGTGATTGATGCTTTGGGAGGTATATGACATTGTTTTATGATACTTTGGGAGGTATATGGAGTTGTTTTGTGCTGCTTTGGGAGATACATGGAGTTGATTTGGTGATGCTTTGGGGAGGTATATGAAGTTGTATTTTGTTTCTTTTGGAGATATTTAGAGATTGTTCGTGATGCCTTGTGATGTGTGGAGTTGGTATAATGAGCTATGTGTACTCTTGTGAGTCTTTTTGTCACATTGTTATGATTGAGGCTTGACTCTCCCCTTGGTTGGTATGGACTATTGGATATTGTCTTGGCACTATGTTGGTACAGTCATGGATTTTTGGGTCATGTGATACCCGTTGTATATGTATCAGTGTGATGATTTTGTTTGTCAAGTCACATGTGTGTACTGGATCTATGACTATGACATAATTATTAGAAATTCTTTACTATGTGGGCTACTTGTTATCATCCCGTAGTGGAATTAACGGTCTTGTAATGTGATATATTCATGAAAGTATGTAGCAAGATGCCTCGTGGGTTGTTTGTGTTGAGTTGACTTTTATGTGATACCTTGAGGTCAATTATTGTTGGGCACCCACGGACACAAGACGATTGAAATTTTAAACAATGAATACTAAGAGTTTGAGATTAATAAATACTGTAAAAACAAAGAATAATTGAGAAGTAAAGTAAAAGATAACTAACTACCAATCTTCACAGAACATTAAAATTTAAGATATTCCTAAAATTAGTTTGCCTCCTTATGGTCGCATTGTACATATAAGTTGTTTTGTTAAAATACATTTGTCATTATTGACTTCTTTTCTTTTGTACCATGCGAAGCTTCTGCTTTGTGTCGCATCTCTTGAGTTGTGACACCATGTTGAGTGGTCAAGACTGCCTTGGAAGTCACCATATGAGTCCTTGTTTGAAGCAACAACTATTCGAGTGTAACCTTACCATATGTGGTGTGAGTAGAGCTAATACCCCCTTAGTATCCTTTTGGATTTCCGGTTCTTATGAGATAAGATGTAGAAATCAACTTCATCGTGAATAAATTCCTTGTTGGATCTAGACAACATAATTAGAGATCGTGAAATATTTGTTATAGGTCTTAAACTCGTGTTAATGAACTCCTTATTCCCTCACAATTAAATGTGATACCTTGGTTTCTATCAACATAACACCTTGTTCTTTTCTTAAAGGCGATTTAGCATAAATATGTCCTCTCATCTTAAACTCATATATAGTTGAGGGGTAGATCCTTAGGTGCAATTAGAATTAATCTAAACCTAAGTTGATTAGGAGGTTACTTGGGGTTTGTGTGTAGCTTCAAGGCTTCTAATCTTATACGTCTTCAAGATGTTAGACAAATATTTCGTAACTCTTTTTAAAAGACAATGCTAATAATGAGACCATAGTGCGAGGTAAGTGTTATCTCTCAAAAGTGCACCACAGTAAAGAGATGGTTGCATGTTTTATAAGCTTGCGAGAATTTGATCTCTCTCTTTTGTAGATACTGATGGAAACACCTAAGGTCTATGGGTATACCTATTTTGAGGTGAGTCTCCAGTGATCAAGGCCGGTTCCTTACTCGTATCCTAAACTAATTTTTGGGAGTTTGAGAGTAAAAGATGACTGGAAAATAATTAAAACGAGGTTATACACCAAATTAATATGAGGTCTTTGATTGAGTATATGCACAACCGATTTGGGAAGGATTTTGATGCACGAGCCAATAGTCTTCTATAGATTTTAAGGGCAAACACTTGGTTGTACTGAGGGAGAATATCACAACAACACTGATAAGTTAACATGCACATTAAAATTATGTAGAAAATACTGAATTTGCAGTAGGGTAAGATGATTGATCAGGGAATTTGCATTCACAAGACTAATAGAAACATACACAAGACTACAAATAATTGGTAAGGTAGAAATTCTTCACACTCAGAAGGAAAAACTGGCAAAAATTGCTTCAATACTCCTATATCCAAAATTCCTCTAGAAGTTCCCCCTTGTGCTTTGCAAAGGCACACAATATATAGCAAAAATAAAATTCACCCCCTTCCTAAAAATAGCCTAAGGCTTGTACTCACCCATGCATCCTATTTTTATCCTTTATTTAATAATAGATAAAGGAATAAAAATAGAGCATGTAATTACAAATAGGCATTTAATAGCCTTGATTACAATTGGTCAACTGAAGTTGACTGATCTATTTTTAAGAAAGCAAGAGTAAATAATTTGCTAATAATAAGCTTGCTTGTTGAGAAAGTCTCTTCTGTGAGCATGTAAATTTGTCTTCTTCTTTGTTCTGTCTTCTTGTGAAGGCATGCAAAATACAACTCCTGTTTGTGAACAAAATAATTACAACACTTGCAAAATTCACAAAATAATCCAACCCTTGTGGGGACCACTTTGCACTTCACCATGTTTCGGCCATCTTTGTGATTATTTGAAACATACATTATAATTCGGGTTTTGAAAATCAAAACTTAAAATGATAGCTTGGATAACACGTGGATTCCTCCTTTGTTTTTACGGGCCCGTGGGAAAAATTCTTGAAATTTTAAGTCCTTTGCGGACTTTCGGACCCTTTTGAAGTTTTTACCTTTGCGAGACTTTCGGACCTACAGTCGGTTTAGAGCTTTAATTCCATTCGCGGGCCTTCGGGCTTATTTGAAACTTTAAGCTTCTGCAGGATCTTGGAACTATGGGGAATTTTTAAAAATTTTAACTCTTCCGCTTTGGGCCTTAAAGGAAACATTTACTCCGATCTCCTGCCTAGGGGAATTGCAGGCACATAGGACAACTTGGAATTTTAACCACATTTGCAAAAGGTATAAAAGTTTTAAGAAAGCCCGTTGTTCCGCCAATGTTCTATGGAATCGATATTTGACCTTTTCCCTCATTTGACTTTCTCCTCATGTGCTCGGGCTTGCGGGAAATTTTGAACTTTTAACTTTTGCACTTTTACAGTTTAAAAACAAAAATGACTCCTGAAATCCATTTCTTTGCTTCCACTATGGTGGCTACACGTGTCCTTCTCGGGCATGCGGACCTGTGGATGAAAGTTTTACAATTTGAAATTTTTGTAAATTGGTCAACCGATCGCCATTTTGATTGGATGACTTTTGCCTTGATTTTGATGAACCATTTGGGAACATCGACCTCTCAGTACCTATTAATTTTCGATCGGTGATCTATGAAGTATGATTTTAGGTTTCATACATGTGATAAATGTGTTTTAATAGCTCGAACCATGGTTTTCTTTGAACTTGGAGATCGATTCTCGAGCGTTGATCTATGTCCTTGTTGATTTTTGGTCGTTGATCCTCTGATCATTAACTCAGAGTGAGTTAGGTTACTTTGGATCGTTGATGAGTAAAACACTTGAAACCCTAATCTTTCACATTTTCATTCTTGAGCTCTAGTCGAGCTAAACAAACTCTACAAATTTTTAACGGCAGCCATTGATGAAGCCTTCAAGCTCTGTTACTTGGCTTTCTTCACGAGATCTGGTCAATTTTTAACCAGTTGTCATTGTCTTGAGCTCAACTTTTCTTTAAAAGAGATCTTTGTGCCTATAGGAGCTCTGCAAAGATTCTATGGCCGCCATTGTTGCAGGTTTGTGAGCTTAGCCCTCCTATAAAAATGATCATCTATTGCTTTCTTGCACCTGTAACACCATTATTTTGAGCAAGGTAGTCACAGCTTGTGTTTTTTGTAATCTCTGACTGTATATTGCTCATTTCGATCAATATTTGGCTCACCCTTTCTTGTCTCTGCTACTTCATCTTCGAAACATTGATTTTGTATTAATAGGATTTTATATTGATGGATTCACTGCCTTGTGCCCTAAACAACCGTTACTTTTGAATCATATCTCCAGATCTGGCATTCTTGCATCGTGGGTAGTCATGATTTTATTTGAAATTTTGAGCTCGTTGCGAGATAGATCCATGTCTGTTGTGGGTATTTACATATTTTAGCTCTAACTATTATGAAATCTTTGGCTTGTATAAAAGAAAGGCTGCCATGGTAGTTGATTCTTAAGCTCTGATTTCTTTGATTTCCCAAGTGTGATAGAGGCATATTCTCTGATATTTTATACTTAAGATGTCATTCTTTTTGTGAAACCTTGATCTCTGAGTCGAAAACTCATTGTGGGTTATCCCTTTTGGCTCTAAGTTCGATGATCCTTCGAGGGTTTGCTCAACTTTCGATTTTACTAGTAAGTTTTTGCTTCCTTCCCTGATTTTTGGATACCCATTTAATGGTTTTTCAATCAAAGCCAGGATCTTTATTTTCGTAACTCTTAGACAACATTCTTATTTCTATTGTGAATAAATTTGAAACATTTGATTCTGAGAAATGAAAACTGTAGAAGTTAATCATTTATTTTGTTTGAGAACCTAAGGGACACATTATTTCTGGAATTTCTATTTCACAAATTCCTATATGCTGAACTTTGAAGTTTTGTTGGAATGTTGTAGTTTCTTTTCCTTTTCTACTTAAATACTATATTTGAGCTTCATTACAACTTTACATGCATGCTGGAAAATTTGAAATGTTGATTTTTCATGGCAAAGCCCTGGCAAAATTTTCCCAGAATTCTCTTTTCATTCTGTTTCAGCTGCAATTTTATCTCATTTCAGCCAACTTCAACCTTTAAATTATGATTCTTCTACTTCACCTTTGCATGAATTTTTGAAGTTTGAAGTATAAAGAGTTAAACTAAACCCTGAGCTCAGTATTGATGATCGTTTGCTCCTCCCTTTTCAGGTACCATGATGTAGTTGCAGTGGATAGCTGGAACAATAGTTTCAAAGAGAGAAGAACACTCCCTCGAGGCAATGACGGGTTTATTTTACCTCTTTAAATTTTTAGCTTCATAAATATATGCATTGTCTTTCCTTTTAGTTATTTTTCACGGCTTGTGTGAGAAAAATATGTACTATTATTCCTCGGGAATAAATGAAAAAAATTCATGTTATGAAATGTATGTCCTTCATTTCGTACTTTCTTTCATTTGTATGGATAATGAATGAACTTATACAACTCAAAACAGTTAAATAATTCACTTAATCATAGAAATAAATAAACAATCAAGTGTATCTTATTGTCACTCACTTTGAAAATGCAAACCGCTTGTAAAAGTGCAAATTGTCCTCAAAATCGCCACCTATCTCGCACTTGAGAATGTAATGTCGATACATGCTTGACCTTCCTACCTTCCTCGAGTCCTTGCATGGTTGTTTATAAGCATTACATAGTTCGACAAGGGTTTGAAATGCAATGGCTACATCTATGAGGCATGGCGTTCTTAAATTGCACTCAAGTTGTAGTTTTGATTCCAAATGACTTCAAGGCTTTTAGCACAGTGGTGCAAAAATGTCAATAGTAAGAGTACATCATATAAGTTGAAAATGTGATTTGAGGTTAGGATTAAGGGCACTCTTAGAGTCCTTATAACTTAATTAAACATTTTCATGAGTTACAAATAATATGAATTTCCTTAGTGTGATCAAAATTCGAGAAAAAATAAATTATATATATATAAATGGAATTCAACAAGATATTGAACTATAACAACTATGGTAGGGAAATAATTACCCCCTGAACAACTAATGTTTATGGGAAAAAGGTATCTTGAATCTAAACCACCCTCCTTAAATCCTAATATTACGTTACGGACATCAAGTCGATTCACTTGAGTTACGAAGGGTAAAAGGAAGACATTGATTAAATGTTTGAGAAACATATTCTTAACATAAGAACAAGATAATTAATTACTTTATATGTAATTTGAAATTATGCCAAATAAGTATGTAAGTTATGGAAAATTTCCGTAAAGGATAAAAAGCATACTTAAAATGGTTGAACTATAATTTTAATGTGGAATGAACTTAAGGATTTGTAGATGGAAAAAGGAGAAATTTTTCCTGTAAAATAATGTTCTTGGAATGTTGATCGTAACTAAGATGCAATTAAAGAAATGATGTGTTATGGGTTTGCCAATCCTTGAGTCCTTTTCTTGTGGTTGGGTCTTTGCTAGCATTCATTCATTGGGAAAAGTGTGGCATCGACATGTCTATGGTGTTTTCATGTGTCTATGTGAGTCGATGACTTATGTAAGTGTCGTATGTGTTGTCGAGTTTCTGTATTTGGAGCCCTTGCGGTGTTGTGTAGTGAGCAATGTAAGTCAAAAAAATAATCCTGGTATTTTATTGTTGTTTTTGCATGTGGAAAATGTGGGTGTTACAAATTCTCTAAAAATAAGATAAAATAAAATTGTCTTGTAAATGCTTAACCGAATCAAACTAAGATTGATACTAAAACAACCATAGTACGAAAAAAATGTGGGATGGAAGAGGAGTTAGGGTTTGAGGGAGAGGAAGGAGAAGGTGGTGGGAAAGAAGAGAAGTTAGGGTTGGAGAGAAAAGGAGAGAAAATTAGAAAAGTAGACGGAAAATGATATATGGGTGAAGAGTGAGGGATGGAGGTGAGTGTGAAAAGGGGTGGGTAATCAATGCAAATAGGAAGAAAAGGAGTTTGCCGGTAGGATGGAAGAGGAGTTGATATTGGGGGTGGGTGTGAAGAGAAGTGGTCGATAAGTGTTAAGAGTTGAAGGGATAATGAGGAAAGAAGAGAGTGAGGGTGAGTGTGAAAAGGGGTGGGTAATGTGTGTAAATAAGAGGAAAAGCAGTTTGGGGTAGGATGGAAGAGGAGTTGTTATTGGGGTGGGTGTGAAGAGAAGTGGTCGATAAGTTTTAAGAGTTGAAGGGATAATGAAAGAAGAAGAGTGGGGGTGAGTGTGAAAATGGGTGGGTAATGGGTGCAAATAAGAGGAATAAGAGTTTGGCGTAGGATGGAAGATATTGATATTGGGGGTGGATGTGAAGAGAAGTGGTTGATAAGTGTTAAGAGTTGAAGGGATAATGAGGGAAGAAGAGTGGGGTTAAGTCTAAAGAGTGGTTGAAGGTGGGTTATAAAATGAGGTGGATGCAAAGAGGAGGAAAGTTGGAGGGAAGAGGAGTGGGTGACATCGAAGAGGAGTTAGGGATTGAGGAAAGAGGAGGGATGGTGATAAAATGAATGATGGGAGAGGGGTATCGGGGAAGATGAGTTGATATTGGGGGTGGATGTGAAGAAAAGTGGTTAATACGTGTTAAGAGTTGAAGGGATAATGAGGGAAGAAGAGTGGGGCTAAGTTTGAAGATAAGTGGTCGATAAGTGTTCGAGTTGAAGGGATAACGAAAGAAGAAGAGTGGGGGTGAGTGTGAAAATGGGTGGGTAATGGGTGCGAAATAGGAGGAAAAAGAGTTTGGGGTAGGATGGAAGATATTGATATTAGGGGTGGATGTGAAGAGAAGTGGTTGATAAGTGTTAAGAGTTGAAGGGATAATGAGGGAAGAAGAGTGGGGTTAAGTTTGAAGGGGGTTGAAGGTGGGTTAGAAAATGAGAAGGTGGATACAACGAGGAGGAAAGTTGGAGGAAGAGGAGTTGTGGGTGACATGGAAGAGGAGTTAGGGATTGAGGAAAGAGGAGGGATGGTGATAAAATGAATGATGGAAGAGGGGTATGAGGGAAGATGTGTTGATATTGGGGGTGGATGTGAAGAGAAGTGGTTAATAAGTGTTCGAGTTGAAGGGATGATGAAGGAAGAAGAGTGGGGCTAAGTCTCGAAGAGGGGTTGAAGGTGGGTTAGAAAATGAGAAGGTGGATGCAAAGAAGAGGAAAGTTGGAGGGAAGAGGATTTGAGGTTTCGAGGAGGAAATTCGGGGTTTTGAATGGAAGAGGAGTTAGCATTTGAGGGAAGAGGAGGGATGGTGATAAAATGAAGGAGGGGAAAATTTGGGGTTTTGGAGGAAGAGGAGTTGTGGGTAAGATGGAAGAGGAGTTATGATTGGAGGAAAAGGAGAGAAGTTGAAGAAAGTAGAGGGGAAAAAGAGTTACATGCGGGATGGAAGAGGAGTTATGGTTTGAGGGAAGAAGAGGGATGGTGATAAAATGAGGGATGGGAGTTAAAGGGAAGAGAATGGAGGAGGTGGTGGGATTGAAGAAAAGTTAGGGTTGGAGGGAAAGGGAGAGAAGATTAAAAGTAGACGGAAAATGAGATACGGGTGTAGAGAGTGAGGGATAGGGGTGAGTGTTAAAACGGGTGGATAATCGTTGCAAATAGGAGGAAAAGGAGTTTGGCGTAGGATGGAAGAGGAGTTGGATATTAGGGGTGGGTGTGAGGAGAAGTGGTTGATAAGTGTTGAGAGTTGAAGGGATAATGAGGGAATAAGAGATGGGCTAAGTTGGAAGTGGGGTTGGGGGTGGGTGAGAAGATGAGAAGGTGGATACAAAGAGGGGTAAAGTTGGAGGGAAGAGGATTTGGGGTAGGATGGAAGAGGGTATGTGGAAAGAGGAGTTGGTATTAGGGGTGGGTTTGAGAAGTGGTTGATAAGTGTTAAGAGTCGAAGGGATAATGAGAGAATAATAGTGGAGTTGAGGGTGGGATAGAAGATGAGAATGTGGATGCAAAGAGCGGGAGAAGTGGTTGATAAGTGTTGAGAGTTGAAGCGATAATGAGGGAATAAGAGTTGGGCTAAGTTTGAAGTAAGGTTGGGGGTGACGAGAGTGAGTTAGGGATAGGGGTGAGTGTTAAAACGGGTGTAAAGAGTGAGGGATAGGGGTGAGTGTTACAATGGGTGGATAATTGGTGCAAATAGGAGGAAAAGGAGTTTGGGGTAGGATGGAAGAGGAGTTGGATATTGGGGGTGGGTGTGAGGAGAAGTAGTTGATAAGTGTTGAGAGTTGAAGGGATAATGAGGGAATAAGAGTTGGGCTAAGTTTGAAGTGGGGTTGGGGGTGGGTGAGAAGATGAGGTGGATGCAAAGAGGAGGAAAGTTGGAGGGAAGAGGAGTTGGGGTAGGATGGAAGAGGGTATGAGGAAAGAGGAGTTGATATTAGGGGTGGGTTTGAGGAGAAGTGGTTGATAAGTGTTAATAGTTGAAGGGATGATGAGGGAATAAGAGTGGGGCTAAGTTTGAAGTGCGGTTGGGGGTGTGATAGAAGATGAGAATGTGGATGCAAAGAGGATAAGTGGTAGATTAGTGTTGAGAGTTGAAGGGATAATGAGGGAATAAGAGTTGGGCTAAGTTTGAAGTGGGGTTGGGGGTGGGTGGGAAGATGAGAAGGTGGATGCAAAGAGGAGGAAATATGGAGGGAAGAGGAGTTGGGGTAGGATGGAAGACGGTATAAGGAAAGAGGAGTTGATATTGGGGGTGGGTGTGAGGAGAAGTGGTTGATAAGTGTTAAAGAGGAGTTGATATTGATAAATCTCACACCCAACTCCACTCTTTTCTTTGCACCATCCATCCAACGCTCTCCTCTTCTCCCTCTCTTCACACTCACCCCCACTCCTCTTCCCTACCTCCACTTTCCTCCTCTTTGTACCAACCACGAGACCACTATCCTCTTCTCCCCTCTCACCCACCACCAACTCCTCTTTAATCTCACCCCCACTCCTCCCTTTTCAACTTTTTGTCCTCTTCACTCAACCCCACTCCTCTTCCTTTCCGCCGCTTTTCACCAACCATTGACCACTCTCCTCTTCTCCTCTCACCCACCATCAACCCTCTTAAATCTCACCCCAACTCCATTCTCCTCTTTGTACCATCCATCCAGCCGCTCTCCTCTTCTCCCCTTTTCACACTCACCCCCACTTGCTCTTCCTTGCCTCCAATTTCCTCCTCTTTGTACCAACCACCGACCACTCTCCTCTTCTCCCCTCTCACCCACCGCCAACTCCTCTTTAATCTCACCCCAACTCTGCTCTCCTCTTTGAACCATCCTTCCAACGCTATCCTCTTATCCCCTCTTCACACTCACCCCCACTCCTCCCCCACTCCTCTTCACCGACTCCACATTCCTCCTCTTTGCACCAACCATCGACCGCTCTCCTCTTCTCCCCTCTCACCCACCGCCAACTCCTCTTCAATATCACCCCACTCCACTCTCCTCTTTGCACCATCACTCCAACGCTCTCCTATTCTCCCCTCTTCACACTCACCCCCACTTCTCTTCCTTGCCTCCACTTTGCCCCTCTTTACACCAACCACCCACCGCTCTCCTCTACTCCCCTCTCACCCACAAACTAAACCCTCTTTAATCTAACCCAAACTCCACTCTACTCTTTGCACCATCCATCCAATGCTCTCCTATTCTCCCCTCTTCACACTCACCCCCACTCTTCTTCCTTGCCTCCACTTTGCCCATCTTTGCACCAACCACCCACTACTCTCCTCTACTCCCCTCTCACTTACCGACCCCTCTTGATCTCACCCCACTCCACTCTCCTCTTCGCACCATCCATCCAATGCTCTCCTCTTCTCCCCTCTTCACACTCACCCCCACTCATATTTGCACCAAGCCATCCATCGCTCTCCTCTTCTCCACTCTCACCAATCCCCGCACCAACAACCCACCGCCAAACCCCTCTTGATCTCACCCCAACTCCACTCTCCTCTTTGCACCATCCATCCAACACTCTCTTCTCCCTTCTTCACACTCACCCCCACTCCTCCTTGTCGCCACTTTCATCCTCTTTGAACCAAACCATCCTCCACTCTCCTCTACTCCCCTCTCACCCAACCCCACTACTCTTCCCCGCATCCACCGTCCTCCTCTTTGCACCAACAACCCACCACTCTCCTCTTCTCCCTCTCACCCACCACCAACCCCTCTTGATCTCACACCAACTCCACTCTCCTCTTTGCACCATCCATCCAACACTCTCCTCTTCTCCCTTATTCACACTCGCCCCCACTACTATTCCCCGCCTCTACTTTCCTCCTCTTTGCACCAATCACCCACTCGCTCTCCACTACTCCCTCTCACCCACCGCTAACCCCTCTGAATCTCACCTCAACTCCACTCTCCTCCTCTTTGCACCATCCATCCAACACTCTCCTCTTCTCCCTTATTCACACTCACCCCCACTCCTCTTCCTTGTTGCCACTTTCCTCCTCTTGGCACCAAACCATCCACCACTCTCCTCTTCTCCCCTTTCACCCACACCCATTACTCTTCCTTGCCTCCGGTTTCCTCCTCTTTGCACCAACCATCCACCACTCTCCTCTACTCCCATCTCACTCACACAACCAACCCCTCTTGATCTCACCCCAACTCCACTCTCCTCTTTTCACCATCTATCCAACGCTCTCTTCTCCCTTCTTCACACTCACGCCCACTCCGCTTCCCTACCGCCACTTTCCTCCACTTTGCACCAAACCATTCACCACTCTCCTCTTCTCCCCTCTAACCCACCCCCACTTTGCTCTTCCCTTCATCCACTTTCCTCCTCTTTCCACCACCTACCCACCGCCAACCCCTATTTAATCTCACCCCAACCGCACTCTCCTCTTTGAACCATCTATCCAATGCTCTCTTCTCCCTTCTTCACACTCACCCGCACTCCTCTTCCTGCCATAACTTTCCTCCTCTTTGCACCAAACCATCCACCACTCTCTTCATCACTCTCACCCACCCGCACTACTCTCTTCCTTGCCTCCACTTTCCTCCTCTTTGAAGCATCTATCCACCGCTCTCCTCTTCTCCCTTCTTCACACTCACCCGCACCGCTCTTCCCATTCATAACTTTCCTCCTCTTTGCACCAAACCATCCACCACTCTCTTCATCACTCTCACCCACCCCCACTTTGCTCTTCCTTGCCTCCACTTTCCTCCTCTTTGCACCATCCATCCAACGCTCTCCTCTTCTCCCCTCTTCACACTCACCCCCACTCCTCTTCCTTGCCTCCACTTTCCTCCTCTTTTTGCACCAACCACCGACCACACTCCTCTTCTCCTCTCTCACCCACCGACCCCTCTTGATCTCACCCCAACTCCACTCTCCTCTTTGCACGATCAATCCAATACTCTCCTATTCTCCCCTCTTCATCCTCACCCCCACTCCTCTTCCTTGCATCCACTCTACCCCTCTTTGCACTGACCACCCACTTTGCTCTCCTCTACTCCCCTCACCCCCACTCCTCTTCCCCGCCTCCACTTCCCTCCTCTTTGCACTAACCACCGACCGCACTCTTCTCCCCTCTCACCCACCGCTAACCCCTCTTGAATCTCACCCCAACTCCACTCTCCTCCTCTCCTTTCGCACAATCAATCCAATACTCTCTATTCTCCCCTCTTCATCCTCACCCCCACTCCTCTTCCTTGCATCCACTCTGCCCCTCTTTGCACCAACCACCCACTCTCTCTCTCTCCCCCTCACCCACCGCCAACCCCTCTTGATCTCACCGCAACCGAACTCTCCTCCTCTCCCACTTCACACTCACCCCAGTCCTGTTTCCACCAAACCATCCACCGCTCTCCTCTTCTCCCCTCTCACCCATCTCCACACCAACCACCCACCGCCACCCCCTCTTGAATCTCACCCCAACTCCACTCTCTCTTCTCCCTTCTTCACACTCACCCCCACTCTTCTTCCTTGTCGCCACTTTCCTCTTTAATCTGCACTTTTGACCAACCACCGCCAACACCTCTTTAATCTCACCCCAACCGCACTGCCCTCTTTGCGCCATCCATCCAACGCTCTCCTCTTCTCCCCTCTTCACACTCACCCCCACTCCTCTTTCCAAATCATCCACCACTCTCCTCTTCTCCCCTCTCACCCATTCTGCACTAACAACCCACCGAAACCCTCTTGATCTCACCCCACTCCACTCTCCTCTTTGCATCAACCACAAAATGCTCTCTTCTCCCCTCTCACCCATCCCCGCACTTGACCACCCGTCGCCAAGCCCTCTTGATCTCACCCCAACTCCACTCTCCTCTTTGCACCAACCACGACCGCTCTCCTCTTCTCCCTCTCACCCATCCCCGCACCCACCACACAATGCCAACCTCTTCAATCTCACCCCCGACTCCACTCTCCTCTTTGCACCATCAATCCAACGCTCTCCTATTCTCCCCTCTTCATACTCACCCCACTCCTCTTCGCATCCACTCGCCGCTCTCCTCTACTCCCCTATCACCCACGACAAACCCCTCTTGATCTCACCCCAACTCCACTCTCCTCTTCTCCCTTATTCACACTCACCCCCACTCCTCTTCCTTACATCCACTCTGCCCCTCTTTGCACCAACCACCCGCCGCTCTCCTCTGCTCCCCTATCACCCACGACAAACCCCTCTTGATCTCACCCCACTCCACTCTCCTCCTCTTTGCACCATCCATCCAACACTCTCCTCTACTCCCCTATCACCCACGACAAACCCCTCTTCAATCTCACCCCAACTCCACTCTCCTCCTCTTTGCACCATCCATCCAACACTCCTCTTCTCCCTTATTCACACTCACCCCCACTCCTCTTCCTGTCGCCACTTTCCTCCTCTTTGCATCAAACCATCCACCACTCTCCTCTTCTCCCCTCACCCACCCCCATTGATCTTCGGTGCCTCCAGGTTCCTCCTCTTTGCACCAACCATCCACCGCTCTCCTCTACTCCCCTCTCACTCATAGCAAACCCCTCTTGAATCTCACCCCAACTCCACTCTCCTCCTCTTTGCACCATCTATCCAACGCTCTCTTCTCCCTTCTTCACACTCACACCCACCCCACTTCCCCGCCACCACTTTCCTCCACTTCCCACCAAACCATTCACCACTCTCCTCTTTCCCCTCGCACCCACCCCCACTTTGCTCTTCCCTTCCTCCACTTTCCTCCTCTTTGCACCACCTACCCACCGACTCCTCTTTAATCTCACCCCACTACACTCTCCTCTTTGAACCATCTATCCAACGCTCTCTTCTCCCTTCTTGAGAATCACCCACACTCCTCTTCCTCCCACAACTTTCCTCCAAGTTTGTGCAAAGAGGGAAAAGTGGAGTACGGGTGATATTGGAGAGTGTAATAGAGGACCTCTTCACACTTACCACCCCCACTCCTCTTCCCTAACCCAATTTTTCTTCTCTTTGCGCCCACTCCCAACAAAGAACTTCTTTTCCATCCTACCCCACTTTCGTCCTCTTCATCCCACCAACCACCAACCCTTCTCCTATCTCACCTTCCCCAAAACCTCTCTTTACACTCACCCCCACTCCTCCCTCTTCCAACTTTCGTCCACTTAATACTCACCCCCACTCCTCTTCCTTGCCACCACTTTTCACCAACCATTAACCGCTCTCCTCTTCTCCCATCTTAACCACCATCAACCCATCTTAAATCTCACCTCAACTCCACTCTTTTCTTTGCACCATCCATCCAACGCTCTCCTCTTTTCCCCTCTTCACACTCACCCCCACTCCTCTTCCCTACCTCCACTTTCCTCCTCTTTGTACCAACCATCGACCGCTATCCTCTTCTCCCTCTCACCCACCGCCATTCCTCTTGATCTCTCACACCCACTCCTCCCTTTTCAATTTTTTGTCCTCTTCACTCACCCCCTCCTCTTCCTTTCCACCACTTTTCACCAACCATTGACAACTCTCCTCTTCTCCCCTCTCACCCACCCTCAACCCCTCTTAAATCTCACCCCACTCCAATCTCCTCTTTGTACCATCCATCCAGCGCTCTCCTCTTCTTCCCTTTTCACACTCACCCCCACTTGCTCTTCCTTGCCTCCAATTTCCTCCTCTTTGTACTCAACCACCGACCGCTCTCCTCTTCTCCCCTCTCACCCACCACCAACTCCTCTTTAATCTCACCCCAACTCCACTCTCCTCTTATCCCCTCTTCACACCCACCCCCACTCCTCTTCCCCGACTCCACATACATCCTCTTTGCACCCGACCAACCACTAACCACTCTCCTCTTTGCACCATCACTCCAACGCTCTCCTATTCTCCCCTCTTCACATTCACCCCCACTCCTCTTCCTTGCCTCCACTTTGCCCCTCTTTGCATCAACCACCCACCGCTCTCCTCTACTCCCCTCTCTCACCCACCGACCCCTCTTGATCTCACCCAAACTCCACTCTCCTCTTTGCACCATCCATCCAATGCTCTCCTATTCTCCCCTCTTTACACTCACCCCCACTCCTCTTCCTTACCTCCACTTTGCCCCTCTTTGCACCTAACCACACACATGGCTCTCGTCTGCTCCCCTCTCACCCACCGCTAACCCCTCTTGATCTCACCCCAACTCCACTCTCCTCTTCGCACCATTCATCCAATGCTCTCCTCTTATCCCCTCTTCACACTCACCCCCACTCCTCTTTGTACCAAACCATCCATCACTCTCCTCTTCTCCCCTCTCACCCATCCCTACACCACCACCCACCACCAAACCCCTTTTCATCTCACCCCAACTCCACTCTCCTCTTTGGACCATCCATCCAACACTCTCTTCTCCCTTCTTCACACTCACCCCCACTCCTCCTCGTGGCCACATTCATCCTCTTTGAACCAAACCATCCTCCACCGTCCTCTACTCCCTCTCACCCAACCCCACTACTCTTCCCTGCCTCCACTTTCCTATCCTACTCTTTGCACAAACCACCCACCGCTCTCCTCTTCTCCCTATCACCCACCACCAACCCTCTTGAATCTCACACCAACTCCACTCTCCTCCTCTTTGCACCATCCATCCAACACTCTCCTCTTCTCCCTTATTCACACTAAACCCTACTACTCTTCCTGCCTCCACTTTCCTCTTTGCACCAATCACCCACCGCTCCACTACTCCTCTTACCCACCGCCAACCCCTTTACAATCTCACCCCAACTCCACTCTCCTCCTCTTCGCACCATCCATCCAACACTCTCTTCTCCCTTATTCACACTCACCCCCACTCCTCTTCCCTGTCACCACTTTCCTCCTCTTTGCATCAAACCATCCACCACTCTCTTCTCCCCTCACCCACCCCCCCATTGCTTCTTGATTGCCTCTAGTTTCCTCCTCTTTGCACTCGACCATCCACCGCTCTCCTCAGTACTCCCCTCTCACTCACAAGAAAGCCCCTCTTCAATCTCACCCCAACTCCACTCTCCTCCTCTTTTTGCACCATCTATCCAACGCTCTCTTCTCCCTTCTTCACACTCACGCCCACTCCACTTCCCCTGCCGCCACTTTCCTCCACTTCCCACCAACCACCATCCACCACTCACCTCTTCTCCCCTCTCACCTACCCCCACTGGTCTTCCTTCCTCCACTTTCCGCCTCTTTGCACCACCACCTACCCAACGCTCCTCTTGAATCTCACCCCAACCGCACTCTCCTCTTTGAACCATCTGTCCAACACTCCCCTCTTCTCCCTTCTTCACACTCACCCACACTCCTCTTCCCCGCCACAACTTTCCTCCTCTTTGCACCATTCATCCAACGCTCTCTCTCTCTCCCTCTTCACACTCACCCACACTCCTCTTCCCCGCCTCCACTTTCCTCCTCTTTGCACCAACCACCGACCGCTCTCCTCTTCTCCCCTCTCACCCACCGCCAACCCTCTTCAATCTCACCCCAGCATTCTCCCTCTTTACACCATCCATCTAGCACTCTTTTCTCCCTTTCTTCACTCTCCCTCACTCTTCTTCCTTGTCGCCACTTTCCTCCTCTTTTCACACCAACCATCGACCGCTCTCCTCTTCTCCCCTCTCACCCATCCCAACCAACCACCCACCGACCCCTCTTTAATCTCACCGCAAACCTATTCTCCTCCCGTTTGTACCATCCTTCCAACACTCACTTCTCCCTTCTTCACACTCACCCCCACTTCTCTTCTCTATCGTCACTTTCCTCCTCTTTGCATTAACCATCGACCGCTCTCCTCTTCTCCCCTCTTCACATTCACCCCCACTCCTCTTTCCACCAAACCATCCACCGCTCTCCTCTTTTCCCCTCTCACCCATCCCCCACCAACCATCCACTTCCAAGCCCTCTTGATCTCACCCCAACTCCACTCTCCTCTTTGCACCATCCATCCAACATTCTCTTCTCCCTTCTTCACACTCACCCCACTTCTCTTCTCTATTGTCACTTTCCTCCTCTTTCCACCAACCACTAACCTCTCTTCTCTTCTCCCCTCTTCACACTCACCCCCACTCCTCTTTACACCAAAACATCCACCACTCTCCTCTTCTCTCCTCTCACCCACCCCCATTGCTCTTCCCCGCCTCCACTTTCCTCCTCTTTGCACAAACTACCCTCCGCTCTCTTCTACTCCAATCTCACCCATCACCAACCCCTCTTGATCTCACCCCAACTACACTCTCCTCCTCTTTGAACCATCTATCCAACACTCTCTTCTCCCTTCTTCACACTCACCCCCACTCCTCTTCCCCTCGCCACCACTTTCCTCCTCTTTGCACCAAACCATCCACCACTCTCCTCTTCTCCCTCTCACCCACCCCCACTGCTATTCCTTGCCTCCACTTTCCTCCTCTTTACACCAACCACCCACCGCCAACCCTCTTGATCTCACTCTAACTCCACTCTCCTCCTCTTTGCACCATCTATCCAACGCTCTCCTCTCCCTTCTTCACACTCACCCCCACTCCTCTTCCCTACCGCCACTTTCCTCCTCTTTACACCAAACCATCCACCATTCTCCTCTTCTCCCCTCACCACCCCCACTTTGCTTTCCCTGCCTCCACTTAACTCCTCTTTGCACCAACCACACACCTCTCATCCACTTGCTAACCCCTCTTAAATCTCACCCCAATTCCACTCTCCTTTTTGCACCATCTATCCACCAACTCCTTTTCAATCTCACCCCAACTCTTCTTCCCTCCCTAAATTTCCTCCTCAAAACCCAACTCACTCTCCTCTTTGCACCATCCATCCAACGCTCTCCTCTTCTCCCCTATTCACACTCAAACTCCTCTTCCTGTCGCCACATTCCTCCTCTTTGCTGACCATCCACCGCTCTCCTCTTCTCCTCGACCCACAACCAACCCCTCTTCAATCTCACCCCAACTTCTCTTTCCTCTTTGCACCAATGACCACCCATTACTTTCCTCTTTGTACCCACCACCAACCTGTTCTCCCCTCTCACCCACCACCAACTCTTCTTCCTCCCCTACATTTCCTTCTCAAAACCCGGACTCCTCTTCCTCGTACACCTCATTCCTCCTACCTCAAACTCCTATTTCCTTCACTTCGCACCAACCACCAACCTTTCTCCCCTCTCACACACACCGCACTCCTCTTCCCTCCAACTTTTGAATTGTTTGCATCGACCATCTCATATTCTCACCCTCCCCAACCCCTCTTTAGACTTATCCTCGCTCGTTTTCCTCATTATCCCTCCACACACTCCTCTTCCTCGTACACCGCATTCGTCCCTACCCCGAACTCTTATTTCCTTCACTTCGCACCATCCACCAACACTTCTCCGCTCTCACACACCCCTATCTCATATTCTCACTCTCCTCCAACCCCTCTTTAGACTTATCCTCACTCGTTTTCCCTCATTAGCCCCTCTTCACACTCACCGCAACTCCTCTTCCCTCCAAATTTTGAATTGTTTGCATCGACCATCTCATATTCTCACCTCCCCCAACCCCTCTTTAGACTTATCCTCACTCGGTTTTCCTCATTATCCCTCCACACACTCCTCTTCCCTCGTACACCGCATCCGTCCTACCCCGAACTCATATTTCCTTCACTTTGCACCATTCACCAACACTTCTCCCCTCTCACACATCCCTATCTCATATTCTCACCCTCCTCCAACCCCTCTTTAGACTTATCCTCACTCGTTTTCCCTCATTATCCCTTCACACAATCCTCTTCCCTCGTACATCGCGTCCGTCCTACCCGAACTCCTATTTCCTTCACTTCTCCCTCTCACACACCCCCTAGCTCCTCTTCACACTCACTACAACTCTTCTCTCCAACTTTCCTCCTCTTTTCCACCCACCATCTCATCTTCTCTCCCACCCCCAACCCCTCTTTAGACTTAGCCCCACTCTTTTTCCCTCATTATCCCTTAAACTCTTAACACTTATCGACCACTTCTCTTCACACCCACCCCAATATTAACTCCTCTTCCCGCATACCCCTCTTTCATCCTACCTCAAACTTCTTTTCCCTCATCTTCATGCAACTCATTCTCCCTCCTCTCTCTCCACCCGTCACAAACCCCTCTTTCCCCGCTCTTTACACCCGCCACAAACTGTCTTAAAATAAATCATATAACATTTATTACTCACTATTAAAAATAACATTTAAAGAATAGATTTTGAAATTTGAAAAATAATAAATGAATAAAAATACAAAAACACAATACAAACACATCCTCAAAGATGGCTAAAGCCACCTTCAGGGATTTGAAGGGACTTTTGAAGTCCCCCAACAAATTTTTTTTTATTAATTAAAATAATAATACAATGATGGCCCAAAAACAATTTGGGTATCGAATTTACAAAACCCATATAATATGACTCAGTACAATTTGAAAACTTCAAAAGCTGAAGTTTGGTGATGTTTCAGCTGCTTACAAAACCCTGGAAACATTCTAAATTGTGCATAAAAATCTTTTAGAAGAGTCAGAATCTGTGTTAGCCACGCCCAGTCAATGCTTGAATACAGCGGTTTCAGAGTTCTCATTCTCTTTCTCAACATCACGGCTCCAAATATGGTATTTTCCGAGCATTGCAGAATCTACTTCAACTCCCTTATTTTGTTGGGTCATCTCTGTTCCTCTCTTCTCTCAATTGCTGCAGCGATATTAACAAATTAGGAAATAAACTAGAAACTTCCAAAGGATTGATATGAAAACACAATGAATTCAATAATAAGTATGTTTCGAGGATTAAAATGAATATCGCTTTATGGTTGCCCTTGTCAAGTATCATTACCAGGATAGCAATTTCCATTGACCCAAAAAGGGATGATGGTACCGGGCACCACAGCTACTAAAAACAAAAGCCAAGGTAGTAACTTTGAGAGTTCACCTGTAATATCATTGGACAGTAGGGTAAATGCATCTCTTTTGCAGAGTTCCCCTGCTGTAGAACAGGAGCAGAGACGAAACTCATTGCCATTCTTCCCAACACACAAATCACCGTAAGGATTCGAATTGGCTGTGAGCACGTTAGCAAACCAAGAAAAGTACAGTACCAATTAGTTAGCAACAAAAACACAACATAAAACAGTGCTCTGGCATTGAGCTAAACATGGATACCAAATGCACATACAGAGTTCTATAATGAATTGCAGGATATTACTTCAAGGGCAGTGAAAATTAGTGGTCAGACATTGAGAGATACGAGTTAAAAAGAGCAACAGTGGTTGGAATCAGAATAAAAAGAAACAGAGATCAGAATTAGAATAAAATGTGCAACACTGGTTCGAATCCCGCCAACAAGGGTTTTCCATTTTACTACTCTTTACAGCTGCTGTAAAGAACAAAAATCAAAGCAATATGGCCGGCAAAGATTGTTTTGCCCAACATGTGAAAAACATGTTGGCAGAGAAGGCGTCTGCAACCCTATGATCGAATGCGCAGCCCACAACCATACCTCCACAGCTAAATTCGGTTACCTGTAAATATTGCACATCAAATAATAGTTGTCTAGAGAAAACAAAACAGGCACAGATTTAAATGCATTCTATTACCTGAACAGAAAATACAGGACTCCAATTTTCCTGGGACAGATTCATCAGGGTTGTATAGATTCAGATGAGCAAAAGAAGTGGCATCATAAGCTTGAATGAATCGCACACCCTTGCTTTTGCAGAGGAAAATCTTAAGATGAGATAGCGCCGATGCAAACGTGCTATGGGAGGTATTCTTATAGCAGAAAAAAGCATGCACAGAAACTGGAGGAATTGTGAGA
The DNA here is from genome assembly GCA_018340775.1 of Taxus wallichiana var. yunnanensis. NCBI lineage: Eukaryota > Viridiplantae > Streptophyta > Pinopsida > Cupressales > Taxaceae > Taxus > Taxus wallichiana. Next base: position 313,243,435 of record CM031239.1, read on the forward strand.
TCTAAATTTGTGAGGGAAAGAATGTGCCGCTGAATTTGAAGAGCAGGCACTACAACTTCTGTACTAAGAATATGCAAATTGTAATCGTTTGAAAAGGGTGGAACAATGGTGGCCATCTCCAACGAATCTCTAAAAATATTTCAGGAATGCAAAGCTTTAGGATTCGACAGAGCCCCATATTGATACTATTCTAAGCCTAGAACCCATTCTTAATGATGAAAGAGAAAGTCGGGAACAAGTCTTAGCGAAAATTCCTAAACATAAATCGATCTCCCAAGCATTTCTCTCGCCGACACATGGACCTGAAATACATTTGAAAACCACATTAAAACAGAAAAAGGAAAAATGATACCACAACACTGTCTCCCTATTTACAGTACTAATGGCGGGTGACCATGGAGCGGTTAGAGGAGAAGAAACAGAATTGAGTTCCTTTGAAATCGGAGGGTAAATTTATGCTTCGGAGCAGAGTATTCAAGATGCAGCCATTAAACAAGATTTCATAATACAGAGCAACTTACTTACAGAGATTTGGGGTGAATCCACATTGCGAGGCACTCAAAGAGAAATGGAAATTACACAAACTATCACAGAGTAAACATTGGACACACCAGGAGTTCAATCTCTGCCTTCAAATTTCATCACCGCTCTTCCCTCGCTACTGCCTGAACATGGCTATGGATCTGCTTCCCAAAAACAAATAAAAGCTAACTAGTATCGGAGTTAATGGCTGCTGCTTCAATAAATATAAACCCAACACGATTGGTTTCCAACGTGACAAATCACATCTGTACGGTAAATATACAGGAAATTTGTCAGATAAAATCTTCTGACAACTGGACAAATATATTTGACATTGCCCCCATTTGTCAATTCATTGATTTGTCCGTTGTAATTTATAATTATCCATTGGTATTTATCCCGGTGGAAGGATTTATTATTTCTTTTTACTTTTTAAATCATCTTATGATATTGCGGATGTTTACTATTTAAATGTTAATGCTCTCAACTATATTACGAGATCCATTATTCATTCAATATTATAATGGTAACGTGTTGAATTAAATCTCAATTATAATGAAAATTTATGTTGATAGAATATTGACAAATATATAATCTTAATAAGTAGTAGTTAGTCTCAAATTATTTAAACAAAAGTATAGAAATATGTATGATAAGATGTTAAAAGACTACGAAATTATGAAGAGAGAAGATAAAACTCAAACATGTACGTAATGTGGGTGAGAATACACTATCCAAGTACTAGTCGAGCACTTAATATTCTAAAATCCAATTTCTAGTAAGTATGGTATTGACAACATCACACGTCGACCAAATATTGTGGAGGGATACTTTGGCAAGCTAAAATGTTTTATTTGACAAACATTTAGATGATTTTAATTGTAACTTACTCGTAAATAGTTAAAATAATTTTCTCTCAAAACTTGCACGCTTAAAATATGATCGTCAATATTTTATATATATAATAGTGAAATAAAAAAATTGTTTTATGTATTTTGTTAGCGGTGTTACAGATAACACTTTTACATTTTTCAAGAGAGATATTGAAAATTTGTTGTAACTTAAAAAATTGTTTGATAGGCATAGGAGGTTGTCAAATATAATCCCTTGGCCCGCCGTAGGGTAATGTAGGAGGGAAGGAGTTGCATCTCTGCCTTCAAATTTCATCACCACTCTTCCCTCGTTGCTTCCTGGAAATAACTTTATGCTTCCCCAAAAGAGTCAATACATATAAACAAAACGAGATTGGCTTCCAACAGTACAAATCCCATCAAAGGTACAGTCAGGGGAGACGGTTTGGCCCTCATTAGTCAAGTTTATGGCAACGGTGGGTCTGGGAATATCTGCAGATCTGTGCCCCTGTCATGGCTTTACTGCATGAGTGTTTTATCGAGCCTTGGTGGCTCGGCAGAAAGTCCTCCTCTACAGAGTGCTTGTGGTTTCGTGCGAGAGATGTGTAGGGCAAGGTCATCACAAGATGCAAAACCGAGTAGGGAAAGCCCTTTTCTTTCTTGAGGCACCATATCTCGGTGTAAAGGAGACTCACAAACCCATGGCTTATGCCAAATCTACTCCTGTGTGGTCTCCTTTCGTGAGGATGTCTCGTAAAAGCTGTGATTTCTACCTAAACATGGGCTTGATTTGCAGATTCATTCGTTGTTTTCCTCGCCTTCCAACCCTTCACAAATGGATATATGAACAATGGAGGCCCTTTATTGAAGGTAAAGTCAATATCTATCCCTCACTCGTGGAATATTCATTGATGTCTTTGATGTTTCCTCTGACAAGGACAATATTTTTGGAAAAATATGGGATTTTCAATCGCATCATCTTCTTATGAAGCCCTGGTTCCCAAATTTTAACCTGGTTACTGAAACCTTTACTGTCAGACCTGTGTGGATAAGGATGCCTTATTTACCTTTGCACTTCTAGAGTGAGGAGTGTTTCATATCTATGGGGGATGCTTTGGGTAAATTCCTCGATGTTGATACTAGGATAGAATATTTTGATCACACCACTTATGCTCGTATTTTGGTGGATATGGATATGACAGTTGATTTCCTAGCCACAATGGAGCTCAAAGTTAGGGATTTAATATGGACTCAAAATCTCGATTATGAAGGTCTCCCCTTCAGATGTAGAACATGTTTTGCCCTTGGTCATCTTGCTTTGATTGTCACATTGTTAAGAAGCATATTAAAGGGCGGGTATTGTGGTGGAAGGATTTTAAGCCGAAAATTTGACAGATTTATCTTTGGGAGGACAATGATGTTTCAAAGTTTTAAACAGTACATTGGAAATTAGGGAAAGGAGAAGGACAGGTGGTAATGGAAGAAATGAATGTGAATAATCTAGGTGAGATCATCACTCTACCCACTTTACTCGTTAATGAACAACATGTTGCTAATAAGGGGTCGCTCCTTGGCTACCCACGGTTTCCTTGTGTTCTCCTAGTCTAAACATTGTGTCTCTTGAAATTAGCCTTCCTATTAACCTAGATGAGAATGTTGATCCTAATTGGGGGGAGGGATGGAAGATGGTGAACAACAAAAAGAGAGGAAAAGATGGAAATTTTCCTCTCAAGATGAGCCTTATATCTCATAAAGGGAAAGACCATGGTAGTTGAGTTCCTTAGTTTGTGGGCCAAGTTGCTTTGACCATCTTACCTTGTGATTCCCTCCTTTTGGTGTTTTTCCTATTTATGGGGTTTGGTTCATCTATTTGTTTCTTTTAGGCCCGTGGGCTCTTGTTTGTTGTTATTTCTCTCTTGGGATTTGAAGCTTTTCTTTCGGTTGTACAGGGTTCCCGATCCCTTAAAAATCTATTTTTACCTAATCTAATAAAAAACTATTTCAATGTTAATGCTCTCAATATTATAATGGAAACTTACTATATTAAATGTTCATTATAATGAAAAATACAATCTTAGAACATGGGCAAATGACTATATTACTAGTTGGATAAATGAATTGGAAATTAAAATATCTACTAAGTGAAAATATGTATCCAAAGGCTTCTTAGACCACAATGACAACATAGAAGTGTAAAATGAGGCCCTAAGGTGAAAATTTATTTATTTTTCCATTTCTCTTAGAGATATTTTGATGAAAAGGGTCTTATATTAAATAAGATCCTTTTTATTTGAGTTCACAATTAATCTTTAATTTTCTTGGTTAACATAATTTTATTCATAAGATAAATGTAATTTCTTTGAAGTATTTAATAAATATTTTGTTCTAATTTTATTTTAGTCCAATTTGTCTCGTGGATGCTCAATCTATGCGTAATATTTATTTGTTAGATCTTACATATTTGTATACATTAATTAATGTTAAAATTAAGCTAGGTAATTATTATGATATTTCAATATGTTTTAAGTACAATAGATACACACTATTTAGATTCATCACATTTAAGTAATGATAAAATATGAGATTCACATAACATAACAACACTTTGATCACAAATGTATAATCCAAAAATTGTACTTAGGAAATTAACAAGAGTTTCAATAATTTATCAAATAATATTCCTTAAACAAAACTAACCTAAATTTGAATTCAATAAATACATGAAAAATAATAATTTACCTTGTTTAATGTAATAGTTTATACTCCCCAACCTTCCGTAGATTAAAAAAAATGGGATATATATGAGTCAATTTTGATACAATTTTGAAGATAAATTATTGCCATTAACATTGAGTATATCCTTGCATTTGTATAATCACATGTTATTAGAATAATCCAATAATAAATAATTTATTAGACGTGGAAAGATATACATGTATTCATAGATATCACAATGTTAAATGACAAAGAGTCAAACAAACAAACCATAATGTCACATAGATAAGTATAGCTACAATAAAAAAAAAAGTGAATAATAAATTTATCATTATCGTGTAAATTTTGATACAATTTTTGAAGATAAATTATTGCCATAATAACATTGAGTATATCCACACAACTATATTATTCATGAAAAATAATCTACGAACATCATTTATCTTTAGTTATACTCATAATAATAATATTAATTGGGAGTAATACAAAGGGAAACTTATTTTAAGAGTACTACTTCAATATACAAAAGGCAATCCTAAATCTTGGGTTTCTTATTCACCTTATAGAATGCCAGAACATAAGAACTTGAAAATATTATTCTCTTAAGAAAATTGTTTAATATTACCTTAGTGAAAATGTTATATTTTTTTGTAAAAATAGTAAAATTGAATTTGTGTGGGGAAGATAATATCTAGGCATTCATATGTTTATTTTACTATTTTGAATTAAATAAATTAAGACATGCTATGTTGATAAATATTCTTCATTGATTATGCTTTTCTTGATCACTATGTACCATTATGTTATGGACACATGAAATTTTATAATTTATATTTACTAAATAGAAATCACACACGGGCAAAGCGTGCATTGTGAAGATCGAAAGGGGGAATGAGAGATAATGGGAAAAAAATGGAGTTAAAGAAACATAATAGAGACAAGGGGAGAAGAAGTAGAGGATTGAAAATCGGAAATATAATTAATTAAAATATTACCAAAGAAGAAAAGAGAAACCATATACAAACTTGGGGAGAGATAGTATTTAAAATGATGGAGTTGCGAAAGGAGATGAGTAGAGAGGAAAAAAATTATAGGCAAGGGAAAGGAGTAGGGAATTAAGATGAATGGAGGGGAGGAAGAGAAACAAGATGAAGTTCTTCATTTTTGCAAGATTTTAAGAGAGGGGTTATGGACATTTTAGAGTAAAAAAAGAAAAGGCGTAGAAATATAAATATACTTTAAGGGACTTTAGATATTGCAGCTTAAAGTAACTCCGATATTTTGGTGGTGCCAATGTCAAAAATGCTTCGTTGTAGAGTAGTTTATTGATACTTTTGGATAAAACGAGTGAGTCATTTTTATAGGTAATTGTCTAGTCTGAGATCCTTTGGTAATAGTTAGGATTAGAATATGGGAAGGATTGTTGGGATCCCAAGAAGTTCTAGTATACCTATCAAATTTTAAGACAACAAATAAAGGAAGAAGGTCGAGTGGAGGAAGTGCAATATGTAGCGCCGCGAAATAGCCGACGCCACACTCACGACAACGATGATGACGACGCCGCGAACAAACAAACGTCCCGAAAATGCGACAATTTTTTTTTGAAAGAGTAAGCAAGTTAGTGGTCCTTGTTTGGTTTAGGGAACTGATAAGCTTCAAACTTTTATTTTATATTTCGATCGCAACACAAGAACTACATGATCGTCACAATTCCATTCGCTAGAGATTTACTTCAATATTTGATGTATTCGTCTCATGATATAACAGTTAGATATCAAATAAATCCCTCTTTAATTATATCCAGTCCACCTTATGACCCTATTGTCCCCATTCTCGAATTTGCACACGATGATGATACCATCCTGTGTATGGTAACTATTTTCGTACCAAGAAGGCTCATCCCAAAGACTCCATACCCTCTTAATATACTTAGTCACATTAGGAAATCTTATTTCTATAGTGAACGAAAAGATGTTGGGGTAAGGGTGTTGTGTAATTTTTTTTTTTGTTTATGTTATAAAAGACTCCCTGATATACTAAGTGGTTGGGTTTCTTAGATATCTCTTAAAGGGATTAGACACTTTTAAATTAAGTAGTATATATATATATATATATATATATATATATATATATATATATATATATATATATATATATATATATATATATATATATATATGTATAGATATGTTAACAAAAATTATATACAAATCCGCCTATATACGTATCCATACATTTGAAATTAGAATTTAAATGAGTAAAAGTCAATTCGGGGAAAGTTTTTCAACCCGGCTTAAATTGGTTTGGTTGGGAGCGGTGGGTGTCTCAACCACCACCAGTCCACCATCAATGCCCCCTCCTTGCGTGCAAGGAAGCAAACAGCCGCCACTTCCAAATAATACTTTAGATTTGGAAATCTCCCAGTTCAGTCGACTAAACACACCTCTGCTGTCCTGGTCGTGCGGGTAGGGGCGTGGAAGATAATAGATGGAGACATTAAATTTTCTGTAGCTATGACATTGACCCCATGACATAGCCCATCTTCATTCAATTCGCATATCATCTTTGCTTATGACTTTCTGCCCCCTTTCATACACGATTACCATTAAAGCAATTTACTCTGTGTAGAAAATAGAGCCCCTATTTTCCATTAAATTAACTCCATCATTTTTACACCCTTCAACACACAATTTCTGCGCCTCTTTTGCATAGTTCGCAATATGGAACAGGAATCAGTGAAAAACCATTGGGCACTTTCTGCACTGCAGGGTATAATATTTGGTGTCGTATCTGTGCCACTTTTGTATTGGATTGCGTTTGGGCTTACGAGATTCCACGAAGTATTTCATAGATTTGTTTTTATCATTTTGTGTCTGTGCTCGAATTCTATTTTCTTGCTGCTATTATGTAGTGTGATCATTGGTGCGTTCATTCTTTTGATCAGTAAATCCAGTGAAGGCCATGATTTTTCCAGTGCATATCTAAAGGATACCGAAGGCATGAGAGACTGGGAGGAGGTGGTTGCAGGCGCGAGTGTAGCTGGTAACAGGCGGCGTGGGAGGAGGCGTGGAGTTGTTTGCTGTCCCAGGCGCGTGCGCAGGCAGGTCGTCCAACTACGTTGTTATCTATTCAATATCAAATGCTTCTCAAATTGGTTACGCCCTCAGTATATTTTTATCAATAAATCGAGGAGGGGACAGCTATAATGTTTCAAATTTGATTTGGGGCAGGAAGAGTAACAATGGCGACTTGAACAAAAATCACAACGTTTTTTTTTTCCCACCGTGGACATTTTCATAGGCGGTGTAGTCCGAGGGAGGGAACCACACAGAGGCGGATCTGTGTTAGATCAGAATCTTCAAGGGAGAGAAGATACAGTTGCTTAGCAATTAAATGGCACGCGGATACCGTCAAAGGCGCAGGGTTGAACTGTACATTAGTATGCTTAATCTCATATTTTGTTGATATTACCATTGGCCGTGGTTTACAATAATCTACCTTATAATTAATAAGGGGATATTAATAGTATGTTGTGAGTAATAAAATTTAGTAATAGTAAAACCATTAGTCTAAATAATACTTGTATGTGGAACATATTTACAATATTGGTTTCCTCTGTAAACGTTGAGGACATGTGTATATGGTCTTGGTAAGTTTTTAAGAATTTGTATCAACATTTGCTTCTATCCATCTTTAATAGACATTACATGGGGTTTTGAGTAAATTGATTTCATTTCTTTTTATACTTGCTAATAATTTTATAATGGATCCATAAATAAAGAAAGATATAAGAGGGCTAGAGCCTAAAATGTCTCATTGTCATACTAAAATCCATTTGAAAACTTAAGTTCTTTCATCAAGTATAAAAGAAAGGATAATATACTATTTTTCCCACTTTCCAATACATCACTCTCAAGTAATAAAACAAAATTCAATATATTTATTTGTACAAATTCCCAACACCCTTCAAGAGGGTTCCAAAATTACTTCCATTAAGTTTTAAAGCAAGATCTATTAACATGTAAACCAGATTGACATACTCATGGAATGTTCCAAGTCAAGTAAGAAGAGAATGAATGGGTTATATTTCTTGCAACTTTTAATTCCATCCCTATTACAAGCTTACAAATGAAGTTCAAAAACAACTTTCCCTCCAAATCTTTTTACATCATATCCTACTTCATGTGGAAACAAATTTGCAATAATGGAATCTAAAGAAAGCAAGGCAATATTCCATTTTTCCTCCACTCAAGGTGGTTAAATACATGATGTTTATACATTGTCCACAACAAGGTTCTTGTGCTCCAAGGTGTTCTTCATCCATGCTCCAAGTTCCAAGTATTTCAAATCACAACCAAGATAGGGGGAGAGGCAACACTCTCCTCCCAACCAAATCTCAATGGAGAAGAGAAGCAATCTCCTCCATTGACCCCCGAGCCCCAAACACAACACAATGAAGGGTGGTCTCCAACTCAAGGCAACAATACTTGCTTCCACAATACAATTTCTTCACAACATTCAAGGCTAAAATAGAAGCAACAAAGAGACACACAAATAACACCAAACATTTCACAACAAGGCTTGCATCCAAGCCAACAAGAGAAGGAACTATGGGAATGTTTTCCTTATGTCTCCCAATTGAGATGAGATGCCCATCCAAAACCCTCCACAATAAAACTCAAGCCCCTATGACTCTTATGCCTCCCTCAAGTACCCCTTTTTCCTCCCATACTCTTATGCCTCCCTCCTCTTATGGCTCCCTCAAGAACAAGGTAAGAATGTGAACATTCTTACCCAAGATGGGCATCCCTCTCAAACTCCCTCCACAATATCCTAGTCTACTCTTATGCCTCCCTCATGAGTATTCCCATAGACCTCTCCTATACTACACAATAAGCATTCTATCCATTTTTCACAATACACCAAAGTAAACATGCATTATTCACAAATTTAGCATAGAAGCAACAATATTATGAAAGCAAAACAAAGGAGAAGGTTTCCTACCTCTCCATTGGAGAAGCCTAAACCAAGAAATTTGTCCAAGCTCCCTCTAAAACAATCCAAGCATGCAAGTCCAAGCACTCTCTTTTTTCTTTCTCCCAATTCTTTTCTCTCCCAAAAATAACAAAGAGAACTCTTCAACAAAGCAAAAACAAAACTCCAACCCCCTCAACAAGAGAGGAAGTTTCAATAAATAGACCAAAGGAAAGGGTGAGGGTGATGTGGCTCCATGTAGGATGCCACATCACACATCCTCAAACCACCTCCCAAAGTCAACTCAAATCCCAAAACACCATAAATGGGTGGTTGGGTTGAATGACAACTCTCTCTTCCACATCCATCCCTTTCCCATGTGCCTTAAGGCACAATTAAATGCAAAATGAGGAAAAGTGCCCTCCAAAGTCACATTTCCCTTCCCAAAACAATAAATAATCCCCTTTTTGGATTCCCAACCCATAGATATGGTTGGTAAGGGGTTTTGGGAAGTGTGGGACAAGTTTAACTTGTCCCACAAGTCCCCCAAAATTGCCCTCAATCTCAAATTCGAGATTCAAAGAACATGGAGTGGTCAACACTCAAAACCAAGCATTCAATACAAGAGGACACACAAGGCTCAAGGAGCCAACCATCAAAATTAAATACATCCACTAGACTTCCCTCCAAAGCTTAAAAATTAAAACAAGGTGTAAAATTAATCTAAACATACTTAGCAAAGTAATTTAAAAAAAAAAACATCACAAATAAAATCACCTACTAAAGTAAGTTAAAACAAGTAATTAAAATTCTTACCCCCTTGGTCACATTAGAAAATTTCCCCCTCATGGAAATTTTCTCAACACATAAAAGAACAAAGGTAACACAATACAATTTACTAGTTGCCTTGACGACCAATTGTTGTAACCACCCGACATTCTGTTGTGTTTGGTCCCCAATCCCCCTCATGGTTGTGATCAGGTTGTGCTTCCTGCAAAATGCAAAATACCTCCTTCGGCCTTGCGGCCATGTCAAAATATCCAAAATAATCATATGCATGAAATTTATTAACATCTATACGTAATTCAATTATCCATTATTCTAGGTCTAAATCACAACTTAATTATGCATTCCATCATTATCCAAAATCATAGTAATGTAAATTCAACAACTACATTCTACTCATCATGGCGAAGAAATCCAATGTTAGAACATATGCAATATATCCATATAAAAATAATATCAGTATCCAATAGTTTGTCCATGAGTCAGTGTAGATCATACTGAAAACAAAATCCAACCATAATCCAAATGCATCTAGTCACGAAACATCATGCTAATCAACATAAGTATAAGCCATGTCCATATCTAAAGTCTGCATAACTCAAAATGATAATCAACTAAGTGTCGTAGGGAAGTGGGCATTACACAATAGACAATTTCTATGATATTGTTAGTTGTACCAATTACAATACTCATATCAGCCCACAAATTTGTAAAAAAGCATGACCTTTTTAGTTTTACAAAGGATAAATTTGTGTTGATTTTGATCGTCGTCTATATCAATGGACTCATTTCTTTCTTGTATTTTTAGAAATGGATAGGGTAACTAGATAATTAAATTCCTTCAAAATTTGTATATTGTGGTTGTTGACCTAATCATTTTTAAAACAAGTTGGTGGCATTGCATAATTCTATGATCTCTTGTTTGGAGAGGTAGTAATCAGGTGGAAATTAGTAGCTCCCAATCACTGTAAAAGTTGGATGGGAATTACAGATATAGAAAAATAAATGGTGAAATGAAATTTGTGATGGAGTGGAACATTTTTGTCTGAAGATAGGTGTAATGCCGGATAAATAATAATAATAATAATAATAATAATAATAATAATATAAAATAAATAAAGAAATAATTTATCTTTTAAAAAAATTGGTGCGTAGGCGGTGGGCAAGTGGGTGAGTAGGGTAGGTGACCCCCACACATGAAGGCACATGGGCCTCATCAATGCCCATCAAGACTGTCTTTTCCTTGCTTAGTAATTCTTCCACTTATTCCAAATCTAGAGGAAATAATCATGTTGAAACCCATGTTCACACGTAAATTTAACAAATGGATTTATGTAGTGGGTTATTTATCTTTGTGAGGAAATGAGATTTGAATACTATTGTTTGTTTGGTTTATACGAAGAAGATTGAGGTCGGAAGGCGCTTTAAACAGTCTCCAACCAAATCAATTTACATTCATTTGGGTACTCATTACTGTGTTAAAACGTGAGCTTTGGGCAGAGTATGGACATCCATCAAAGCATAAAAGATAGATGATTTGTCACATGTTGTAGTCAGAAGTGCTCTAGTAGGTATGTCTCAAAACGTGGAAGCAAGAACTTGGCATGTGCATTGTTCGATTTAGTGCCTAAAACATGGTTCAATGGATTGCAACTTCTGCAGGATATACACAAAATGGGTTTGTTGAAAAGGATTAGAAACTTTCAAGCAAATGCATTCACATGTGTGGAGCCTCCTTACCTTTAACACATACTCCCGATCTGCATTGAAACGGTACCTATGGAACATGGTGTGATCATCCAGCAAATTTTAAAGAATAGAGGAACTTGTAAGATGTTGTAAATGTAGAGACTCGGAGGACGTGTATGCAAAATGGAGCTCCTATAGTAGTCGTCCCAAAATCAGTTATCTTTTACCATCATATTCCCTTATTAGGTAAAAATAAGAGCTTAGAATCAAGGTTCGCATGCACATCAATTATTTTAGGGAGGGATTAATTTTTTAGATGTTATTTTTACAAGTTCTTGGCAGGTGTGTGGGAGGTCCAGCAGGCATGAGAAGAGGTTGGGAAGGCACCTCAGGGAGAGGCAGTCTCAAGGGAGACATTCGCCATGTAAGATTCTTTCTTATTTTTATTAGCATGTGGCCGTGCGCAGTGCAATGGATGAGGGCTTTAAACAATGAATGGTTTCGGTGTATTTTTGAATTAGACAAAAAAAAAAGATATGCGTGGTTATGTCAGTTATCTTAAGGAAACTCTAAACTCTTAACATCAACATACCAGTCAAACCTTAGGCGATTGTGTGGGTTTGTTTTCTAGGTGCTTAAAGAGCATATAAAATATGGAGTCACTATTTATGACAACTCTCCTTTCGAGTTGGATGATCAGATGTTGCAGTTTAAGTTCTCTTATCAAACATCTGTGTAGAAGTGGGCTATTGGTTTTCCATATGAAATCTGTAAAGAGCATACGAGTTCATGGTTTTAATGAAAGAATCGGTCCTTGAGGCTTATATTATGACATATATTACTCTTTTGGATGGTTATTGTAAAATGGGGAAGTTAGAGGAAGATTTTAGACTCTATAGGCTCATGTAGAGGAAGGGTTTTATGGTCAACGTTATCTTTCGGGCCGCGCTCATTATAGAGAATGCTCAAATCATTTTGTGGAACTGGTATAGAATATTTATTTCAAATGCATAAGGGTGGAATTGAGGACACATGTAAACCGCTTGATGAAATGTCCATTAGAGATTCGAGAGGCAAATCCACGTAATTTGGATCGGATTCGCTCCTCCGAGCATGGTTCATCTCTCCTGATCTTTCTTAATTTTCGTACTTTAATTTTTATTTTGTAACGAAATAAAATTTTTAAATCTTGAGATTATCGTAGATTTTATTGTTTTATATTAACTTGTTGCAAAACAATAAAATGTCATATCGTTACTCACACAATTAAAATAACCATTTTGTAGTAAACCATGAACTTGAAACCTCATTTTGAGGTGATTTAGAAAACTCCCTGACCAAACTAGATCACTACAAAGATTGTTTTATCAATAAGTTGAAGTTGACTTCCTAGTAAATATGTTGACCATGTCCTAGTTTGAATAGATAAATTGCAACTTCTGGAGACTCGCAAAGTAACCTTCGTAACTTTGGAAATGGGGTTCAACTTCCTTCGTGTACATTGTAATGTGAGGGTCACTTTAATCTTTGGATCAACCCCGAATGAAAATTTGTGACCTTTTTGACACCTTTATAGGAGCCTTGTTACACCGTTTTGCAGTTGTAGGAAGATTCTAAATCTAAAAAGTTGGGTTTCATTTTGAACTACCATTTGAAACCTGGATAGAGAAATTAGTATCCATCTTCACAAACCTCTAGTATTTTTACTAGACAATTGCATGGAACCTTCAGTTTAGGGAAAAACACTTTCCTGTATAGTTTGGAAAAGTTATTTTGTAGACCTCTCGCCACGGTTTGACGAGGTCAACGTGGAAAAATTACAATTTGTTGCTCCGAAAACATGTTTCCTTTTGAAAATAGTTTTCTAGTTTTGAGTTTCTGTCGACTTTAATGAATTATACATATATGAGGGAACTTGTAGGAATTTTATCTTTTCATGTACATCCATCAAACGTTAGTTTTGGATGTGGTTTATTGAGCCCTTGAACTAACTTTTAATAATTTGCAACTAGGCCAATTACGATCGATGGCCCCAGGAAACTAGGCACCATTCGCTAGTTCCAAATTCCGTCAGTTCCTATGAACTCTTGGTATATAAGTGGACACATAGAAATTTAATTGTTGTGTGTTTGCTCATTAGAAGACAACATTTGAAATTGTATTCTTAGCCTCCAAGCCTGTTTTGAATGTTTTTGTAGCTAGCAGGAAAATGTAAAAATAAAGTTGTAGGACCCTTGTCGGGTTGCCAAACCATTGTGGAAACTTTTGACACATGTAAATAACTATTTTAAAAATCTATAGTGTAACTTGTTGTGTGAAATAGAACTTCTAACAAAATGGTGTTTCTCTCTCTTCCTTTCTCTTTCTCTTTCCTTGGTTACGAAGTGAAGTGAAATGAAATGAACTGAATACATGTTTCTAAACCTTTTCTTCTCGAATGCAAATTTTAATTATTATTACATGTAAATGGGAAACTAAAGACATTAATTATGTTAGATTAGGGTGGATTCCATGCCAGCGATTTATCGTTGATTTCATGCTCACATGGTTTTACAGGATGCAAGAAAGATGGCGAAAGGGTGATGTGTAATTCATTATTTATTATTGTAATTTTTATAGGTCATTGTAAAATGAATATATGTATAATGTAGTTTCATGATATATAAATGTTATATTTGAAATTTGCTAATATGTATGGGATGCTAGTTTTAGGGATATCTTAGGAAATGTGCATTTAATCACAGGTTCAATTTGATTCATAGTTGCGTATGGTAAAAGGGTTTGATATATATATATATATATAGTAAATGAATTTGAAGTTAATACATTGTGGGGCATTTTTCGGTGTTAAATAAATGATTAATTATTTATTGTGTTGTATTCTTACCTTGTAAATGTAATAAAGATATTTAATCGAAACACTCAACCCTAGTATAAGATCTATGCATAACTTGTCTTAATGTGTGTGATCCTTCGTAGCGTAGAAAAAAATTGAAACCATAGAATTAACTTAAACCTTGTACTCGATGGCACCTCCTAGGTTATGTGTGTGTGTGTGTGTGTGTGTGTGTGTGTGTGTGTGTGTGTGTGTGTGTGTGTGTAGTAAATGAATTTGAAGTTAATACATTGTGGAGCATTTTTCAGTTTGTTATGTTTAGCGACATTATCGTGAAGCCATATTTTAGGAATGACATGGTATAACTTTATCTAGAGTATGTGGTTTCCTTCTAGTTTTGGTAACCGCGAGGAGAATGTCCTCTCTTCAGGCCCGACACAATGTTGAGTAGTCAAGACCTCCTTGGAAGTCATCTTATGAGTCCTTGTTCGAAGCAATGACTATGCAATGTAACCTTACCATTTGTGGGGTAAGTAGAGCTAATACTCCCTTCGTATCCTTTTGGATTGCTAGGTCTTACAAGATTATATCTAGAAATTAACTTCATTAGTGAATGAAGTCCCTGTTGATCCGGATGACATAGTTGAATATCGTAAAATACTTGTTCTAGGGCTTAAACTCTTATTAATGAACTCCTTAATTCCTCGCGAGCTTAAATGTGTTACCTTGGTTTCTATCAACATATCACCTTGGTCTTTTCTTGAAGGTGGTTTAGCATAAATATGTCCTCTTTCCTTAAAATCATATATAGTTGAGGTGTAGATCATTAGGTGCAGTTGGAATTAAACCAAACCTCAGTTGATTAGGAGGTTAACTTGGGATTTGTGTGTAGTTATAATGCTTCCAATCACATACTTATTCAAAATGGTAAATACGTACTTTCGTAACTTTTTATGTTATAAAGTGACACCCAAAAAAAAAAAGACCTAGCAAACATTGTAAATGAAATGAGAAACAATAGTATGTGTGATAATGGTTTAGGAACAAAAATTCACTTGAATTCCTTGTGGATGATTTAGGCATTGACTTTTTGTTCATAATGGATATAAATTGATTCTTGGTGGGACTAGGCCTTTGAGCCAATTTAGAGTTCTCTAAAAATAAGATAAAATAAAATATTGTCTTGTAAATGCTTAACTGAATCAAAATAAGATTGATACTAAAACAACCATAGTATGAAAACAAATGTCCTTTGAATGGAAGGAAGTTTATAGGAAAGAGAAACTTGAACCTTCACCTCCTTTGATGTGTATTATTTTCCCTTGACAACTTCTGGTTGGTCCCCTTGCATAATGAGGGTAAAATTAAATGTCAACTAAACATATTTTGAGAAAACAAACCTTTAGCATAAGAATGAGAGAATTAGGAACTTTGTAGGTAATTGGAAATATGGAATTTAATTATACAAGTAATGGAGATTGTCAAAAGGGATAAAGAGAAAACTTAAATGGTTGAACAATAAGTTGAATGTGAAATGAATTACGAGAATATGTATGTGGAAAATGGATAAAATCATCCTTGTATAAAAATGTTCCTGGAATGTTAATCATAACTAAGATGTAATCATGGAAATGATGTGTTGTGGGGTTGCCAATCCTTGAGTCCCTTTTCTTGTGGTTGGGTTATTGCTAGCATTCGTTCATTGGGGAAGGTGTGGCATCGACATGTATATGGTGTTTTCATGTGTCTATGTGGGTCGATGGCTTATGTAAGTGTCGTATGTGTTATGGAGTTTTCCTTACTTGGAGCCTTTGTGGCGTTGTGTAGTGAGCAATGTAAGTCAAAAAAATAATATTCTAGTATTTTACTGTTGTATTTGTGTGTGTAAAATGTGGGCATTACACTTGGTATCAGAGTAGAGGTTCATACTCTCGAACCTCTAGGGCAGATTGGAGTTGTGATGGTGTTGCATGATGGTGGTGGATATTGTAAGAGTAATGTGATACAAGCATGATGTGAAGTATGTCGTAATTGTGATATTTTGAGCGCACATGTTGTGTATGCTACTTAGTGCGTATTTGTTACCATGTTGATGTGCTTGTCATTAGATTATTCTCTCTCCTTTTCATAGCTTCTATGAAGATTCCATGTGTGATGTACCACCTTATTGTGTGTGAAAAAGCATGTTATTGTGGATTGCGAAGTATTGGAGTATTTTGGGCATTATGATATATGAAGGTGTATTGAGGTATTGCATGATAAAATTGTTGTAAAGTGAATTGGATTTTATCGAGATGTCATCACCGTGTTGTGATAAATCGTGTGTTTCACCATGTTGTAATTGGAATTGACTATATGTTGTTAGGTTATACATTGTGTTCCTCATACATATAATTCATGAAAAAAAATGTGATGGTTCATGTCGTGATTTAGGGCCATATGGTGGGTGTATGATCCTAATGTACAATGATTACACTTTGGGTGTTGAACGTGATAATGTGATGTATCGTAACTTGTAAAAGTAATGATTGTGTTATACTCTATATATATACCATACATAAGATGTTATATTTAATGTGCGTGAATCACCATTGTGTTAGTGATGTAGTTATATGTTATGTTGTGGACCCTACACTAACCGACCCTAAGGGAAATCGGTAAATTGTGTATGTTTGGAGTGAGAAAATGTGTACCGTGACCATTCACTTGAGAGCCGAGTACGAGATAGGAAGTTGAGCCTTACATAGGCCGAAAACCCACTTTTGTTCATTTTGTATGTGTGGCACTTGCTCGTGGGTGTCATGCATATTGTGTTTTGCTGAACACCTTAGGCTCGGTAGATGGTGACTTGTACTCTTTTCTCTCTCCGATATGGTTGTCATATGGATTCAACCAATGTGATGTTGACTATGTTGAGCCTTGTCAAGTGGTGGCGGGCTGATTCAGATAGAGATGATGATAGTTGTATTATTTGATATATTATTTCACTAGTTGAGGCTTGATGTTCTGAGTGCCAACAACTCATTGAGTACCCCCACCTGGTGACCATATAAGGCCACGTAGTTATTGTAATGTGTTATTTATATACATGTAATTTATTCATAAGTTTAAAACTCTCCCTTTTCTTGCTAGAGTAAACAATTTTATTGATTGACATGTTCTTATATTTTGGGCATTTGTTTGGTTAATGCACTAAAGAGGAAGATTTTTGAATTAACTGTGGCTATTTGGCCATTTTTTTGCTTCGATTTATATTTTCTTTTTAAATTTAAAATCTTATAGCCTTGCCCAAGGCCTTAGATCTTGCCACTTAGAATTTGAATGGTTTGTTATGTTGGTTGTAATGTCGTAATGTGTTTGAATAGGGTCATGGGATTCAGCATAGAGTGGTGGGACCTATCGACCCGATTCATTGTATGGGGGTACACCCTAAGGATTTACTGATAAATAGTGGGTTGTTGTACCATGAGTTATTATGTCACTTGGGTTAGAGGTATCTAGGACTCTATGTGCCTAGGGCCATAGGGTGACCGACCTCTTTTGGGGAGTGAAAAGGAAAATTTATCTTTATTTTATTACTTGAGGGAGGCATAAGAGACACTTGAGGGAGGCATAAGAGATTTGTGTGGGTGTGATTGATGCTTTGGGAGGTATATGGAGTTGTTATGTGATTCTTGGGAGGTATATGTATTTGTTTAGTGATGCTTTGGGAGATATATGGAGATTGTTTTGTGATGTCTTGTGAGGTGTGGAGTTGGTATAGTGAGTTATGTGTACATTTGTGAGTCTGGGCTATGTCTTGTGATGTTGCTTCCATCTTGACACTTTGTAGCTATAAAAATGGTCTAGAGTTTTGTGGAACCTTCATATGTGTACATGTTAGGAATTCCATGTTGTTGTAGTCTGCTTATGTTACAAGTACTATTGTGTTGGGGGCATGTGCAATAAGTACTATGTTGTGTGGATTGTGTATGTTCCTTCCATGGTTTGGTTGAGTTCTTGTGATGTGATACAATCGTGAAAGTAAGTAGCAAGGTTTATCATGGGTTGTTTGTGTTGTGTTAAGTTTTGTGTGACATCTTGAGGCCAATTACTATTGGGCACCCACGAAAATAAATAAAGTGAAATCTTGAAACAATGAAATATTAAGATCTTGAGAATAAGAAATAAAGTAAAGGAAAAGACTAACTAATTGATAAAGTAAAAGAGAACTGCCAATCTTCACAGAATATTAAAAGTTAAGAAATTGTTAAACTTTATTGACCTCATGTGGTCATGTTCTAACGACAAAGATCTTATCCCTAGATGGAACTTGTCATCATTAGCTTTCTTCATTGCTTATTAATTTTGCTACCTTGGTGTTATGTCGCATTGGGGATGATGCTCTTATAAGGGGAGGGAAATGTAATGCCCGATAAATAATAATAATAATATAAAATAAATAAAGAAATATTTTATAAAAAAAAAAAAGTGCGTAGGCGGTGGGTAGGTGGGTGAGTACATGTGGTGATCCCCCACGTGAAGGCACATAGACCTCATTAATGCCCATCAAGACCTCGTCTTTTCCTTACTCGGAATTGCGTGACTTATTCCAAATCTAGAGGAAATAATCATGTTGAAACCCATGTTAACACGTAGATTTAGCAAGTAATGGATTTTTACAAAGGGGTTCTTTATATCTCGTGAGGAAACAAGCTTTGAATACCATTGTTTGTTTGGTGTATACAAAAGAAGATTGAGGTCAGGAGGCGCTTCAAATAGGTCTCCAACCAGATCGGTTTACATTCATTTGGGTACTCGCATCCTGTGCTAAAATGTGAGCTTTGGGAAGAGTATGGACATCCATCAAAGCATAAAAGATAGATGATTTGTCACATGTTGCAGTTAGAAGTGATCTAGTAGGTATGTTTGAAAATGTGGAAGCAAGAAATTGGCATGTGCATTGTTCGATTTAGTGCCTGAAAACATGGTTCAATGGACTGCAACTTCTATAGGATATACACAAAATGGGTTTGTTGAAAAGGTTAGAAACTTTCAAGAAAATTCATTCACATGTGTGGAGCCTCTTGCCCTTTGACACATGCTCCTAGCTTGTGTCGAAATGGGACCTATGGAACATGGTGTGATCATCCAGGAAAGTTTAAAGAATAGAGGAACTTGCAAGATGTTACAATTGTAGAGACTCTGGAGGATGTGTATGCAAAATGGAGCTCCTATAGTAGTCATCAAAAAATCAATTCTCTTTTACCATCATATTCCCCTCTTAGGCCAAAATAAGAGCTTAGAATCAAGGTTCTTATGCACATCAATGATTTTAGGGAGGTATTAATTTGTCAGATTTTATTTTTACAAGTTCTTGGCGGTGTATGGGAGGTCCAACAGAGTGAGAAGAGGTTGGGCAAGGTGCCTCATGGAAAGGCGATCTCAAGGAGACATTCGCCATGTAAGATTCTTTCTTATTTTTATTAGCATGTAGCCGTGCAATTTTAGTGGATGAGGGATTTAAATGGTTGAATGGTTTCGGTGTGTCTTTAAATCAGATGAAAAAATAGATCTGCGTGGTTATGTCAGCTATCTTGAAGAAACTATAAACTCTTAACATTAGCATACCAACAAACCTTAGGTGACTATGTGGGTTTTTTTCTAGGTGCTTAAAGAGCATATAAAATATGGAGTCATTATTTATGGTAACTATTATCTCTTGAAAGTGCACCCAGCAGAGAGATGGCAGCAGGTGTTCTAAGTCTGCAAAAGATCTCTCTCTCTCGTAGATACAATGGGGACACCTCAGGTTTGTGGGTATACCTATTTTGAGGTGAACCTCCGGGGTTTAAAGGCCAGTTCCTTATTGGTGTTCACTAGACTGCTTTCTGGGAGTTTTAGGGTTAGGAAGTGACTGAAAATGAGATAATTACTAAGGTGATACACCAAATTTGAATAAAGAACTTGACTTGAGTGGAATACACAACTGACTTGTGAAGAATTCTTTGTGTGCACGAACCAATTTGTATTTTCGCAAAACATAAGGGCAAAAACACCTAATTTATACTTTGAGGGAAAATCACAAAGCCCGATTAGTAAGCTAACATGTAAAATGAAATTTAGCGGGAAATAGTTGATCTACAATGGGGTAAAGTGATTAATCAGGGAATATTGATTTCACAAGATTAATATTGGCATACACAAGACTGCAGAACAACTTGTAAAGGCAAAAGTAATTCAACACTCAGAGGGTAAAACTGTAGAAATTGCTTCAGTACTCATATCAAAAGTTCTTCTAGGAAAATCTCTGAAAATCCCCCTTGTGCTTTGCAAGAGCACACAATATATAGCAAAGTTCACCCCCTTCCTAAAAATAGACTAAGGTTGTACTCGCCCATGTGTCCTAATTTTATCCCTTAAATAAAGGAATAAAATAATACAAACTAGAGCATGTAATAAAATAGGCATTATCAACCTTAGATACAATACAATCAAACTGAAGTTGACTGTTCTATTTTTAAGAAAGAAAGGTGAATAATTTGCTAAAATTATAAATTGCTTGCTAGGCAAGTCTTCTTTCCTTGCACATGCAAATTCATCATCTTCTCTGTTCTGTCATGTTGTGAAGGCATGCAAAATATCACTCTTGTGTGTAGGCAAAAAGGATGCAGCCTTTAGCAATATTTGCACAATAAAATTGAAATGGGGACCACCTCCAATATGTACATGCTTTGATTTTCTTTTCTTTTCTGGAAGGTCACAAGAGTGACACTTTGAAAATTTTGGTTTAATACCCCATGTGGGGACCACCTTTTGTTCGTATAGTTTGATACTGCCACCTTGTGGACTTAGGCATTAGCATGTGTATAATATAAAGGGCACCACCCTTTGGCTGGTCCACCATGTATTAAACTCGCCACCCTTAGACCTTAGCACATAATACAAATATCACCTTTTTGGGACTTTTGGCATATAATGATAGTTGATTTTATTTTTGCGGGCATGCATACTTTAGACTTTGTAAGGTCTTGGTGAATTATTATTTCTCTGTCCACGTGGGTTGGCCCCTCTCCATGATGACTCACCCTTCATTTGACCCTGGCCTGTGGTAACTTGACCGTGGTGGCAGTTTAGCTTGGGTTCTACGAAGTGTTTGAGGCCCTTGATCTTGTGCCTTGGTTTCTCTCCACCGTTGATCTTGTAACCCGGATTAGGGTTCTGGCCTAAGCATTTATTATGGTCGGTGGCATTTAATTGGGCTTTATCACTTTGGAACCTATGTGGGCCGATCACCATTCGATCTGGCACTTGGCATTTGATGAATCGTTGATGCTTTACCGTGGGTTAGGGTTTTGTAACCCTAGTTCGATGAAAGGTTTATACACTTGCCATGGCAAATTTTTAGCTCACTGCACTTTGATGGAAACTTGGAGATCTGGAAGTCTTTGAGCTTGCATACTTGTTATTGAGCCTTTGACGCCATAGTTGCTCGACTGTTTCTATGTTTTTCACAAACATGGAGGTATTTATTTTGTTTTTGATCATGTAGCTTGACCTTTTCCTCTTTGTATATGATCTAAAGATCATTCTCATCTATTTCTTTTCTCTGTTGTGATCGTGACAAAACTCTGACTTCTGGTTTTATATCTGTTTTTTCGATTCGGTAGCTAATGCGCTCAACACGAGCCTGTAGATGGAAGTTTCCACCACTTTGCTTGTTTGCTCGTTTCGGGCACGGTGAGTTCTTACACTATTTCCTCTTTTCTTTCGGGCTTGAGTTTTTGTCCTACAACTCTGGATCTTTGCTAACCTTGGTTATAATATTCATTAAACGAAAATACTTTGTGGGTTCAGTCCTTTCCAATTTTAAAACTCGAGCTCGAGTCTTACTTTATTGGCATTTGCAGAGGAACTCCTTCTGTACTTGGGTTTGATATTTTACTTGCAAATCGCTCCAAACTTAGAAGTGTAAACTGTTTGATCTTTTACCTTGATATTCGAACTCGTTTCATTTTCCTATAGATGTATGCTTGGCATCATGACATGCTTCCTTTTTGGCCCTGTATGAGTTCAAGCTTCTTGACTTGTTGTTGTTGTCTATGAACTATATCCTGGAAATGGAAACCTAGTACTAGTAGTCTATTTCCTTTGTGATTCATTTTCCCTTTGTAGATGTAATTTGAACTACTTTTATGAACTCTGTGCATGCATACTTTCTATATAATGATCTTATTTCTGTAAGGCATGCTTTAGCTAGACCTTTGTTGAGCTTTGTAGTTTACTCCGTCAGTTGGAAGATGAATGCTATCTTCGATATTCTGTAGTTTGACATTTACATTCAGGATAATGAATCCTTGGCAGTTGTATGCTGGTTCTTTGTTTGCAAACATGATTGCATACTTTCTATATAATGAAATAAACAT
Source organism: Taxus wallichiana var. yunnanensis (assembly GCA_018340775.1). Lineage (NCBI taxonomy): Eukaryota > Viridiplantae > Streptophyta > Pinopsida > Cupressales > Taxaceae > Taxus > Taxus wallichiana. The sequence continues at coordinate 313,266,213 of CM031239.1, forward strand.
ATCCTTTTTGAAAAATGAAGAAGATAATTAATTTCTTTCTCTGTAATGGTACTTCACTTTCCAGAAGTCATAGTAGCAAGTATATTTTAATTTCTGCATTATTTCTCAATTCGTTTTTCGAAAAGTCTGCTTTTGCAAGGGGAAACTCGGAAAATTTCGTTAGAATCCTTCTCTTTCAAGATTTTGATAATTTGACCTTTTCTTGAAAAAGATATAACATCTTTCTTTGCTTATCTGATCATTTGAATGAGCTGTCCATGCTGACTTTACTTGATTCATTGCAACTTTTCTGAAAATTTGCAAAGTAGTTGCTTCTTTGATTCACACTTAAATTTGGAAATAAAAGGAACATTGATAGCTATTGCATGATGAGAATCTGGAAAACTCTGTATGTTTTGTTTGATCATGATATCAATTTTAAAAGTGATGAAACATGAATTTCCTTGACTGTTTTACTTCCTTTTGAAGCTCAGATAGCTTAGAAAGCAATGTAGTAGCTGAAAAGCATGTGTTTCAATTCTTTTTTTCTAGAAAAGTCCATTTTACAAGGGGAGACTCTGGCAAAAATTTTCCAAAATCCTGTTTTCTCTCTCCTTTTCCAGATTTTTTATCCAAATTTACAAAATATCTTCTTATTAGATCATTCTGAAGTGGGACTTTAAGCTCTGACTTTCTTCTATAAGATATTTGAAAATGATGTCTGTGCTTCATTCAGTAGATGCTTTCTTCTTAACCAAGTAACGATTTTCAATCAATGTTGCAACATGTTCCTTCAAAATGAGTTAGAAATAAATAGGCCTTTTGGCCTCTTTTGTATCCATGTGATTTATTTCTTTTTCCCTCCTTCTTCTGTAACCTTTTCCAACTTGCTTTCAATGTCATTTACTCATCTATTTCTTTAACAAGCTACTTCAGATTCTGCCCCTTTTAAATCAACTCTTAGCTTCATTTGACCTTCTCTTTTGATTTACCTTATGAAATCTGCCTCTTCCTTGTTACCAGCTCATCTGTTTTTCTTTATTTTCCTATGCCATGTCTTTATGTACTTATTTCTTTCAAGTACCGTTAGATACATCGAATTCAGAATTTGTATTTTCTTTAGAACATGAGTACTGGAATAATATTGTACCACCCGAGCTCAATTTGTGAGATGCTTCTCTCGTCTTACAGGTGTTAAGAAATGGAGATGGAAGCGGAAGATGGAGGAGTTGAGATGGAGATGGAAAGGTTGAGGAGTGAAGACGAGAAGATATAAAAGGCAATGATGGGTTCCCTTTACTCCTCTACTCTTGTTCTTTAGCACATGCGATATTCTCATTTCCATGTGTATGATGAGTCACTTAGTCATATCCCATGGCTTGTGTGGGAAAGCTTATGATCTCTTATGAGTAAAGCATTAAATTGAAATAATGAGTTAATTATCTCTTTACGCATTCGCTTTTCCTTTGATTATATAATGATGTAGGCAACTCAATATCTCAATAAAATGAATTAACATAAGGGGTAACTTGAAGTGAATACTATAACTCCAGTGGATAATCATTGAATAAAATGTGTCTCTTTGTATGCTATGTGATTATCTTAGCTTCCATTCTTCGTTTTGACTCCTTTATGCTACGTCCATTTGGACACTATTGTCACCGCATTGTCAATACTTTCTTGATGGAAGTAGTAGGAAAGGAGTCAATTGTAATCTTTTATGGCAGCATAGGTAAATGTAGACTTATAAATCATAACAACTTTAATGAACATAGAGAAATAAAACTGATAGGAATCAAGATAATAACCGTGAATTTGATTGTTTGAAAACTGCCACTATGTTTGCTATTCAAAAACTATACACCTTACATATTCTGTAATCCGGTGTCTTCATCGGGATAACACGATGTCCTTCGGGATTCTATTCTCTTGCTTAGGATATTCGTGAGATTGCAGACTATGTGAGTTGTTACGTTTATAACAGCACACATAGCTGCAAATTTCACTTAATCTCTTTCACAAATCAGCAAAACAAAATAATTTTACGTAAATCCCTTAGCTTAGGTATACTTCACCAAAGTCATGCTGCTGTAATGAAGTTTTAAGTTGCCCATTTTTGCACAAGTGCAAAAATTGTCAATAATAACTCTCCTTTCGAGTTGGATGATCAAATGTTGCTGTTTAAGTTCTCTTATCAAACATTAATGTAGAAGTGGGATATTGGGTTATATGAAATCTACAAAGAGCATACGAGTTCATGGTTTTAATGAAAGAATCAGTCCTTGAGGCTTATATTATGACATAGATTACTCTTTTGGACGATTATGGTAAAATGGGGAAGTCGGAGGAAGATTTTAGAATCTATAGGCTTATGTAGAGGAGGGGTTTTATGGCCAATGTTGTCTTTCGGGCGCGATCATTATAGAGAATTGTCAAATCATTTCATGGAATGGGTATTGAATCTTTCTATCAAATGCATAAGGGTGGAATAGAGGACACATGTAAACTAATTGACGAAATGTCCATTAGAGATTCAGAACCAAATCCTGCAATTTCGATCAGATTCGTTCCTCTAGGCATGGTTCATCTCTCCTGATCTTTCTTAATTTTCGTAGTTTAGTTTTTCTTTTATAATGAAATTAAATTTTAAAATCTTGAGATTATCGTAGATTTAATTTTTTTATATTAACTTGTTGCAAAACAATAAAATATTGTATCGTTACTCACACAATTAAAATAACCATTTTGTAGTAAACCATGAACTTGAACCCTCATTTTGAGGTGATTTAGAAAACTCCTTGACCAAACTAGATCACTACAATATTGTTTTATTGATAAGTTGAAGTTGACTTCCCGGTAAATATGTTGACCATATCCTGGTTTAAATAGATAAATTGTGAGTTTCGGAGACTCGCAAAGTAACCTTCATAACTCGGAAAGGAGAGTTAAGCTTCCTTTGTGTACCTTGTTATGTGAGGTGTCACTTAAATCTTTTGATCAACCCCGAATGAACATTTGTGAGATTTTTGATGACCTTATAGGAGCCTTATTACATTGTTTTGTAGTGGTACGAAGCTGCTAAATCTAAAAGGTTGGGTTTCATTTTGAACCACCATTTGAAACATGGATAGAGAAATTATTATTCGTCTTCACAAACCTCTAGTATTTTTACTAGACAATTACATGGAACCTTCAGTTTAGGGAAAAACTCTTTCCTGTATAGTTTTGCAAAGCCATTTTGTAGTCTTGTGGTCGCAGTTGTGACGATGTCAAACTGGACCAATTACAACTTGTCACTCCGTAAAACATGTTTCCTTTTGAAAATAGTTTTCTAGTTACGAGTTTCTCTGTCGACTCGATGAATTATCCACGTATGGGGGACCTTGTAGGACTTTTATCTGATTCGTACATCCATCGAAATTAGTTTCGGATGTGGTTTCTTGAGTCCTTGAACTAACTTTTAATCATTTATAACTAGGGCAATTACGATCGATGGCCCTAGGAAACTAGCCACTGATCGCAAACTGTTCGCTAGTTCCGAATTCCATCAGTTCCTATGAACTCTTGGTATATAAGTGGACACAAAAATTTAACCGTGGTGTGTTTTCTCATCAGAAGACAACATTTGAAATAGTATTCTTAGCTTCTAAGCCTGTTTTGAACATTTTTATAGCTAGCAGGAAAATGTAAAAATAAAGTTGTAGGACCCCTATTGGGTTACCAAATCACCATGGAAACTTTTGACATATGTAAATAACTATTTGAAAACTCTATAGTGTAACTTGTTGTGTGAAATAGAACTTTTGACAAAATGGTGTTTCTCTCTCTTCCTTTCTCTTTCTCTTTCCTTGGTTATGAAGTGAAGTGAAATGAAATGAACTGAATACATGTTTCTAAACCTTTTCTTTCAAATGCAAATTTTAATTATTATTACATGTAAATGGGAAACTAAATACATTAATTATGTTAGATTATGGTGGATTCCATGCCAGCAATTTATCGATGATTTCATGCTCACATGGTTTTGCAGGATGCAAGAAAGATGGCGAAAGGGTGATGTGTAATTCATTATTTGTTATTGTAATTTTTATAGGTCATTATAAAATGAATATATGTATAATGTAGTCTCATGCTAAAAAAATTATATTTGAAATTTGATAATATGTATGCGATGCTAGTTTTAGGGATATCTTAGGAAATGTGCATTTAATCACAAGTTCAATTTGATTCATAGTTGCATATGGTAAAAGGGTTATATATATATATATATATATATATATATATATATATATATATATATATATATATATAGTAAATGAATTTGAAGCTAATACATTGTGGGGCATTTTTCGTTGTTAAATAAATGATTAATTGTGTATTGTGTTGCATTCTTACCTTATAAATGTAATAAAGAGATTTTATCGAAACACTCAACCCTAGTATAATATCTATGCATAACTTGTCTTAATGTGTGTGATCCTTCGTAGCGTAGAAAAAAATGAAACCATAGAATAAACTTAAACCTTGTACTCGATGGCGCCTCCTAGGATAGGTAAATAAAACCCTAGTTGAAGTTTCTTGTCATAGTCATTATATTTAGTGACATTTTCGTGAACCCATCTTTAGGAATGACATGGTCCAACTTTATCCAGTATGTGGTTTCCTTCTAGTTTTGGTAACCGCGAGGAGAATTTCCTCTCTTCAGGCCCAACACTATGTGGTGTGGTCAAGACCACCTTGGAAGTCACCTAATGAGTCCTTGTTTGAAGCAACTACTATGCACCGTAACCTTACCTTCGTGGGGTAAGTAGAGCTAATACTCCTTAGTATCCTTTTGGATTCCCAGGTCTTATGAGATTAGATCTAGAAAGTAACTTTATAAGTGAATGAAGTCCATGTTGGATCTAGATGACATAATTGGAAATTGTGAAATACTTGTTCTAGGTCCTAAACTCTTATTAATGAACTCCTTAGTTCCTCGTAGTTAAATGTGTTGCCTTGGTTTTTATCAACATATCACCTTAGTCTTTTCTTGAAGGTGGTTTAACATAAATATGTCCTCTTGCCTTAAAATCATATATAGTTGAGGCATAGCTCATTAGGTGCAGTTGGAATTAAACAAAACCTCAGTTGATTAGGAGGTTAACTTGGGATTCGTCTGTAGTTATAATGCTTCCAATCATATAATTATTCAAAATGGTAAATAAGTACTTTCGTAACTCTTTATGTTATAAAGTGACACCCGAGAAAAAAAGAGACTGTCAAACATTGTAAATGAAATGAGAAACAATAGTATGTGTGATAATGGTTTAGAAACAAAAATTCACTAAGTCCTTGTGGATGATTTAGGCATTGAATTTTTGTTAATAATGGATACAAATTTATTCTTGGTGGGACTAGGCCTTTGAGCCAATTTAGAGTTCTCTAAAAATAAGATAAAATAAAATAATGTCTTGTAAATGCTTAATCGAATCAAAATAAGATTAATACTAAAACAACCATAGTATGAAAACAAAAGTTCTTCAAATGGGAGAATCAAAGAGTATAAATGCAACTATAGGTTACAAGTAGGCATTTCAAAAACTCGAATCAAGAAAGGGATATATAAAATGCAGATTTTTCAAGCAACCTGTTTCGATTACGCTTTATCAACATCATTCAACCCCGCAAATCTTAGACTAGTCAATACACAACAGAAAATAGAGAGACTCATTTTAGGAAAACTCACATGAGGTCAATAAGCGATCTAAGCAGCACATAGTAGATTATTGAAAACTCAGGCATGGGTTAGGCTTGAGATGTCAACCCTAGATTTAAATACTTCAACAAAGATTATCACGATGCAATGTGGAAATATTCAAAGATGATTGAATGAAAAGCATTTATGAGGCATATAACTCTGAATCATTGACAAAGAAGAATTACTCATATGTTTTCCTCATTCCAAAATGAGCAAGTTCCAATCAGAGAAATCAAAAGTGAATGGAAGAAGAACTCTATGGTGAAGAAAATCAATACTGGAATATCAAATACAAAGTATTTTGTATATACCATTGCTCAGTTTTGAAGGAGAAAGTGTAAATGGAATCTACATCTAACCAGAAAAGATCCAAAGTTCAAACTCCTTTAAAAGTGGTGTTTCAACACAACATTGAAAGTTATACGGAATTGGCCAAAGCAAATGGAACTCAGAAACACAGATCATGACCAATAAACAAGACCCATTCATGGGTAGCAAAGAATCAGAGTAGGAAAGAGAACTTAGTGAAAAAGAAATAGTTTTCATGTTCAAAGATAAAGAAACTCACCCTTTTCAACATTCACAGTTCAAAGTTGCAGATGGCCTAGAACTAAGGAAGACAATAAATTCCATGGAAGTTTCTAACAGAATGATCATGATAGAGCTCCAATGGCAGCCAAGGAAAAAGTAAAGATCTCAAAACCTAGAAGCTCACATAGCTCTGAAGAAGGTAGAGGACTATCTTTCTCAAAAAATGAATCGAGCCCAGACCCAGAGACCATTTTGTAGAAGTGACAGAGCTAGAAAATCTAACAACGACGACCATTAAGAGGAACAACACAGAGCCGAGCTCAAAAATCAACAATGATGCCAATAAAATTTTGTCAGGGCTTCACCTACAAGACTGAAAATCCAAATGGAATGATCAAGTTAGGGCCAAATTGACCTTTACCATGCACACTTGAGAGATGAGTTAACAAAACTCAACCACGGTCAAGTCATCGATGATTAAAATTCAACAAGTACAAAGATCAAAGGTTGAGGATTGATCTACACTTTCAATGCAAACCATGGTTCGAGCCCTTAAAAATGCATTTAATACATGTCAGAAACCCTAAAATCATACTTTGGAGATCGACGATCAAAAATCAACAAGTACAGAGATCGACGCTCACAAATGGATCACCAAAATCAATGTAAAAGTCATCCAAGTGGAATGGTGGTCGTTTACCGACTTAGTCAATTTTCAAAATTTCAAATTGTCAAAATTTCATCCGTAGGCCCACAGACCCAAAACAGGACATGTGTCGTCATTACAATAGAAGCGAGAAAAGTGGAGCCCGAAGGTACTTTAATTTCAAAACCTTTTACAAAAAGGTTAAAATTCCAAAAATCTCTGAAAAAGCCTAACACCCAAAGAAGGCAAAAGTTAACAGTGAATAGAAGTCAAAGAAATGTGGAGTGGCAGGCCCTCTCTACATTTTGAGACCGTTTTGCAAAAAGGTTAAAAATTTCCAAAATAAGCCCGAAAGTTTGCAAAGGGCTCAAAACTTCAAAAAGCTCGAAAGTTCACAAAGGACTTAAAGTTTCCAAAACCTTTCCCACATGCCCGTAAAATCGAAGGAAGAAGAATCCATGTGCCATCCAAATTATCATTTCAAGTTTTGACTTTAAAAAAACCCGAGTTATAATGTATGTTTCAAATAATCACAAAGATGGTTGAAACATGGTGAAGTGCAAAGTGGTCCCCACGGTGAGTGTTTGTAGGTATTATAATTATTTCTTTTACCCACGAGTAGAAAGTTGAATTTTTGCATGCTCCACAAGAAGACAGAACAAATAAAGAGACAAAGTTGCATGTTTAAAATAGGAAAGACAAGCCTTGCAAGCAAGCTTATTTTTTTAGCAAATAATTTATTCTTGCTTTCTTAAAAATATATCACCAACTTCAGTTAACCAATTGTAATCAAGGCTATTAAATTCCCATTTGTAATTACATGCTCTATTTTTATTCCTTTATCTATTATTAAGTAAAGGATAAAAATAGGATGCATAAGTGAGTATAAGCCTTAGGCTATTTTTAATAAGAGGGTGAATTTTTTTCTATATATTGTGTGCCTTTAAAAGCACAAGGGGGGAGAACTTCTGGGGAATTTTTGGATATAGGAGTCTTGAAGCAATTTTTCCATTTTGCCTTCCGAGTGTGAAGTATTTCGCCTTCCCAATTATTTGCGCCTTGTGTATGTTTCAATTAGTCTTGTGAATGCAAATTCCCGATTGATCATCTTACCCTGTTGAAAAATTCAGTAGTTTATGCATGATGTTAATGTGCATGTTTAGCTTAGCAGTATTGTTGTGATACTTTCCCTCAATACCTCCAAGTATTTGCCCTTAATATTATGTAGAAGAACTATTGGTTCATGCACCAAAAATCCTTTCACATATCAATTGTGCATATACTCAGTCAAATCCCTCATACAAATTTGGTGTATCACCTTAGTTTTAATTACTTTACATTCATCTTTTATCCCTAAACCGCAGAATCAATTTAGGATACATCAATAAGGAACCGACCTTGATACCGTAGACTCACCTCAAGAAAGGTATACCCACAGGACTGCGGTGTTTCCATTGTATCTACAAAAGAGAGAGATCAATTTCTACAAGCTTAGAAAACCTGCAACCATCTCTCTGAGGGTGCACTTTTGAGAGATAATAGTAACCATGAGTAGAATGTCCTCTCTTCAGTTTTGACACCATGTTGAGTGGTCAAGACCACCTTGGAAGTCACCTTATGAGTCCTTGTTTGAAGCAACGACTATTCAGTGTAACTTTACCATCTATGGGGTAAGTAGAGCTAATACTCCCTTAGTATCCTTTTGGATTGCCAAGTCTTACGAGATTAGATCTAGAAATTAACTTCATCAGCAAATGAAGTCCTTGTTGGATCTAGACAACATAATTGGAGATCATGAAATAGTATTTCTAGATCTTAAACTCTCGTTAATGAACTCCTTAGTCCCTCTTAGTTAAATGTGTTACCTTGGTTTCTATCAACATAACACCTTGTTCTTTTCTTGAAGGTGGTTTAGCATAAATATGTCCTCTCACCTTAAACTCATATATAGTTGAGGGGTAGATCCTTAGGTGCAACTAGAATTAATCTAAACCTCAATTGATTAGGAGGTTAACTTGGGTTTTATGTGTAGCTTCAAGGCTTCTAATCTTATACGTCTTCAAGATGTTAGACGAATATTTTTGTAACTCCTTTTACAAGACAATGCTAATAATGAGACCATAGTGCAAGGTAAGAGTACATCATATAAGTTGAAAACGTGATTTGAGGTTAGGATTAAGGGCACTCTTGGAGTCATTATAACTTAATTAAACATTTTCATGAGTTACAAATAATATGAATTGCCTTGGTGTGATCACACTTCGAAATATATATATATATATATATATATATATATATATATATATATATATATATATATATATATATATGAATTCAACAAGATATTGAACTATAACAACTATGGTAGGGAAATAATTACACCGTGATTGAAGAATGTTTATGGGGAAAAGGTATCTTGAATCTAAACCACCTTCCTTAAATCCTAATATTGTGTTCGGACATCAATTCAGGTTTCACTTGAGTTGTAAGAGTAAAAGGTAGGCATTGATTAGATGTTTGAGAAACATATTCTTAGAATAAGAAAAAGATAATTAATTACTTTATATGCAATTTGAAATTGTGCCAAATAAGTATGTAAGTTATGGAAAATTTTCGTAAAGGATAAAAATCCAACTTAAAATGGTCGAACTGTAAATTAAATGTGGAATGAACTTAAGAATCTGTAGATGGAAAAAGGAGAAAGTTTTCCTTGCACAATAATGTTCTTGGAATGTTGATCATAACTAAAATACAATTAAAGAAATGATGTGTTGTGGGTTTTCCAATCCTTGAAGTCCTTTTCTTGTGGTTGGGTCATTACTAGTATTCATTCATTGCGAAAAGTGTGGCATCAACATGTCTATGGTGTTTTCATGTGTCTATGTGAGTCGATGACTTATGTAAGTGTCGTATGTGTTGTTGAGTTTTTGTATTTGGAGCCCTTGCGGTGTTGTGTAGTGAGCATTGTAAGTCAAAAAAATTATCCCGGTATTTTACTTGTTGTTTTTGCATGTGGAAAATGTGGGTGTTACACTTGGTATCAGAGCGAAGGTTCGTGCTCTCGAACCTCGGAGAAGAGTGGAGTTGTGATGGTGTTGCATGATGGTGGTGGATATTGGAAGAGTAATGTGATATAAGCGTGATGTGAACAATGTCGTAATTGTGACCTTATGGAAGCACATGTGTGCATGTCACTTAGTGTGTATTTGTTATCATGTTGATGTGTTTGTGATGAGAGTATTCACTCTATTTTTCATTGATTTAATGAATAATTTGTGTGTGATGGATGCTTGTTGTGTGTGAAAAGAATGTTATTGTGGATTGTGGAGTGTTAGAGCATTTTGGCATTATGTGATATGAAGGTGTATTGATGTATTACATGACAAAATTCTTGTAAAGTGAATTGGATCATATCGTGATGTCATCACTGTGTTGTGATGAATCGTGTGTGTCACCATGTTGTAATTACAATTGATTATATGTTGTAATGTTAGACATTGTGTTCATCATACGTATGATTTGTGTAATATGTGATGGTAAATGTCATGATTTAGGGGCATATGGTGAACGTATGATCCCTAGTGTATAATGATTGCACTTTGGGTGTAGAATGTGGTAATGTGATGTATCGTAACCTGTAAAAGTAATGATTATGTTATACCTTGTATATATACAATGCGTAATACGTGATGGTTAATGTGCGTGAATCACCATTGTGTTAGTGATGTAGTTATATGTTATGTTGTGGACTCTTCAATAACCAACCCTAAGGGAAATCAGAAAATGTGTACCATTGACCAGTCACTCGAGATGAGTACGAGATAGGAAGTGGAGCCTTACATAGGCTGAAAACCCACTTTTGTTCATTTGGTATGTGTGGCGCTTGCTCAATGGGAGTCATGCATATTGTGTTTCGCGGACACCTTAGGCTCAGTAAATGGCAATTTGTACTCCTTTCTCTCTCCTGATATGGTTATCATAAGGATTCAACCTATGTAATTTTGACTATGTTGAGCCTTATCGAAGTGGTGGCGGGATGATTCAGATAGAGATGATGACAGTTGTATTACTTGATATGATATTTTATGAGCTGAGGCTCGATGTTCCGAGTGCCAGCAACTCATTGAGTACCCCCTTGGTGGCCATATAAGGCCGCGTAGTTATTGTAATGTGTTATTCCTATACACATATTTTATTCGTAAATTGAAAAATTTCCCTCTTCTTGCTAGAACCAACAATTTTATTGATTGACATGTTCTTATATTTTGGGCATTTGTTTTGTTGATGCACTAACATGCATATTTTTTTCGCAATAACTATGGTTATTTGGCCATTTGTTTTGCTTAGATTCAAATTTTCTTTTTAAGTTTAAGTTTATTTTTATTTTTATAGCCTAGCCCAAGGCTTTAGATATTGCCACCTAGCATTTGAATGGTTTGTTATGTTGGTTCTAATGTCGTAATGTATTGGGATAGGGTCATGGGATTCACCATGGAGTGGTGGGACCTATGGAACCACTTCGTTTTATGGGGGTACGCCCCAGGAGTTACTGAGATAACTAGTGGGTTGTTAAACCATGAGTTATTATGTCACTTGGGTTAGAGGTGTTTAGACCTTATCTACCGAGGGCCATAGGGTGACCGACGCGTCTTTTGTGGAGCAAAAAGGAAAATTTATCTTTATTTTATTTTTCTTGAGGGAGGCATAAGAGATTTTTGTGGGTGTGATTGATGCTTTGGGTGGTATATGGTGTGGTTTTATGATAATCTGGGAGGTATATGGAGTTGTTTTGTGTTGCGTTGGGAGATACATGGAGTTTATTTGGTGATGCTTTGGGGAGGTATATGAAGTTGTATTCTATTTCTTTTGGAGATATCTAGAGATTGTTCGTGATGCCTTGTGATGTGTGGAGCTGGTATAATGAGCTATGTGTACTCTTGTGAGTCTTTTTGTCACATTGTTACAATTGAGGCTTGACTCTCCCCTTGGTTGGTATGGACTATTGGATATTGTCTTGGCACTATGTTGGTACATTGTCATGGATTTTTGGGTCATGTGATACCCGTTGTATATGTATTAGTGTGATGATTTTGTTCGTCAGTCACATGTGTGTATTGGATCTATGTCTATGACATAATTATTAGAAATTATTTGCTATGTGGGCTACTTGTTATCATCCCGTAGTGGAATTAACGGTCTTGTGATGTGATATAATCATGAAAGTATGTAGCAAGATGCCTCGTGGGTTGTTTGTGTTGTGTTGACTTTTATGTGATACCTTGAGGTCAATTATTTTTGGGCACCCATGAACACAAGACGATTGAAATTCTAAACAATGAATACTAAGAGTTTGAGATTAATAAATAATGTAAAAACAAAGAATAATTGAGAAGTAAAGTAAAAGATAACTAACTACCAATCTTCACAGAACATTAAAATTTAAGATATTGCTAAAATTAGTTTGCCTCCTTGTGGTCGCATTTTACATATAAGTTGTTTTATTAAAAGACATTTGTCGTTATTGACTTCTTTTCTTTTATACCATGTGAGCCTCTGCATTGTGTCGCATCTCTTGAGTTGTGACACCGTGTTGAGTGGTCAAGACCACCTTGGAAGTCACCTTATGAGTCCTTGTTTGAAGCAACGACTATTCAAAGGTGTAACCTTACCATATGTGGTGTAAGTAGAGCTAATACCCCCTTAGTATCCTTTTGGATTACTAGTTCTTACGAGATAAGATCTAGAAATTAACTTCATCAGTGAATAAATTCCTTGTTGGATCTAGACAACATAATTAGAGATCGTGAAATATTTGTTCTAGGTCTTAAACTCCTGTTAATGAACTCCTTATTCCCTCTCAATTAAATGTGTTACCTTGGTTTCTATCAACATAACACCTTGGTCTTTTCTTGAAGGTGATTTAGCATAAATATGTCCTCTCGCCTTAAACTCATATATAGTTGAGGGTAGATCCTTAGGTGCAATTAGAATTAATCTAAACCTAAGTTGATTAGGAGGTTTACTTGGGGTTTGTGTGTAGCTTCAAGGCTTCTAATCTTATACGTCTTCAAGATGTTAGACAAATATTTCGTAACTCCTTTTAAAAGACAATGCTAATAATGAGACCATAGTGCGAGGTAAGTGTTATCTGTCAAAAGTGCACATTGTAGAGAGATGGTTGCTTGTTTTATAAGCTTGCAGAATTTGATCTCTCTCTTTTGTAGATACTGATGGAAACACCTAAGGTCCTGCGAGGTGAGTCTCGAGTATCAAGGCCGGTTCCTTATTGGTGTATCCTAAACTGATTTCTAGGAGTTTGAGAGTAAAAGATGACTGGAAAATAATTAAAACGAGGTGATACACCGTATTAATATGAGGTCTTTGGTGAGTATATGCCAACTGATTTGGGAAGGATTTTTGATGCACGAACCAATAGTCTTCTATAAATTTTAAGGGAAAGCGCTTGGTTGTGCTTGAGGGAGAATATCACAACATCACCGATAAGTTAACATGCACATTAAAATTATGCAAAAATACCGAATTTGCAGCGGGTAAGATGATTGATCGGGAATTTACATTCAAAAGACTAATAGAAACATACACAAGACTACAAATAATTGGTACGGCAGAAATTCTTCACACTCGGAAGGCAAAGCGGTAAAAATTGCTTGACTCCTATATCCAAAATTCCTCTAGAAGTTCCCCCTTGTGCTTTATAAAGGCACGCAATATATAACAAAAATAAATTCACCCCCTTCCTAAAAATATCCCAAGGCTTGTACTCACCCATGCATCCTATTTTTATCCTTTATTTAATAATAGATAAAGGAATAAAAATAGAGCATGCAATTACAAATAGGCATTTAATAGCCTTGATTACAATTGGTCAACTGAATTTGACTGATCTATTTTTAAGAAAGCAAGAGTAAATAATTTGCTAATAATAAGCTTGCTTGTTGAGATAGTCTCTTCTGTGAGCATGTAAATTTGTCTTCTTCTTTGTTTTGTCTTCTTGTGAAGGCATGCAAAAATACAACTCCCTGTTTGTGAACAAAATAATTACAACACTTGCAAAATTCACAAAATAATCCAGCCACTGTGGGGACCACTTTGCACTTCACAGTGTTTTGGCCATCTTTGTGATTATTTGAAACATACATTATAATTCGGGTTTTGAAAATCAAAAATTAAAATGATAGCTTGGATAACACGTGGATTCCTCCTTCTTTGTTTTTACAGGCCCGTGGGAAAAATTCTTGAAATTTTAAGTCCTTTGCAGACTTTTAGACCCTTTTGAAGTTTTGTACCTTTGGCGGACTTTCGGACCTACATGTCAGTTTAGAGCTTTAATTCCATTTGCGGGCCTTCGGGCTTATTTGAAACTTTAAGCTTCTGCAGGCTCTTGGGACTATGGAGAATTTTAAAAAAATTTAACTCTTCCGCTTTGGGCCTTAAAGGCAACATTTACTCCGATCTCTGCCTAGGGAATTGCGAGGCACATAGACAACTTGGAATTTTAACCACATTTGCAAAAGGTATAAAATTTTTAAGAAAGCCCATTGTTCCGCCAATGTTCTATGGAATCGATATTTGACCTTTTCCCTAATTTGACTTTCTCCTCGTGTGCTCGGGCTTGCAGGAAATTTTGGAACTTTTAACTTTTGCACTTTTAAAGTTTAAAAACAAAAGTGACCCCGACCTCCATTTCTCCACTTCCACTGTGGTGACAACATGTGTCCTTCTCGGGCATGTGAGCCTTGTGGATGAAAGTTTTACAATTTGAAATTTTGGTAAATTGGTCAACCGACCGCCATTTTGATTGGATGACTTTTGCCTTGATTTTGATGAACCATTTGGGAACGTCGATCTCTGTACCTATTAATTTTCGATCGTTGATCTATGAAGCATGATTTTAGGGTTTCTTACATGTGATAAATGTGTTTTAATGGCTCGAACCATGGTTTGCTTTGAACTTGGAGATCGATTCTCGAGCGTTGATCTATGTCCTTGTTGATTTGTGGTCATTGATCCTCTAATCATTAACTCAGAGTGAGTTAGGTTACTTTGGATCGTTGATGAGTAAAACACTCGAAACCCTAATCTTTCACATTTTCATTCTTGAGCTCTAATCGAGCTAAACGAACTCTAGAAATTTTTAACGACATCCATTAATGAATCCTTCAAGCTCATACTTGGTTTTCATCACGAGATTTGGTTGATTTTTAACCAGGTTGTCATTGTCTTCGAGCTCAAATTTTCTTTAAAAGAGATCTTTGTGCCTGTAAGAGCTCTGTAAAGATTCTATGGCTGTCATTATTGTTGCAAGTTTGTGAGCTTATTCCTCCTATAAAAATGATCATCTCATTGCTTTCTTGCACTGTAACACCATTATTTTGAGAAAGGTAGTCGATGCTTGTGTTTTTTGTAATCTCCTGATTGTATATTGCTCATTTCGATCAATATTTGGCTCACCCTTTTACTTTGTCTCTGCTACTTCATCTTCGAAACATTGATTTTGTATTAATAGGATTTTATATTGATGGATTCACTGCCTTGTGCCCTAAACAACCGTTACTTTTGAATCATATCTCCAGATCTGGCATTCTTGCATCGTGGGTAGTTGTGCTTTTCTTTGAAATTTTGAGCTCGTTGCGAGATAGATCCATGTCTGTTGTGGGTATTTACATATTTTAGCTCTAACTATTATGAAATATTTGGCTTGTATAAAAAGAAAGGCTGCCATGGTAGTTGATTCTTAAGCTCGATTTCTTTGATTTCCCAAGTGTGATAGAGGCATATTCTCTGATATTTTATACTTAAGATGTCATTCTTTTTGTGAAACCTTGATCTCTAAGTCGAAAACTCATTGTGGGTTATCCCTTTTGGCTCGAGATCGATGATCCTTCGAGGGTTTGCTCAACTTTCAATTTTACTAGTATGTTTTGCTTCCTTCCCTTATTTTTGGATACCCATTCAATGGTTTTTCAATCAAAGCCAATATCTCGTATTTTCTGCAACTTTGTACTAGACATTCTTATTTCTGTTGTGAATAAATTTGAAACATTTGATTCGAGAAATAAAAAATGTAGAAGTTAATCATTTATTTTGTTTGAGAACTTGGAAGGGACACTTGTATACCTTTGGAAAAGCGATAAAGCGGCGTGAGAATTTACAAGTAACTCTTCCGCGTGCTGACCTCTCGAGGTCGTGCCGAGACAATGGGTGGGGGTAGAATATGCAGACAAACTAGTTAGGAAGTCTAATGTCTTCGACACGCACTAGTGGAATTTGTGAATCTAAGGCAAAGAAGGCCCTTCTAACTTGGACTAGTGTGATAGATCGATCAGCAAGGATGACTGCTCGAAGGCTCCAATCAATATCGAGCTCTGGCATGATTCGATCTATGGGTTGCGGAATACGTGGAAAATGACCTGGGATAGTTTCGTGTATATCTCCTGATAAGGTCATATAGTGGATGATGAATATAATTGACTCTACGGACGATTTTCTGGCCTAGTCCAGAATTCCCTAGCTTCATTAGCCGCGATATCTAGTAAGGACAGTTGTTCGATGATGATAGGTGGAAGTGGAGTGGACCTGAATACCAAGGCGCGTAGGTTAGTGTCTATATCTAATTGACTTGCGGACTCGTTGGGCTGTGGGATCTGTGGATCACAACCATAGACTCTCGGTTGTTGCGGTCCTATTATAGTCATACGTGAGATCAAGTTCTAATCCCTAGTATCCAGTAATCGTATGCTTTCTCAGCTTCTATGTTTAGAACCAATAGTTGTGCAATCTTCTCAGAATACCTTACAGGCGTTCTCGCAACCTGGATTCTTAAGCTGGTATCTATATCTACGAGGGTGTCTCCAGCATCTGGCTGTGGAACTAAAGGATCGCACCCGAATGTTTGTTCTCTTTCGAGCCCTTCTACAGTCATGTGAGTGTTTTGCCTAGGGCAATCTATAGTTTGGTTGGTTCGACCAAAATGTGTGTGCTTGGTCGTCTTCTATGTTTAATCCTCTTAATTGAGAACTGATCTGTTGTAAATCTGTGGTTGTTCGGAATACTTGTATCCTGAGATTTTGGTCTATGTCAACTATTGCTGTGACTAGGTTTGGTTGAGGCACGATTGGCTCAAATATATATTCCCCGGGATTTTTTGAGGTCCCGTGATTGTCATACGAAACAAAATGCAAATCTAACTGTAACGAAACAAATTCTAACTACGTGAAATAAATCTAACATATATAACTTTTATTCTTCTAAGAAATATTTTAACAATTTTAAGGAAAGCAAACTATTTTAAGCGTATCTAGAAATAATAACTAAACAATAATTTAAAACAGACAAGATAACCGAGTGTAGTTATTTGCCTGTGCGATTTGTAGAATTATTCTAAATAAATAAAATAGCTTGTCTAATCTACCTGCAAGATTCTCGATCCTACCTCAGAAGTGAGGAGTGAATCATAGTTTCTCAGAAACTATCAATCCTCACAGCTTCCCTGGCAATATCGAGAATAGAATTTACTGAAATAAAGCAATTAACTACTCTATTTGATATGATTCTAACTAGAACTTTGAAATTTAAAACCTGGATTCCGCAGAACAGTGGCGAATCCGATGGTGTGTGTGATCTCGTCCCCTCAGTATGATCTCCTCGTTCTTTCGTGTTCACGTGGATCCAGAAAAGCGTGTAATGCTAGCACCGATAGGAGTAGATTTTGGGACAAGGATAGCTCAGAATGCAGACCGAAAATGCGAGTAGGAGAGGGATAGCGCAAGAGTACAGAGCTTGGCTTATGCGATTCCTAGCGGGATTTTACTGCGAGTCATGCAACATGAAGCGACCAGAACCTGTAACTATCCTATACGAAGAGAAAACCTGCAACTTTAATGGCTTCCTAAGCTATTATGTTCTAATGGATTGGATAAAATAAAGACACTGCTTGCACAAGTTGGATATGTGGCTTACCAACAGCTGAATAAAGCTAACCAGGCATATAATGGATTGAACTAAGAACTCCAAGACACAATGAAAATAAATCTACAGCAAAGAGTGATTCAGAGGCAAGCTTCTAACTGGATTTGGATGAAATAACAGCACTGCCTACACAAGATGGGTCTGTGGCTTACCAACAGCTGAGCAATCTAACTAGAGATGCAAGTGAATTCAAGCTATGGCTTCTAAACAAGCTAACTAACTAAAACACTAAAATGAGGGAATGAGAGCAAAGATCAAACTTCAAAATCCAGCCAAGCTTCAGACCAAAAACTCCAGACCATTTGCATGTGCACAAACCATGCATTTATAGGAATTCAAACACCCAAAAACCAAAACCAAATTGAACTCCTAAACAATAAACAAAGGAAAAACACTATTCCAGGGGACCAAAAACATAAATGCATGCTCAAGTCGGCAAGGAAAAGCTGGTGAATCGTGATATTTCACGTGAGTCGCGTCAAAAGAACGCTCGAAAATGCAGACAGACCGCCGCTCCTGGCGGCGGGCGGCAGACCGCCACCTGATCAGTGGCGCGGTTTCGAGACCGCATCAAGGTCAAGAGGCCAAGTAAAAAGAGGAAAAAAAGGGGGAAAACAAAGGGCGCGGGGCTAAGCGGGGCATGCGGGATGTTAACGCATACTCCGAGGGCTTTTCCGGATCCCGAACACCTTGCGAGGAGACCTGTATCATCATCGGGGCACTTATTACGCCGTTCCGCAGTACAGTACCTTACAATTTTGGGTACGTACATATTGCCCCCTCGGAGAAGCGTTTTAGCCATGAAGAGGCATAAAACGGTGGGTCCGAGTATGGCAGTCCCGAAATGGGGAGTTAGAAGCTATACCTTACTCGTCCGTGTGTTGAGATGACGCCATCCGAAATTCCCGCTACCTGCAAAATGAAAAGAGAGCTCAAGTGCAGATAGATGCAATAACTTGGAAAATAAACGCTAAAATAATAGGGAATGAGAACGTACCATTCGTGCGGGGATAGGAACTTACCTCCATCAGCGCTCCAAACCTGCGAAAAAAGTCATTTTAAAATGAAACAGAACGATATATATATGAAAGTGGGCCCATTTTCCTATTCATTTGCGCGAGTCGATTTGATTGATTTTGAGCTCTGGGACCCACGGTGACGGTTTCTCACGCGAGTAGAGTCGAAACGTTCGCAGCGAGATCGTGATCATGCCTCCACGTGCGGAACACCGCCCCGCTAGATCACAGGTTGGTTTTCTTCAATTTTGTGTTTTTCCCCCTTTAAATTTGAAATGTTAAATTCGTCATAATGGGGGGGTTATTTTTGAAAATGTTAGGTTCAAAAGGTCCACCTAGGGGGGGCGCCTACTGGGTAGGCTCCATTTTTAGTTTAAATGGTCTATTTTTCCTCATTTTGGGCTTTTTGGGGTTAACAACCCGCGCGGGTTTTCGACCGACGCCGCCCGCCGGGCGGGCGGTTACATGACCGCCGCCCTGTTCGGGCTGCGGTTACACGACCACCGCCCTTAAGGCGGCGGTTACAAAACCGCCTCCCTGCTCAGGGCGGCGGTTCTGACCAGAATGCAAAAGAACTTGATTTTTGAGATTGCACTTGTATTTTCTTGCACTTCTATATGTTTTTATGACCTTCTTGGTATTGTTCAGACACTAACTTGCTCTGTTTTGTGTGTTTTGGTGTATGCAGGCGAGAGCAGAGTATATCAAATGGAGCCAGAGAGAGAGTGTGATTAGCTCTCCGGGGTATTGGATGCCCTTTCTCAGGATGAGGAGGATACACTACAGAGGGCCGACATACTACGTATATCGCGCGTGCCCCATGTCACACCATCCAGTCACATACTTTGTGACTTATTTTCATATTGGGACGCAGATCGGAACACTTTCCGATTGCCAGGGGTCCGTGGTGAGTGGACCATCACGTTGGAGGATGTTTACCGTATTTTGGGGGTCCCGATCATCGGGAGGAGACTCACATTAGAGACGGCAGGCTCACAAGCACAGATTACACAGTGGGCAGGTTACATGGGAGATGCAGCTATCTCCACGGGGTCGAAGAAGGGAGTGAGAGTTCGATCCATCCCTTCTTTGCCTATCCCCATATTTCGACAGGCCATCATGGGGATCCTTGCCTCGAGATTGATCGGGACAAGGGAGGGGACACTTTGTTATACTGCTGGGCCCCCATCATTGCACAGATAGAGGGGCATGGCCGGATATACGCCTGGGGTGCAGACATTCTGGGGACCACCTACCATGATTTATACAGGGTGGTCCGTTTGCAGGGACAGTCATTGAGCCACCCGACTCTAGTCATGAGTTGGGTGTATGAGCATTTTATTCCTTATGGCAGAGGCGTAGAGGTGGCAGATCTAGGGGCTGTGAGGGCAGCCAGATGGTCAGATATGTCGGTGCTTAGAGCACCTCACTAGCCAGTTGCCTCCCTTACCACAACAGATATGGAGGCGACACCGTACCGGCTTATGGCCGGCATATGGGGCGAGGAGACCCTTACATTGATCTCTTGCTCCACCACAGGGCAGCTTATCGACCGCGTGGGACGGGTGGAGGTACATCCTTTTGGCAGAGTTCCTCAGCAGTTCGGCCTTCCATATGCGGCATGCTTCCCCAGCCGGCACCGGTTCTGATCACCCGCGAGGCTGCAGGGGGCCTAGAGGCCGTGGTTGGACAACGATCACTCCTGGCATTCCGATTGCAGCCAGGAGGGTAGTTCGGGCCAGAGGGAGAGCCGGTGCCTCGAGCACCTTTGCTTCAGATTGCTGTGGGTCCTGCTCATAGCAGCGATGACCCTATAGACATTGACTCCGATTCTGAGGAGCTTACAGAGGGAGGGTCGGAGGAGCAGACTGATGATAGCGATCCTGAGTGGCATGACACTCAGGATATTTTACAGGCAGAGAGGGCCGAGCAGAGCGCAGAGAGAGACACTCTAGTCTCAGAGGAGCCACTCTCTCAGGGCCATGGCGGAGAGGATGAGTCAGTTGTGGGGCGACATGTTGCCCCTCCTACAGGAGCAGCCCCTCAGTCGGCAGCGGCATCTGCGGCGGGTGCTGGCCCCAGCGATCCATCTTGGAGGCCCGGTGATCCGAGTAAGTTATCCTCTCTCCTTTCAATGTTTGTTTAATTTAGGATTTGTTTTAATTGCTATCTCTCCTTGTGTTTTTATCTTGTATATTTTAGCCTCTTGCTTAGTTTCTAATTCATTTTTCTCCTTTGTTTGCAGAGACTGTCGACGAGTGGCGGGATCTGATCCGCAGGGTATGCACTGATTCCCTGATGATCCCCATGGATAAGACCCATGCAGAGCTATCTGTAGATGCCGGGGAGCCTTCAGCAGCCGGTAGGCATACCGACGTCTTCGCTCCCATTTGGCACGTGGCCAGGATGGTGTCGACTCTTCGTACAGAGTTGGCGGCTATAGGACGGCTGAGCGTCTTATGAGGAGCCATTCTCGTGGTGAGACCGCGGCTGCCCCTCGGACCCTGAGCCCTCCGTTCATTCAGAGCGTCAGCGTAGCCGGAGTCCTAGACGAGGGCGCGCACCTTCGGAGGGGTCACGTAGGGGTTGAGAGACCACTTGGCTCCTATGTATTTTGTACTATAGATTCTTTTGTATATCACGGGCTCTTTGAGCGTTTTGACCATGCCTAGAGCATGATGGCATTGTATATAAACATTGATTATTTATATATATGCATTCATTTTTGGATCAAAACTTGTCACTCATGTTTTCCCTTTCTGTTTCCAGCTTCCTCGTGTATACTACGATGTATGTTTTATATGCTTTCTAGAATGTATGCAATGGAAAACAAATGATGCAAATGTTTGCTTTCTTTTTGTGTTTCATGATGCTGATACATGATATTGTAGATATATTGTGATCTTAAATCTTAGCTTCTATGAGCAATTTGGATACCTCATGTTTGTTTTGGCA
This sequence comes from Taxus wallichiana var. yunnanensis, assembly GCA_018340775.1. NCBI lineage: Eukaryota > Viridiplantae > Streptophyta > Pinopsida > Cupressales > Taxaceae > Taxus > Taxus wallichiana. The sequence goes on from CM031239.1 coordinate 313,288,069, forward strand.
AAGTGATGAAAATAACCAGTATGATGAATAGATTAACTTGCCCCACTCCTAACTCCACGCAACTAGTAAGATGCGAGGGCTCATCACCAAGAGCCAAGAAGGGTGCAAGTTATGAAATATGGTGAAATGATAGTGATGAAAGACAGACGAAGCTTTGGTGGAACCAAATTGAAAACTACAAGCTTACCCTACCTGAATGACTTCATAGTTTTGGATGCAACTTGCTTTGCGGTTTATCCAGACTTAGATCCGTAGATGGCCACATAGTAGACAAAATCTGGTTTTTTTTTTTTTTTAGGATTTTTAACTCTTTTTGGAATTTTGAATATCTGATTCATTCGTTTTTGACTCAAAGTTTGAATAGTTTGTTTATGACCTTTTAACGTTTGCTTTGTCAAGAGGACCCCCTACACTTTGCCCCATGCTACTAGTAAGAAGCGTGGGTTTATCACCGTGGGCAAGGCATAGGTGAGTAAGGGCATTTCCATCCTTTCCCAACCCTACGTCACTAGTAAGAGACGCAAGCTCATCACCGAAGGTTGGTGGGGCAAGGAAATGTGTAAAAATAAAATTTTCTGTTTAATCACTTTTTGACTTGTCTTTTTGAGTAAAATGTCAGTATATGCTTATTTCCAAAGAGATGTATATATGGGATAGATGTGACACCATGAAGCTTCTAGAATAGACCATAGGCAAGACACCTATCCTAAGAAGAAATCAAAGTGAGAACAAACTTGCAGATCTTGGTATGGTTACCGTTAAGACTTCGTCATGTCTGATTTTATTTGATAAAAGATTCTGAGATATTTGATGATATCGTGAAAATGGAGAGATATGATTAAAAATTTTATGCCAAAACATCATGAGTTTGTAATGAATTGCTTTGAGAATAGATTCCTTGATCACAATTTGTGTAAGAAATGAATGGACAAAATGATCCTAATCTATATGAAAATGCAATGTAGATAGTTATATAGGTAGCGTTAGCTGCTTATGCGTAGAAACGTTTGAGGTGCAGGGAATTGACTGTTTCACCAAACTCCTCACCTTCTAATGTACATAAGAGGTATGCACCATTTCCGTAGTCCTTCATGACTCGGTATGGGCCCAACCATTTGGGCCGGAATTTCCTTCCTTCGCCGGTCTTCTTGTCGATCCGGCTGTCTAGTCTTAGAACTAGATCACCTTCGTATATATCGCGTTCATAGACCTTCTTATTATACTTTGCTGGCACATTCGGTCAAAGATAAGCTCTATGCCGCTGCTCAAAGATCTAACCTAGTTTCATCTAGGCTTTCTAGTTGGGAAAGACGTGCTTCTCTGTAAGCGCTTCATCCGTAATCCTTGTAGTGAAATGCAGAGACTGGGTATTTCGATCTCAAGCGGGAGAACTGCTTCTGCCCCAAATACTAGCGAGAAAGGAGTTGCTCCCATTGGTGTTCTTATTGAGGTTCAGTGGGCCCACAAGGCCGGATATAACTTCAAATGCCAATCTCTTGTTTTCTTTCACCATTTTAAGGAGAATGGCTTTCAGTTGTTTTGTTTGTCGCTTTCACTGTCCGTCTGGCTTGGGGATAATACAAGGAAGCCGTATGATGGCTTATTTTAAATTTATCGCATAGTTCATGAACTTCTTCATTTTTAAAGAAGTTCCATTATCGGAGATAATGATTTGCGGATACCGTACTGCAAAATGATTTGGTTCAAAATGAACTTGGCGATCACGTAACTGTGCATGAAGAGAGAAGAGGCATGGCCTCCACCCATTTGGTAAAATATTCAAAGGGCCATGATTATAAAATTATGGCCATCTCGTGGATGAGGGAGAGAATTTCCCTATTAAGTCTAGACCCCATGTAGAAAAGGGCCATGGAGTAGCGATTGGTCAGCAGAGCTTGGCCGGCATGTGGATCTCATGGGAGAATTCTTGGCACTTATGACACTGCGTGCAAACTCTATCGTGTCATGTTCTAGAGTGGGCCAAAAATAGCCCATTCGATGTATTTTTCGAGTGGTGGCATGGCCACCGAAGTGGCCTCCACATATACCGCTGTGGGATTCATGGAGAATCCTCTTGACTCTTCTCGTGTCAACACACCTTAGAGCATTCCATCGAATGCTTTTCGATAGAGCACCCGCTCTATAATGACGTATTTAGCTACGATTATGCGTAACCGCCTTCTTTGTTGCATGCAGTAACTCGCTCCGGCACGTATGGTCCATGATATAATTAATGATATCAAAGTACCAAGGGCACTCGAGATAGCAGGTCGAGTTTCGATGTAGTATACGCATTCATCTGGAAAGTCTAAATCTACTAAATCACCTCCGTCTAATGGGTTGTCAGCTAACCAATCCACGATGATTTGTCCTTTAACCGACTTCTGATTTACAAATGTTAATTTGAACTCTCCCATTAAGGTTATAAAACATCCAAATTTTTAGATAAGGACCCTTGTGTGAGAAAAGTTCATAAATGGTCCGTTTTTACCATGACCTTCGTTTCTTGATTCAGCATGTAATGTCTTAGGCGTTTAGTAGCAAAGACTATGGCAAGGCATTCTCGCTCACTGTATAATGTGTTTCATAGTCGAGCAAGTTGTTCGGCTAATGAAATAAATCGCACGTTCTCTCTTGTTATCGCCTTCTCGGGCCAACATACGCCCAACGAGACATCGTAGCTCGCGAATATAGGATTAACGGGTGATCCAGCTTAGGTGGCATTAGCGTAGGTGGTGATAACAAAAACGCTTAACCGCATCAAAAGCTTCATTGCAATCTTCTACCAATCAATGCTATAGTCTTTCTTGAGTAAATTGTTGATTGATGAACGGCGAAGCTTAGGTCCGGATGAATCTCCGGATTGCACCCAGCTTTTCCGAGAGAAATGATCTCGATTCCGATTCACTCAAGGTGGGACCATTTCGAGGACAGCCCGAATTTTGGTTGATCAACATCAATCCTCGTGACGATATGATGTAACCTAGGAGCTTTCCTCCTGTTACACCAAAGACGCATTTCTCTGGATTTAGCATGACTCCGTATTCTATTAGACGTGAAAGAATGACGCGGAGTACTTCGGGATGGTCACAACGCTTCTTAGCTTTAGCCAATAAGTCATCTACGTAAGATTCCATGATTTTATGAATTAGATCGTGAAATATGTATGTCATGGCCACTGGTACGTACGTAGTAGACCGGCGTTCTTGAGACCGAATGGCATAACAACATAGCAATAGGTTCCCCAAGGAGTTATAAACGTGGTTTTAGCTTGATCTTGCTCGATATTCTGATTTGATTGTATCCCGAGAATCCATCCATGAGAGACAAGAGTTCAAAACCAGCTGTTGCATCAACAATAACATCTATGGATGGTAATGGGAAGTCGTCCTTAGGACACGCTTTGTTGATATCTCGAAAATCTATGCAGATGCGTATCTTTCCATTCTTCTTGAGAACGGGAACAATGTTAGATACCCATTGGGAGTAGTCAACTGGCTTGATGAATCCTACCTGAAGGAGTTTTATTACCTCCTCTTTTACCATGAGAGCTACTTTGGGCTTCATGGGTCTTGATTTTTGTTTAATTGGCTTTGCATCTGATCTAGTGACGAGGTTGTGCACCGCAATGTGGGGTGCGACTCCTGTCATCTCTTTATAATTAAATGCAAACGCCTTCTGATGTTCTTTGAGAATCTGAGTATGTATTTCCACTTCTTCTGGGGTTAACGAAGAACCTAGTTTCAATATTCTTGGTTCATCTTCTGTCCCGATGTTGACATCGATTGTTTCTTCGATCAAAGAGGCGTTACCCTCTTCGAACTCAGGTGGTGCTGGAGGTAAATCTAGATCATCCCCATTTTCTATTGCGTATATGCTAGGTTCCATTTGTGAGGGAAGATCCGTTACGGGATTTCCGAAGTAGGAAGATGAATGTGGAATCAGGGATAAATCTAGCATGTGATAGGAGAGATGTAGTGCTGCATAGGCATTTAAGTAATCCAAAGTAGCCGCATCATTTCCAACATGGTCTAGGACGGTGGATTCACTTCCGCTTGAAAGAGGATTTATCATTGTTTTTATCAATGGTTCGTCACGAATGGATACTCGTGAAGTGAGTATCTTCTAGCTCATCGCTTGAGTAAACGTGATGTTGAGGTTGCTATTGAATCGGCGAGAAGATTTTTCTCTCGCGGGATTGCTTCAATGGATATGAAGTTAAACGCCTTGCTTAAATCTAATACAACGTTTTTGTAGAGTTGTAAATGTTCGGCTTTAGTTTCATATACTTCAGAAACTTGGTTTGTCACTACTAATCATGCGAGTCTCCCAGGACTCTGATGTTATCAATACCAATTCTTTTGGCTAAGGTAAGGCCAAGGAGGAGGGCTTCGTACTCAGCGCCGTTGTTTGTGCATTCAAAGTTTAATTTAAAAGCAAATGGGAGGACTTTCTCCTCAGGCGAAGTAAGAATTATACCTGCCCCCGCTCCATAACGACATTTAGCTCCATCGAAATGGAGAGTCCAATACTTAGCCGGGAGTATAGATGTTGGGGCATCTGCTGCGTTTGCGCACTCTACTTCTACCATATAGAGATCCTCTGCTGGCAAGGAACCAACACCTAGGGAAAATCCCATGCCTACTGAATCAAATGGTAAGAACATTGGTGAATCTTGTTCTATCAATTCAACGATTTTCGCAGTAGTCCCTAATGATACTGTTTCTTTAGTTTTATCTTTAGGGGTTGGAATTGTTTTGGATATGCTGGTAGTTTCAAGATCCGTCGTAGGTACCAAATTTTCCTCTGGCTTTGGGTCAGAGGGTTTATTAAGTTGGTTTGTTGGAAGTTCAAATTCTGAGTGCACCCCTGGTCTTTTCTTTAAATCAGCTAGGTGCAAATCGAAAGGTTTTGGATCGCCTTTGGCTACAAATACCTTTCCTAGATGCAAGAATCTTACTTCTTGAAATAAAGTAGAAGGGATTGCCTTCATTCGATGTATCCAAGGTCGGCCGAGGATCATATTATAGTTAGTTTCCCGATCTATAATATAAAACTCAGTCAAGATGGTTTTGGGCCCTAAGGTGACCAACAGATTATAGTTCCTATCGAAGTGGCTTTAAGGCTATCATAGCCTCTCAAGGTATTTCGAGTAGTGGAACAATTTGTTTCTCCATATCCAAGTTTTTGGAGGAAAGAGAAAGAGACTATGTTAATCATGCGCCCCATCACAACCATTGCCCATTTTACATAGTTATTATAAACCCACACTTGCAAGTGTAAGGTCAGGTCACCTCGTGCGATCTCAAAGATTCTGTGGGCATTTTACTTATTTCAAGATGAATTCGACATCCTTGTCCGGCTGCCCCGAGGGTGGATATCAAAATCTACGTGATTTACTTGTGTTTCAGGAGGTGGAGTGATGTTAATTAGATGGCCTAGACCTAATGCTTCTAAAAGAGCAGCTCATGAGGGGGAGAGTTCTTTAGTAAGTCCAAAAATGAAATGTGTGAGAAGGTCTTTGTTAGGTCACTAATTAAATCATAGCACCGATGGGTTTTTCAACTATTTGTCGACTCTTATCCTGTCTCTCTGTAGATGACTTGGGCTCTGCTGAGAGAAATACTCTCGTGTTCTTGTTATAGCTTCGATAGGTAGTTCAAATGCTAATTCTACCAAAATAACTATCTTGGGTCTCGGCCGAGCTCCTAACCGTGGCGCAACCGATGGATTTAATGAAGTCGAGGCTTCATGATCATTGCTTTCCCGTCATTGCACCTTTGTTTGTTCCAGTTGGATTCAGCCTATTGCTATCATGATTTGGGAGTGGATCATTAAAGATCTTGAGGGGAGCATTTTGAGGGGAAACTGCCCCTGCGAGCGTATTTGGTGATGATGAGACGGATCTCGCCAAAAACAAGTCTCAGTGAAGAACTGCTCTTTGTTCTTCCGCAAGCGCCAGCATGAATTTATTGTAGTCACGGCACGCTTCTAGTGTCGTGACTCCGAATTTTATGGAAACCACAATAAGAATTGGGGTCAGTAATTCCCGCTTTGTTGGTTTGGTGTGTATTGTGGCCTAAAATTTCGATCAAACTCGTTGCCTATTAGGACTAAAGTTTTGGAATTGTTGTTTCTGGTTTTGACTTTGGTTTTGATAACCAAATGAGTTTTGGCTTGGCCCTTGTATGGGATTTCACCGTTGTTGTTGTTGTTGTTGTGGATGGTTAAAATCCACTGTATTGACCGTCAGGTAAAGTTGTTGTTTCGCTTGGTTGTTTGTTTTCGTGATGGAGTATTAACAACATTTACCCTCTTGGGCTGGTCGGTTACCCCATCCGTTGTTACCCCACGATTTTTGTTAAGGATTTTGGGTCCTTGATTGACATTTGTGGTAGTTGTAGTGTTTTGAGTGGAGGTGATTAACCTCCCATTTGTTCCATATGTCTTACGACCACTATCTATCGCTGCTTGATCAATTCGCAGAGCGCTCTCAAGTACTTCATCATAAGTCCTTAGTGGGAACTTCTGGACTTCTTCCTTCACTTCTCTGCTGAGAGAATGAAGGAATAAATCGCATAGTTCCATCTCGATCCATGTTTGAGCACTTGCTCAAGAATAAAGAACCGTACGCCACCTCTCGGATGAAATGGGCGATGATTCGTTGTGTTCTTGTTTGATATGCAAGAATTCCCCGATTCCTGCTCTCACAGCTTGTTCATGTCGAAGGCTTGATGAACTCGACACGAGTTGTTTAAATGAATGTATGGAAGCCTCGTATTCTATAATACCAATCGAGAGCGATGCCTTCCAAGGTTTTGGGAAATATTTTAAGAACAACCCCATCCCAAGGGAGTAATTCTCGTATGGTCAGTAGCGTAGCTTTGATATGCGCTGTTGGATCTCCCTCACCCTTGAACTTGGGCAAATCAGGGAGAGGTCTTGAAGCATGACGCTTCATATAGTGAAATCTAAGGGTTCCTTTAGATATTCTCGAATAAGTCCCTATCGTATAGCTTTCACCATTGATGGTGGTTGCCGAGGGAGTGGTGGTGGGATAGGTTGTTGATATGGTGCAGCGTATGCATCGTGGCAGGGGCATAGGAGGTCCTCGCGCTTGAGAAAACATGCCGGAGAGGAGAACATATCTCTTGTGGTGATTTAGAGTACATGTTTAAGTAGGACGGGGTATTGTCAAGGAATGGATTGTTTGACACTAGACCGGGAGGAATAGTGTTAGAGATGGTGGGCCTTGTTGGCGTTGTTGTGGATAGTGAGGAGGCATGCCTAACGTGCCTACTCCCGTGAGGAGATCTACTTGCCCAGGTGGTATGGAGGATCGAACTTCCCGTTTGTATGAACGGAGAATTTTGACTTGCTTGAGCAAGTTCTAACCCTCTCACTCTTTCTACTAACGCTGAAATGACTTCATTTGGTGAAGTCACGGTACTTTTCCCGAGAGGCGTTTGTTGTATACCCCGGTGTCAGATAGGTACATGATATCCTCGTCATGAACCGATCGCTATCTTTCCAAGTTTCTCCAAGAATATTTCTTGTATGCAGTGGCATAGAGGTATTTTCTTGAAAAGAGATTTCGGGTTGTATTTGTAAACCTCCTATAGGTGGGTACATTCCCCGGGAGCGTTGTTCACTCCTAGGATAACGTGTTGGCTGTCCATCATCTAAGACCAGGTATGGATCTGATTGCCTACTAATTTGTGGTCTGAGTAGCATTTGAGGAGACGAACCAGATTCTCCGGTAAACGTCATATTGTTTGAACCTGAAGGCTCTGTTTGTTGGGTTTGAGGGGGCTGATCTAACTCCTCAGCTTGAAAAGACGAACTATATCTGATTCTTGGGGTTTGTGTTGACAACTGATTAGTTGAATAGTTGTCGCCCCATACTGAGAGCGAGGGTGATGATTGCCTATTCTGTTGGGCGTAGTATGCCTCGAGACCCAAGAGGGGTCTGCCATATGCATCGAATCCCGACATATTCGGGGGGTATATGAATACCCGCAGAATAATGGGAAGGAGCGAAGGTGATTTGTGAAAGGAAACGTGATATTATGACTCCGAAGAGAAATTAGGAAGCTTTATGTCAGCTTTACTAATTTCGTTTGATTCACGTCTGTTCACCAATTTTGTACACCGGAAAAGCGACAGTGAGCGTGAGAATCTACAAGTGACTCTTCCGCGTACCCGACCTCTCGAGGTCGTGCCGAGACACCTGGGGGGGTAGAATATGCGCAGATTGCAGATAAACTAGTTAGGCAGTCTAATGTCTTCGACACGCACTAGTGGAATTTGTGAATCTAAGGCAAAGAAGGCCCTTCTAACTTGGACTGGTGTGATAGATCGATCAGCAAGGATGACTGCTCGAAGGCTCCAATCAATATCGAGCTCTGGCATGATTCGATCTATGGGTTGCATGGAATACGTGGAAAATGACCGGATAGTTTCGTATATCTCCGATAAGGTCATATAGTGGATGATGAATATAATTGACTCTACGGATGATTTTCTGGCCTAGTCCAGAATTCCCTAGCTTCGTTAGCCACGATATCTAGTAAGGACAGTTGTTCGATGATGATAGGTGGAAGTGGAGTGGACCTGAATACCAAGGTGCGTAGGTTAGTGTCTATATCTAATTGACTTGCACTCGTTGGGCTGTGGGATCTGTGGATCACAACCATAGACTCTCGGTTGTTGTGGTCCTGTTATGGTCATACGCGAGATCAAGTTCTAATCCCTAGTATCCAGTAATCGTATGCTTTCTCAGCTTCTATATTTAGAACCAATAGTTGTGTAATCTTCTCAGAATACCTTACAGGTGCGCCTTTCGCAACCTGGATTCTTAAGCTCGTATCTATATCTACGAGGGTGTCTCCAAATCTCTGTCATGGGAACTAAAGGATCGCACCCGAATGTTTGTTCTCTTTCAGCCCTTCTACAAATTATATTAGTGCTTTTCCTAGGCAATCTATAGTTTGGCTTGGTTTGACCAAAATGTGTGTGCTTGGTCGTCTTCTATGTTTAATCCTCTTAACCGAGAACCGATCAACAAATCGTGGTTGTTCGGAATACTTGTATCCCGAGATTTTGGTCTATGTCAACTATCATTGTGACTAGGTTTGGTTGAGGCACGATTGGCTCAAATATATATTCCCGGGCTCTCGAGGTCCCGTGATTGTCATACGAAACAAAATGCAAATCTAATCAGAATTTAAACAAATTCTAACTACGTGAAATAAATCTAACATATATAACTTTTATTCTTCTAAGAAATATTTTAACAATTTTAAGGAAAGCAAACTATTTTAAGCGTATCTAGAAATAATAACTAAACAATAATTTAAAATGCATAAGATAACCGAGTGTAGTTATTTGCTTGTGCGATTTGTAGAATTACTCTAAATAAATAAAATATCTTTTTAATCTACTTTACAAGATTCTCGATCCTACCTCGTAAGTGAGGAGTGAATCATAGTTTCTCGTAAACTATCAATCCTCACAAACTTCCTGGCAATATCGAGAATAGAATTTATCAAATAAAGCATTAACTACTCTATTTGATATGATTCTACTAGAACTTTGAAATTTAAAACCTGGATTCTGCAAAATGGCGAATCCGATGGTGTGTGTGATCTCGCCCCTCGCATGATCTCCTCGCTCTTTCGTGTTCACGTGATCCGTAAAAGCGTGTAATGCTAGCACCGATAGGAGTAGATTTTGGGACAAGGACAACTCAAAATGCAGACTGAGAATGCGAGTAGGAGAGGGATAGCGCAAGAGTACAGAGCTTGGCTTATGCGATTCCTAGCGGGATTTTATTGCGAGTCATGCAACATGAAGCGACCAAAACCTATAACTATCCTATACGAAGAGCAAAACCTGCAACTTTAATGGCTTCCTAAGCTATTCTGTTCCAATGGATTGGATAAAATGAAGACACTACTTGCACAAGTTGGATATGTGGCTTACCAACAGCTGAATAAAGCTAACAGGCATATAATGGATTGAACTAAGAACTCTAAGACACAATTAAAATAAATCTACAGCAAAGAGCGATTCAGAGGCAAGCTTCTAACTGGATTTGGATGAAATAACAACACTGCCTGCACAAGATGGGTCTGTGGCTTACCAACAGCTGAGCAATCTAACTAGAGATGCAAGTGAATTCAAGCTATGGCTTCTAAACAAGCTAACTAACTAAAACACTAAAATGAGGGAATGAGAGCAAAGATCAAACTTCAAAATCCAAATTGAAAGCTTGCACTAAAACTCCACCATTTGCATGTGCACAAACCATGCATTTATAGGAATTCAAACACCCAAAAACCAAAACCAAATTGAACTCCTAAACAATAAACAAAGGAAAAACACTATTCCAGGGGACCAAAAACATAAATGCATGCTCAAGTCGGCAAGGAAAAGCTGGTGAATCATGATATTTCACTGAGTCGCATTTCCGAAAACACGCACAGACTGCCCACCTGCCGGCAGGCGGCGGTTTCGCACTAAAGGTCAAGAGGCCAAGTAAAGAGGAAAAAAAGGAAAACGAAGGGCGTGGGGGCTAAGCGGGGCATGCGGATGTTAACGCATACTCCGAGGGCTTTTCCGGATCCAGAACACCTTGCGAGGAGACTCCGTATCATCATCGGGGCACTTATTACACTGCTCCAAAGATGATACAAGACCTTACAATTTTGGGTACGTATGACACATTATTTTTGGAATTTCTATTTCACAAATTCTTGTATGCTGAACTTTGAAGTTTTGTTGGAATGTTGTAGTTTCTTTTCCTTTTACTAGCTTAAATACTGTATTTGAGCTTCATTACAACTTTACATGCATGCTGGAAAATTTGAAATGTTGATTTTTCATGGCAAAGCCCTGGCAAATTTTTTGCATAATTCTCTTTTCATTCTGTTTTGGCTGCAATTTTATCTCATTTAAACCAACTTCAACCTTTAAATTTTGATTCTTCTCGCTTCACCTTTGCATGAATTTATGAAGTTGGAAGTATAAAGAGTTAAACTAAACCCTAAGCTTAGTATTGATGATCGTTTGCTCCTCCCTTTTCAGGTACCATGATGTAGTTGTCAGTGGGCACAGGTTGGAACAATAGTTTCGAGAGAGAAGAACACTCCCTCGAGGCAATGACAGGTTTATTTTACCTCTTTAAATTTTTAGCTTCATAAATATATGCATTGTCTTTCCTTTTAGTTATTTCTCACGGCTTGTGTGAGAAAAATATGTACTATTATTCCTCGGGAATAAATGAAAAAAATTCGTGTTATGAGATGTATGTCCTTCATTTCTCGTATTTCTTTCATTGTTATGGATAATGAATGAAATTATACAACTCAAAACAGTTAAATAATTCACTTAATCATAGAAATAAATAAACAATCAAGTGTACCTTATTGTCGCTCACTGAAAATGCAAACTGCTTGTAAAAAGTGCAAATCGTCCCTCAAAACTCACCACCATGCTGCAGCTTCAAAATGTAATGTCTCGATACATGCTGACCTTCCTACCTTCCTCGGTCCTTAATGGTTTTTTATAATCTGTTACATAGTTCTAATGAGGGTTTCAAATGCAATGGCTACATCTATGAGGCATCGCATTCTTAAATTGCACTCAAGTTGTAGTTTTGATTCCAAATGACTTCCAAGTCTTTTAGCACGGGTGCAAAAATGTCAATAGTAAGAGTACATTATATAAGTTGAAAACATGATTTGAGGTTAGGATTAAGGGCACTCTTAGAGTCCTTATAACTTAATTAAACATTTTCATGTGTTACAAATAATATGAATTTCCTTGGTGTGATCAAAATTTGAGAAAAAATAAATTATATATATATATATATATATATATATATATATATATATTTAAATGGAATTCAACAAGATATTAAACTATAACAACTATGGTAGGGAAATAATTATACCACGAATGAATAATGTTTATGGGAAAAAGGTATCTTGAATCTAAACCACCCTCCTTAAATCCTAATATTGCATTATGGACATCAAGTCGATTCACTTGAGTTGCAGAGGGGTAAAAGGAAGACATTGATTAAATGTTTGGAAAACATATTCTTAACATAAGAACAAGATAATTAAGTACTTTATATGTAATTTGAAATTATTCCAAATAAGTATGTAAGTTATGGAAAATTTCCGTAAAGGATAAAAAGCCAACTTAAAATGGTCGAACTATAATTTTAATGTGGAATGAACTTAAGAATTTGTAGATGGAAAAAGGAGAAAGTTTTCCTTGCACAATAATGTTCTTGGAATGTTGATCGTAACTAAGATGCAATTAAAGAAATGATGTGTTGTGGGTTTGCCAATCCTTGAGTCCTTTTCTTGTGGTTGGGTCATTGCTAGCATTCATTCATTGGGAAAAGTGTGGCATCGACATGTCTATGCTTTTTTCATGTGTTTATGTGAGTCGATGACTTATGTAAGTGTCGTATGTGTTGTCGAGTTTCTGTATTTGAAGCCCTTGCGGTGTTGTGTAGTGAGCATTGTAAGTCAAAAAAAATTATCCTGGTATTTTACTGCTTTTTTTTGCGTGTGGAAAATGTGGGTGTTACAAGTTCTCTAAAAATAAGATAAAATAAAATTTTGTCTTGTAAATGCTTAACCGAATCAAACTAAGATTGATACTAAAACAACCATAGTACGAAAAAAAATGTGCTTCGAATGGAAGGAAGTTTATAGGAAAGAGAAACTTGAATCTTAACCTCCTTTGATGTGTATAATTTTCCCTCAACAACCTATGGTTGGTCCCCTTACATAATGAGGGTAAAATTAAATGTCAACTAAACATATTTTGAGAAAACAAACCTTTAGCATAAGAACAAGAGAATTAGGAACTTTGTAGGTAATTGGAAATATGGAATTTAATTATGTAAGTTATGGATATTGTCATAAGGGATAAAGATAAAACTTAAATGGTCAAACAATAAGTTGAATGTGAAATGAATTACAGAATCTGTATGTGGAAAATGGATAAAATCATCCTTGTATAAAAATGTTCCTGGAATTTTAATCATAACTAAGATGTAATCATGGAGATGATGTGTTTTGGGATTGCCAATCCTTGAGTCCCTTTTCTTGTTGTTGGGTTATTGCTAGCATTCATTCATTAGGAAGGTGTGGCATCGACGTGTATATGGTGTTTTCATGTGTCTATGTGGGTCGATGGCTTATGTAAGTGTCATATGTGTTATGGAGTTTTCCTTACTTGGAGCCTTTGTGGCATTGTGTAGTGAGCAATGTAAGTCAAAAAAAAATTATCCTAGTATTTTATTGTTGTATTTTTGTGTGTAAAATGTGGGTGTTACACTTGGTGTCAGAGCATAGGTTCATGCTCTCAAACCTCTGGGGTAGATTGGAGTTGTGATGGTGTTGCATGATGGTGGTGGATATTGGAAGAGTAATGTGATATAAGTTTGATATGAAGTATGTCGTAATTGTGATATTTTGAACGCACATGTTGTGTATGTTACTTAATGCGTATTTGTTACCATGTTGATGTGCTTGTGATGAGATTATTCTCTCTTTTTCATAGTTTCTATGAATAGTCCATGTGTGATGTACCGCCTTATTGTGTGTGAAAACGCATGCTATTGTGGATTTTGGAGTATTTTGGGAATTATGTGATATGAAGGTGTATTTAGGTATTATATGACAAAATTTTTGTAAAGTGAATTGGATTTTATCGTGATGTCATCACCGTGTTGTGATAAATTGTGTGTGTCACCATGTTGTAATTGGAATTGACTATATGTTGTAAGGTTATACATTGTGTTCCTCATACATATAATTCATGAAAAAATGTGATGGTTCATGTCGTGATTTAGGGGCATATGGTGGGTGTATGATCCCTAATGTATAGTGATTACACTTTGGGTGCAGAATGTGGTAATGTGATGTATCATAACCCGTAAAAGTAATGATTGTGTTATACTCTATATATATATACCATGCACAAGATGCTATGGTTAATGTGCATGAATCACCATTATGTTAGTGATGTAGTTATATGTTATGTTTGTAATTCTACACTAGTGACCTAAGGGAAATCGGTAAACTGTGTATGTTTGGAGTGAGAAAATTTGTACCATTGACCATTCACTCAAGCTGATTATGAGATAGGAAGTGGAGCCTTACATAGGCTAAAAAACCACTTTTGTTTGTTTGGTATGTGTGGCACTTGCTCAACAGGTGTGATGCATATTGTGTTTCGCGAACACCTTAGGCTCAATAGATGGTTAATTGTAATCTTTCTCCCTCTCGATATGGTTGTTGTATGGATTCAACCTATGTAATTTTGACTATGTTGAGCCTTGTCGAAGTGGTGGTAGGATGATTCAGATAGAGATGATGACAGTTGTATTATTTGATATGTTATTTTACGAGCTGAGGCTCGATGTTCCAAGTGCTAGCAACTTGTTGAGTACCCCCCTGGTGGCCATATAATGCCACATAGTTATTGTAATGTGTTATTTCTATACATGTATTTTATTTGTAAGTTGAAAATTTTCCCTTTTCTTGCTAGAACCAGCAATTTTATTGATTGACATGTTCTTATATTTTGGGCATTTATTTGGTTGATGCACTAAAGAGGTAGATTTTTGCACTGACTGTGGCTATTTGGCCATTTTTTTTTCTTAGATTTAATTTTTTTTTAATTTTAAAATCTTATAGCCTTGCCCAAGGCCTTAGATCTTTCCACTTGGAATTTGAATGGTTTGTTATGTTGGTTCTAATGTCGTAATGTTTTTGAATAGGGTCATGAGATTCACCATGGAGTGGTGGGACCTAGGGACCCGCTTCATTGTATGGGGGTACGCCCAAGGAGTTACTTGATAAATAGCAGGTTGTTTAACCATGATTTATTATGTCACTTGGGTTAGAGGTATCTGGAATCTATGCGCCTAGGGCCATATGGTGACTGACCTCTTTTGGGGATCGAAAAATAAAATTTATCTTTATTTTATTACTTGAGGGAGGCATAAGAGATTTGTGTGGGTGTGATTGATGTTTTAGGAGGTATATGGAGTTGTTCTGTGATTCTTGGGAGGTATATGTATTTGTTTAGTGATGCTTTAGGATGGAGATTATTTTATGATGTCTTGTGAGGTGTGGAGTTGGTATGGTGAGTTATGTTGACATTTGTGAGTCTGGGCTGTCTTGTGATGTTGCTTCCATCTTGACACTTTTTAGCTATAAAAATTATCTGGAGTTTTTGAACCTTCATATGTGTACATGTTAGGAATTCAATGTTGTTGTTGTCTCTTATGTTACAAGTACTATTGTGTCGGGGTATGTGCAATAAGTACTATGTTGTGTGGATAGTGTATATTCCTTCCATGGTTTGGTTGAGTTCTTGTGATGTGATACATGTGAAAGTAGGTAGCAAGGTTTATCATGGTTGTTTGTGTTGTGTTAAGTTTTGTGTGACATCTTGAGGCCAATTATCATTGGGCACCCATGAAAATAAATAAAGTGAAATCTTGAAATAATGAAATATTAAGAACTTGAGAATAAGAAATAAAGTAAAGAAAAAGACCAACTAATTGATAAATTAAAAGAGAAATGCTAATATTCATAGAATATTAAAAGTTAAGAAATTTATTAAACTTTATTGACCTTTATGAGGTCATTCTCTAAGGACAAACATCTTATCCCTAGATTTAAACTTGTCATCATTAACTTTCTTTATTGCTTATTACTTTTACTACCTTGGTGGTATGTCACATCAGGGACAATGCTCTTATAAGGTGAGGGAAATGTAATGCCCAATAAAAAAATATTAATAATATAAAATAAATAAATAAATACTTTTAAAAAATTGGTGCGTAGGCAGGTGGGCAAGTGGGTGAGTAGGGTAGGTGACCCCCACGTGAATGCACATGGGCCTCATCAATGCCTAACAAGACTTGTCTTTTCCTTGCTCAGATAGAATTCTGCCACTTATTCCAAATCTAGAGGAAATAATCACGTTAAACCCATGTTAACACATAAATTTAGCAGTAATGGATTTTTACAAAGTGGGTTCTTCATCTTTGTGAGAAAGTAAGCTTTGAATAACATTGTTTGTTTGGTGTATACAAAATAATATTGAGGTCAGGAGGAATTTCAAATAGGTCTCCAACTAGATCAGTTTACATTCATTTGGGTATTCGCATCTTGTGCTAAAACGTGTGCTTTGGGCGAGTATGGACATCCATCAAAGCATAAAAGATAGATGATTTGTCACACGTTGTAGTTGGAAGTTCTCTAATAAGTATGTTTGAAAACATGGAAGCAAGAACTTGGCATGTGCATTGTTTGATTTAGTGCCTAAAAACATGGTTCAATAGACTGCAAATTCTACAAGATATACACAAAATGAATTTTTTGAAAAGGGTCAGAAACTTTCAAGAAAATGAATTCACATGTGTGGAGCCTCCTGCCCTTTGAAACATACTCCCAGCCTCCATCGAAATGATACCTATGGAAGATGGTGTGACCATCTAGGAAAATTTAAAGAATAGAGGAAATTGTAAGATGTTGCAATTACAGAGACTCCAAAGGACGTGTATGTAAAATGGAGCTCCTATAGTATTCATCCCAAAATCAGTTCTCTTTTACCATCATATTCCCTTCTTAGGCCAAAATAAGAGCTTAGAATCAAGGTTCGCATGCACATAAATGATTTTAGGGAGGGATTAATTTGTCAGATGTTATTTTTGAAGTTCTTGCAGGTGTGTGGGAGGTCCAACAGGCATGAGAAGAGGTTGGGCAAGGCACCTCAGGGAGAGGCGGTCTCAAGGGAGACATTCCGGCCATGTAAGATTATTTCTTATTTTTATTAGCATGTGGTCGCAGGTTCAACGGATGAGGGCTTTAAATGGTTGAATGGTTTCGGTGTGTCTTTGAATCAAACAAAAAATAGATATGCGTGGTTATGTAAGTTATCTTGAGGAAACTCTAAACTCTTAACATCAACATACCAGTCAAACCTTAGGTGACTGTGTGGGTTTATTTTCTAGGTGCTTAAAGAGCATATAAAATATGGACTCACTATTTATGACAATTCTCCTTTCAAGTTGGATGATCAAATGTTGTAGTTTAAGTTATCTTATCAAACATCTGTGAAAAATTGGGATACCTTGGGTTGCCATATGAAATCTACAAAGAGCATATGAGTTCATGGTTTTAATGAAAGAATCGGTCCTTGAGGCTTATATTATGACATATATTACTCTTTTTTGGAGGGAAGTTAGAGAAATATTTTAGACTCTATAGGCTCATGTAGAGGAGGGGTTTTATGGCCAATGTTATCTATTAGGCCACGATCATTATAGAGAATGGTCAAATCATTATGTGAAACGGGTATCAAATGCATAAGGGTGGAATTGAGGACACGTGTAAACTACTTGATGAAATGTTCATTAGAGATTTAGAACCAAATCCCACAATTTAGATTGGATTCGCTCCTCTAGGCATGGTTCATCTCTCCTAATCTTTCTTAATTTTCATACTTTAGTTTTTCTTTTACAATGAAATTAAATTTAAAATCTTGAGATTATCGTATATTTAATTGTTTTATAGTAACTTGTTGCAAAATAATAAAATGTTGTATCGTTACTCACACAATTAAAATAATCATTTTATAGTAAACCATAAACTTGAACCCTCATTTTGAGGTGATTTAGAAAATTCCTTGACCAAACTAGATCACTACAAAGATTGTTTTATCGATAAGTTGAAGTTGACTTCCAGTAAATATGTTGACCATGTCCTGGTTTAAATAGATAAATTGCAACTTCCGGAGACTCACAAAGTAACCTTTGTAACTTTAGAAAGGGGGTTAAGCTTCCTTCATGTACCTTGTTATGTGAGGTGTCACTTCAATCTTTTGATCGACCCCGAATGAACATTTGTGACATTTTTGACGCCCTTATAGGAGCCTTGTTACACTGTTTTGCAGCGGTAGGAAGCTACTAAATCTAAAAAGTTGGGTTTCATTTTGAACCGCCATTTAAAACCTGGATAGAGAAATTATTATCCGTCTTCACAAACCTCTAGTATTTTTACTAGAAAATTGCATGGAACCTTCAGTTTAGGGAAAAACACTTTCTGTATAGTTTTGCAAAGCCATTTTATAGTCTTGTGGTCATAGTTTGACAATGTCAAACCGGACCAATTACGACTTGTCACTCCAGAAAACATGTTTCCTTTTGAAAATAGTTTTCTAGTTCTGAGTTTTGTCAACTCTAATGAATTATCCATATATGGGAGAACTTGTAGGACTTTTATCTTGATGCATACATCCATCAAACGTTATTTTTGGATGTGGTTTACTGAGCCTTTGAACTAACTTTTAATCATTTACAACTAGGGCAATTACGATCGATGGCCCCAGGAAACTAGTCGTTGATCGCAAACCATTCACAAGTTCTGAATTCTGTTAGTTCCTATAAACTCTTGGTATATAATTGGACACATAGAAATTTAACTGTGGTGTGTTTTCTCATCGGAAGACAACATTTGAAAGTGTATTCTTAGCTTCCAAACTTGTTTTGTGTGTTTTTATAGCTAGCAGGAAAATGTGAAAATAAACTTTTAGGACCCTGTCAAAGTTGCCAAACCACCATGGAAACTTTTGATACATCTAAATAATCTGTTTGAAATCTCTATAGTGTAACTTGTTTTGTGAAATAGAAGTTTTGACTAAATGGTGTTTATCTCTCTTCTTTTCTCTTTCTCTTTCCTTGGTTAAGAAGTGAAGTGAAATGAAATGAACCGAATGCATGTTTCTAAACCTTTTTTCCGAATGCAAATTTTAATTATTATTACATGTAAATGGGAAACTAAAGACGTTAATTATGTTAGATTAGGGTGGATTCCATGCCAGCGATTTATCGCTGATTTCATGCTCACATGGTTTTGCAGATGCAAGAAAGATGGCGAAAGGGCGATGTGTAATTCATTATTTATTATTGTAATTTTTATAGGTCATTGTAAAATGAATATATGTATAATGTAGTCTCATGCTATAGAAATGTTATATTTGAAATTTGATAATATGTATGGGATGCTAGTTTTAGGGATATCTTAGGAAATGTGCATTTAATCACAGGTTCAATTTGATTCATAGTTGTGTATGGTAAAAGGGTTTGATATATATATAGTAAATGAATTTGAAGTTAATACATTGTGGGGCATTTTTCAGTGTTCAATAAACGATTAATTATTTATTGTGTTGTATTCTTACCTTGTAAATGTAATAAAGATATTTAATCGAAACACTCAACCCTAGTATAAGATCTATGCATAACTTGTCTTAATGTGTGTGATCCTTTGTAGCGTAGAAAAAAATTGAAACCATAGAATAAAATTAAACCTTGTACTCGATGGCACCTCCTAGGTTAGGTAAATAAAACCCCTAGTTGAAGTTTACTATCATAGTCGTTATGTTTAGTGACATTGTCGTGAACCCATCTTTTAGGAATTACATGGTCAAACTTTATCTGGAGTATGTGGTTTCCTTCTAGTTTTGGTAACCACGAGGAGAATTTCCTCTCTTCAGGCCCAACATCGTGTTGAGTGGTCATGACTGCCTTTGAAGTCACCTTATGAGTCCTTGTTCGAAGTAACTTCTATGTAGTGTAACCTTACCATCTATGGGGTAAGCGAGCTAATGCTCACTTAGTATCCTTTTGGATTTCCAGGTCTTACAAGATTAGATCTAGAAATTAACTTCATCAGCGAATGAAGTCTCTATTGGATCCAAAAGACATAATTGGAGATCATGAAATACTTGTTCTAGGTCTTAAACTCTTGTTAATAAACTCCTTAGTTCCTCATAGTTAAATGTGTTACCTTGGTCTTTTCTTGAAGGTGGTTTAGCATAAATATATCCTCTTGCCTTAAACTCATATATAGTTGAGGCGTAGATCATTAGGTGCAGTTGGAATTAAACCAAACCTTAGTTGATTAGGAGGTTAACTTGGGATTCGTGTGTAGTTATAATGCTTCCAATCATATACTTATTCAAAATGGTAAATAAGTACTTTCGTAACTCTTTTCTCGTTATAAAGTGACACCCAAAAAAAAGCAGACCTAGCAAACATTGTAAATGAAATGAGAAACAATAGTATGTGTGATAATGGTTTAGGAACAAAATTCACTTGAAGTCCTTATGGATGATTTAGGCATTGAAATTTTGTTAATAATGGATATAAATTGATTCTTGGTGGGACTAGGCCTTTGATCCACTTAGAGTTCTTTAAAAATAAGATAAAATAAAATTATGTCTTGTAAATGCTTAACCAAATCAAACTAAGATTGATACTAAAACAATCATAGTATGAAAACAAATGTTCTTCAAATGGAAGGAAGTTTATAGGAAAGAGAAACTTGAATCTTCACCTCCTTTGATGTGTATTGTTTTCCCTCAACCCGTGGGTTGGTCCCTATACGCACCTAAAATTACACGTGCTACATTGTCGAGAAAGTAGTGACAAAAGTCCCCAATGATGATTCAAAATCCTTTGAAGAAGTGGTTTAAGCTTCAAGACCCATTTACAGTGTATATTTGTAGCCTAGACATCCTTACTTAGCCTTTCCATGCTTTCTTTGAGCTCCCCTCTTATTTCGTGTATTTTTAGCTTTAGTGATAGGACCACCTCCCGTGCTTGGGTGGCGGTCTTAGGACTACCTTCCTATGCAGGCGGCGGTCCCGAACGCTTTTCCAGAACTTTTCATGACAACTATTCATTTAACTCAACGTTTAGGGTTTGTTTGTGAACCAAATTGTCTAAAAATAGTCTTGTTTGCATGGTATTCCTTCCCTCTTCTATTTTAAAATATATTTAATTGGTTGTAACTCCTCCTTCTTTCCTTGTGCATGAAGTAACCTCCTAGCATCCATTCCTATATATTCCATGCTTGTATTCAAGAAAAGGGCTTGAGAATTTTGTGTATCTTGTATTGTTGTGCTGCCGTAATCTTGCTAGGAATTTCATAGCCAAGCTAAGATCTCTTGTGTTATCTCTCTTCTACTTGCATTACGTCCAGATTGCTTCCAAACTGCCATTGCTTGAGTGCCATCCTCTTGTTGTTGTTCTTTGCATTCCCAATCCATTGGACTCACATGAAAACTTAGAGAATGAAAGGAAATAACTAAGGGGATAAACATTGTTACTACTGGATTTGCCAAGGTTCTTGCTCTTCCAGGTTAGAGTTGTGTATTTTTTTCTTTGTTTATCAAATTGTCAATTACGAATTGTTAATTTTAATTGCATATCAAATAGAGAAGAGAAATCAACATCCTTTCATTTGTAAGTAATTAGTTAATTTCCAAGAGGCTTTGAACATTTCATAGAACTCCCGGTGATTGCATCCTCTTCTTCCCATCCCTATGGATCCGAAGAAGAGAATATCTATAGGAGGTTGTCTATACATCATATATCATTTGGAAAATTTCTTGTTTTAAGTTATTTTATTTTCCATACACTAAGCAAAGGTGAATAACCACACCGGGTTATCTCGCTTGTTTAGTTTTAGAGTAGATTTTTTTAATTATTTAGAATAGAAGCAAGTTGTTGTTTGTGATTGTAATATTTCAGTGTTGTGATTTGTTTAGATTAGGTTCCTTTCAGTAGTAGGATAGATTGTTAATTTCATTAAATTTACATGGACACTTCAAGCCAGATTAATACTTAGATCCAAGTTAGGAAAACAAACCATTGGGAATTTACGCTACCCATTCATAGCCTCTAAATATCCCCTTTTCCAATTCAACTACCAGGAGATCACACTACCAGATCTTAGTCAATGATCATCCTATAGTTAGCCACACACATTCAACATTGGCTGCTCCAACACGACCTCGGGGTCAAGTGCGGTTGAAGATCATGTGTTCATTTTCATCCGTACAAATTGGTGAACCTGATGTGAAGGATTAATTCCTTCTTGTTTCCTTTTCTTTCATTGTTATTACCTCACCTCTCCATTTTCCCCTATTTTGGTAGGTATTTTATACTTTCTAAAATATGTCTGGAAGAGAGTTTTGTGGGCCATTTGGCTATGATAGATATTATACCAACGTGAAAACACAACAATCCCCTTCTCTTTCGAGATGGGGTGACAATTACACAAGAAATGTTCAAACCTCCCCTAGTTACACTTCAAACCCCATTAGCTATGTAAGGATGGAGGAGGTGGATTAACTGTTAGACATGCAATACGATCAACCCAATGCAAACCACATTGTTATCACAAATAGAACAGGTCTTACCATAGGGTCTTGTCATGACCTCACTTTTCCATGCAATAAAAAAGGATGATCTATTTACACGAATAGCCAATCCTATTCGGCTCGATAGATGAGTCTTTGGATAGAATGAAGGCTTTAGCCTCCGAGATTTTGAATACCTATCCCGAGATTCTTACTTCGAGGAAGACAAGAATTATAACATCAACAATTCATGATAGGGTATCATGAGCCCGCTCAATAAAACCCTATGCCACAGTGTACCCCTAATAAGGGACTCAATCCTCTCCCAATGATCTCATTTCCACTTTAGTGGTGAGGATTATAGAACTAGAAAATTTGTAGACTTCACAACCAACACATGTAGTAGGGCAAAACACGGGGCATCCAATTAACAATAAAGGATACATCCCTTCCAATGAGAAACTAACTCCATATCATGTATAACAAGGTTATCCGGCTTATTCAAATCCAGGTGATCTTCTCACAGGGTTAGACAAACTAGGGATGGGTCCTCATCCTTCACAAGCTTATCCTATGCAATGGTTGGCTGGAAGTGCTTTCTCAAATGCCGCCACATCGATGACAGTCAACTTTCCCTAATTTTATGCCCGCTAGTCCATATCCTGGAGCTATCCCACCTTACATGCATATGTATTTGAAAACTCTCCAGATGGACTCATATACCATTCCTTCTCCCTACATGCCATATCTAGGGACCCCATACGTTCTCATCAACACTTATAGTGTAGCTTATCCAACTCCTCATCCTCCACTTCCTTATCAAGGATCTTCATCGGTGGAATCTTACACAATGGGTACATACACTAAGTACTTAAAGGAGCCTCTTGACTTCACCATATGTGGTGTCATGCTTCCATGCCCATTGTCGATCTTCTAAAATTTAAGGGATAAGGAGACCCGAATTCTCATATCAAGGTCTACGCTACTTCTATCGGGAATTGCTTCCTTGGGATGCTGTAGTGGATAAGATCTTTCCAAAGAATCTTGAAGGAATCACATTGGATTGGTATTAACGTATTCAAGAAGCTTATATACACTCCTTTGAACAACTTGTTTTTGATTTTATCAAATCATTTGACATGAACAAGTTGTGTATAAGGATTAGGAGTTCTTGCATATTAGATAGGAGAAAAAGCGAATCTACTCGCTCATTTCATCCAGAGAGATGGCACCAAGTTCTTTATTCCTTTGCAATTGCACCCAACATGGAATAAATGAAACTTTTTGATCTTTTGCTTCACTCGATCAATCAAGAGAATAAAGAAGAGGTCCAAAATTTTCCTTTCCATAGTTATGAGGAGGTATTAGAAGGAGCACTTCAGATTGATCAAGCCTCTATAGACAGTGGGCATAAGACCTATGGTCCCAATGGTAAATTGGTATCCCCAAATCAAAATAATACTAATTATCAAAACAATGGTACCAACAACCAAGGACCTAAAGGTCCTCAATCATAATCACGGTGCTACCACGAATGGTGCTACTAATCAAGCTAAGAATGTTGGTTTTCCAAACAATAGAAACACTAACAATAACAACTCGGAAATCAAAGAGGCCCTAACACTATGTATTTTGTCAACACGGTCGATGTAAATTGTCCACCGCAAAAAAAAATTCAAATCCAAGGCCCAAACCAATATCAAAACTCTGGCCAAGGGGAAATGAATCATGGTTATAACAACCAATTCCAAACCTACAACCGAAGTTATAATCAACAATAACAAGACGTTTATCAAAGACCAAGAGATTACGACCCTAACCTATATTGTGGTTTCCATAAGGTTCAGGGTCACAATGATAGGACTTGCCATTATTGAAACATGTTTATGTAAAGACTTACCAAAACCAAAGACAACTCTTCGTAGACATGTTCCTAGCAAATCTTGAAACAAACTCGCAATCGACTATACAGACTGAAGCTCCTCATAATGCTAATGTGAACATATTTCGAGATCCGCTCCTACACATCTTGAAAATTTCAAGGTGAATTCACAAAATACAAACAAAGGCATTCCTATAGGAAACAATTACCACGAAGCCTCAACTTCTAATAATTCTCGAGTTGCTCCTAACCTTGGTTCAAACCATAACAAAAAACTCTTGGGATTAGTTGAGCTAGAGGTTGAGTGTGAAATTAATGCAACAACCTGAGATTTAAGGAGTATGCTTTATAACCCCTACCCAATCTTTCCTTCCAACAGATGACGTTCCTACAATCGTAAAACTAGTAGGAGCCTATGATTTAATATCAGATTTAAACAAGACCTTTTCTCACATTTCATTTCTAGATTTGCTGAAGAATTCACTTACGCATCATTCTACGTTGCTCAATGCACTAGGTCTTGGTCATCTAATCCATGTTACACCACCTCCTAGTGCTCAAATAAATCATATTGACTTTGAAATACATCCTCTAGGACAAAATGATAGGGATACTGGGTTTTTTTTTTATATAGACAAGATGCCATCTGATGCTAAAATTTCTCAAGAGGTGATCCTACCTTATTTTTACAAGTCTGGGTTTATAAAAATTGCATGAAGAGAGCCATGATTGATGATGGGGCTGCTGTAAATGTGGTTCCCTTCTCTTTCTTGCAAAATTTTGGATATGGAGAAACAAATTTCTCCTCTACAAGAAACACGTTACGTGGGTATGACATCCTTAAAATGACCTCGATTAGAACAATAGTTCTTACGGTCATGGTTGGTCCAAAAACCATCTTGATGGAGTTTTACATTATTGATAGGGAAATAAGCTATAACATGATCCTCGGAGACCTTGGATTCATCGAATGAAGGCTATCCCTTCTACCATGTTCCAAGAAATTAGATTCCTCCATTTAGGGAAGGTCTTCATCACTCAAGGGGATCCTAAGCCCTTTGATATACACTTAGAAAACCTCAAGAATAAGAAAGGAGTCCATACGAGTACGAACTTCCTACGAATCAATTAAACAAACCACCTCCAACAAAGGAGTTAGTCTCGGTCACCCCGTATATTCCAAAGGTTGAATTCATTGACCCAAAAACATTTGAGGTGGCAAAAATAGATAAGGGTAAATCAATATCTATGGAAACAATGTCCACTAAGACCACAATGGGAATTATGAAACTCTTAGAGAGTGACGATCCGATCTTCCTCCCGTTTGAACCACAGGGGATGGGTAGTCTTCTTAGTTTAGCATCTCTTCCATCCGATGACCTAGGTTTAGGTGTAAACATGATAGAATTAATAAACGAAGAAGGGAAATTTGAGATTGAAATGATGCCCATAAAAACCATCTCTGAGGGTTGTTCTATTCTAAACCACGGTTCAACCCATGTGTGTCTGAAGCTAAGCTTTCCATATCCATGGGGCAAGGCCTCATCATTCAACAAGTGTTACAATTAAACACAATGCTCTACATAGGAGATAAGGCTGAGAAACATAGTCATGCTCACCCACACACCATGTCTCAAGAGTGTGACAAAGAGGTGTATGAACACCTCTTTCAGACAAATGATTTTAATGACTGGACATATACACTTCTGAGCAAGGGTTGTAAGTTTAAACCCAGAATGGTAGGCCCTTGTCAAGAGAACGGAAATTTTGAGGATCATGGTTCTCCATTGTGTACTTTTAGGGGTGAAGAATTCGATATTCACCAAATTTCTTCACCTTAGACATCATAACATATAGTTTCACCTGCATCCGCATTGCATTTTCATCTTCCATCTCATTCTGTAAAATTTTTGACCAAGGGAATTATTATTATAGCAATTCCTAAAAACTTTTGAAAATATTGGAAAAACATTCAAATCAGTCTCTTCAAATTTTCATGGTATCATCAATTGTTTTCAAATCATTTCATCAGTTCAAACAGGATAAGACAAAGCTTTGAAAGTAACCATACCAAGGCCTGCATACTTGGCTCTACTTATAGTCTCTTTCTAGGTTAGGTGTCTTTGCCTATAGTTTGTTCTAGAAGCTTCATGGTGTCACATCTATCCCATAAAAATCTCTTTGGAAATAAGAACATTCTAAACATTTTTCCCAAATAAGTAAGTCAAATGCAAATCCACAGAAAAATTTTATTTTACACATTTCTTTGCCCTACCAACCTTCGGTGTTGAGCTTGCATCTCTTATTGGTGATGTAGGGTTGGGAAAGGAGAGAAGTTCCCTTACTCACCTATGCCTTGTCCATGGTGATGAGCCCATACTTCCTACTGGTAGCATGGGGCAAGGTGTAGGGGGTCTCTTTGATAAACTTGAAAGTTACAAATAATTCACCCAAATGTTGTGAGTTCTTAAGTCAAAAACAAAGTGAGTTAGATGTCCAAAATTCCAAAAGAGTCTAAAACCTCAAAACCATATTTTGTCAACCAAGTAACCATCTATTTATCTAAGTCTGGATAAACTAGAAATCAATTCACATTTTAAACTATGAAGAAAATTTGAGTAGAGTGAGGTTGTGGTGTCTAAATTTGGTCTTGCCAAATCATTGTCTTTCTCTCATCATCACCATTCAAAAAAATTCATAACTTGTGCCCTTTCTGGCTCTTGGTGTTAAACCATTGCATCCTACTAGTTGTATGGAGCTAGGAGTGGGGCAAGTTCATTCACTTATCATATCACTCTTTTGCCATGTTTTTCCAAGACAATATGAAGTATCAAAAGTTTCTTAGAAAAACCAAAGTTCAACATCACAATGTGTTTGCATTATCATATATCAACATTACAAAGCAAAACAAAAAGAGATAATTTTGTTAGCATTCATATCCACTGCATTCATTTTTAAAAGCATAGAAAATCAGAAATTCTAAACATCTAAGAGTACACACGTGAATCAAATCATCAATGTAAGCCAACTCTATGCAAGGAATAACCAAGACAAAAGAGATATCTATACATATCATGGTGTGTCATAGTTTTTTACAATTCCATCACACACTAGGTGTGGTATAAACGCTCGCAATAAGCATGAAATACCAAAAAAATCATATATGCTGCACAAAATGGAGACTAAGCAATAAAGGCACTTTCCTATCCACCTCTTTGAGGCCCCTTATGACCACTCTAGTTACTATTTTCTTAGGATTTATTCTCAAAAGTATTGAAACAAAGAAAAGGGCCAAGCAAGCCTAATGCAAAATGCCATCCCCAAATCTATTCGAATTCAACCATACTCAAAAATGAAAAATAGTCACTCGGGCTCAGAGCTCAAAATCACTAAGTCAAGATGCACAAATGAATTCGAAAATGAGTTTTCTTAGATATATATATATATATATATATATATATATGTTATAACTTTGTTTTGAGTGTATTTTTTCACACAGCTAGAGCATTCGCGTAGGTATATTTCTATATCCCCACAAAGATGGTAAGTCCTCTTGTTGTTTTAAATTAGTGTTTATTTTTCAATATTTTATCTATCTGCACTTGAGTCTTCTTTTTCTCTTGCAGGTAGCAAGAGCTTGACGATGACATTTTGACACACGGGAATGTCAAGTATAGCTTCTAACTCCCCATGTCAGAACACCATACTCAGACTCCACGTTTTACGCCTTTTCATGGCTAAGATGCTTCTCTGAGGGGGAAATATGTATGCACCCAAAATTACATGTACTACATTGTCAGAAAACGGTTTCAAAAGTCCCCAATGATGATTCAAAATCCTTTCAAGAAGGTGTTCAAGCTCCAAAACCCATTTTTAGTGTATATTTGTAGCCTAGACATCCTTACTTAGCCTTTCCACACTTTCTTCCAGCTTCCCTCTCATTTCTATGCATTTTTGGCTTTAGTGACAGGACCGCCTCCCAGGCTTGGGCGGTGGTTCTAGGACTACCTCCTAGGATTGGGCGGCGGTCCTAGTATCACCTCCTTATGTAGGGTGATAGTCCTTAACACTTTTTCAAGAATTTTTCATGTGTGTTTTTGACACACGATGCTTCACTTAAATCGGCTTTTAGGGTGTGTTTGTGAACCAAATTGCCAAAATTAGTCTTGTTTGCATGGTATTCCTTCCCTCTTCCATTTTAAATAGATTTAATTGGTTGGAGCTCCTCCTTCGTGCCTTGTGCATGAAGTGACCTCCTAGCCTCCATTCCTATTTATTCCATGCTTGTATTCAAGCAAAGGGCCTGAGAATTTTGTGTATCTTGTATTGTTGTGTTGTCATAATCTTGCTAGGAATTGCATAGCCAAGCTCAGATCTCTTGTGCTATCTCTCTTCTACTTGCATTGTGTCCAGATTGCTTCCAAGCTGCCATTACTCAAGTGCCATCCTCTTGTTGTTATTCTTTGCATTCCCAATCCTTTGGACTCACATGAACACTCAGAGAATGAAAGGAAAGAACTGAGGGGACAGATATTGATACTACTAGATTTGCCAAGGTTCTTGCTCTTCTAGGTTGGAGTTGTGTATTTGTTTGCTTTGTTTATCAAATTGTCAATTATGAATTGTTAATTTCAATTGCATATCAAATAGAGTAGAGAAATCAATGTCCTTTCATTTGTAAGTAATTAGTTAATTTCCAAGAGGGTTTGAACATTTCATAGAAATCCCATGACGGATCCTCTTCTTCCCATCCCTATGGATCTGAAGAAGAGAATATCTGTAGGAGGTTGTCTACACATCATAGATCATTTGGAAAATTTATTGTTTTAAGTTATTTTAGTTTCCATACACTCAACGAAAGGTGAATAACCACACCGGGTTATCTTGCTTGTTTAGTTTTAGTGTATAATTTTTTAAATTATTTAGAATAGAAGCAAGTTGTTGATTTTGATTGTAATATTTCAAAGTTATGATTTGTTTAGATTAGGTTCCTTTCAGTAGTAGGATAGATTGTTAATTTCGCTTCAATTTACATGGACACTTCAAACCAGATTAATACTTAGATCCAAGTTAGGCAAACAAACCATAGGGAATTTACACTATCCGTTCATATCCTCTAAATATCCCCTTTGCCAATTTAGCTACCAGAGATCACACTAGCAAATCTGAGTTAATGATCCTCCTATAGTTAACCACACATTAAACATCGGTTACTCGGCATGACCTCGGGGGTCAAGTGCACCCAAGAACACGTGTTCATTTTCATCCATACTGCCCCCTTACATAATGAGGGTAAAATTAAATGTCAACTAAACATATTTTGAGAAAACAAACCTTTAGCATAAGAATGAGAGAATTAGGAACTTTTTAGGTAATTTGAAATATGAAATTTAATTATGTAAGTTATGGAGATTGTCATAAGGGATAAAGAGAAAACTTAAATGGTCAAACAATAAGTTGAATGTGAAATGAATTGTAGAATCTGTATGTGGAAAATGGATAAAATCATCCTTGCATAAAAATGTTCCTAGAATGTTAATCATAACTAAGATGTAATCATGGAAATGATGTGTTGTGGGGTTTCCAATCCTTGAGTCCCTTTTCTTGTGGTTGGGTTATTGCTAGCATTCATTCATTGGGGAAGGTGTGGCATCGACATGTATATGGTGTTGTCATGTGTCTATGTGGGTTAATGGCTTATGTAAGTGTCGTATGTGTTATGGATTTTCCTTACTTGGAGCCTTTGTGGTGTTGTGTAGTGAGCAATGTAAGTCAAAAAAAATTATCCTAGTATTTTACTGTTGTATTTGTGTGTGTAAAATGTGGGTGTTACATTTGGTATCAGAGCAGGTTCATGCTCTTGAACCTCTAGGGAAGATTGGAGTTGTGATGGTGTTGCATGATGGTGGTGGATATTGGAAGAGTAATGTGATATAAGCGTGATGTGAACTATGTTGTAATTGTGATATTTTGAACACACATGTTTTGTATGTCACTTAGTGCGTATTTGTTATCATGTTGATGTGTTTGTGATGAGATTATTCTCTCTCCTTTTCATAGATTCTATGAAGAGTCCATGTGATGTACCACCTTCTTGTGTGAAAAATCATGTTATTGTGGATTATGGAGTATTGGAGTATTTTGGGAATTATGTGATATGAAGGTGTATTGAGGTATTACATGACAAAATTATTGTAAAGTGAATTATATTATATCGTGATGTCATCACTGTGTTGTGATAAATCGTGTGTCACACCATGTTGTAATTGGAATTGACTATATGTTGTAAGGTTAGACATTGTGTTCCTCATACGTATAATTCATGAAAAAATGTGATGGTTCATGTCGTGATTTAGGGGCATATGGTGGGTGTATGATCCCTAATGTACAGTGATTGCACTTTGGGTGTAGAATGTGGTAATGTGATGTATCGTAACCCGTAAAAGTAATGATTATGTTATACCCTGTATATATACCATACATAAGATGTTATGGTTAATGTGCGTGAATAACCATTGTGTTAGTGATGTAGTTATATGTTATCTTGTGGACCCTACACTAACCGAACCCAAGGGAAATTGTTAAACTGTGTATGTTTGGAGTGAGAAAATTTGTACCATTGACTAGTCACTCGAGCCAAGTACGAGATAAGAAGTGGAGCCCTACATAGGCTGAAAACCCACTTTTGTTTATTTGGTATGTATGGCACTTTCTCAATGGGTGTCATGCATATTGTGTTTTGTAGACACCTTAGGCTCAGTAGATGCTGACTTGTACTATTTTCTCTCTCCCGATATGGTTTTTCAACCTATTTGATTTTGACTATGTTTAGCCTTGTCAAAGTGGTGCTGGGATGATTCAGATAGAGATGATGATAGTTTTATTATTTGATATGTTATTTTACGAGCTGAGGCTTGATTTTTCGAGTGCCAGCAACTCGTTAAGTACCCCCCTAGTGGCCATATAAGGCCACGTAGTTATTGTAATGTGTTATTTATATACATGTATTTTATTCGTTAGTTGAAAACTTTCCTTTTCTTACTAGAACCAAAAAAATTATTGATTGACTCGTTCTTATATTTAAGGCATTTATTTGGTTGATGCACTAAAGAGGTAGATTTTTGCACTGACTGTGGCTATTTGGCCATTTGTTTTGCTTGGATTTAAATTTTCATTTTAAGTTGAAAAATCTTATAGCCTTGCCCAAGGCCTTAGATCTTGCCACTTGGAATTTGAAAGGTTTGTTATGTTGGTTCTAATGTCATAATTTGTTTGAATAGGGTCATGGGATTCACCATGGAGTGGTGGGACCTATGGACCCGCTTCATTATATGGGGGTATGCCCTAAGGATTTAAAAATAACTAGCGGGTTGTTGAACCACGAGTTATTATGTCACTTGGGTTAGAGGTATCTGGACTCTTTGTGCTTAGGGCCATAGGGTGACTGACCTCTTTTGGGAGCGAAAAGGAAAATTAATCTTTATTTTATTACGGGAGAGAGGCATAAGAGACTTGAGGGAGGCATAAGAGACATTTGAGGAAGGCATAAGAGACACTTGTGGGATTCATAAGATATTTGAGGGAGGCCTAAGAGACACTTAAGGGAGGAATAACATATTTTTGTGGGTGTGATTGATGCTTTAGAAGGTATATGGAGTTGTTCTTTGATTCTTGCAATGTGTAATTCATTATTTGTTCTGTAATTTTTATCACATTGTAAAATGAATATATGTATAATTTAGTCTCATGCTATAGAAATGTTATATTTGAAATTTGCTAATATGTATGGGATGATAGTTTTAGGGATATCTTAGGAAATGTGCATTTAATCACAGGTTCAATTTGATTCATAGTTGCGTATGGTAAAAGGGTTTGATATATATATATATATATATATATATATATATATATATATAGTAAATGAATTTGAATTTAATACATTGTGGGGCATTTTTTAGTGTTCAATAAACAATTAATTATTTATTGTGTTGTATTCTTACCTTGTAAATGTAATAAAGAGATTTAATTGAAACACTCAACCCTAGTATAAGATCTGTGCATAACTTGTCTTAATGTGTGTGATCCTTCATACCATAAAATAAAATTGAAATAATAGAATAAAATTAAACCTTGTACTCGATGGCACCTCCTAGGTTAGGTAAATAAAACCCCTAGTTGAAGTTTACCATCATAGTCATTATGTTTAGCGACATTTTCGTGAACCCATCTTTTAGGAATGACATGGTCCAACTTTATCCGAAGTATGTGGTTTCCTTCTAGTTTTGGTAACCACAAGGAGAATGTCCTCTCTTTAGCCCAACACCATGTTGAGTGGTCAAGACCACCTTGGAAGTCACCTTATGAGTCCTTGTTCGAAGCAACGACTATGCAATGTAACCTTACCATTTGTGGGGTAAGTAGAGCTAATACTCCCTTAGTATCCTTTTGGATTGTCGTCTTACGAGATTAGATCTGGAAATTAACTTCATCAGCGAATGAAGTCCCTGTTAGATCTAGATGACATAATTGGAGATTGTGAAATACTTGTTATAGGTCTTAAACTCTTGTTAATGAACTCCTCAGTTCCTCACAGTTAAATGTGTTACCTTGGTTTCTATCAACATATCACCTTGGTATTTTATTGAAGGTGGTTTAGCATAAATATTTCCTCTTTTGTTAAACTCATATATAGTTGAGGCGTATATCATTATGTGCAATTGGAATTAAACCAAACCTCGCTTGTTTAGGAGGTTAACTTGGGATTCATGTGTAGCTATAATGCTTCCAATCATATACTTATTCAAAATGGTAAATAATTACTTTCATAACTCTTTATGTTATAAAGTGACACCCAATAAAAAAGAGACCTAACAAACATTGTAAATGAAATGAGAAACAATAGTATGTGTGATAATGGTCTAGGAACAAAAATTCACTTGAAGTCCTTATGGATGATTTAGGCATTGAAATTTTGTTAATAGTGGATACAAATAGATTCTTGGTGGGACTAGGCCTTTGAGCCAGTTTAGAGTTCTCTAAAAATAAGATAAAATAAAATTATGTCTTGTAAATGCTTAACCGAATCAAACTAAGATTTATACTAAAACAACCATAGTACGAAAACAAATGTGCTTCAAATGGAAGGAAGTTTATAGGAAAGAGAAACTTGAACCTTCACCTCCTTTGATGTGTATTATTTTCCCTCGATAACTTCTGGTTGGTCCCCTTACATAATGAGGGTAAAATTAAATGTCAACTAAACATATTTTGAGAAAACAAGCCTTTAGCATAAGAGTGAGAGAATTAGGAACTTTATAGGTAATTTGAAATATGGAATTTAATTATGTAAGTTATGTATATTTTCATAAGGGATAAAGTCAAAAATTTAATGGTTGAACAATAAGTTGAATGTGAAATGAAGTGCAAAATCTTTATGTGGAAAATGGATAAAATCATCCTTGTATAAAAATGTTCCTGGAATCTTAATCATAACTAAGATGTAATAAAGGAAATGATGTGTTATGGGGTTGCCAATCCTTGAGTCCCTTTTCTTGAGGTTGGGTTATGGCTAGCATTCGCTCATTGGGAAGGTGTGGCATCAACATGTATATGGTATTATCATGTGTCTATGTGGGTTGATGGATTATGTAAGTGTCGTATGTGTAATGGAGTTTTCCTTACTTGGAGCCTTAGTGGCGTTGTGTAGTGAGAAATGTAAGTAAAAAAAAATCATAGTATTTTACCGTTGTATTAATGCGTGTAAACTCAGGGCGTTACAATAGGTGTCAAAGAGATATAATTTTGAAATCCTATGTAAAGAGAGGCATCATAAGAATTGTTGGGATATAAAGTAATGTTCATGATAGGCAATAGTTGGCTTAAATCTCTAACAAGAATGATGGGTCTATTACCAAATGAAGAAATATTGTAATGTAAAAATCCCTCGCAAAGCGTAGTCAATATTTATGAGTAGCTTAAGGCCAATGAAACTAAATTCATCAATCAAAATATACTTGATATTTTTTTGGGAGTCTTGAAAAGAGGACAATGTTTGGCCTTCAAGGTGTTTCAAATCTCTAATGGAAATGTGGAGGCATATATGGATAGTTGACGTAAAAATGTTGAAAGTAACCACCGGGTAGGGGATAGTAAAGGAGGGGTTAAATAGAAGTGGTCATGGTAGAGGAGAGGGCAGACTTAACAAAGTGGATAAGGAAGGATTTTCATGTTCCTGAGCTTCCTTAAATAATGAGCTTATGGGATGGGAATATATCATTGCAAGAAAAGTGATGAAGAATAGTTTCAAAAGCTAACAGCTGGTCCTCACTCAATTAAAAGTAAATATAAGGTAGATACACTTGTATGAGGAACATAGTAATAATTCCTATTCATTTTGATAAATGAAGGGCCAATGTATTACAGCTGGAGTGGAATGTTAAGGCATGGAAATTCATAGAGGGAGTTAAATTCGTAGGTGTAACATATGCAGAGTTTCAAGACCTATTGTATGTCCGAATGGAAATGAGATAAATACATTTCATCCATCAATTTGTTCATATATTTACACGATGTCTAAGTACAATTGGATGAATCCTTCAATTATGTGTAGGTTTTATTTTATTCTTTCTAACATATCATGGCATGTAGAAATTCTTGAAGAGATTCCAATTAGAAATAATACTAAGTAGGGTAGAACCAATATTTGAAATCATATTGAAGAAAGGATTGTAAAGGAGTTCAAACTAAAAGAAAAACTCAAAAGAATATGAATTTACTTTGGTGGAATAATGAAAAATATTTGGTATGGATATGCATAGACAATTTATGGGAAATGGCGCTTCTTCCATTTGTCTCTAGTCCTATATTTACTATAAATTCCAATATTGAGCAACTGGATAAAAGAAATAGACTCCATAATTTGAGGATGAAAAAGCTATGCATCGAAAAGCATGGTTGTTTATTGTGTTTGAAAATTTGATTTAGCAAGTCACCTAAGAATGTTTATCCATACAATTAAAGAAATGAAAGACCGATCGACAAAACAAGTGGAATTTGAGAACCATGCGATAAGTTTCTTGTGCACATGTGTCATGTTCAATAACACTCTCTGTAATCATTTTTCGTATTATGAAAGATGCACGAAATATGGTTTTACACTTATCTATAGTTTAGAAAGCATTTGGTGGTATGTTTCTAAATGTTTCTCTACTCTTGAGGCACACTTTGCAATATATTCAAAAACTGCATGTCGGGAAATTACTGGCTGAAACTAAATGTTGGCTCTTCATATAGATAGTATGGCTTTGTTATGAATGTTTAATCTAACATCAGTTCTTGAAGGAAGATAATTAATATCACCTTTTTGTCAATGGATAAGGATGAATTAGGCCATGTTTCACAAGGTGTATTATATCAACATACAAGGTGTGATTTTTTTTTCGCAAACATGTTCCCTCAAAACATTTGGTGTGACACTAAACTCAGTTTATAAGCTCCTGCAAGTGTTGTAGCGGTGGGGAAACCAATACTTGCATTGATGATAACAAGTATGGATCATCATGAAGTGATATTTGTATGAATTATTCTCGGAGATTTGTTGGATGGGGGTCCCAAGTGAGACATAACTATCAAATTCCTACTTGGTTTCTTCAATAAAATATTTATCAATCCATTTAATAACATCATCGTTAGGTTTAACCAATAGCCTTAAGAATCCATGAACATATGTAGACCCTATATGTTGCCATTTATTTATGTAGTTAAGGGATAGTTAAAAACCTTGAATTTGAGCAAAAAATAAAGTGGAAAAATGAATAGTAATACATGTACCAATAATCATTTAGCTAATGGTGAATTTGCAACACTTCCTCTCAAAATATTGTGAACTTTTTATGTAAGTAAGCATTCACACGGTGTGAGTGATTAATAAGGTTGTGTTTTCGAACTATTGTGTGCAACGAGGACCCGAAGGATAATCACCTCATATGTATTTATGAACATCTAGCCATTTTTTTGTATGTAACACTCAGATTAAAGAATAATGTTTGCGCGCTTGGTTGTTAACCATTTTGGAGATTTATCCTCTAATTTTATACCAAAAGGATCGTGTCTATCGGAGGTTATTTCTAAATTTCATTAGAGTCTCTCACAAAAATTCTTTGGGGAATTCTTTCAGTTTCTTAAGGATCTTTCGTATAATTGGTCGGATTCCATGTTCAAAGTTTTGCTTCTTCAAGATGAATGTTGTAGATTAGCTCTTATCGTGCATAACGAGGTTTAGAAAATCATACAAAAAGCGAGGGTGGGAACCAAAGCGGTCATCATGAGTATTATGTAGAGGAGTATATGTGCAATTGAACCTATTTCATGTATTTTTCTTAAACATTGCTTTACATTCGGAAATAAAGTTGGAAAATACATGGATAAAATACCCTTAGTAGTGTATTCATTGATGAGGGAAAGACATATATATGTCTGTCCAAGGAAAAATAAAGGGTATGTTTTTTTATGTGACGAAGAAATTATGAGTTCTCTTCATCTTCGATACCTCTTTTGTGGGTGGTCGACACTAATAAATATGTATGAGCACTTGTGTCGGGCCGAGAGTGAAGGATCTTCATTGACATCCCGTATGGTGGTTTGTTTATAAGGTATAATGTCTATTGTGATTTGGTTAAGATAGGAGTCTTTATTTATTAGATCTAGAGGAAGGGAGGCGATGGCATCATTGTCAATTATAACATATTTATATTATGGATCATGGGAAATTTGGTATTAAAGAGCATTACATACACAAGATCTACTATCATAGATACCATATTTTGTTTGTTGAAATCCATTCTTCTATACTAGACGTAAATCCAAATCTCCGAGGTGATGGGGGAGGTAATTTGTTATTGATTAAATATTTAACAGGAAAATTATAGTTTTTTAGAGTATTTGTACTTCCCACCTCATGCGAGGATAACTTACGAAATTTGATTTTCTCATACTATTAACATTTTTTCATCTTGGGTAAAATATTTTAGGATAGAACGATGGTTTCCATGCTCCATATTATCCTAGGATTAAAAACGATATCCTTGCTTCTCTAACATGCATCTAGTGAAAACGAGGGATCCCG
The DNA here is from genome assembly GCA_018340775.1 of Taxus wallichiana var. yunnanensis. Taxonomy (NCBI): domain Eukaryota; kingdom Viridiplantae; phylum Streptophyta; class Pinopsida; order Cupressales; family Taxaceae; genus Taxus; species Taxus wallichiana. The sequence goes on from CM031239.1 coordinate 313,325,325, forward strand.
CATGGAAGTTTTTGTATACTTTGGTAATTCTCCAAACATATAGATAAATCTTTGATATTAGAAAGAGAATCAATTCTTTTATAGAACCGTCGTTGCATTTCCGTAATAGGCATTGGGAAAGAAAAGTGAAACATAAGTGTGTTCTGTAAGTGACGGGCATGAATTAGAGGAAGGGGGTCTTGTATAGTAGAATGCGAAGGGGTTGGTTGTAGTAGGAAAGGAATGCCAAGAATAGAGGGTTGAATAAAATATATGGAAGATGACAGGAAACAAGAAGACGTCAATTCTATTTGTAATGAGGGCTATATGATGGGTATACTAGGCCTAATATAGGATTGGATGGAAATGTTATCTATTCCAAAAGGGTTATGGAAATAGGAAAGGGAAGATTTGATATCTAAAATAGTCTTGTCAAAGCAATTGGTAGTTGAATAAGAAGTTAAGGAAGACACAAAGGGAGAGTGAAATCCGTGAGGGGTTCCATGCGTCGATAAGAAATAGAGGGTGTATTTATTTTTCTATGCTAACGTTGGCTCCAATAATAATTAATACACATTTTATTTTGAGCGTAGAGGTCTCTTCTTCAGATTTCCTTTATGGAGATGACATGAAGAAATCCATAATGTTCTAAAAAAGAAATCCAAGTTTGAAGCATCACAATAAAAAGATAACCTATTTAGTCATGTATGTAGATAAAAAAACACATGTATTATTTAATGTATGTACAAATTTATATAGTCATGTTATTTACTAGAGCAAAAACCTTAACATAGTACAAAGAAACTCATGCCTCTAATAGAACAAAGGAATAGTATAACATGAAAAATAAATTCGTAAAGATAACATTAAAGGAATGTTTCGAAAACCATTGTATGTTTATATCACTTAAGTGGGTTTTACAACTATATAATTTAAAATAAAAATGACGTAGAAGTGGTATGCATGGATATTTATTTAATGTCGATCTACATCAATAGATAAAAATAGAAAAGGTATATGTAAGTACTTGATTTCTTCTATCTCGAACCATATACAAGGGGAAATCCATAAACAAGGTAAAGGGGGAAATGGGGAAAACAACATCAAAGAAAAGCTACTAAAATTTTACAACAACATAATCTAGGGATAAGAATTTGCAGCTTTCCAGTTTCTTGAAGCTAATAATGGTGTATTTTAACTATTTGTTTACATGGTATGTTTCTGTTTTGATGGAAAAGGTGAATTAAACTTCATGGCCTATAATGTGGTTTACAATTTCAGTTGTTGCATCATCATCAATTCTTAGAAAATGTAAGTCTTCAACATTTACGCTCATTAATTTTTATAAATTTTCATCTAATGTTGTTATAGATTGTAGCTCCCATGTGTTGTTGTAGACATCGATTTCTTGTACCTTGTCCCCCATCCTGCGCTCGCTCCCCTTTTCCAAAGACTCCTTGCACATTCATGTTTCCTTCCTATTTTAAATTTCTATTTCCCTCCTAAATATTTATTTCCCTCTCAAAATATCATTTATTTTCCATAATCCCCATTTTTCCTATTCTAACCCCATTTTAATATTATTATTATTTACTCAACTCTAACTATATTTAATTACCCTTAAAATCTATTCACTTTCCTAGGATCCCACCCATAAATACCTAAACATATGGTCCCTAGGATCCACTTAAGCTCGTTTAATATCTCTCGTATCCTCCTAGTACCATGTATTCCCTCTTTGCATCAATATCTCACCCAAAATGACTAACATCCAAATTTTTCCCATTTAAAGCCCTCATTTTTGAGATTGTCATCACTCAGTAGACCAAGTGGACTATCTTCTCACAGATCGTCGGTGATCCATCCATGTCATTGTTGACCCTATTAATATACATCCAACCCTCCTCTCAAACAGATGAAATTTTTTGGGTGTTCGGGGTATCTTTTGACAATTTTTGCACTTGTGCAAAAATGGGCAACTCGAAACTTCGTTACGATAGAAGGCATTGGTGAAGTATACCTAAGCTAAGGGATTTTTGATATTATTGTTACTACTAAATTAGTTAATGATTAAATGAAATTTGTAGTTATGTGTGCTGTTATAAAACATAACAGATCACATAGTTTGTAATTTCATGACTATCTTTAGCAAAAGAACACAAGGCCCCGAAGGACAGGTTTGGCTGTCTTGATGAAGATAATCACCATAGAATAGGTGAAATTTTTGTTTTCTCGACAACAAATATAAGTGCACGATTCATAAATCGAGTTCATTATTGGATTTTACAAGTTTTCTTAAGTTTCCTTCCTTCATGATTAAGACATTCAATTATACTATTGAGTTGTTTAGTTCATCATACAATCCATACAGAAAGCTGAAATGCAGAAAGAAATACAAAACTCATTTTTAGAATTCAATGTTTTGTTCATAAGGAATTTCAAATGTTCCCACACAAGCCGTGGGATGTAACTAGAAAGTAAAGTACAACTACTAAAACAAGAGGTACACTTTCATGAAAAATAAAGGAGTATGAGTGAACCCATCATTTCCTTGGGGGTTTTCTTCATTGTTCTAAGCATCTCTATTCCATCTTTTGTTCCTTCTTCATCTTCGTTGTAGAAGTCATTGTACCTAAAAAGAAGAAAAGAGAAAACATCGATTCTAAGCTCGGGATCAATTTATATTCCTATACTGTCCTAATTTGTGCATATGGATCTTTAAAATAGGGGATATAATTTCCTTGAAGATCAAATTGCGTACATGTTTACTCACTCAGAAAGAAGAAAGAGAAAAGAAAAGAAGAAACATGGACACAAGAGAGGCCAAAAGCCTAAGTATTTTTCTAACTATTTTCTTAAGTGTGTAGGTACAGGTTGCAACCAAGAAGAAATAGACAAGTCATAAGAACATGCTAGAAAGAAGGAATAAGGTGACTCAATTTCAGTATTTTTGCAAATAGAAGAAGGGTTACTGATTAAAATAGAATGAAGAGAAGATTCTGGGAAAATTTCGACAAGGCTTCACCATGTAAAATGGACATTTACAACTTTTCATCATGTTCCTTTCAACTGTTACATGCTTTGTAAAATAAATATGTAAATCAAGTAAGTGATATAGAAAAGAAGAAAAGCATGCCATGATTAAGATAAACAATTATGATGTTTTAGTTTCATTTACCAAATCAACATCATTAGAAAAGTGTTAATTTCGTGGTCTAAACCGGAAAATACAACTACTATAGTTGAAACAAAATGAAGAAAGAATTCTAGAAAAATTTGCCAGGACTTCGCCATGAGAAATCAACATTTTAAATTTTCCAAAGATGCGTAACTATTACTATCAAGGAAATAAAGCATCTAAGTAAAAGAAAAAAGTTACAAAGATCTTAACAAAGAATCAATCAAGGCATTCCTAGAAATAGTATAAGAAACAAATGAAGAACTACTTGCAATTTCCAGAAAGCCACTTACAAGTTTCCAAATAGAGCAACGATAAAAATCAGAAATGCTGCCATATTAAAGAGGTACAACTATTTATGCAAGGAAGTATGATACAGAATGAAGAAACTTATTACTTTCAGCCTATTGTTGCAAAGGGAGATGATTTCAACTGAAGCAATAAACAAGAGGAAAATATTTACATGGTTTTATTGTAATGTGCAGGGGTTGCATAGTCAGGGTAGAAATAAAATCACAACTAGATCGAAATCAAATCAACATGTTTTCAAATAACTATTACAAGTTCGTTATGCCATTTTAATGAGTTTTAGAAACTCGTGGAAGAATATAAATGTCCAAATTGCATTACAAATCAAAGTTTCAAAGCATACATCGAGCACTACGAAAGAAAAGTTCATTTTTTCTCCCAAAATGATTAATGGGTTACAACTATTATTTTCAAATGGAAATTTCCAATAATAACGAGAAACCAATTACATTCAAGACACCGATCTCGGAAGGAATTCCAGCTTTCAAGTGATCTCGGATTTGAAACGGATTAAATCAAGTATGATCAAAGGGGTGCTACAAAATTTTCAAAGAATCAAGTTGATCCTGAACAATGAATTACAACAGAAATGATTTTCTAGAATATAAAATTGAGACAAGGATTTCAAAATAGACCGAAAGTAATATACATAACCTATTTTTGCAGAGAAGCAAACTGACACACATAGTGGCAGAGCTTCAGACTTCAACAATGGCATTCACAGAGAAATAGAAACTATCGAGAGAACGGATGAAAATGAAATATGCATCTACCCATAAGTATTTTCCATAGTATTATGGAATTATGAGAACACTACGAGTAAGAGGATTCGGGTTCGAATGACCTCAATTAACAACGTCCATACTCAAGTGCACAAAAACTCGGGCCTTTAAAGATATGCAAAAAACCCTCAAGAAAAAGTCTAGATCTAGGGATATCAAAGTGAAATACAAATACCCACAACAGATCTGGGTCTATCTCGCAATAAGCTAAAAATTTCAAATAAAAGCATGATTACCCACGATACAAAAATGCTAGATCCGGAGATATGATTCAAAAGTAAAAGGGTGAGCTAAATATTGACTTAAATGAGCAATATACATTCAGGAGAGTACAAAAATCACAAATCCGTGACTACCTTTCTCAAAATAATGGTGTTATAGGTGTAAGAAAGTAACAAATGGTTGTTTACTGAGAATGAGATAAAGCTCACAAATGCTCGAAAATGGAGGCCATTGAATACTCATAGAGCTCTTGAAGACACATATCTTTAGAAGAAAATATCAAGCTCATAATGGGTTTTAACTCGCAACGCGACCAAGGCTGAACCACAAGAACCTAGATAATGCCAAGAAAGAACTAAGTGTTAGTATGCATGGTCACAACAATAGTGGAAATGAAAGAATTTTCATATTCAAGGACACGAAGCTCACGCTTCCCAAAGCATTCACGACAACCCTCAAAATTGCAGAGAGCTCGAGCTCGAAATGAAGGCAATAAAAGTGGTACGAAACTAAGCTTGAATCCAAGGCACAAATGACCACAAAGAAATCAAACTCAAAGATGGCTGAACCCTCCAAAGAGCTCACATAAGAACTCGTAGAAAACACGAATATATGAACACTTCCAGAGCTCTCAGGCAAGAGCGAGCAGGTTACAAGCTCATAGAGACCACGGTGCAAAATCCAAGCTTCATAGATCAAAAAATTGTGGTCTACACAAAATTTTCCATGGCTTAGCTACTCTATGTGAGCAAGCCAAAAATGACCAAAATGATGGAGCTCGAGCATTTTAAACTCACCCACCTTAGTCGGTTTAACTTTGACTCATCTAGAGATAGCGTTCAACATTCAAAGATTGATTTGTGTGGGAATCAAAGGTGAGAAACATTCAACAAATTTCAAAGAAAACTACCAGGATCACGTATCATTGACCATATTCAATGCAAACCTGAAAAACCCTAACCACACATTCAAGATCAATGGTTTGTGATCAGATAGTACATAGATCGACAACCTTAAATCATTACCGATTTTCAAAGAAAACTCAACTTAGGTTAAAATACCACTGACAAAACGCATGGAGGGGTGACTCATCATCATGAAGGGGCCAACCCTTATGATTTCAAAATTATTTACATCTTGACTTATCGATTATAGTCCAAGCTTGAAATATGCAAAATCCGACCAAATCATTCCCACAATGATCACCGAAAAGGTGGATCTTTTAAAACCATACATTATCCAATATGTAATGGCCAAAAAGTATATACATGCATGTACTAATCAAAAGGTAGTGGAGGCTATAATGGCATGTGCAGTGTAAAATGAAGAAGTCTGAAATATCTAACAAGAATGATGGGTCTATTGCCAAATGAAGAAATCTTGTAATGTAGAAATCCCTCGCTAAGGCGGTAGTTGATTCTTGTGAGTAGTTTAAGGCCAATGAAACTAAATTCATCAATCAAAATATACTTGATATTTTTCTGGGAGTCTTGAAAAGAGGACAATGCTTGGCCTTCAAGGTGTCTCAAATCTCTAATGGAAATGTTGAGGCATGCATAGATAGTTGAAGTAAAAATGTTTAAGGTAACCACCTAGGTAGGGGATAGTAAAAGGAGGGGTGAAATAGCGGTGGTCATGGAAGAGGAGAGGGCAGACTTGAAAAAGTGGATAAGGAAGGATTTTTATGTTCCTATAGTTCCTTGAATAATGAGCTTATGGGATGGGAAGATATCATTGCAAGAAAAGTGATGAAGAATAGTTTCAAAAGCTAACGATTGGTCCTCACTCAATTAAAAAGGTAAATATGAGGTGGATGTACTTGTACGAGGAACATAATAATCATTCCTATTCATTTTGATAAATGAAGGGCCAATGTATTGCAAATTGTGAGTGGAATTTTATGGCATGGAAATTCATAGAGAGTGAAATTCTCATAGGTGTAACATATGTAGAGTTTCAAGACCTATTGTACGTCCCGAATGGAGATGAGATTAAAAAAATCATTCATATATTTTTTTCATATATTTGCACGATGTCTAAGTACAATTCAGATGAATCCTTTGAATTATGTGTAGGTTGTATTTTATTCTTTCTAACATATCATGGCCTGTAGAAATTCTTGAAGAGATGTCAATTAGAAATAATACTAAGCAGGGTAGAACCAAACTATGAAATAATATTGAAGAAAGGATTATAAAGAAGGAGTTCAGACTAAAAGAATAACTCAAAAGAATATGAATTTACTGGTGGAATAATGAAAAATATTTGATATGGATATGCACAGACAATTTTTGGGAAATGGCAGTTCTTCCATTTGTCTCTAGTCTTATATTTACTATAAATTCCAATATTAAGCAACCCGTAGATAAAAGAAATAGAATCCATAATTGGAGGATGAACAAGGTATGCATCGAAAAGCATGGTTGTTTATTGTGTTTGAAAATTTGATTTAGCAAGTCACCTAAGAATGTTTCTCCTTACAATTAAAGAAATGAAATCAAATCAACATGTTTTCAAATAACTATTACAAGTTCGATTATGCCATTTTAATGAGTTTTAGAAACTCGTGGAAGAATATAAATGTCCAAATTGCATTACAAATCAAAGTTTCAAAGCATACATCGAGCACTACGAAAGAAAAGTTCATTTTTCTCCCAAAATGATTAATGGGTTACAACTATTATTTTCAAATGGAAATTTCCAATAATAACGAGAAACCAATTACATTCAAGCACCGATCTCGAAGGAATTCCAGGTTTTCAAGTGATCTCAGATTAGAAACGCGATTAAATCAAGTTGATCCTGAACAATGAATTACAACGAAATGATTTTCTAGAATATAAAATTGAGCCAAGGATTTCAAAATAGACCAAAAGTAATATACATAACCTATTTTTGCAGAGAAGCAAACCGACACACATAGTGGCGAGCTTGACTTCAACAATGGCATTCACAGAGAAATAGAAACTATCGGAGAAAGGATGAAATTGAAATCTACATCTACCCATAAGTCTTTTCCATAGTATTATGGAATTACAAGAACACTACGAGTAAGAGGATTCGAGCTCGAATGACCTCAATAAACAACGTCCATACTCAAGTGCACAAAAACTCAGGCCTTTAAAGATATGCAAAAACCCTCAAGAAAAAGTCTAGATCTAGGGATATCAAAGCGAAATACAAATACCAACAACAGATTTGGGTCTATCTCGCAATAAGCTAAAATTTTCAAATAAAAGCATGATTACCCACGATGCAAAAATTCTAGATCTGGAGATATGATTCAAAAGTAAAAGGGTGAGCTAAATATTGACTTAAATGAGCAATATACAGTTAGGAGAGTACAAAAATCACAAATCCGTGACTACCTTGCTCAAAATAATGGTGTTACAGGTGAAGAAAGTAACAAATGGTTGTTTACAGAATGAGATAAATCTCACAAACCTTGACAATGGAGGCCATTGAATATTCACAGAGCTCCTGAAGACACAGATCTTTAGAAGAAAATATCAAGCTCATAATGGGTTTTAACTCTAAACAACCAAGGCCGAGCCACAAGAACCTAGATAATGCAAATAAAGAACTAAGTGTTAGTATGCATGGTCACAACAATAGTGGAAATGAAAGAATTTTCATATTAAAGGACACGAAGCTCACGCTTCCCAACATTCACGACAACCCTCAAAATTGGAGAGAGCTCGAGCTCGAAATGAAGGCAATAAAATTGGTACGAAACTAAGCTCAAATCCAAGGCACAAATGACCACACAGAAATCAAACTCAAAGATGGCTGAATCCTCCAAAGAGTTCACATAAGAACTCAGAAAACATGAATATATGAACACTTCCAGAGCTCTCAGGCAAGAGCGAGCAGGTTACAAGCTCATAGAGACCAAACGGTGCAAAATCCAAGCTTCACAGATCAAAAAATTGTGCTCTACACAAAATTTTCCATGGCTTCGCTGCTCTCTGTGAGCAAGCCAAAAAATGACCAAAATGATGGAGCTCGAGCATTTAAAAACTCACCCACCTTAGTCAATTGAACCTAACTCATCTAGAGATAGATATCAACATTCAAGGATTGATCTGTCCGGAATCAAAGGCCGAGAAACATTCAAAAATTTCAAAGAAAACTACGGGATCACGGTATCACCGACCATATTCAATGCAAACACGAAAACCCTTACCACACATTCAAGATCGATGGTTTGTGATCGATAGTACATAGATTGACAGCCTTAAATAATTACCGATTTTCAAAGAAAAATCAACTTAGGTTAAAATACCACCGACAAAACGCATGGAGGGTGACTCATCATCATGAAGGGGCCAACCCTTATGATTTCAAAATTATTTACATCTTGACTTATCGATTATAGTCCAAGCTTAAAATATGCAAAATCTGACCAAATCATTCCCACAATGATCACCGAAAAGGTGGATCTTTTAAAACCATACATTATCCAATATGTAATGGCCAAAAAGTATATACATGCATGTACTAATCAAAAGGTAGTGGAGGCTATAATGGCATGTGCAATGTAAAATGAAGAAGTCTGAAATATCCGACAAGAATGATGGGTCTATTGCCAAATGAAGAAATCTTGTAATGTAGAAATCCTCGCTAAGGCGGTAGTTGATTCTTGTGAGTAGTTTAAGGCCAATGAAACTAAATTCATCAATCAAAATATACTTGATATTTTTCTGGGAGTCTTGAAAAGAGGACAATGCTTGGCCTTCAAGGTGTCTCAAATCTCTAATGGAAATGTTGAGGCATGCATAGATAGTTGAAGTAAAAATGTTTAAGGTAACCACCTAGGTAGGGGATAGTAAAAGGAGGGGTGAAATAGCAGTGGTCATGGAAGAGGAGAGGGCAGACTTGAAAAAGTGGATAAGGAAGGATTTTTATGTTCCTATAGTTCCTTGAATAATGAGCATATGGGATGGGAAGATATCATTGCAAGAAAAGTGATGAAGAATAGTTTCAAAAGCTAACAGTTGGTCCTCACTCAATTAAAAAGGTAAATATGAGGTGGATGTACTTGTACGAGGAACATAATAATCATTCCTATTCATTTTGATAAATGAAGGGCCAATGTATTGCAGCTGGAGTGGAATTTTATGGCATGGAAATTCATAGAGGGAGTGAAATTCTCATAGGTGTAACATATGCGAGTTTCAAGACCTATTGTACGTCCCGAATGGAGATGAGATTAAAAAAATCATTCATATATTTTTCATATATTTGCACGATGTCTAAGTACAATTCGATGAATCCTTTGAATTATGTGTAGGTTGTATTTTATTCTTTCTAACATATCATGGCTTGTAGAAATTCTTGAAGAGATGTCAATTAGAAATAATACTAAGCGTAGGTAGAACCAAACTATGAAATAATATTGAAGAAAGGATTATAAAGAAGGAGTTCGACTAAAAGAATAACTCAAAAGAATATGAATTTACTTGGTGGAATAATGAAAAATATTTGATATGGATATGCACAGACAATTTTTGGGAAATGGCGCTTCTTCCATTTGTCTCTAGTCTTTTATTTACTATAAATTCCAATATTAAGCAACCCAGATAAAAGAAATAGAATCCATAATTGGAGGATGAACAAGGTATGCATCGAAAAGCATGGTTGTTTATTGTGTTTGAAAATTTGATTTAAAAAGTCACCTAAGAATGTTTCTCCTTACAATTAAAGAAATGAAAGGCCGACTGAACATAACAAGTGGAACTTGAGAACCATGTGATAAGATTCTTGTGCATGTGTGTCATGTTCAATAACACTCTCTATAATCATTTTTCTTATTATGAAATATGTAGGGAAATATGGTTTTACATTTGTCGATAGTTTAGAAATAATTTGGTGGTATGTTTCTCTACTCTTGAGGCACACTTTGCAATGTATTCAAAAACTCCATGTCGAGAAATTATCGGCTGAAATTAAATGTGTGCTCTTCATAGAGATAATATGGCTTTGTTATGAATGTTTAATCTTACATCGTTCTTGAAGGAAGGTAATTAATATCAACTTTTTCACAATTGATAAGGATGAATTAGGCCATGTTTCACAAGGTGTATTATATCAACATATAAGGTGTTAATTTTTTTCATAAACATGTTCCCTCAGAACACTTCGTGTGACACTAAACTCGGTTTATAAGCTCCTGCAAGTCTTAGCAGTGTAGAAACCAGATTGCATTGATGATAACAAGTATGGATCATCATGAAGTGATATTTGTATGAATTCTTCTCGAGAGATTTCTTTGGATGGGGATCCCAAGTGAGACATACCTATGAAATTACTACTTGGTTTATTCAATAAAATCTTTATCAACTGATTTAATAACATCACCATTAGGTTTACCCACTAGCCTTAAGAATCCATTAACATATGTAGACCCTCGATGTTGCCATTTATTCGTGTAGTTAAGGGATAGTTAAAAACCTTGATTTCGAGCAAAAATAAAGTGGAAAATTGAATAGTACTCAAGCGTGTACCAATAATCATTTAGCTAATGGTGAATTCACAAAGACTTCGCCTCGAAATCTTGTGAACTTTTGATGTAAGTAAGCATTAAATGCACGGCAAGTGATTAATGAGGTTGTGTTTTACGAATTGTTGTGTGCAACGAGGACCGGAAGGATAATCACCTCATATGTATTTATGAACATCTAGCCATTTTTGTATGTAACACTCAGATTAAACAATAATGTTTGCACGCTTGATTGTTAACAATTTTGGAGATTCATCCTCTAATTTCATACCAAAAGGATCGTGTCTATCGGAGGTTATTTCTAAATTGCATTAGAGTCTCGAAAAAAACTCTTTGGGGAATTATTTCAGTTTCTTAAGGATCTTTCCTATAATTCCTCGGATTCCATGTTCAATGTTTTGCTTCTTGAAGATGATTTTTGTGGATTAGCCCATATGGTGCATAACGAGGTTTAGAAAATCATACCAAAGCGAGGGTGGGAACCAAAGCGGTCATCATGAGTATTATGTAGAGGAGTATATGTGCAATTGAACCTATTTCATGTATTTTTTCTTAAACATTGCTTTACATTCTAGAAATAAAGTTGGAAAATCCATGGATAAAATACCCTTAGTAGTGTATTCATTGATGAGGGAAAGACATATATATGTCATCCCAAGGAAAAATAAAGGGTATGTTTGTGTTATGTGAGAGAAGAAATTATGATTTCTCTTCATCTCCTAGTACCTATTTTGTGGGTGGTCGACACTAATAAATATGTATGAGCATTTGTGTCACCGAGAGTGAAGGATCTTCATTGACATCCTGTATGGTGGTTTGTTTAGAAGGTATAATGTCTATTGTGATTTTGTTAAGATAGGAGTCTTTATTTGTTATATCTAGAGGAAGGGAGGCGATGGCATCATTGTCCATTATAACATAGTTATATTATGGATCATGGGAAATTTGGTATTAAAGAGTGTTACATACACAAGATCTACTATCATAGATACCATATTTTGTTTGTTGAAATCCATTCTTCTATACTAGACGTAAATCTAAATCTACGAGGTGATGGGGAGGTAATTTGTTATTGATTAAATATTTAATAGGAAAATTATAGTGTTTTAGAGTATTTGTACTTCCCACCTCATGCGTGGATAACTTACAAAATTGGATTTTCTCATACTATTAACAGTTTTCATCTTGGGTAAAATATTTTATGATAGAACGATGGTTTCCATGCTCCATATTATCCTAGGATTAAAAATGGTATCCTTGCTTCTCTAACATGCATCTAGTGAAAACGAGGGATCCTGCATGGAAGTTTTTTTGTATACTTTAGTAATTCTCCAAACATATAGAGAAATCTTTGATATTAGAAAGAGAATCTATTCTTTTATAGAACCGTCATTACATTTCGGTAATAGGGGTGGATGCTTTAGATCATAAGCGTTGGGAGAGAGAAGTGAAACATAAGTGTGTTTTATAAGTGAGGGGCATGAATTAGAAGAAGGGGGTCTTGTATAGTAGAATGTAAAGGGGTTTTGGAGTAGGAAAGGAATGTCAAGAATAGAGGTTGAAGAAAATATATGGAAGATGACGGGAAACAGGAAAGATGTAAATTCTATTTGTAATGAGGGCTATATGATGGGTATACTAGGCCTAATAAAGGATTGGATGGAAACGTTATCTATTCCGAAAGGGTTATGGAAATAGGAAAGGGAAGATTTGACATCTAAAATAGTCTTTTCAAAGTATTTGGTAGTTGAAGAAGAAGCTGAGGAAGACACCAAGGGAGAGTGAAATCCGTGAGGGGTTCCATGTGTCGATAAGAAATAGAGGGTGCATTTCTTTTTCTATTTTAATGTTGGCAACAATAATCATTGATACACATTTTAGTTAGTGCGTAGAGATATCTTCTTGAGGATTTCCTTTATGGAGTTGACATGAAGAAATCCATAATGTTCTAAAAAAGAAATCCACGTTTGAAGCATCACAATAAAAAAGATAACCTATTTAGTCATGTATGTAGCAAAAAAACACATGTATTATTTAATGTATGTACAAATTTATATAGTCATGTTATTTACTAGAGCAAAAACATTAGCATATTACAAAGAAACTCATGCCTCTAATAGAAGAAAGGAATAGTATAACATGAAAAATAAATTCAGAAAGATAACATCAAAGGAATGTTTTAGAAAAACATTGTATGTTTATATCACTTAAGTGGGTTTTACGACTATATAATTTAAAATAAAAATGACGTAGAAGTGGTATGCATGGATATTTATTTAATGTCGATCTACATCAATAGATAAAAATAGAAAAGGTATATGTAAGTACTTGATTTCTTCTAACTGAACCATATACAAGGGGAAATCCATAAACAAGGTAAAAGGGGGAAATGGGGAAAACAACATCAAAGCAAAGCTACTAAAATTTTACATCAAAATAATCTAGGGATATGAATCTACAGTTTCCAGTTTCTTCAAGCTAATAATGGTGCATTTTAACTATTTGTTTAAATGGTATGGTTTTATTTTGATGGAAAAGGTGAATTAAAATTCATGGCTTGTAATGTGGTTTATAATTTTAGTTGTTGCATCATCATCAATTCTTAGAAATTGTAAGTCTTCAACGTTTATGCCCATTAGTTTTTATAAGTTTCATCTAATGTTGTTATAGATTGTAGCTCCCCGTGTTGTTGTAGACACCAATTTCTGGTACCCTTGTCCCCCATCATGTGCTCGCTCCCTTTTGCCATCACCTTGCACATTCATGTTTCCCTTCCTATTTTAAATTTCTATTTCCCTCCTAAATACTTATTTCCCTCTCAAAATATCATTTATTTGCCATAATCCCCATTTTTCCTATCCTAACCCCATTTTATTATTATTATTATTTACTCAACTCTAACTATATTTAATTACCTTGAAAATCTATTCACTTTCCTAGGATCCCACCCATATATACCTAAACATATGGTCCCTAGGATCCACTTAAGCTCATTTAATATCTCTTTATCCTCGTAGTACCATGTATTCCCCTCTTTTCATGAATATCTCACCCAAAACAACTAACATCCAAAATTTTCCAATTTGAAGCCCTCATTTTCGAGATTGTCATCATCAGCTCACGTAGACCAAGTGGACTATCTTCCGTAGTCATCGGTGATCCATCCACGTCTTTATTGACCCCATTAATATACATCCACCCCTCCTCTCAAACAGATGAAATTTTTGGGTCTTTGAGCTATCTTTTGACAATTTTTGCACTTGTCCAAAATGGGCAACTCAAAACTTCATTACGATGGAAAGCATTGGTTAAGTATACCTAAGCTAAGGGAGTTTTGATATTATTGTTTCTACTGAATTAGTTAATCATTAAATTTTTATGTTTGTGGAGCCTATTTTCATGTTAGAGTATGGTACACCTTCCATGTGTTACACTCGGGTATTTTTACGGCGGTCCCGCTCGCCGGTGAGCGGGTCAGGTCGGGGTTGAAGCCCCCGAAGCAAATTTTCATGGGTGGTTTATTAACCCATGGGTAATGGGTAACCGTTATGGGCTGTTTTTGGGCCCATGGTTTTTTCGGTCTTTTGCCCATTGTTTTGATACCCATGGTTTTTTGCCCTTGGTTTTGATACCCACGGTTTTGTATCAAACTGCTTAAGAAGTTGTCTATTTATATGGTCTTATGCATATGATAGACAGAGACAAGCAAATGTATTACAAATGTGTTTTGAATTCGGTGTGAATTCTGTAGAGTTTGTTGAACATATCTCCAAACAGATCTGGGTATTGTATTGAGAGAGTGGAGGCTTGTAATAAAATGCGAGCAAGTGATTCTTGGTGGACGTAGCCCAAATTGGGTGAACCACGTTAAATATTGTCTCTCGTGTTGTGTTATTTATTCGAACTTTTATTTGTGATCTCAGTAATATTTTCTACATATTAGTTTCTACTATTACAATTCATAAGGGATTATTCCGCATATTTTATCTCTTATTTCCTAACAATTGGTATCGAGCTTTGGTTTGGTTTGCTGAAGTGTTGAATCACGGGAAAGTTTTATCTTGAGTGGGAGCTATGGCAGATGATGGAAGATCTAGGGTTGATAAATTCAACGGGCATAATTTTAGTCTTTGGAAGATGCGGATGGAAGATTACCTTTATCAAAAGGATCTTTATACTCCGTTGTCTGAGAAGGTGAACAAACCCTCGAGTATGACAGATGTGGAATGGGATTTGTTGGATCGGAAGGCACTTGGAACGATCCAACTGAGTCTTGCATCTTCGGTATTATTTAATGTTTTAAAAGAAAAGACTACAAAAGATCTAATGGATGCATTAGGAAGTTATATGAAAAACCCTCTGCCTCTAATAAGATATTTTTAATGAAAAAGTTGTTTAATATGAAGATGTCTCGAGAATAGTTCAAGATGTGAGATCATTTAAATGATTTCAATACGGTTGTGAATATGCTAGCTTCATTCTGATAGAATTTGATGAAGAAGTTAGGGCTTTATTAATTCTCAGTGCTCTTTACCCGAGAGTTGGAATAGCACTTTGTAATGGCGGTAAGTAACTCGGTTCAGCTAACTCAAAGTTGAAGTTTGAGGATGTTGTAGGGGTGATTCTAAGCGAGGAAATGCGAAGAAAAAGCTGCGGGAATGTTCTACTTCAGGGAATGCTTTGTGAGTGGAAACTAGAGGGAGACAAAAGAATAGAGGAAACCGTGGAAAATCAAAAGATCGGGCAAGATCAAAATCCAAGAACAAGATTGTATCTTTGGAATTGTGGAAAGCTTTGGGCATGCGAAGAAGGATTGTTGGGAGCTTCGGGATAAGAAGAAACAACCTGAAGAAAACAAGGAGGAAAATATGGCATCGCGTAATGTATGTCAGGATGCTTTGATTCTTTCTTTGCATAATATTACTGAATCTTGGGTTTTAGATTCAGGGGCTTCTTTTCATGCTACTCCACATAGGCATTATTTTGTTGATTATGTTCAAGGGGATTTTGGGCATGTTTTTCTTGGTGATGATGAGCCTTGCAGCATAGTTGGAAAAGGTTCTGTTCAGGTTAAGATGCAGAATGGGAATACATGGCTATTGAAGGATGTCAGACATGTGCCTACATTAAGGAGAAATTTGATATCGGCAGGGCAGTTGGGAAGTGATGGTTGTACTGTGATATTTACAGCAGACTCTTGGAAGGTTACCAAGGGTGCTCTTGTGGTGGCAAGAGGTAAGAAGGTTGGAACCTTGTATTTAACCACTGATAATACTAATGATTGTAATCTTGTGGCTTCAGATGCAGATACAACATTATGGCACTATAGGCTCGGTCATATGAGCCATAAGGGCATGAACATCATAAAGAAGAATTTGCCTGGATATACAGAAACATGTTTGGATTTATGTGAAAACTGCATATATGGGAAACAGAAGCGAGTAAGGTTTCTCAAGGTTGGACCTACGAAGAAAGAGAGTAAGTTAGAGCTGGTACATTCTGATGTGTGGGGGCCGGCTCAGGTATCATCTCTTGGGGGTTCAAGTTATTATGTTACTTTTATTGATGATGTAACAAGGAAAGTTTGGGTTTATTGTATTAGACACAAATCTGATGTATTTGACACTTTTGTTAAATGGAAAGCTTTGGTAGAGAATGAAACAGGTCTTAAGCTAAAATGTCTCAGGTCAGATAATGGAGGGGAGTATTGTAGCAATGAATTTAATGATTATTGTTCTAAGAATGGAATCTGCAGGTAAAAGACGGTTCCAGGAACTCCGTAGCAGAATGGGGTATCAGAAAGGATGAACAGAACAATAATGGAACATGCTAGGAGCATGAGGTTACATGCAGGACTACCTCTTTCTTTTTGGGAAGAAGCGGTGAGCATAGCTGTGTACTTAATAAACAGAGGACCCTCAAGTGCCTTGGATGGAGGCATACCTGAGGAGGCATGGTATGGTAAGAAAGTTGATTATTCATTTCTTAGAGTCTTTGGATGTGAAGTGTTTGTTCATATAGACAAGGATGATAGGACCAAGCTAGAGGCTAAATCAGAAAAATGTACTTTCATTGGTTATGGTGGTGATGACTTTGGGTTTAAATGTTGGAGTATTAAGGACAAGAAAATCATTCGGTCTAGGGATGTGGTCTTTAATGAGAAAGTCATGTATAAGCAACAGTTGCAGGAAAACAGGGAAGAATCCAAGAAAGAATATGCAGTGGTAGAGGATCTTCCAGATGGGAAAGTGACCCATGAATCAGTTCAGGAACCTACTCAACAGGAACCCCAAACTCCTACAGTGAGGAGGTCTTCTAGGGTAAGAAAAGAACCTGAATGGTTTTCTCCTTCTCTTTATTATTTATTACTCACTGATAGTGGAGAGCCAGAGAGCTTTGATGAAGTAATGCAGGTAGATGCCAAGAAGAAGTGGGAGCAAGCCATGGATGAGGAGCATAAGTCTCTCATGGAGAACCAGACTTGGGATTTGGTGAAGCTACCAGAAGGAAAAAGAGCATTGCAGAACAAGTGGGTGTACAGAGTTAAAGATGAAGAAGGAGGAAAGAAAAGATATAAGGCCCATTGGTGGTCAAGGGGTTTACACGAAACAAGGTATATATTTTGATGAGATTTTTTTCTCCTATAGTAAAAATGACTTCTATTAGAACTGTTCTTGGAATAGTGGCGCGAAAGACTTGCACTTAGAACAGTTAGATGTAAAGACCGCATTTCTCCATGGTGATTTGGAGGAGGAACTATATATGCAGCAACCAGAGGGCTATGAGGTCAAAGGTAAAGAGGAGATGGTGTGTAAACTGAAGAAGAGCTTGTATGGCTTGAAACAAGCTCCACGTCAATGGTATAAGAAGTTTGATAGCTTCATGATGGAGCAAGGTTATATCAGATGTCATTCTGACCATTGTGTGTATACAAAGAAATTTGAGGATGGAAGTTATATTATCCTATGTTTGTATGTTGATGACATGTTGGTTGCGAGGTAAAAAAACATGCAGGAAATAAAAGTACTCAAGAAACAACTAAGTGAATCCTTTGATATGAAGGATTTGGGGGCAGCCAGACAAATCCTTGGTATGAGGATAACTCGGGATAGGAAGGAATGGAAGTTGACTTTATCTCAGGAAGAGTACATTAAGAAGGTATTGGATAGGTTTAACATGCAGGATGCTAAACCGGTTGGGACTCCTTTGGCAGGCCATTTCAAGTTATCAAAGGAGCAGTGTCCCAAGACAGAGCAGGAAAGAAACCAGATGTCAAAGGTACCTTACTCATCAGCAGTTGGCAGTTTGATGTATGCTATGGTATGCACTAGGCCTGATATTGCCCATGCAGTAGGAGCTGTGAGTAGATTTATGAGTGATCCAGGTAAAGAGCATTGGCAAGCAGTAAAGTGGATCCTTTGGTATTTGAGAGGAACCATGGGGACAGTTTTGTGCTACAGTGGATCAGACACCACTTTACGTGGTTATGTAAATTCAGACATGGCTGGAGATGTAAATAGTAGGAGGAGCACAACAGGTTATATTTACACTGTAGGTGGGATAGCAGTGAGCTGGATTTCACAACTACAGAAGCTGGTGGCTTTGTCAACCACGGAAGCTGAGTATGTTGTTGCCACAGAGGCAAGCAAAGAAATGATTTGGCTACAACAATTGCTTGAGGAGTTGGGGCATAAGCAGGAGGAATGTAAGCTTTATAGTGATAGTCAGAGTGTTATACACCTAGCTAAGAACTCTTCTTTCCACTCTAGGACGAAGCATATACAGTTGAGATATCACTTCATCAGGACAACTTTGGAGGAAGATAAGTTGAAGTTGGAGAAGATTCATACCAATCAGAATCCTGCAGACATGATGACCAAGGTGGTCACAAGGGATAAACTAAAGCTATGTTCAGCTTTGGTTGGCCTTCACGGATGACAATGAAGGGTTGAGAAGCTTGCTCAGTGGAAACTAGTCTCCAAGTGGGAGATTGTTATGTTTGTGGAGCCTATTTTCATGTTAGAGTATGGTACACCTTCCATGTGTTACACTCGGGTATTTTTACGGCGGTCCCACTCGCCGGTGAGCGGGTCGAGGGGTTCGGGGCTTGAAGCCCCGAAGCAAATTTTCATGGGTGGTTTATTAACCCATGGGTAATGGGTAACCGTTATGGGCTGTTTTTGGGCCCATGGTTTTTTCGGTCTTTTGCCCATTGTTTTGATACCCATGGTTTTTTGCCCTTGGTTTTGATACCCACGGTTTTGTATCAAACTGCTTAAGCAGTTGTCTATTTATATGGTCTTATGCATATGATAGATAGACAAGCAAATGTATTACAGATGTGTTTTGAATTCGGGTGTGAATTATGTAGAGTTTGTTGAGCATAGCTCCAAACAGATCTGGGTATTGTATTGAGAGAGTGGAGGCTTGTAATAAAATCTGAGCAAGTGATTCTTGGTGGACGTAGCCCAAATTGGGTGAACCACGTTAAATATTGTCTCTCTGTGTTGTGTTATTTATTCTGCACTTTTATTTGCGATCTGTAATATTTTCTACATATTAGTTTCTACTATTGCAATTCTGTAAGGGATTATTCCGCATATTTTATCTCTTATTTCCTAACATAAATTAAATCTATAGCTATGTGTGCTGTTATAAAACATAACAGATCACATAGTCTGCAATTTCATGACTATCTTCAGCAAAAGAACACAAGGCCCCGAAGGATAGTTGGGCTGTCTTGATGAAGACACTCGATCCTGAGAATAGGTGAAATTTTCTATTTTGGGAAAACAAATATAAGTGCGATTACATAAATCGAGTTCATTACTGGATTTTACAGGTTTTCTTAAGTTTCCTTCCTTCATGATTAAGACATTCAATTATATTATTGAGTTTTTTAGTTCATCATACAATCCATACAAAAATTTGAAATGCAGAAAGAAATACACAACTCATTTTTAGAATTCAATGTTTTATTCATAAGGAATTTCAAATGTTCCCACACAAGTCATGGGATGTAACTGGAAAGTAAAGTACAACTACTAAAATAAGAGGTACACATGCATGAAGAAGAAAGTAAAGAAGTGTGAGTGAACCCATCATTGCCTTGGGGTTTTCTTCGTTGTTCTAAGCATCTCTATTCCATCTTTTGTTCCTTCTTCATCTTCATTGTAGAAGTCACTGTACCTGAAAAGAATAAAAGAGAAAATTATTTGTTATGAGCTCAAAGATCAGTTTATATTCCTATATTGTCCTAATTCGTGCATATGGATCTCTAAAAATAGGAGATATAATTTACTTGAAGATCAAATTGCATACATTTTTACTCACTTAGAAAGAAGAAAGAGAAAAGAAAAGAAGAAACATGGACACAAGAGAGGCTAAAAAGCCTAAGTATTTTTCTAAATATTTTTCTTAAGTGTTCAAGTATAGGTTAGAACCAAGAAGAAGTAGACAAGTCATAAGAACATGTTGGAAAGAAGGAATAAGGTGACTCAATTTCAGTATTTTCTGCAAATAGAAGAAGGGTTACAACTGAAACAAAATGAAGAGAATATTAGGGAAAATTTCAACAAGGCTTTGCCATGTAAAATGGGCATTTACAACTTTTCATCATGTTGCTTTCAACTTGTTACATGCTCTAAAAAAATATGTAAATCAAGTAAGTGATACAAAAAGAAGAAAAGCATGCCATGATTAAGATAAACAATTATGATGTTTCTGTTTCATTTACCGAATTAGCTTCATCAAAAAAGTGTTACTTTCGTATTCAGAACCAAAAATACAACTACTATAGTGAAATGAATGAAGAAAGAATTCTAGAAAAAAATTCCGTGGCTTGGCCATGAGAAATAAACATTTTAAATTTTCCAAAGATGCCGAAATATTACTATCAAGGAAATAAAGCATCTAAGTAAAAGAAACAAGTTACAGAGATCTTAACAAAGCATCTGAATCAAGGCTTATGCCTAAAAATAGAATCGAAACAAATGAAGAACTACTTACAATTTCTAGAAAGCCACTTACAAGTTTCCAAATAGAGCAACGATAAAAATCAGAAATGATGCCATATCAAAGAATTATAGCTATTTATGCAAAGAAGTATGATACGAGAATGAAAAAACTTATTAATTTTAGCCCATTATCAAGAAAAGGGAGATGATTTCAATCAAGCAATAAACAAAAGATAAATATTTACATGGTTTTATTGTAATAAATACAAGTTTGCATAGTCGGGGTAGAAATAAAATCCCAACTAGATCGAATGCAAATCAACATGTTTTTAGATAACTATTACAAGTTCAAATATGCCATGTTAATGGATTTCAAAACTCGTGGAAGAATACAAATGTCCAAATTGCATTACAAATCAAAGTTTGAGCATACATTGACCACTACAAAAAAAAGAAAAGTTCATTTTTGCTCCCAAAATGATTAATGTATTACAACTATTATTTTGAGATGGAAATTTCCAATAATAACAAGAAACTAATGACATTCAAGCACTCATCTCAGAAGGAATTCTAGTTTTCAAGTGATCTCGATTGAAAAAGGATTAAAGCAAGTATGCTCAAAGGGGTGCTACAGAATTTTCAAAGAATCAAGTTGATCTGAACAATGAATTACAATATAATTAATTTTCTAGAATATAAAATTGAGCCAAGGATTTCGAAATGATCGTAAGTAATATACAGGACCTATTTTTACAGAGAAGTAAACTAACACACACATTGGTAGAGCTTCGAGACTTAACCAATGGCATTCACAGAGAAATAGAAATTATAGAGAAAGGATGAAACTAAAATCTACATCTACCCAAAAATATTTTCCATAGTATTATGGAATTACGAGAACACTACGAGTAAGAGGATTTGAGCTCGAATGACCTCAATAAACAATGTCCATACTCAAGTGCACAAAAATTCAGGCCTTCAAAGATATACAAAAACCCTCGAGCAAAATTCTAGATCCAGGGATATCAAAGTGAAACACAAATACCCACAACAGATCTGGGTCTATCTTGCAATAAGCTAAAAATTTCAAATAAAAGCATGATTACCCACGATGCAAAAATGCCAGATCTGGAGATATGATTCAAAAGTAAAAGGGTGAGCTAAATATTGACCGAAATGAGCAATATACATTAGGAGAGTATAAAAATCACAAATCCGCGACTACTTTTCTCAAAATAATGAATTTACAGGTGCAAGAAAGTAACAAATGGTCATTTACAGAATGAGATAAAGCTCACAAACCTCGACAATGAAGGCCATTGAATATTCACATAGCTTCCAGATGCGAGATCTTTAGAAGAAAATATCAAGCTCATAATGGGTTTCAACTCAAAACGACCAAGGCCGAGCCACAAGAACCCAGAAAATGTAAAGAAAGAACTAAGTATTAGTATGCATGGTCACAACAATAGTGGAAATGAAATAATTTTCATATTTGAGGACACAGAAGCTCACCCTTTCCAGCATTCATGGAAACCCTCAAAAATTGCAGAGAGCTCAAACTCAGAAATGAAGGCCATAAAAGTGGTACAGAAACCGAGCTCAAATCCAAGGCACAAATGACCACATAGAAATCGAACTCAAAGTTGGCAAAATCCTCCAAAGAGCTCATACAAGAACTCAAAAAAATGAATATATGAACACTTCCAGAGCTCTCGTGCAAGAGTGATCGTGTTACAAGCTCACATAATCCAAACAAAGGCAAAAGCCAAGCTTCACGTATAAAAAAATTGCGGTCTACACAAAATTTTCCATGGCTTCACCACCACCGAGTGAACAAGCCAATAAATGACCAAAATGATGGATCTTGAGCATTTTAAAACTCACCCACCTTAGTCAGTTTAACCTAACTCATCCAGAGTTAGCGATCAACGTTCAGAGATTTATCTCGTGTGGGAATCAAATGCTGAGAAACATTCAACAAATTTCAAACCAAACCACCAGGATCACGGTGTCACTGACCATATTCAATGCAAACCTGAAAACCCTAACCATAGCTTAAAGATCAATGGTTTGTGATCGATAAGATGCATAGATCGACGGTTTGAAATCATTACCAATTTTCAAAGAAAACTCAACCCAGGTTAAAATACCACCGAAAAAATGCATGGAGGGGTGACTCATCATCACGAAAGGGCAATCCATTATGATTTCAAAATTATTTACATCTATACTTATCGACTATAGTCCAAGCTTAAAATATGCAAAATCTGACCAAATCATTCCCACAATGATCACCAAAAAGGTGGATCTTTTAAAACCATACATTATCCAATATGTAAAGGCCAAAAATTATATACATGCATGTATTAATCAAAAGGTGGTGGAGACTATAGTGGCATGTGCAATGTAAAATGGTCCCTTTTTATGTTTGCTAAGTCCACAAAGGTGGCCAAACCATGGTGAAGTGCAAAGGTGGTCCCCACTATTGGAGGAGCTAGAGATAATTTGCAGTATGTCACCCTTGTGACAATTAGAAGCCAAAAGATGTCAACATCAGAGCATGTGCACATGGACAAGTGGTCCCCACGGTGGATGTTTATTTTTTCCAAATATTGCAATTATTTTTATTCACAAATAGATTGTTGATTTTTTGCATGCTTCATAAGAGGACATAATAGACAAGAAGACGAATTCACATGCACAAGGAAAGAGACTTGCACTCGCTTAGGAAGCTTATTATTAGCAAATTATTCACCTTTGTTTTCTTAAAAATAAAACAATCAACTTCGGTTTGACTGTATTGTAATCAAGGCTATTAATGCCTATTTGTAATTGCATGTTCTATTTTTTTCCTTTATCTATTATTAAATAAAGGATAAAAATAAGATGCATGGGCGAGTACAAGACTTAGATGATTTTTAGGAAGGGGGTGAATTTTATTTTGCTATATATTGTGTGCTTTGGCAAAACACAAAGGAGGACTTTTGGATATAGGAGTATTGAAGTAATTTTTCCTATTTTTCCCCTCGAATGTGAAGTATTTTCTACCTTTCCAAACATTTGCAATCTTGTGTATGTTTCTATTAATATTGTGAATACAAATTCCCGATTAATCATCTTACCCTGTTGCAAATTTTTGTAATTTCTGCATAATATTAAGGTACATATTTAGTTTAGCAAGTATTGTTGTGATACTTTCCTCAATACCTAAAAGTGTTTTGCCCTTAGCATTCTACGAAAACTATTGGTTCGTGGATCAAGAATCCTTTCACATATCAATTGTGTACACACTTAGTCAAATCCCTCATACAAATTTGGTGTATCCCCTTAGTATTAATTATTTTATAGTCATCTTTTACCCTTAAACCCCGAGAAATCAGTTTAGGATACATCAACAAGGAATCTGGAACTGATACCATAGACTCACCTCAAAATAGGTATACCCACATACCCGAGGTGTTTCCATTGATCACGAAAGAGAGAGATAAAATTTTGTAATCTTAGAGAACCTACAACCATCTCTCTATAGGGTGCACTTTCGAGAGATAACGATATCTTCGATCTTACAAAGTGTTCTTTCTCTTCTTAGGAGGAACAATCTTCAACTTAGTGTTTTATTAGAATCTTTGCATGCTAGCCATGGAGGTTTGAAATTATAAAGTTTATTTGGATTTCTTCTTTTGCTTCATCACCTATTTATTTCAGGTTTGTAGAGTGTGTTGAAGCTCTATAATCTCGCCGGCCTTCTCTCGGTGATCTTTATATCCCCTTTTCCCATCCATTAAGCTCATCAACACCCAAAATATTGGCCCCTATTATCAAGACTGACCTAGCACAGTATCTGTCGCACCCAATCTTTGTTATACTTGTTTTTTGTCTTCTTCATCATTTTCCATTCTTAATGCTCCTCCCTAATTCGAATGTTTTGTTTCATCTACCCATCTACTTGATAGTGCAAATCTTGTCTTCTTGGTCCTATTCGGTAAGTGTCGAATGGATCCAATTGTCATCAATCCCATCGTATCTCCTTCATATTTTTCCTCTATTACATCCTCTCCATTCCTAACCATCCCAAGATAAAACTCAACATCCCGAGAGAAACGTTCCAGATCTATTTTTTGTTTTATCTCCTTCTTAGCTTCATAGCAGATGTGGTCAACCGTACAGTCATTCTCATGTCATTGTCAACCCTATCGGGATTGATTTTATTTATCAAAATTTGCATTATCACATCTTTATCTAAACATCTCTAGCATATCTTAGATCTTTTTTATATTTATATTTTTTTAACTACTATCATTTATCGATCATTTTATCAAAGTGGGTTGACATCCATCCCTAGGAAGTTATCACTTCTTGGGCTTGAAATTGTCAGAAACCCACCACCTTATCAACCGATTCATTTTTGTGTTTAGCTTTATTTTGTCATGTAGGTTATCAAGCTCACTAAAAGGAGGATATTTTACACATGTGTCTTCATCGTCATCACCATCATAATCAAGAGGTAGCCTTAAACCCTTCCATAGTTATGAGTTTATTGATTTCTTGTATCCATGTTATTAACTTGAAATAGGAGAGATAAATCTCTTCAAACATTTTGGCATGCCCCATGGGATCCACATTTCTTCTTTAGTGATTCCTTTCTTGATTATCATTATTTTTCATGTTTTTCCCTATTTTTCTCTTTCTACTAACTATGTAGGTAGAGCCTTCTTTCTTGCATGCTTTGTGGATTTTTCTCACTTGGATCAACAAAACATGTTTTTAAAAATAAAAATAAATAACGAAAATAGTGTTATTCGGGTATTCCTTGTTTTGTCTTGATTTTCCTCTTTTTGCATCTGTTGATGGCGAATCACAGCACCCCTGAATGTCTGCAACTCGATGGGCTGAGACTCTCAGTGTGATTGCATAACATGGAGCTTTTCCCAAGTGTGGGACCTCAAAATCGGAAAATCTCTCCTGATGAAGGTCGTATGCACACATAAAAATGCAGAGGGTCTACTCAAAATCTAATCTAATTTTCCAAGGAGACAGGGTAAGAAGATGCATAAAAATAAACCTAAACTAACAAAGGTGATGCACCGAGGAATGAAGAACAACTGTCTTGCCAATAAACACAAACTATTAAAATGCGATGCAAGATCATGCACAGATAACAGATTTGCAGTGAAAGATCAGGAAGATGCAAATAAACACAGAGAGGGTTGATAATCATCCACAGACATGCATTATTTGCTCCAAAGATTGATACAATACACCACAAAATGCCAAGAGACAAGGTTGCATTACAGTTTTAGATAGGAGGTTTCAACTCCACAGATTCACCTGCCAAAGAGAAGAAGGGAGGGGCAAAACAAGAATGTCCAACCTTTAGAAAGAAGCCCCTCCTTACAATTTATAGGAAGAATGAGAGAGAAAAGAGAGAGGAATTTGAAATCTACCCCAACCACCGCAGGTTGTATTTAATTCATCTCATTATGGTGGTAGGTGAGAACCCTAGCAACCCCCAAAAGTGGCTAACTGTATTTTTCATTTTTAAGAATTTTTTCTCACCTAATTAAAGATATCCAGTTGTAGTTGGATAGAGGACCTCGTAAGCTTTCCAGAAAGTCCAACCTTGCATGAATCCGAGCTCCTACCAAAAGTTATGGCCATCTCAATATCTCGCGCTGTGGTCTGCTTCCCGCGCCGCCAAAATGTCAAGCGCCTCAAGGTGCGCCATAGCGCATCCGTGTGTGTGTCGACATCCTCTTACGTGCGCCAAGGCAACTCTTTCCCTGTTAACACTCATTTCTTCGTGTGCGCGCATACTTTCAGGCGCCACTTCTGTGCGCAAGGGCGCATACATTTCATTGTCGACACTCATTTCTATGCGCCACTTTTGTGCGCCAAGGGCGCATACATTTCATTGTCGACACTCATTTCATGCGCCACTTCTATGCGCCAAGGGCACATACATTTCATTGTTGACACTCATTTCTGTGCACCACTTCTACGCCAAGGGCGCATACATTTCATTGTCGACACTACATTTCATTGTCGATACACTTCATTTCGTGCGCCATTTCGCGCGCAAGGGCGCATACATTTACATTTTTCGACACTCATTTCTGTGCGCCACTTCTGTGCGCCAAGGGCGCATACATTTCATTGTCGACACTCATTTCTGTGTGCCACTTCTGTGTGCCAAGGGCGCATACATTTCATTGTCGACACTCATTTCTGTGCGCCACTTCTGTGCGCCAAGGGCGCATACATTTCATTGTCGACACTCATTTCTGTGCGCCACTTCTGTGCGCCAAGGGCGATAAATGTCAGGGATTTGAGCTTCTTTGATCTCTAGAATCTTCTGCTTGTCTATATCTACCTGGGGAAGATATATACAACAATTTGGTGACTCAATGGGATCACCTGCCAGCTAGGTAGAAGATCAGTGGCCTTTTAGCAATCCATTGGGCATGGAGTCATAATTAATAACCTGAAACCAACCTGATATCGGATCCCGAACCTGATACCGCAACTTCTTCCTGACAAGCATTCTGAACTGTAGAAATCATCCTGAGAGCAACAAAACCTGTGCCGGAGCACTTAGGGAAACGGAAACCTAACTACCACAAGACAATGTGCATACGCACTTAGAGGAATTTAAATCTAGGCTAATATTTACAAGGGTGAACCTTTTCCTTTTAGTAGCAATGTTTAAGATAGATTCCGTTAACCGAATCGAGTTCTCCTCCATCCAAAGTAGACAATCGGAAGGCATTACTATTCTTACATCCTCGTGACCATGTAGGGGCCACTCCAAATGGCATCAAACTTGAATGCCTTCCGGCTTTGCCCGATCTCGCATCCCATTTCGTAACTAGGTCTCCTTCCCCTAGGAAGGTCCTTGCTCTTACTTTCTTATCAAACCATCTTTTCACCAAGGCCTCGATCTTTCTCAATTGTTTGAACTGCATGTTCTCTAATTTCTTCCAATTCCATCAACTCTGCATACCTAGCCTCCATTGGTTCAAACTCAGCCAACTCCAACTGCTTCATGAACTCCAATGTAGGCAGCTTCTAATGATATAGTGCACACGCTCTCTTTTCCATAGACCAACTTGTAAGGGGAATTACCTGTAGACCTCTTTGGTGTTATTCTGTCAGCCCATAATGCTGATTTTAGCTTGGTATGCCATGTCCTTTGGTTTTCATCTAGAGTCCTTCTGATGATTCTTAACAAATTCTTGTTCGTGGACTCGCTCGTCCCATTACCCCCGCGGGTAATAATTTGAAGAGGTGCTCAAATAGATTCCATTCTTGACAGCCCATTCTGTAATCTTGGAACCTATAAATGCCAATGCATTGTCTGATATGATAGTGGCTGGCACACCAAACCTGGTCACTATTCCTTCATAAAAGTCTAGTATGTTAGACTCATTTGCTTCTTTGAGCGCTACTGCTTCGGTCCACTTGGTGAAATAGTCTGTTGTTGTGAGAATCCACTTGTGGCCTTGGCTTGAGTTTGGATTGATGACCCCGACGAAGTCCAATCCCCATTGCATAAATGGTTGGTCAACCAAAATTGGGTGCAATGGAAGCACTGCTAGTCTTTCTTTGCCTGTGAAGAGTGCACATTTCTTGCACTTTCTTATCCATGTATAAGAGCCATCATCCGAAGACTCGTCACCAATAATACCCTACCTTCATTATCTTGAGAGCTATTACTCGTGGAGTGAAATGTCCTCCGAATCTCCATCGTGAAAATCTCGTAACACCCTCTCAATTTGACCTGTCCCAATGCACCTCAATAGAACTCCATTGATGTCTTTCTTAAACAAAACACCACCAACAAGCACATATGGAATGGCTTGTAATCTGAAGTATCTCCTCTTTGCTTTTCTCATTTCTGGAGGGCATAGGCCTGTCTGTAGGAAGTGTATCACATTCTGAGTCCAACAGGGAGTGGGCACATCATCATTTTCTTGTTCTTGGTTATCCTGTAGTACCAAGACAACCTCTTTTTCATCACCTGCTTCAACTTGTTGACTCAAGGCTAGCTGCTCACATAGTCCCTTCCCACGTACTAGTTTGGTGACCTTGATCTCGATGTCATATTCCATGACACGAGTTATCCATCCTGCACGTTTCTCATTCAGATCCTTGTTTAGAAGGAAGTCCCTGACTCCCGCATGAGAGACCAATAATTGATCTTGTTGTTTGAGACTAGGTGCTTGAATTTCTTTAAGCTCCCGACACGCAAGGACATGCTTTTCAATGAAAGAGTACCTAGTTTCGTATTCCTCCAAGCCTTGATCAAGAAAGCAACTCGGTTGTTCTAATCCTCCTTTGTTTTGTTGTACCAGATTGCAAAATCGTGTCCCCACCACCAAAGGCATATAAAGACGAAGTCCCCGGAGAAATCTGGATTGACGAGAGTCGAGCTTGGGATATAGCTTCTTTTATTGCCTCAAAACTTGCCTTGCCTTCGATGTCCACTTAAATGCCATGCTCTTCTTTAACATCAGCGTTATTGGCTTCACAAGAGCAACAAAATTTGGAACAAATCTTGCGACAAAATTGATCCTTCCCAAGAAGCTTTGAAGAGCCTTCTTGTGACTTGGCAATGGCAATGCTCGAATTGCTTCAACTCTTTCTGGGTCGATCGTCAACCCTTCCTTTGAAACAATATGGCCTAGAAGTTTTCCCTCGTGAGCCAAAAATATGCATTTTTTGGGATTCAATGATACCCCAAATCTTCTACACCTCTGAAATACTTGCCTCAAATGACAGAGGTGATCCGCTGCATTTTTTGAGAATACAGTGATGTCGTCAAGATATATCAAAACTATTTTATTGATCAACCCCTTAAATGCCATATCCATTGCCCTTTGGAAAGTGGCCCCAGCATTTGATAGCCCAAATGGCATCTTCAGAGGCATATGTCCCCCATTCGTGGTGAAAGTCGCCTTGAATTGGTCATCTTCTTTCACCATCACCCGATTGTATCCCGAGTAGCCATCTAGAGAGAGAATCTCTCTCAACCGGATACTACTTGCAATATTTGTTCCATCAAGGAAGTGGGTAATGATCTTTGAGAGATGCCCCGTGCTTAGGTCTCAGAAATCCACGCACAACCTGATTTCTCCACTCTTCTTCCTGACCGAACCAAGTTTGCAACCCAGCTTGAGTGCTTGATCGGGAATATAATGCTTGCCTCTATTAGCTTATTTAGTTCTTTCTTCATTAGAGGCTCAATGTGAGGGTTGACCGGTCTTTGTTTCGCCTCGACGGCTTAGCATCCGATCCACCCTATGGTATGTTGTGCCAAATTTGGATCGAATCCTCTCAAGTCTTCATAGCTCCAAGCGAAGACATCTGGAAATTCTTGCAAAGTCGTATGAAATCTGATTTCTCCCGCTCAAAGGGCCACTTTACCAATTTGAAGTGTTTTGCCTTCCCAACCGGAATTGGCTCTCAATCTTCTCTCTTGACTCAGATGTTAGCCTTTTCCTTACGGAACGGTCGTTAGGGTCAAGATAGACTCCAATGTTACTAAACCCTTAGGAAGCTTGTTTGTCCGCAGCTGCACTACTTGATCCCCATACTGCTGCTCTAATCTATCCTGATTCCTAGCTGAAAATTCAGCCTCTTCTTGTAAGAAATTGACGATCTGTTGATCATTCTCAAACACCTGCCAGCTTGTGTTATTATCTGGAACTACTGGCCTCACAATCACATGGATATGTGGCTGTGTTTTTCCCCTTCTGATGTTGTCAACCACATCAAACGTTGCTCCAACTGCTGCGAGCCTATCTGCGACTTCATTTTTCTTCCTGGGTATGGACA
Organism: Taxus wallichiana var. yunnanensis; assembly: GCA_018340775.1. Lineage (NCBI taxonomy): Eukaryota > Viridiplantae > Streptophyta > Pinopsida > Cupressales > Taxaceae > Taxus > Taxus wallichiana. Next base: position 313,356,090 of record CM031239.1, read on the forward strand.
CAATGTTGAAAGCTTCGAAATCCTCAATGAGGTCCCATACCCTATTCTTGTAGCTCCTCAGCAAGTCGTTCTTTGTAGCATGTTGTCCCCTAACTTGGTTGACAATCAACTCACTATCTCCAAACACCTGCAAGTTCTTTATGCCCCTTTTCCTGGCCCAATGAATTCCATGAATCAATGCTTCAGTATTCACCGTGTTGTTCGAACAGAAAACTGAAACGAAAAGCTGAAAAATATTTGATGTCTTGTGGTGAAATCAACATCGCACCACCTCCAAAGACCTTGTCTCGCTTCTCGAACCATCGAAAAATAATTTCCAAACTTTGTTTTCATCCTTTGTTCAGCCGAATGATGTCGAATGGGTGAATTTTCTTCGTGTATACAATACACGCCCAATTCAGATTCTTCAATTTCCTTGTATGGGTCAAATTCATGACTCTTGTTTGCCCATTCATCCAAAGTTAAATCAGGAATTCCCTCGACCTTAGTACCTATTTCTAGATCACTTGAACACTCCTCTTGGTCAAAAGCCGAGCAATTTATATTGATAGGATTTGGTACATGAGGCTCAATATGGAAATTGGCAATTGGTTCTGACTTGATTGTTGCTTTGGCTCCATACCTTGTCCTAAAAATCATGTGTGACCAATCTGCAGATAAATATCCACCGATTTTTGCAAAGTGAAGTCTCTCGATAGACACAACGCAAAGAGTGGCTAAGGTCAATCACAAACACATCTTATAGAACTCATAACATTAGGACAGAATGTAGTGTTAGGCTTAACCTCTTGATGACCCCAACAGCCTACCGCTGCTCCATCTAGCATTTTACTCCTTTCAAAGATCGCTCATATTTCAAACCTAAATGATCCGCTATTTCGCTTCGCATCACCGAACTACTTGCCCTTAATCAATCATGCAATTGTGTACTAATTTATCCCCGATGATTAATGAAATATAGAATGGGGGGGTTTCAAAACTTTACCTTGTTGTCCTCCATGATTCCCTTCAGCCGAAAGCAGATTCGTGAGGACCTTCTCTCGCATATGGGCCTCGTTGGTTCAAAGTTGACCAATTCTTCATGGCAGCTTGTAGAAGATCTCTTTGTCCCGGGATGGATAAAGATTCCCACATTGATATATTCACGTTCTCGCCTTCTTCATTTGATCAATGATGCCAAAGGGGATGAATTGTCCTTTTGCTTGTCCCTTACTTGGTGCAAACTTTTCTCGAGCTTGAGCATGTGCGTGTGTTGCTACAACAGTACCTTGGGTTGATTTTGCACATTTGAGCTGCGTTTGGTCTCCATCGACCCCTTGTTGTGTAAGAGTGGGTTGAGAAACAACTCGGATTACATGGTTGTCCCTCTCCTATTTCCTTTCTTTGACCATGTGTTGGCAGCCACGCCTTGAAAAGGTCTGCATGGTTAACTCCACGTAAGTCTTCCGCTTTGCCAATTTGCCAATGTGGTTTCGCTGAGGTCCTTCTTGCTGTGTTTGTTGCTGTTGATTCTCCTCCTGGCTTGGTTCTTGAGCAACACCAATGGTTTGCACCATCAAGGCCTGATTTAGTGCACCATTGAAACATGCTGACTGATTGTGAGGTAGATTGCAAGGGTAACACCACGTACTCCTGTGCCATGTTATTTTGTGTCGGGACCAAAGCTCTTGAGGACGTTGTTGCATTTGGATCATACGGTCAAAACGGCCTGGCAGCTTGAGGTTGTCCTTGGTTTTGGTTTTGATTTGCAGCCTGAGGTGGTGGTCTATTTTGTTGGTATGGGGGCCTAGCTTGGTACTGTGCTTGAGGCTGATACGGTCTAACACTTTGAGCTTGTTGTCTTTTGATAGTCACAAGCTCATTTCCAAGGTTCTCGCAATTGTTTCATGACCTCCCGCACCTTTGAAGTATTTGAAGAAGTCGACGCCTCATTATTGCTTTGATTTCTAGGAGTTGGAATGGGATTCAACTCGTGCTTGGGTCATGGTTATAGGATTTCCCATATCCGGATAGAGAGGCATTGGTGGCCTTGGTGCAAGCTTGCTGCCACTTGATCAAACAGCTTCTCCGATAGTGTGTCGTAGGCCCCCGCAGCGTCCCCTCCCATTGATTGGATCATCATGGCTATGTCTGAATTTATAGCCTTTAAGAAATAAAGGAATGCTCCTTCGGCGGTTGGTCTAACGGCTATTGGAATCCTGTCCCATGTCCGTTGGAATCTAAAGTTGAAATCTGCCATTTGTTCGTTAGGAGCCCTTTTGATTGTTGTCAGCTGTTCCAATAAAGATAAATTGTCCGCCCTCTCCCCGAATTGGCTGCAAAGAGCAGAACAAAGTTGGTTCCAATTCGTAATAGACCCTGCTGTAAGGCTCCTAAACCATTGTAAGGCCTTGCCTTTGAAAGATGAAGCCAACAGCTTGACCGCAACATCCATTTCATTTATTTCGTGAATTGCACATGCATTAGCAATATCCTGGATGTGATCAATAGGAGTAGTGTGATTTTCTCCTGTGAAATAGGGTATGTTCTTTAGTGCTGCAACTGGAATTTGATTCTGAGCATTTAGGGCAAGTGGACTACTACCCGTGAAATTGACAAAGGGATTCGGTGGTAGATGTGCCATTATGATTGGCCTAAGAACCCTGGTCGATGCGAGAAAAGGCCTACCAGGTGGAGGTGTAGACAAAGTCCTGTTAGGTGGAGATGGTGATCTTTGTGGTCTTCTTCCTCTCCTTCCTCTACCTGGTGAAAGTTGCAAGTGGAAAAATAGCCCCTCTTCTCGAGTATTGGACCTGGTTTGAATTCTTCTCATATGCCTGGGCAACCTTTTCTGCTGCACCGCTGAATTCTACCCCTTTCGGAGTCGCCAGATGTGTTAGAAAGTGAGCCTCAAAAGGCTAGATCCTGCCAAGTTACACACCAAACCTGACAAACTTTAAAAATAGAAATTTGAAAGACCTTATTTTTTTGATATTTTAGAGTTTGGAAAGGGATTTGGAATGACAGTCCCGAAAATCCAAAAATGCCAGACTTCCGAAAACCTGAAATCCGAAAATCAGAAAACCATGAAATTTTGAAAGTCAAAATCTCAAAAATCTAAGAATACCCTTTTGAAGATTATCCTCCGATCTATCAACTGGTGAAATTTTGACTTGTTTCAAGCAAGTTAAGTCCTTGAAAATTGATTTCAAAGTTCAGCCTAGAAGGTAAAAAAACTGAAACTGTAAAACCTGCAATTTTTAAGTCCGAATTTCTTGAAAGTTCCTTCAAATCTTGTGGAATGACCTCTTGTCCCACCGGCGTGCCAAAACGTTGATGGTGAATCACAAAGACCCGAATGTCTCGCAACTCGATGGGCCGAGACTCTCAAGCAGGATTGCATAACATGGAGCTTTTCCCAAGTGTGGGACTCACAAATCGGAAAAGCTCTCCGGATGAAGGCCGGTTCCTATTCCTCTGTTCAGATGCACACATAAAAATGCAGAGGGTCTACTCAAAATCTAATCTAATTTTCCAAGGAGACAGGGTAAGAAGATGCATAAAAATAAACCTAAACTAACAAAGGTGATGCACCGAGGAATGAAGAACAACTGTCTTGCCAATAAACACAAACTATTAAAATGCGATGCAAGATCATGCACAGATAACAGATTTGCAGTGAAAGATCAGGAAGATGCAAATAAACATAGAGAGGGTTGATAATCATCCACAGACATGCATTATTTGCTCCAAAGATTGATACAATACACCACAAAATGCCAAGAGACAAGGTTGCATTACAGTTTTAGATAGGAGGTTTGAACTCCACAGATTCACCTGCCAAAGAGAAGAAGGGAGGGGCAAAACAAGAATGTCCAACCTTTAGAAAGAAGCCCCTCCTTACAATTTATAGGAAGAATGAGAGAGAAAAGAGAGAGGAATTCGAAATCTACCCCAACCACCGCAGGTTATATTTAATTCATCTCATTATGGTGGTAGGTGAGAACCCTAGCAACCCCCAAAAGTGGCTAACTGTATTTTTCATTTTTAAGAATTTTTCTCACCTAATTAAAGATATCCAGTCGTAGTTGGATAGAGGACCTCGTAAGCTTTCCAGAAAGTCCAACCTTGCATGAATCCGAGCTCCCAGTCAAAAGTTATGGCCATCTGAATATCTGCGCCAGGGTCTGCTTCCTGTCAGCGCTCAAAATGTTGCGCCTCCTGAAGGTGCGCCATAGGCGCATCCATGTGTGTGTCGACATCCTCTTACGTGCGCCAAGGCACAACTCTTGCCCTATTAACACTCATTTCTGTGCGCCACTTCTGTGCGCCAAGGGCGCATACATTTCATTGTCGACACTCATTTCTGTGCGCCACTTCTGTGCGCCAAGGGCGCATACATTTCATTGTCGACACTCATTTCTGTGCGCCACTTCTGTGCACCAAGGGTGCATACATTTCATTGTCGACACTCATTTCTCGTACGCCACCACTTCGGGGGTGCATACATTTCATTGTCGACACTCATTTCTGTGCGCCACTTCTGTGCGCCAAGGGCGCATACATTTCATTGTCGACACTCATTTCTGTGCGCCACTTCTGCGCCAAGGGCGCATACATTTCATTGTCGACACTCATTTCTGTGCGCCAAGGGCGCATACATTTCATTGTCGACACTCATTTCTGTGCGCCACTTCTGTGCGCCAAGGGCGCATACATTTCATTGTCGACACTCATTTCTGTGCGCCACTTCTTTCGTGCGCCAAGGGTGATAAATGTCGTGGATTTGAGCTTATTTGATCTCTAGAATCTTCTCGCTTGTCTATATCTACCTGGGAAGATATATACAAGTTCATGCACCTAAAAGTATATTGGGGATGCCATCCTAAACATCCTAAAAACATCCTTATACCAACCATTTCCTAGGTTCCCTTTGAGATTTTTTATCTTCACAATCTTCTAATAAACATGACAATTAACACTTTGTTCCGTGATTTTCTTATCATATTAATAACAAAAATTAATTCTTGTTTGTTTTTTCATGTTCATTCTTACTTGATCTCAAGTTAGAAAAATGGAATGAACCACCTCATCTAACATCCCCACCTCCAACAATCCCTCCCAATAAACATCTGCTTTGTAGTCATTGTTTCTTACACTCCTTTGATTACTTCCTCTACATTCTCCCAACTGTCATTCCTATAACCCCTTCTCGTGAGCCCCCTTATGTCCAGGACCCATTCCCATGTTGAAACCAATCCTTTCATCTACCATCATTATATTCCTTATAGACCAGCTAAACCCCCATCCGCGCCACTTCCTTGGACACGTTTGGGCCTCCTGTTATCCCTCACGGATACTTGGAATTCCAAGAAATCCTGGATGCTAACACTATTTCCCTTCACAACTATCTTATCTCAGAAATCCACTAATATTCTTATCGATGGAACCCATATTCAACAAATCTATGCTTATGACTATCAACATTAATCCACTCAAGGCCTCGCCTCTCAACTTGTTATCTTCTTTCCTAGAGCCGTGAATGAGATTTCCATTTCCCAATATGAACAAGTCTACCATGAATCTTCCACTATGATTCCCCAAGCTCATCGAGATGAATTAACCGGTGGTTCCCATTCCACCTAACCTTACGCACATCAACATCTCCCCACTTCTTCATCCACGGTTGTCATTACTGCCCCTACCCAAACTTTACAAGAATCCCATATACTTCTTCCACCACCCCAACAACATGATCAAACTTTGGTTTTATCTCCACATTCCAGTTCCATGTACTCAATCTACCCGGCCACCCCATACCTATATTCCAATTCATCCCATGCAAAACCAATCTAACATCCCCACTTCTCAACAACAAATACAATCATATCCATCTAATTATGTCCCCATCTCTCAACAATATCCTATCTCCCAACCTATTCAATCACAACCCTTCAACTATATGCCCCCTTATCAACCACCCCCACAAACACCTACTTATCCTCAACACTATCAATATTACTCTCAACCCAATCCATCCACTTCTTACAATCCACAACCTCATCCATCAACTTCTCATCCCAAAATATCCAATGACCCCATTCATGATTTTCTAAGTAGGATGTCCAATATTGAATCTTCTAGTTTATGATCTAAAACCACCTTCTCTTATGAACAAATTTTTATTGAGCCTATCCACCCATATGTTCATGTCAAACCTTATCACCTACATTGGGAACTCCCTAAATTTTTTAAATTCAATAGCAAGGAGGACCCTCAATAACACATTCACACCTTTAGGCATGCATGCTATCTCATTGCACATTATCAAGACCTCACGATCTGTACTTTCCCATGTCATTGGTTAGGCCCATTTTGGATTGGTACATCGACATTACTCAACACTCCCTCTTTTCATTCACCCAACTTACGCAATTTTTCTTAGAGCATTTCTCCATTAATATTGTTTGACAAATCACCATCACTAACCTCTATGCCATTTAATAGTTTGACGAAAATCCATCACAATTTTTATCAATAGGTGGTGTGGCATCATTAATCAGCTATCCTTCTCCCTTCCCCAAGCTAAGATTGTCAAACTATTGTCTTGATAATGTGAGAAGAATATCTTTTCAACTATTCAAACCTAATATTTTCAAAGTTTTGAGGAGGCCTTCATCATGGCTCGCAAACTAAAGATTTGTGCCCTTAAGGAATGACATGTCAAAATTTAATCCAACAAGCCAAATATCGAATTCATCAAATTTTCTACACATAACAAAAATATAAAAATGCAACCAATTTTGTCGTTATTAAATATTATTCTACATCCCCTATCATAATGATCCTCCACAAAGGAAACGCATCAAACTACTCCAACTATACTCTCCTAAGAGAATCATATAGTTATATCTTTTATAAACTCATGGAAAATACCATCAAGTGCACGATCATGATATTGAAAAAATGTCGCATCTTCAAAGACCTTTTCCAACACCTTATTGATCATGGGGGCCTTCAATTGGATAATCATAATGCCCCTCCTAACCAACCATTAAACCTATTCAAACATCCCTTCCTAATCATTCACCAAATAAGCAAACAAATCTTTCCACAACTTAGCAACCCATTGCTCATACAATAAAAACCATCGGTATGGATTCAACACCATCACTCGTACCCATTGTCCCTTCATCCATCATACCCACATCTATTCCCTCAACATCTATCTCCACATATCTAACCATGTTGGCATTTGTACCCATGTCTACACCTATTGTCCCTTTATCCACCACATCCGCATCTACTACACTCGCATCTCTTATAGCTACATCATTGCATATATATATACATACATTTTATCTATATCTTTTACACCTACATGTATTATACCCATACCCATTCCCACATATGTTTAAACATATACTTATACACCCATGCATACAACCCTCCTATACCAACACGTATAATTAAATACACACTAGCACCTAAATCTAATCCCATATCCACAAATTCCCTTCAAAAATCTACTAAGAAGACACCTTCTCTTGATGAAACCATAAAGGATTTCCCAATCCCATATCTATCTCCAACAACTACCACTATTCCTGTATAAACAACATCAAAACTCACATGGTCTTCAACTCCTTCCGATCTCATGAAATGTCTCATCTAAAAACCAATCCCATCTTTAACCCCCATATTTTTGACAAAACCTACATCTGCATCACCTAGTTCTACCTCTAGGGATCCCATGGTTGAAAACATCATGATCCCCGCTAAGGGTAAAACCTCGCAAAACAATCCAAGAACTTTTGCGTCCCTAGTTAGAAGTCTCTCACCCATCAAGCATAAGAAGTTGGAGCTTACAAATACCCCTTCGAAACCCCATCAACCTAAACAACCAAACATCTCATCTTCCATCTTAGGACCCCACTCATCTATCTTGGGATTATGCCCTTCATCCAAATCCCCCATTATTTCCAAATATGGATTGAAACCATTCATTTCACCTTCAAAATAAAAAGCATCTAAATTTTAATTGGAATCTAAAGGACTTATTAATCACCATAAGATTAAAGCACCTATGTTGTTTTCATCATCCTTGCCCAAACCAAATCCACCTATAATCCATAAGACTTCATCTTCCCAAACCCCATCGAGCTTACAATGAATTCCTTCAACGTCTCATCCAAGCATCCGCAATCACCCTTCCTCCTATCACACCCTTTGACCCACACTAGTTGAAACCCACATGGTTTCATTCCAACACCATATGTGCCTAAGATCATGTCCTGGACTCGACATAGAATATTATAGTGCCCTTAGAACCTATATTAACAGATCATCGAAGAATATGATCTCCCATCAAATAATACCACCCTCTCCCATTTGCCACTCCATCCATAACTAAGCCAAATCCTCCAAACAAGTCCATAACCTCTAGATCTACTTCCCGAGCCACCTCTTTTTCTACCATCACACCACCAACTTCCACTTCTCCTAAGGATTGTCCTCCTCTATATATATATATATGTCATTTGTATCACTATATATATATATATATATATATATGTCATTTGTATCACTAATTGTTCTCACCCTCACGATTCCCAACCATCTTCCCAATCCAAACAAATAGTTGTCATTGTTCCTCCTTTTGATGAGACGACTTCACCCCCTTCTTCATCTAAGGCCAAGGTGTCAATCCTAGCCGCATCACACCCAAAAGCATTCCACCATCAAACAAAGCATCGTAAAACATTTACATCAGGATCTTGTTAATATGTCCCTCTATGATCTCATCCAAATATCTCTGAATCATTGACATGCTCTTATTGAAGTCTTCTACTATATACTTATTGATGTATCCTAAATTGATTTTCTGTTTGAAAGCAAAAGAAGAAGGCGTAAAGGATTTAAAACTCACCAAACTTGTATGAGGTCTTTGATTAATTACATGCACAACTGATATGGGAATGAATTCTTGGTGCATGAGTCACTAGTTTCCTAATATTAAGGGAAAACACTTTGATGTATTAAGGAAAAATCACAAAATACTTTTGCTAAGTTAAACATACACATTAATATCGTAAAATGATTTTAATCAAGATGAATTCAACATTCACAAAATTAATGGAACATACACAAAACTACAAATAATTGGAAAGGCAGAAAATACTTCACATTCGGAGGGAAAAACTGCGTAAATCTTGCTTCAGCTCTTTATATAAAAGTCCTCCTTTGTGCTTTGCAAAGGCACACAATATATAGCAAAATTAATTCACCCACCCTTCCTAAAAATAGGCTAAAATTGTACTCACCCATACATCCTATTTTTATCCTTTATTTAATAATAAATAAAGGAATAAAATAAAGAAAAGTAATACAAAGAGGCATTAATAGCCTTTGATTACATCACAGTCAAACTGTAGTTGACTGTTCTATTTTAAAGAAAAGAATGGGTGAATAATTTGCTAATAATAAATATTACTTGATGAGTAAGTCTCCTTCTTTGTGCATGTAAATTTGTCTCTTGTCTGTTATGTCCTTTTGTGAAAGAATGTAAAAATACTCATGTGCAAGAAAATGAATACTTTTGATCTCCAATACTTAGAAAAATTATTCACTTCACTGTGGGGACCACCGGACATGTGCAATCATAATTCACTTCTTGTTTTGTGAAAAATAAGGTAATCAAGTCTTCAAAAGGTTGCTTACATTCTGATGTAAACCTCTACTCTATCCCTTGTGATCAATGAAAAAATTTCATTCCAAGTCATGTCCAATCCATTATAATTAGTGGGGACCACCTTTGCAGTTGACCACTAGTCTTCATTTGGTTTGGCCACCCTTGTGGACTTAGCACATTATTATGTTTTGAAATAAGACAAGGGGCACTTTGTAAAATGGTCACCATATCATACTCGACCACTTTTGATGACCATACAAATTTACTTGGTTTGATTGACCAGCTTCGCATAACATATGGTCACTATAGTGCTTGGCCACTTTTGGGTTATCATTGCATTGTATAGTTGGTTGGCCACTTTGATTACTTGGGACATATATTATCGTTTAGACTTTAGAAATTCAATATGCATTAATTTTGTTTTAATCATGGGGCTGGCCCCTTCGTGACGATCACTCACCCCTTTATCATTTGTTGGTGACATGGTTAACTTAGGTAGAGTTTGCGTCGGTATTTAGTGATCGATTCGACCGTCATTGGTATCCTTTCGATTTGTAGCCTTTGATCTTGACCCTCGATTAGGGTTTCTGACTTGGCATTTTAATGTTCCAGCTATTAATGTGACTATGGTGATTTTCTTTGATAGTTGGTGATCAGTTTCCAATGGTTGATCCATGTACCATTGAATCTTAGGCCGTCAATCTTTGATCCATGGTTAGGGTTTTAACCCTGCAATTAAAGTGGTCAGTGGCATCTTGATCATGGTGGTTTGTGTTGATTTTGGAGATCGACTTGAGGACATTGATCTTGTGTACCTTTTCTTCTCTACCTTTGATTCTTTGACTGTGGTTGAGTTTCATTTAACTCATCTCTCGAGTTTACGTGGTAAAGATCACTTGACCTTAATGATCACTTCATTTTAGATTTTTGGCTTACGGGCAAAGCCGTATCAAATTTTTGGCTTAGCGCCATTGTTGAATTTTTTAAAGCTAGGTTTAGTCCATTTTTTCGGAATTCTTATCCTTCGAGCATTTGTATCTTTTGTCTCTGATCTGTTAGAGTTTTCCTGAGCAAGCCTTTTGGGGAGGTTCTACCATTGTTGTAGACTTTGAGCTCAGTTTTACGTTATTCTATTTTACAAGACTTAGGGCTTAAACATATATATTTTTGTTATCATCTTGAGTTCTTTTTCAAAGCTCTGTTATCGCCATGGATGTTTTCTTGAGCTTCTATGATTTTTCTAGTTTTATGCATCTGCTCAATATTTGTGAGTGAATCATAGTTGATGCCAGCCACCATGAGTGGTTATAGGTGAGCTAATTTTTCTCTTGCACACGTACACTTCTATTTTCATTTTCTTCCTTGGATATGTCACTGAAACTCTTGAAAATATTTGTGGGTTTTGTGATTTCTTGCTTGTTCTTGACTCCCGAGTTTGAAACTTCTCATGAGCATATGGATTTATTGTTTCATCATTCATTTGTTTGAAAGTTACGACTGTTCAATTATAAATGGTGAGTTCTTGTCTCTTATTCTGATTTCTTGATACCCATTAATGGGTTTTGTGATTTCTCGGCCAGAATCTTATACTTTTCTCACTCTCTACTTTGAACTTGAAACTGATTTCAAATGGAATAACAATTTATGAAATAATTCAATATTTCTTTAACTTGGATATGAATGCATTTCTGATTCAAATCTCCTCCACTTGAGTTTGTGTTTTGAATACGATTTAAATCTCTATTTACTTGTTACTCACTTTCATTCCTTATAAATTCTCCCTTGAATCTAGACTGTTATACTTTATGTTGTATTTGTAAAAAAATATCTTTCTTGATGATCTTTCGAGGGTTTAGGACCATTGGCTTTGGGTATGCATGTGTCTCTAATTTGAAGCTTGTTCTCGGTCAATCCTTGAGCCTTTTCTAGAAACCCTAGATATTCTTGATTATGCTTTGCATTCTATCTTCTTTGAACTTGATGAAAGACTTGAACAACTCAGATGCCTGACCATTTGATATTAGTTTAGTCTCAAACTCTTTGTGTCCTATTTTGAGCTCCTTTGGGTTCCTTATAAGAATGATCATGGATCACTCTTCATTCTCTAGGACCCTAGACCTTCATTGTTTTGATCTCTGAAACTCATGACAAATTTCTTAGTGACTCAAGACCCTGTTCAAATCTCTACATAGCTTTTATCTATTTGGTCTCACCATATGACTGTGCATTGAATTTTGAAGTTATATTTGCTTCCTTACATATTTTTCTAGCCTCGAGTTGTTGTAGCTTATTCTAAAAACACTATCTTTGAATTTGATGAGCTTTGAATATTGTTCTTCTCTTGTGGTAATATCTTTTGTATCACTTAAAATCACTACTCTTTGAGTTCATAGTGTTATAGTTGTATGCTTTCTTTATTCAAATCATCAATTGAATGTTGAATTTATGTTTAATTTATTTATATTCATGGCAATCATAACTACTTCTTTTTATTAACTCATGGTGGTAACTTTTAAATGTAGACTATGTGAATTAGTGTTCCTTAAATTTATTGCTTTAACCTTCACTTGTTGAATACTTGCAAATATGCCTTTCTTCATAAATACTATGTCATTTGATCATCTCTTGAACCTATGTACTTATCCTTTTGATTCATTTATACCGATTGTTTTCACATTTGAAATCTAGAATTCAAATGCACTCTTATTTGAATTGTTGCATTATGTATTACTTATTTGATCTAATTTTAGTTATCTTCTAAAAATACTTTTTCTAGTAATTTTTAATCTGCAAAATTTAAATTAATCATTCATTTAGATGCTTCATGGCTTGTTCTTGGGGCTTTAAATCTGATAAATGTTATCTTTGATCATGCCATGTATTATTTGCTTTCTGCATTACTATTTGATTTACATATAGCTTTTAAAGCATGCATTAGTTTAAAATAACATGATGGAAAGATGTAAAATGTCCATTTTACATGGCGAAAGACCTATCAAAAAATTTTTAATTTTTCTTTCTTTTTCTCATTAAATTTTATCTTTCTTTAACTAACCTTTTTTTGATTTAACTTCACCTTTAAATTCTGATTTTCTACTTCACCTTTATTTGAGTTGTATTCTTCCTTTCAGAATAGTTGTTAAACTTTGTGACTTATTTCATATTGTACAATTATACGTATTTATGTATCATGGATAGAAGTCATTAAATTCTGCAATCTTTATCTAACAATGAGGCACTATAAGACATGATTTTATTTCTTCTTGATTGACATGTACATGTACCTACACATTTAAGAAAACAATTAGAAAATATTTAGGATTTTTGGCCTCTCTTATGTCCATAGTTTTTTTTCTTCTCTCTCTCTTATTTTTGAGTGAGTAAATCATGTATGTTTTACTAGAAAAGTAATTTTATCAGTTGTGCCTTTGATCTTCATGTAATTTATATCTCCTGTTGTTAAGAGATCCATCTGCATGAATTTGGATAGTATAGGAATATGGATTAACCCTGAGCTCATAAAATGATAGTTTTCTCTTTTTTTGTTTTTAGGTACATTGCTTTTCTAGCAACGAGATGAAGAGGGAAAAAGCTGGAGATGGAGATGCATCAAAAAAAAAAACCCCCAAGGCAATGATGGGTTCATTCATACTCCTCTATTTTCTCTTTCATGCATATGTACCTCTTATTTCAGTAGTTGTATTTTACTTTTTAATTACATCCCATGGCTTGTGTGGGAACATTTGAAATTCCTTATGAATAAAACATTGAATTTTGAAAATTGAGTTGTGTATTTATTTATACATTTCAGCTTTCTATATGGATTGTATGATGAATTAAACAACTCAATAATATAATTGAATGTCTTAATCATGAAGGAAAGAACCTTAAAGAATACCTATAACATTTAGCAATGAACTTTGATTGTTGCAATCTATAATTATGATTGTTGTTCCAAAACTTAACACTTCATCTATTCTACAATTCAATGTCTTCATCAAGATAACACATCTGTCCTTTGGGGCTTTGTGTTCTTTTGTGAAGATAGTCATGAAATTGCAAACTATGTGATCTGTTACATTTTGTAACAACACACATAGCTACAAATTTCATGTAATCATTAATTAATTCAATAGAAACAATATTGACTAAAAGAAACTCCCCTAGCTTAGGTTCACTTCACCAATGCCATCCATCATAACAAAGTTTTGAGTTGCCCATTTTTGCACAAGTGCAAAAATTGTCAACATTTCTAGTGATCTATGGGGAAAGCTTCTGCTAGCTTGTAAACCAGTAGTGCCTTTCTCTTGTCCATTGGGCATGGAGTCCAAAGCATGTAACCAAAATCTGCCTTTCTGAAGGTCCAACCCTTCCAAAATGAACTAAAACTAGAAAGGATCTAGTAAACCAGATCACATGCATGAATGCACTTATTGAATTGAAAAACATTGCAATGTGCAGAACTACACTTATTGAAGGGAAATCCTACTCTAAATAGACACTATAGGATTTTCAATAATAATGTTTGAGAAACATACCATTCACAGGAATGGGAAGTTCCTCTCCATTCAGCCTTGAGAGCTGAAAAGCATTGTGTTCTTTGCAAGCTGAAATCATGTAAGGACCACTCCAGATTGTATCAAACTTTGTGTGTCTTCCTGGCTTTGCATGATCAACATCCCACTTTAACACAATATCTCCTTCATTGAAGATTCTAAACTTAGCCTTTCTTATCAAAATTCTTCTTCATCTGTTTTGATTCTTTTCCATGTTCACATGAGCTTGATCTCTTAGCTCTTGTAACTCCATTAATTCTACATAACGAACCTGCAATGGTTCATTCTCAAGCAGCTCCATTTGATGTAGAAAATCTAATGTAGGTAACTCAACTGAAATAGGCATTCTTGCTTCTCTTTCCATAAACAAGTTTGTATGGTGAATTGCCAACTGATCTTTTAGGAGTCACTCTATCAGCCCAAAGTGTTGAATTCAACATTAGATGCCAAGCTCTCTGGTTATCTTTGAGTGTTCTTCTGATGATCCTTAAAATATTCTTGTTAGTACTTTTAGCTAACCCATTACCTTGTGGGTAATAATTAGATGAAGAACTTAAATAAATTCCATGGTTGATAACCCAATCTATTACCTTTGCACCAAGAAATGCTAAAGCATTATCTGAAATGATAGTTGTTGGAACACCAAATCTACAAACTATACCTTCATAAAAGGATAGTATCAAAGTTTCATTAGCATCTTTCAAGGCTATTGCTTCAGTCCAGCATGTAAAGTAATCTGTAGTAGTCAAAATCCACTTGTGTCCTTGTGATGAAGGTGGGTTTATCATGCCAATAAATTCAAGACCCCACTACATAAAAGGTTGATCAACTGAAATAGGTTGTAAGGGCAGCAAAGCTAAACATTCTTTTCCAACAAAGAAAGCACATTTCTTACACTTTCTGATCCATTCAAAATAGTCCTTGAATATGTTGGGCCAATAGTAACCAGCTTTCATAATTTTTAAGGTTGTGGTATGTGCTGAAAAATGACCTCCTACAGGTCCTTCATGGAATTTTGATAATAATTGCTGAATTCTATCATAATCAACACATCGCAACAAGATTCCATTTATATCTTTTTTAAATAACACACCATCAATAAAAACATAAGGTACAACTTGTAACCTAAAATACCTTCATTTATTCTTGTCCATACCTTCTAGATAAATTCCATGTTGTAGATAGTTAACTAAATCAGTCATCCATCTTGATTCTGAACTTCTTGAGCAAGTTTAGGTTGCTGATTTTCTAGCTTTGCACCATGATGTCTGATTGCTGATATGTAACTTCAGCATGTTGTTTTGGATCTTCTATTCTATAGCCTGTTATTTTTCCATATCAGCAATTAGATGCTCACACAAACCTTTACCTCAAACTATCTTTGCAACACGGATATCAACATCATATTCCATGACCTTTCGTTATCCATCTTCTCTTTTCTCATTCAATTCTTTATTTAACAAGAAATATTTTACACTTGGATGAGAAACAAGAACATGAATTTTGTTGTTTGAAAGCATGTACTTAAAATTCTTTAGTCCTCTGACTACTAAAAGTACTTGTTTTTCAAGAAATGTGTACCTTGTTTCATAATCATGCAAAATTTGTCCAAAGAAAGCAATTGGTTGCTCAATATTTTCATCATTAACTTGAGTTAATATGGTGATATTGTTTCAGCTCCTACAAGTGCATACATTGTAAAATCTTTATCAAAATTTGGATTTGCAAGAGTAGGAGCTTGAGAGATGGCTGTTTTAATTGCTTCAAACCCTTCTCTCCCTTCATTGGTCCAAGAGAAAGTCTTCTCTTTCTTTAACATAGTTGTCAATGGTTTAACCAATGCTGCAAAATATGGAACAAATCTTCTAACAAAGTTGATTTTCCCAAAAAAATTTGTAATGCCTTCTTGTGATGAGGTAATGATAGTTGTGATATGGCTTCAATTCTGAAAGGGTCAATTGCTAAACCTTGTTTAGAAACAATATGACCAAGTAATTTACCTTGATGTACTAAAAGATAGACTTTTTGGGATTCAAAGATATTCCAAACTATCTGCATAACTAAAAATTCTACCTTAGATGTATTAGATGTTCATCTTTGAATTTTTTTGAAAATACAGTAACATCATCTAAATAAACCAAGATGCATTTATTTAACAAGCTATGAAAATCCATGTCCATTGCACGTTGAAACATTGCACCAACATTTGAAAGGCCAAAAGGCATTCTTTTGTAAGCATAAGTACCCCACTTGGTGGTAAAAGTTGTTTTGTACCTATCTTCTTCTCGACTAGAATCTGATTGTATCCACTATAACCATCTAGAAGAGATAGTCTATCTAAACTAGAAATTGTTCTTAAAATTTGATCCATATTTGGAAGTGGGTAATGATCTTTTAATGAAGCTTTATTAAGATCTCTAAAATCCACACATAATCTGATTTCTCCATTCTTTTTCCTAATCGACAAGAAGATTGGCTACCCAACTTGAATGCTTAACTGAAAGATAATACCTGATTCGATCAACTTAGATAACTCTTTCCTCATTAGAGGCTCTATTTTGGGATTTACAGCCTCTATTTTTTCCTAACTAGCTTGGAATTTGGCTGTAATTCAATAGTATGTTGTGCCAAAATGGGATCAAACCCTTTCAGGTCTTGGTATTTCCAAGTGAAAACATCTTTAAATTCCTTGCAAAGATTAATAAAGAATTTTTTTTCACTAGAGAACATACCTTTCCAAAAAAATTTTTTTCCTTCATCAACTAAGATCTCTTCATAGTTATCAACATGTGTTGACATCTTAGTTTTGTCTTTCCTTAACTGATCATCAGTGTTGAAGATGTCTTCTAATGTGACCAAGCCTTGAGGTAGTTTATTCATCTTTAATTGAACAATCTGGTCACCATATAAGTGTTGTAATTTATCTTGATTTACTGCAAAAATTCAGCTTCTTGTTGTAAAAACCTATAATTTGTCATCATTTTCAAAAACCTACCAATTCAAATCATTATCAGGTATAGAAGGCCTGAAAATCAACTTTATGTGAGGTTGAATCTCATTTTTTTAATCTGTTCCAAGCACTTCAAAACTAGCACCAATTGTTGCAAGTCTATCTGCATGCTTATTTTCTATTCTAGGAATGGACTGATATTAATAGCATTGAAATATTCCATTAAGTTTGAAACTCTATGTCTATAAGACTTCATTAATGGATTCTTACAAACATTGAAATTTCTTACTTGATTGATAACCAACTCAAATCACCAAAAATTTGTAGCATGCTAATACCTCTCTTTTCTGGCCCAAAGTAAGCCATGAATTAATGCTTTATATTCAACCACATTACAAGTGCATGAAAATTGGAGACTCAAAGCTGAAAAATACCTTTCATTTGTGGGGAAGTGAGCATCAAACCTGCTCCTTGTCCTTTCTTGTTCTTAGCTCCATCAAAATGAAGCTTCCAAATCCCTTCTACTTGCATTTTTTTTTTTTGGACAACAAGGGAATTGGTGTGTTTTCCTCATGCAAAGGAAATACACACCAAACATATGTTCTTCAACTTCTTTGAAAGGATCATGAGCATGTTCTTCATGTGTCTTTTCATCCATAAATAGGTTAGAAACACCATCTAATGCTGAAACATGAGTTGTATTATCAAAATCAGATTGGTCTAAGGATGCATAATTAGCTAATGCATTAGAAGCATGAGGCTCAATGTGAAATCTAGCCAATGGTTCTAAATTGATAGTAACTTTGGTTCCATAACGTGTAGTGAAAAATAAGAAGACCAATCTGAAGAGAGATAACCTCCTATTTTTGCTGAAATCTCTAGATAAGCATATAACAAAGTAAGGAGGTAAATCCACAATAATAATATCTTGCAAAATGGAAACATTTGGGAAGCATGCAATGTTACCTCTAGATTTATGATGACACCAATATATTTGTTGCAGTTCCATCAAGTTAGTAAACACACTCTTCTCTAGGTTCATAATGCAAACCCAATTTTTCTGCAATTGCTTTTGGCATAATTGTGCTACTTGCACCGTTGTCCACCATACAGTTATGAACAAGATGTTCTCCAATAATCAATGATAAATAAAATGGTGGTGGCTTCTTGATGTCATGAGCATTTAAAACCTTTTGAACCATCCATTTAACTTCTTTAATGCGGTCTTGTTCCATTGTTCCAAGGACCATATCTATTTTTTTATGAACTTCCTTTTCTATTGTTTTTGAAGAAATCTGCAGCTTAGCAAGTTCATGAGAAAGTAAATCTTGTTGTCCTAGAATACTTAGAGCATCCCACATTGAGATGTTAACATTATGCTTTTTCATTACATCAACAATGTTAAAAGAAGCAACAATTTTAGAGACAAATTCTATTGTTTTAGCATAGGCTTTAGTGAAAAATTGATTCTACTTTAGCTACTTTTTGATATCTGAGGTATAAATAACCTTCTTGGATCAATTGTAGTTGGTTTTTTTGCTCTTTACCAACTGAAACACTTTATTTTTTTTTGGAAAAAATAAACTATTAGCTGGTTTTGGCCTTTGTAGTTGTTTTTTTATCGGTGAAATGGGCAAAATGGGCCTATTTTGTTGTTTTTTACTTTCTGCAGCCTTTTCTTGAGCCCTAGTAGTAACTGCAATGAAATCATCCTCACTAAAACTGACTAAGTTCTATTCAGGTGCCTTCTAAACATGAGTTTCTTTCTTCCCACCCTCCATTTGAGGCATGAATAATGTCTCAGATTGAGGTTGTGCAACAAGACTTATGTTCAAAAAAAGCATTTGGGAAACTTGCAGCTGAATGAGGTTGATTACAAGGTTGACACCACTCTTCTATAGCCATATTAATTGGGACTAAAGCATTAGATGAACTAGGAGCCTTTGGGTCAAACTACCTTTGCTGATAAGGCTTGCCTATAATTTTGATTTTGTTGGTAAGGCTACCTATTTTGTTGGTTTTGCTGATAAGGAGCTTGATAAGGTCTGCTAGGTAATGCAAGTCTATTTTCAATTGAAGTCAACTTGTTTCCCATAGTCTGTAAATATTTAAACACATCATCTGATGGGGCTGCAATACAGGTTCTATAATCATGATAGGTTGTGGAATAGGTGCTAAATCTGCCAAAAAAGGCATTGAAGGCCTTGGTGCTAACTTTCAGCTTGAATAAGACTATTTTCAGCTCATATGTGATATCATAAGCATCCAGGAAGAGTTTCTCCTCCCATAGACTAAATCATAGTTGAAATATCATTATTTAATGCTCTAAGATAATAAAGAAAAGCATGATCAGCTTGAGGCTTAACACTTGCTGGAATTCTTTCCCAAGTTCTAGAAAAATGAATGTTGAAACTAGACATAAATTCATGAGGAGCTCTTTTAATGGTAGACATATTGTTATAAGAGATATAAATGATCTTGAATTATCTTGAAATTGTTTCAGTAATTTACCACCTAAATCATCCCAAGTTCTTATGCTTCCAATCTCTAGATTTCTATACCATTGCAAGGCTTTCCTTTAAAGGATGCAGCTAAAAGTCTCAAAGCCACATCTTCATGAGTAATATTATGGACTGCACATATGGCTACAACATCTTTAATGTGCTCTATAGGTGTAACCTGATTTTCACCCATGAATGTAGGCAAGCTTTTCATGGCAGCATTGAGGGATATCATGATAAACTGGGATTACTAATGGGCTACCATTAGTAAAGGTCACAAAATTCCTAGGTGGTTGAATAGCCATTTGAAAAACTAGGATCTGAATGAAAATATTGACACGTGGTGAAGGAAGATTGGGAGGAGGATTACCAAAACTAGGTCTATTATAAGGTAAAAGTATTACCAACTCTTCTCCTTCTTACAAAATTCAAAGGTAAAGAAATAAAATCAGAAGGAATTCCTCTTACCGATGATCTTGTAGTCACTTTAGGCATGGAACATGCTGCAATACTAGTCTGAAATCAAACTTTACGAGTCACCAAATAGATCTTTAAATCTTTAGAATAAATTTTTGCAACTTGTTGATCCAAAAGTAACTTTTTCTTTGTAAATCTGTTGTAAATTGTTGTATTTTGATTGTAGATCGATTCGTTCATCCCACCAGAGCATGCCAAAATTGTTATCTCTCAAAAGTGCACCCTATAGAGAGATGGTTGCAGGTGTTCTAAGCTTGCAAAATTTTATCTCTCTTTCATAGATACAATGGAAACACCTCAGGTCTGTGGGTATACCTATTTTGAGGTGAGTCTCCTCAGTATCAAGGCCGGTTCCTTATTGATGTATCCTAAACTAATTTTTTGGGGTTTGAGGGTAAAAGATGACTATAAAAGGATTTAAAACTGAGGTGATACACCAAACTTGTATGAGGTCTTTGACTGAGTACATGCACAATTGATATGGGAATGAATTCTTGATGCACAAGCCAACAATTTTCTACAGAATATTAAAGGCAAACACTTTGATGTATTGAGGGAAAATATCACACAATAATACTAAGTTAAACATACACATTAATATCATGCAAAATTACTAAATTTTCAATAGGGTAAGATGATTAATCAGGAATTCAACATTCACAAGATTAATGGAACATACACAAGACTACAAATAATTGGAAAGGCAAAAAATACTTCTCATTCAGAGGGAAAAACTAGCAAAAATCTACTTCAACACTCTTGTATCTAAAATTCCTCCTTTGTGCTTTGCCAAGGCACACAATATATAGAAAAAATTAATTCACCCACCCTTCCTAAAAATAGGCTAAAATTTTACTCACCCATGCATCCTATTTTTATCCTTTATTTATTAATAAATAAAGGAATAAAATAAATCAAACTAATACAAAGAGGCATTAATAGCCTTTGATTACATCACAGTCAAACTAAAGTTGATTGTTCTATTTTTAAGAAAAGAATGGGTGAATAATTTGCTAATAATAAATATTTCTTGATGAGCAAAGTCTCCTTCCTTGTGCATGCAAATTTGTCTTCTTGTCTATTATGTCCTTTTGTGAAGGCATGTAAAAATACTCTCTGATGCAAGAAAATAAATACTTTTGATCTCCAATACTTAGCAAAAATTATTCACCTCACTGTGGGGACCACTGGAGCACATGTGCAATCATAATCAACTCTTATTTTGTGAAAAATAAGGTAATCAAGTCTTTAAAAGGTTGCTTGCATTCTGATGTTGACCTCTGCTCTATCTCCTTGTGATCACATGAAAATTTACATTCCAAGTCATGTTCAAACCATCACATTAGTGGGGACCACCTTTGGTTGTGAGCACTAGTCTTCATTTGGTTTGGCCACTCTTGTGGACTTAGCACATTATTATGTTTTGAAATAAGACAAGGGAGACTTTGTAAAATGGTCACCATATCATACTCGGCCACCTTTTTTGACATGACATTACTTGTAATTTTCTTGTCACCTTACATTACTTTTGCAACATTTTTGATTGGAATATATAAATATGGTTAAATAGTTACCTTTTGGGTGATCATTATCATTACATGTTTGTCACATTTTTAATATTTTGTTTGGACATATAGTTTTAGACCTTTTGAAGTCAATATGCAATGATAATTTTGTTTTAATCATGGGGTTGGCCCCCTCGTGATGATGACTCACCCTTTATCATTTTTTTGGTGGCATGATTAACTCTAGAACGAGTTTTTTGAAATTTGTGATCGAATTTCACCATCGATTGATATCCTTTCTTTTTAACTCTTAGTTCGTCGATCTCATCACCCTTGGTTAGGGTTTCAACTTGCATTTTAATGTTCGGTGCTAATGGTGATGATGGTGGTTTTATTTGATTTTTGATTGATTTGGTGATTGATTTGCGTATCGTTTCTTCTCTATGATTGTTGATCTCAATCATGGTTAAGATTCTTTGACTCATGGTTAGGGTTTGGCATCCAAATTAAAGTGGTCATTGCACTTAATGATCAATTCATTTGGTTTTTGATTTTGGAGATGATCGACTTGAGGACGTTTATCTTGTGTTTTGCTTTCAGCTTGGCTCTTTTTCCTTTAAATGGTCTCTATCCTTTGATTCTATGATCTGTGTGTTTATTTTGTTTTCATTTAACTCATCTCTCATGTTTGTGTGTTAAATATCCCTTTTACCTTAATTTGATCACTTCATTTTGGATTTTCATCTTATTGAAATTGATTCTCTTTGCCTCTTAGCAAAGTTTTGGCTCGATGTCATTGTTTGAAGTTTTTTTGAACTTTTTTTATCCATTTTTTCGACCTTTTGTATCCTTCTTGAGCATTTATATCTTTGGTGAAGTTATGATCTCGAATAGAGTTTTCTTGAGCAAGCCTCTTGGGAGGTTCTACCATTGTTGTCTTTTTGAGGAACTCAATTTTACGTTATTCTTCTTTGCTTATTATGGGGCTTTGAACATGTTTTTTCTTTTTTTGTCTTGAGTTTTGAAAGCTCTGTTATCACCATGGACATTTTCTTGAGCAACTATGAGTTTTCTGGTTTCATGCCTCTGCTCAATATTTGTGAGTGAATCATAGTTTAATGCCAATTTGGAATGCTTGAGTGGTTATAGGTGAGCTAATTTTTTTTCTTCACACGTACACTTCTATTTTCATTTTCTTCCTTGGATATGTCATCTTTAAACTTTCTTGAAAATATTTGTGGGTTTTGTGATTTTTGGTTCCTTCTTGACTTGAGACTCTCGAGTTCAAAACTTCTCATGAGCATATGGATTTCTTGTTTCATCATTCAATGTTTGAAATTTTCGACTTTTTGATTTAATCGTGGTGAGTTCTTGTTTCTTATTTTATTTCTGATACCCATTAATGGGTTTTGTGATTTCTCATTCAATATTGAGCTATACCCTTCTTCACTCACTTGATCATCTCAAAACTTGAAACTTTCATTTCAAATGGAATAATGATTTCTAAAATAATTCAATATTTCTTTAACTTGGATGTGATGATGTTTTCGATTCAAATCTTCTCACTTGATTTTCTTTGTGTTTCATATCATTGAGCTTTAAACCTTACTTTACTTTTTTTGCTACTTTGCACTTTCATTTCTTTAAATTATCCTTTTAAATCTTGAGTAATTTTATTTTTATGTTGCATAAAAACTCTCTTTTTTGATGGTATTTTGAGGGTTGAGGACTTCATATATTTTTTTTTTGGGTATGCATGTGTCTCGATTCATTGAATTTAAATTCTTTTCTATTGAGCCTTTTTGAAACCTAGATATTCTTGATTATGCTTAATGCTTTCTATCTTCTTTGAACTTTTTGAAAACTTCAAATTTTCGGCCATGACTTGATATTTTAGTCTCGGACTTTTTTTCTTATTTTTTTTCTGAGTTTATTTGTTTCTTTCTTTTTGAGAATTATATTTTCATTTCTTCATTTTCTAGGCCCTAGACCTTCATTGTTTTGATTTACTGAAACTTGATAGTTCTTAAGATTAACTTAGATAAGCTTTGACTTCAAGACCATTTTCTCATTTACATAGATTTTATCATTTTAGTCTCACCATACGATTGCTTTTAAATTTTTTGAAGTTATATTTCTTCCTCACATATTATGATAAATGTCAAGCTTTTCTAGCTTACTTTTTGAAAAAAAACTATCTTTGAATTTGATGAGATTTGAATATTGTTCTTCTTTGTGGTAATATCTTTACTAAAATTTTAAAATTTATGCTTTTTTCAATTTTTAAGTTTAGATGTTTTAATTCCTTTGCTTTTTTCATTTTTGTGTCAGTGAATTGAGATTATCATTTTATTCATGAATGATAATTTTTTTCTTTTCATAACTCATGGTGGTAAAATTTTTTAAATCTTTTTAGATGTGACTTGTTAAATATTTATAGCCAATGTATGATTTCCTTTTTAGATCATTTCATTTTGAATACTTTCTTCAAATATTTGACTTCCTTGAATAAAGACTATGTCATTTGATCATTCTTGATCTTTCCTATTATGTCCTCTTTTGTTCATTTTATACTTGATTTTTTTCATTTCTTTTCTTTTCGTGCATCTTATTTCAAATGACTCTTTTATGCATGCTTAAATTTATGTCAATTTTATGATATTATTTTCAAAATTTTCTCATTTCACTTTATTCCATTGTTTTTGTATTAAATGCAACTTTTTCTTCAAATATAGTTTTATCAATGCTTCATTGAATTTGTTTGTTGGGGGTTGTTGAAGATCCTGATAAATAAATTCTTTTTGATCATGCCATGCATTATTTGCTTTATGATTACTTATTTGATTTACATATAGCTTTTAAAGCATGCATTATTTAAAAACAACATGATGGAAAGATGTAAATGTCCATTTTACATGGCGAAGCCCTATCAAAATTTTCTCATATTTTTTTTTATCTTTCATTAACTTTTTTTTCTTTTTTAATCTTATCTTTTATTTAACTTCAAACATGTACCTTTATTTCTCAAGTCTGATCTTCTTCTTGCTTCATTTCTTAGCTGAAGTTGTATTCTTCCTTCATACCACTATATGTACTTGTGACTTATTCAATCTTGATGTATCATGGGATAGAAGTTTATTAAATTCTACTAATCTTTATCTAACAGTGTGGACTATAAGACATGATTTTATTTCTTCTTGACTGCAACTTATACCTACACATTTAAGAAAATAGTTAGAAAATATTTAGGCTTTTTGGCCTCTCTTATGTTCCATAGTTTTTCTTTTTTCTTCTCTCTCTTCTTTTTCTGAGTGATAAATCATGTATGTTGTTACAAAAGTACTTTTATCAGTTGTGCCTTTGATCCTCATGTAATTTATATCTCCTGTTGTTAAGAGATCCATCTGCATGAATTTGGATAGTATAGGAATATGGATTAACCCTGAGCTCATAACTGATAGTTTTCTCTTTTCTATTTTTCAGGTACAAAGTGCTTTTGAGCAAAGAAAGATGAAGATGGAGCAAAGCTGAGCTGAGATGCATCAATCAAAAAAAACCCCAAGGAATGATGGGTTCATTCATACTCATTATTTTCTCTTTCATGCATATGTACCTCTTATTTCAATAGTTGTATTTTACTTTTCAGTTACATCCATGACTTGTGTGGGAACATTTGAAATTCCTTATGAATAAAACATTGAATTCTGAAAATTGAGTTGTGTATTTATTTCTACATTTTAGCTTTCTATATGGATTGTATGATGAATTAAACAACTCAATAATATAATTGAATGTCTTAATCATGAAGGAAATAACCTTAAAGAATACCTGTAACATTTAGTAATAAACTCTAATTGGTGCAATTTGCAGCTTATGATTGATGTTCCAAAACATAACAATTCATCTATCTATTTTGAAATTCAATGTCTTCATCAAGATAACACACCTCTCCTTCGGGGCTTTGTGTTCTTTTGTGGGTAGTTTCAATATAACATCTTCCTTGGATTCCCCGGATTCATGCCATGTGTTATGTACCATCCAATCTCCATCAAAATATCAAATACGAACATGAGGGGAAAATCCATACATAGCCCATCAACCTTTCTCTATTCAAAGCATGTCCTATAAACTATCATCCAAATGACGTGCTCATCCCTAATCCATCCTCCATAACATCTACTATTTATTTCGTGCCTACACCCAAATTACCTAATGATGAATATCTTGATAATGTAATGTAGTGTCTCTCTCTGGGAGTATTGACTCCTTCATCGCAATTCTCTTCCCTCACTTAATCCACTTGGTAGGCTTGACAAAGCTCCTATGTATCAACCTAATTTCAGGGATATCATTCCCTTTGATCCACCTCATCCGAACACCAATATTACTTTTGGTGGCATCAATCACCCTTCCTCTCATATTTATAACAAACCCCACACAAATCCATAAACTACTGGATTTGACTTCCTCTATAACAAATCCTTCGCCTATACCTACCTCCACCACTATGCATGGAAGGGATTCAATGTTTGACATTATGAATAAGGTATGGATGATCTTGTCATTGACCAGTATTGTAAGCCTCGTGATAAATTCATACTATGATTCAAAGAGCAACCCACCACCCCCTCGCACATATTTACTATATATCTCCCATGCACATTGACTTGCCATCCAATCCTTCTATATTTAATGACACCATGGACATGGATGACACTGTGTCCCTTCACTTTGACTTTTTAATCTCCAAGATCACTTTTGGACCAGTCACTTATCAAGCTAAATATGAAACTAGGTCCCTTCTTCTCGTATTTCTTGACAAGATAGAGGAGGACTACCTCACCATCAAAATTATCGAGTGCAGCGATGATGATTCCGTTCTTTCCTACACGAGGTACAAGATCCCAATCTTCATAATACCTTACCTCTTGACACATCCACCCTTCTCAATGAATCCGCCATTGAAATCAATGTAGGGACTCTGTAAGAACCCCACATCCTTTAAGTTGGTCAATCTCTTGACCCACAAGAACTTGATACCTTTACCTATTTTCTATTTGAACATAACTAGGCCTTCACATGGTTGTACACCGATATGTAAGGCCTTGATCCCAACATCGTCATCCACAACATTTTCACCATCCCCAATGATAAGATGGTTAAGAAAATGTTACATCACATACATCCTCTCATATCCCTCCTTGATAAGGAAGAGTTACAATTCCTTCTATCTCGCCAACTTTATCCAACCCATAGACTATCCATAATGGGTGTTTAACATCGTACACATTGCCAAATCTTTCAAAAATCTCCACATTTTTTCCGAATTTTGATATTTAAATATCGCTTTCTCTAAAGTTGACATACTAACCATTCCTTCTCCATCCGACGATTCCATGGACATGGATGAAACCATGTCCTTTTCTTCTCGACATTTTTTAATCTTCGTGATCACTTTGGGATTGGTCACTTATCAAGTTAAAGGTAAAACTAGGTCCCTTCATCTTGTATTTTCTGATAACACAGAGGAGGATTCCCTTATCATCAACATTATCTAGTTTAGCGATGATGATTCCATTCTTTCATACATGGGGGAAGAAGATTACTATCTTCATTAGACCTTACCTCCCCGACACATCTATTCTTCTCAACAAATCCACCATCGAAATCAATGCGGGGACTCTGCAAGAACCCTACATCCTTAAAGTTGGCCAATCTCTTAACCCACAAGAACTTGAGAAAATTACCTCTTTCCTATTTAGGCATAGCCAAGCCTTTGCATGTTCTTACGTGTATATGCTAGGCCTTGAACACAATATCCTCATCCACGATTTGTCACCATCCTCGATGCTAAGCTAGTTAAGAAATATTTGTGTCACATGTATCCCCACATAGCCCTCCTCGTTAAGGAAGATTTGCAATGCCTTTTATCCACAAAAGTTATCCAACCCATCAACCATCCATAATGGGTGTCTAACATCATACTCGTTGCCAAATCCATTGAAAATATCTACATCTATATCGACTTTCAAAATTTAGATCTCGCTTTCCCAAAAGATAACTTCCCTTCCTAACATTAATTAGCTAGTCAACTTAACGGCTGGGCATGAGATGATTTTTCTTATGAATGGTTTCTTTGGTTACAATCAAATTCAAATTTTACCAAAAGACCAACATAACGCATCTTTCATCACCCCTTGGGGAAATTTTTGCTATCACGTCATGTCATTCAGTTTGAAAATGTGGGGGCCACATATCAATGTGCCATGACCTCATCCATAAAGCCATATAGGATAATGTTAATGATCTCTTTGGTAAATCCATGTGTCAACATGACCATCTTCCTGTCCTCAAAATCCTCTTTGTGCATATTAACCAATTCATCCTTCCTCTTAATCCCACCAAGTGTATGTTTGGAGTCTTTATTGATTAAATCCTTGGCTTCATCCTTTATATAAGGGGAATTGAAGTTGACCTCACCAAAATTGAAGCCATCTTTGAGATTCCCACTCCTTATGATCTAAAGTAACTTCCCGTCTTCAAAGATCACATTAATAGGTCCATTACTTCATCTTGCATATTTCTCACCATTATCAACTTTTTCACCATCTTCTTTGAAAAACACCCACTTTAACTAGGATTGCAATTACTTAAAACCTTCAATGATATTTAACAATACATTATATCCCTAATCGTGCTCATGCATCCACATGAAGAGGATCCTTTCTATCTTTATGTATCTTCCTTTTATCATGATCAAGGTGTCATTTTGGCACACCGTGATGAGAAAAGTAGGGAGGAAGACATCTATTATATTATCTAAACCCTTAAAGATTACAAAACCCATTACACCAAAATTTAAAAAGTTGTGTTGCGCTCTTTTCTTTGCCACTTCAAAATTTCTACATTATCTTCTCGATCACAAAACCTAGGTCATCACCAACTTCAATCTCCTCAAAATCATGCATTACAAGCCTTATCACAATGATTGTATCACTCAATGGTTCATGCTCATGACTGAGTTTTACCTAGAGTTCATCTCTCAGAAATATATTAAAGGCCAAGATATTACTAATCAACTAATTGAAGCCCCTCTTCTTGACAATCATATTCCTCATGAGTAGTTCCCCAAAAAATCCATCCATACATCAATCACGAGAATTCTCCTCTTAAAATGACATTTTTATTTGATTGATATAAGTGTCGAAAAATGGGAGGTGTTGGCATTATCATCATTCCTCCTTATAATACTCTTATCCCCATCAGTTATAAACTCAACTTTGAGTGCACAAACAACATAGATGAGTATGAAGCCCTCATCTTGGGTCTCCAAAATTCTATCATGATTAGTATTAAAATAATCGATATTTATGGTGATTCTCATCTTATAATTAATCAATTAAAAGGAACCTATCAACGAAAAAATGAGGTCCTTAAAAAATACAATGACATCATCCAACTTCTTCTTGAGGCCTTTAATCAATATATCATAAAATCTATCCCTCGTTCATCCAATAAAAATGCAGACACCATGGTATCTCTCACATCCCTCATCTCTTGGGAAAGTGAAGAATCCAAACTCCTCGTTGTTGTTCATTGCATCAATAAGTCATCTCATTCCCATGAGTTTCCTCATGTCAATCATTTTGACACCAATTAATCAGATATCTGGTACACCCAGATCTTGGATTATCTATCCACATTAAAAATTACCTCTAACATATCCAAGAATGGTAATAGGTCATTATTCAATGCACTGACCACTATGTTATCCTTGGTGAAATTATTTACAAATGTGGGTTAGACGACATCTTACTATGATGCCTTAAATCCCATGAATCTAGCCACGTTATCCAAGAAGTACATGACGACATCTGTGGTGGATAATTTAGCATTTTGGTCACCACCAAGTGCATTCTTCACCTAGGATATTGTTGTCCCACCCTTAATCAAGATTTTCGTGAATATGTTAAAAAAAGTGCATCAAATAATAATAACATTTAAATCTCATGTGCATCCCAGTCAAATGTGCCTTACATATGGCTCATTATTTTTTCCTTTCTCACAGTGGGGCCTTGACCTCATTGGCTTCATCAATCCATGTTCTTCCAAATTTCATCATTCCATCATCACCACTACCAAAAATTCACCAAATGTGTGGAATAAATTCTAATTGCATCAACCAAATCTTACAAAATCATCGACTTCGTCTATCACCATATCATCTTTCACTTCGATGTCCCTCATAAGATCATCATGGACAATAGACAGTCCTTCAAAAATAAATGCCTTAAGAATATTTGTGACTCTTTTGACATCAAGCTTAGCTTCTCATCTCCTTGTTATCCTCAAGCTAACGGCCAATCCGAAGCCACTAACAAGACTCTTCACACTATTATTGCCAAAACTATTGATAAAGAGGGTCCTAATTGGCACCTTCACATCCCCTTCACCCTTTGGGCCCATTGACTAGAATTCAAACCTATATGTGTGATACTCATTTCTCTCTTGTATATGGCTCTGAATCTATTCTTCCTCTCAAAGTTTAAATCCCTCTTTGTGTGTTTCCTTCGCGAATTCATATCTAACAAGGACTATTATCAGAACGCGTCTAGGCCAACTTGAATTTTAAGACAAACGTCGCTTAATCCCTCGTACAACATCATTATTTCTATCAAGAGTGCATCAAACATTCATATAACAAACATCTGAAAGAACACAACTTTAACATATATAACCTTTTCCTCAAAGAGAATTAGAATGCCACTACTCTAGAAAGGATCATGCATGGAAATTTTTCTCCCAACTAGATTAGACCAAATATTATCACGCATAAATATGAGTCTAGAGCCTATCACTTAGCCTCCTAGATGGTAAACCAAAAATAGAATGTCTCAATGCTTTGCACTTACATCCATTCTATTATAACATGTTTACCAAGGTGATCTTAGTCCCATTCTATAATATCACATATATCATTCACTTTTCCATCCCTCATTGTAATGATTTAGAATTATGTGGTCTACCATCATTTATCTATCTATGACCTTAAATATGGGCACTATGGCTTTTCCCATAGCATATTCCTCATAGACAAGTTCCTCCTTCTAGGTGGGAATCCCACAATCATTACATTCATCACCTTCTTATCTACCTACTAGAACCATGCTAAGGGTCCATATGTGTCAATTGTACATCTTATCATCCCCTCCCCAAGTTCTATATTTGGCTATCCTCATTTCTATCCTAAAAAAATTGGGATTCTCATATCAAAAGTGATCTTATCCATAATCAAACTCGCTCCTCGAAGGACATTTTTATATATAAAGAAAATAATATTAAAAATATAGAATGATCCCTTGAAGGAAAACTATAGGGCATATCTTATCCTACCATATAAAAACAAAAATCAAAGTCCAAGGAAAAAATCCTAATTATAGACCACTCCCTCAAAGGATGGCTACTTTCTTATATCATGATAGTGAAGGCTTCCCGCATAGATCAACCTTCTAAAAATCACAAACAAAAGTTCAAAAGAAAGCATCCTCGAAATATTCCTGCACCAATTAGCTTTCTCATCTATAAAAACATCCAAGTATTGATCATTTTGCGCTACATTTCTCAAAGCTAAGACATAGACCTAGGACTTCCACTCAAGGAGAATCTATTTCCCCTATAAAGGATCCATCTTAATCCCTTTGTCATACCTATAAGGGGTTCATAACTACACCTTCCATCTTTCCCTCATGATCTCAAATGTGACTAACTACCCTTTGTTATATGTCGACACCGGGGTAAGTGCACCAAGTTAGGGGGCCAAAAGGGGGTCTTAAGTGGACGCATTTTTCTGAAAAATAAAAAAACTTCAACTTGTACGAGTTTTTCGAAATAGTTACACTCAAAATTAGAAGATGTTGTAGAAATATGAATCGTAGAATTTTGAGTCTAGTTTCTAAGCTACTAAATTTTATTGAAAACAGATAAGTTTAAGTGGGTTAAATAACTAAAATACCAACAGTGCTCCTATTTTTGTTAAAAACATAATAGAGTGACTTTCGTGCCCCCCACCATTTTTTGAGCACCATTTAGTATTTTTGAAAACCCTTTGGTAGAAAGATAGATAGGAGCATCTAGTTTGTGTTAGAAATTTTTTTAGATTTTTTTAGCGAGTATTTTTTTAATGATTTTTCTAGTACAAAAATTAGACATATTAAAACTTCAAAAATAGCTATAAAAAGGCATAGTTAAGAAAATAAATACTATGGAAACCTTGTATTTGTTAGAAAAATTGAAAAATAATATTTATAGAAATAAGAAACTCTGCTTTACGTCATGGTATAATTTTTTTCTAAACAAATCAATCATTTGATGTTGATTTATCATGGCGGAAGTTAGATTTTTGTGTTTTTATGTAAAAACATGTGGTTTGTTGTGTTTGTGTAGGTCCATGCCTTAGGCTTGGGGATCCAAACCAGATCCCAAGCCTTGAGGCATGTGTTGGAAAAGGTAAAAAACATAATGCGTACGCGTTATTCTTTGTTTATATATTCGTGGCCCCCCAATGTCCCTTTCATCTCTTTCACAGAATTCTACAAACATTTTGTTTGGTCTGCAATTTTCTCTACATTCTTGCATGATTTTTAGTAGTTCATTTTGTCCCCTACCCCACTAGTTGATTTTTTCTAATCATGGGTGATAAAAGTCAAGCTAAGGACAAGAGGAAAGTTAAGAACAAGACTCCGAGAGAACTTGGAAGAGAAGAGAATAAAGAAATTGAAGAGAATGCAAAAACTTCGTGCGAAGGCAAGGTACATCTACTATATCAAATGTAGCTAATGTATTAGAAAATGGGGATGAAATACGTAATGAAAATGTAGAGAATAATAATATTGCAATGAATACTGATATTACAATGAATAATGATATTGAATTAAATGATAATGTTGGTATGGATGAATAAATTGATATGAATCCATTTGTTGAAACCTTACCCGAGAATCCAAATGTTAACCTTGAAATTTATATGAAAACACCGAATGAAGAAACAAACCTTGCAAAACGAATCTTCACCTCTAAGAACACCTCCTTCCATTTTGTGAAGAAACCCAATTCACTTAATTGAAATTGATGAAAAAATTATAAAACTAATGCCTAACAAAATGTCTAAAAGAAAATCGAGAAGAAAAGATAGTGGAATTTGGGATAATTACTTTGATAACTTAAATGACACACAAAGATGTCAATTATTTGTTACTTTGATGAAATTAATTAAGACAAGACCTATGATAAAGACCCTGGGTTAAGAACATCTAATGTTGTTGATCAAAATATGTCAATTGTTGAAAACATACATAAAGCATATAAAACTATGGGTGGCAAAAGACGCACCAAAAATAGTTATGCTACATGGCGTGCACTTACTAATTGTATAGTAAGTGATAAAACAGTTAATAAACACTTGATTAGAAAAAAAGTAGTTCTTTGAAGCTAAACAAAAAGACACTAATGAAAGCAATAGAGAGACGTAAACGTCTTGAGCCAGTCAATAACATTGACCATTGGGCTTTCTCTAGCAGACTTCCATGAAAAGACAAGAATAAATATGATATTCTAAAAGAATTAATTGTAAAAATTTGGAATGAGAACACAAGGGTGTCACCGAATAGAATAAATATAGTAAAAAGAAGAATAGGTTCTCGTAATTGTGAATTGTGTATAAAACATTTATTAGATATGACTCAAACACAATTGTTCTCTAAGTTTAAGAATGAAAATCCACAAATTAACATTAGCCAGATTTTCTTTGAAATGAGCAAACCCTTTTATGTGAAAATCAATCACTCATGTACCACTTGTTGTAGGCATAACATTCAATTGTCAATGCATTATGATGTTTTTTTGTCAAATACGTCGTGTTTTGCATATTGACATCATGTTGCAGGAGTGTGGATTAAATGTCCCACCAAAATCTTCAAGGGAATTTATTCCAACAATATTTTGTGAAAAATCAACTAGACATTTTATTATAACAAAGCATGTTTGGATGGAGCATGCAATGTATGTGGTGGCTTGCCAAATCTTAAAAGTTGTATCCATGAGGAGAGTACATATTCAATAGGAAAAGAATTGGTTGGTTTCACCAAATGTAAATCGGTGGCATATCAATTAAAAGATGGAAAAGAATCTAATAAGTGTGAGCTTATTACAAAACAATTATCTCGTATCGAATAAATGGTCAAATTCGAGAGAATTTTTTTATGAGTATGCAAGGCACATACATAGAGCTAGATGGTTGGATAAACAATTCAATTTAATCAAGGACACATTCCCACTTAGTACTATTGTTTCATTAGTTGACTTCACAGAGAATTACACATTGCAACCACAAATGGAGGTTCGAGTATCAATATTATAACTCAAAGGTGTAAGTTATTATTTTCGTGCATATAACATTCATGCACTCTCCGAAAGCACTAAGCAAGATCAAAAATATTAAAAGAGTATCATTTCTTCATTAGTGATGATCGAAAACATTCTGACGTAATATGTACAAGGGTGTTTATAGGTGTTTTATGTGAAATTGAATGAGAGGAACATTAGTTTTGATTAACATTACATTTGGTCGGATAACTACACATCACAATTCAAGAATGCACAGATGTTTTATTGGCTAAATAGGATGCACAAAGAAACAAATGTACAACATATATGGAGTTTTACTGGGGTAGAGCATGGAAAAGGAGAGCATGATGGTGTAGGAGCATGTGTGAAAAGAGCACTTGCAAGAGAAGAGTTAAAGTTCAAGGATGGTGCTAAATTTATAGATGCAAAAAATATTGTTAATTGGTGTGTCAAGAATATGGGCCATGAATCTCAAGAGAGATCAATGGTTCGTAGATATTTTTGGTTGATAAAGGAACAACATCCGGAAAACTTTGAATATTATATGACAGTTGTAGGATCAAGTGATATGCACTCATTCCGTAGTTCAGATGTACATGCTTGGACTATTTATACTAGGTGCATGGCATGTTTTTGTATATCATGCATTGATTTTGTGTGGACTGAATGTGAGTCACAACAATGTATGGATGAATGGACTTGTAGACCTCTAATTCCACTCGATACACATCAAGTTCCATGAGCATTACAACTTGCAGGGGTTTTCGATCAAATGACAACATTGTCTCGACTTTGACCATGTCTCTGATTTAGTGCAGCAAGGTACATACATATATGTACATGTCATGTTTTAGATTTATAAATTATTAAATGGTCAACTCTTAATGTATTTTAAATTTGACTTAACAGTTATACTTTGTGATACATAGGGCAAGTTTTTGTAGATATTGCGACATAATTTAATGAGGAGGGAACAAACTACTTCTTGTCTCGTTGTGGAGAGGGAAAAAAATTGACTCCCACAATCATTGATGGTGAAGACCTTGAGTATCCCACTGGGTTAGTGGTAGTCACTGGAACTTGGCTTTGACGATATCCTATAAAAAAATCAAACATTTTGTTGTTTGAGGACTATGAAGTACATCGAAAGATACTTCGCTATTCAAATTTGGTCCTTGAACAAATATTAAATTGATCAAATATTTAGGTAGACCGTTAAACAAGAATCTATGGAAGGGTCGTGAATCGATCATGAGGTAATTTTTTCTACTTTCAAGAGTAGAGTTGATCCTTGCGCTTCATTGGATTGAATTTGTAAAGGGATGTTCTTCATGAATTTAATTTTAATATTTACTTAAATGATTTTGTTTAAATTATGCATGATTTAAAATTTTATTTAATTACTAACATGTTTATGTAGATTAGTGGTGCTAAGAGAAATTAAATATTAGAAAGGAACAACAAACATAAATTCTCATTTCACCACCTATATTGAATGAACCACCTATATTACTCAAGTGATTGTGAATGGACAACCTTACAATGACTCATACTACAATATTTCACACGTTTGTAAACAATAGGAAAACAAGAGAACCAAATGGAGATGGACAAAACCATGAGAGGCTTTCGTAGAGGGACCGACATGGAGGTTTTCGATTTGATAAAACATCTCTAGGTGCCACGAAGTCCGAGAAATCACCCGTCAAAGATATAACATGTTTTTGTCTCGGGGTTCTTAAGGGAATATGCCCGAATGAGGTAGCTTCGAAAGCATGGGGAGTTTAGGGAACCAAAACAAAGCCTCCACTAGCATTTTCCTAGCCACCCTGACGTGTTAGCGTAGTTGGTTTGGCGCCAAGAGCTTCTGTTTGTAAAGTATTGCGTATGGCAGCCTTACACTGACTCAAACTGCAATATTCCACACGTTTACAAACAATAAGACAATGAGAGAACCGAAAGGAGATGGATAAAAACATGAGAGGATTTCGTATAGGGCCTCGACATGGAGGTTTGGGATCTAACGATATGTCTCTAGGTGCCATGGAGTCTGAGAAATCACCCGTTGAAGATATAGTGTGTTTTGGTCTCAGGGATCTTAAGGGACTACGTCAGATGAGGTAGCCCGAAAGCATGGGAAGTGTAGGGAACCAAAACAAAGCCTCCAATAGCATTTTTCCTAGCCACCTTGATGTTTTGGTGTAGTTGGTTTGGTGCTAAGCGCTTCGTTTGTAAATTATTACATTTGACGGCCTTACACTGACTCAAACTGCAGTATTTCGCGTGTTTACAAACAATAAGACAACGAGTGAACTGAATGGAGATGGATAAAATTGTGAGAGGCTTTTGTAGAGGGACCCAACATGGAGGTTTTAGATCTGATGATATGTCTCTAGGTGCCACAGTCTCGAGAAATTACCTATCTAAGATATAGCATGTTTTGGTCTTAGGGGTCTTACAAGACTACACCCGACGAGGTAGCCCGAAAGCATGGGGAGTGTAGGGAACCAAAACAAAGCCTCCCCTAGCATTTATGTGGCCACCCCCACGTGTTGGTATAGACTATGAACTTTGTTTTTTTGGGGAGACTACCAATTTTCCAACTATTCATTTTGAAAGAATGAATATCTTCAATCAAACAGAGAATGAAGAGCCCGAATTTTTTTGGACATTACAAAAGGTTGTTTGTGCCCAAAAAAAATTCGAATGCCATATAATCTTTTAGTCTTCAACTTTAGATGATAATGAACATCATGAAGAAAAATAATTAGGTGAAGATGTCACTATGATTCAAGAAGAAATACCTTTTGAAATTCATAAAGAGTCAATTCGATTACCCAAAACATCTAGAAGAACTTAAAGAGAAGATAAGAGTAGAAGAAGAGGAAAAATGGGAAGTGTGGAAGGATCACAACTTAATTGGAATGGAAGATCTATGTGATTTTGTCGATAGAATCATAAATAATCTTAAGGAAAACATGCCAAGTTGATTATTTTTATTAATCCCACTGCTTCAACTTCACAAATCAAACCAGTGCTCCAAAAGCAATAAACCGGCAAGAAAAATTGAAATGAAGTATTGATAATTGAGCACAAACTCGTTTAGAATTGTACTTTATTTTTCATTGAGCATTAACCCATCATTTCTTATTTGAAGGAATAAATTCATTTGATATGTGATAAATAGAATGCTGATTTAGTCTATTACTCGACTATTTAGGTTAGATTTATGTGTTTATTCAATGAAAGTTGTTGCAAATATGAACAACATGAGCAAATTGAGATCTGTATAAATTATAGAGTTATCTTGATATATGTCATAGAAATGAGAGATGAAAGGAAATACTCCTTTATCCTTGGAGTAGTAACCTAGATGAATGCAAAAAACATGATGTGTGTGATTCAGCTATGAGCCTCACCAGATCAATTTAAAAAAAGGCTTGGATACATGTTGCTTGGAATCATACTTGTGACTATGGTATGTATGTACTACTAGGTATATTTATGTATTTGATAGCTGTAGAAAGTATAAAAGTAGAGGGAGGATGAATTTTATGTTGTTGTGGTCATGACAGAAAATTTATGGCTTGATGTAGGTGGCCACATATGACATCTTTTTATGGGATTTATATTAACTTGGTAACTTTGATTCCTTTCAGGCTCTTCATTCTTTGTTTGATTGAAGATATTCTTTCTTTCAAAATGAACAATTGGAACATTGGTGATCTCCCCAACAAAACTAAGTTCATAGTCTACACCAACACATTAGGTTGGCCGGTAAATGCTAGTGGAAGCTTTGTTTTGGTTCCCTACACTCTACATACTTTTGGGCTACCTCGTGCAGTGCGTAGTCCCTTAAGAGCCTTGAGACCAAAACACGCTATCTCTTCGACGGGTAATTTATTGGACTCCATAACACCTAGATATGTATTTTTAGATCCAAAACCTCCATGTCGGGGCCGTCTACAAAATTCTCTTGTGGTTTTTTCCATCTCCATTAAGTTCTCTCGCTATCCTATTGTTTGTAAACACGCGAAATATTGCATTCTCGAGTCGATTGTACGATTCCGTATGCAATACTTTGTAAATAGAAGGTCGTGGGACCAAACCATCTAGGTTAACGAGATCTAGATGTCCTGGTCAATGATAGTGGAGGCTTTTTTTTGGTTCCCTACACTCCCCGTGCTTTCGGGCTACCTCGTTTGAGCGTAGTTTCTTTAAGAGCCCTAAGACAAAAACACACTATATCTTCGACGGGTGTATTCTTAGACTCAAAGGCACCTAGAGATGTATCGTTAGATATAAAACCTCCATGTTGGATCCCTCTACAAAATCCTCTCGCGGTTTTTTCCATCTCTATTTGGTTCTCTCCATGTCCTATTTTTTATAAATGCGCGAAATACTTTGTAGTCTAAGTCGGTGTAAGGATGTCGATGCCATATTTTGCAAACAAAGAGCTCGTGGGACCGAACCATCTGGGAAACATGTCCAGATGGCCTAGTGAATGCTTTTAGATGATATTTTTGGTTCCCTATGCTCCCCGTGTGTTTAGGCTACCTCGTTCGGTGTAGTCTCTTAAGAGCCATGAGACCAAAACATGTTATATCTTCGACGGTTATTTCTCATACTCCATGACACCTAGATACACCTCGTCAAGTCTGAAACCTCTACATTTAGGCCCTCTACAAAATCCTCTCGTGGTTTTTTCCATCTCCATTTGGTTCTCTTAATGTCCTATTGTTTGTAAACGCGCGAAATACTACAATATTAGTCGGTGTAAGGTCATCGGATGCTATATTTTGCAAATGGTAGCTCGTGGGACCGAACTGCAGGTCAACACATCCGAATGGCCTAGTTAATGCTAGTGGAGGATTTTTCTTGGCTCCCTACGCTCCTCGTGCTTTGGACTACCTCATTCGGGCGAATTCTCTTAAGAGCCCTAAGACCAAAACACACTATATCTTCAACGGGTGATTTCTGGACTCCGTGGCACCTAGATACATCTAATTAGATCCAAAATGTCGATGTTAGGGCCCTCTATAAAATCCTCTCATGGTTTTTTCTATCTCAATTCGGTTCTCTCTCGTTGTCTTATTGTTTGTAAATGCGTGAAATCTTACCGCAGTCTACGTCAATGTAAGGCTACTAGATGCTATAGTTTGCAAAATAGTAGCTCGTGGGACCGAAACATCTGGTCTAACATGTCTTGATGGCTTGGTGAATGCTATTGGATGATTTTTTTGGTTCTCTACGCTCCCGTGCTTTCGGGATACCTCGTTCGCAAGCGTAGTCTCTTAAGAGCCCTAAGACCAAAACATGTTATATCTTCAATGGGTGATTTCTCAAACTTTGTGGAACCTAGAGATGTCTAATCGATGTAAAACCTTCACATTGGGGCCCTATGAAATTATCTCACGGTTTTATCCATATCCATTTGGTTCTCTTGTTTCCTACGATTTACAAATGCGTGAAATAATGCAAGATGAGTCAATGTAAGGCTTCCAGATGCAATACTTTGCAAATGGAAGCTCTTGGGACTGAATTGTCTATGCCAACACATCTGGATAGACTAGTGAATGCTAGTGGAGGAGCTTTGTTTTGGTTCCCTATGCTCCCCGTGCTTTTGGGCTACCTCGTTCGGGCATAGTTTTTTACGAGCCCCGAGACCAAATCATGCTATATCTTCGACGGGTGGTTTCTCGGACTCCGTGGCACCTAGAGATGTCTCATCAAATTGGAAACCTCCACGTCAAATCCTCTATGAAAATATCTCACGGTTTTATCCATATCCATTCGTTTTCTCATTGTCCTATTGTTTGTAACACGTAAAATAATGCATTCTCGGTCGGTGTAAGGCTTCCAGACGCTATATTTTGCAAATGGTAGCTCTTAGGACTAAACCTTATAGGCTAACACATCTGAATAGCCTAGTGAATAGTAGTAGAGGCTTTTTTTTGGTTCCCTACACTCCCCATGCTTTCGGGCTACCTCATTCGGGCGTAGTCTCTTAAGAGCCTTGAGACCAAAACACGTTATATCTTCGATGGGTGATTTCTCAAACTCCGTGGAACCTAGAGATGTCTCGTTAGATCTAAAACCTCCTTGTTAAATCCCTCTACAAAATCCCCTCATGGTTTTATCCATCTCTATTTGGTTTTCTCGTTGCCCTATTGTTTGTAAATGCATGAAATACTGCAGTCTAAGTCAGTGTAAGGTTGTCGACGCTATATTTTACAAACAAGTGGCTCGTGGGACTGAACCTTCTGAGCTAACACATCTAGATGGCCTGGTGAATGCTAGTGGAGGAAAAAAAAATTGTCCCCTACACTCCCCGTGCTTTCGGGCTACCTCGTTCGAGCGGAGTCTCTTGAGATCCCAGAGACCAAAACATGTTATATCTTCGACGGGTGATTTCTCGGACTCCATGGCACCTAGAGATGTCTCGTCAGATATTAAACCTCCATGTTAGAGCCCTCTATGAAATCATATTGTTGTTTTATCCATATCCATTTGGTTCTCTCATTGTCCTATTGTTTGTAAATACATGAAATACTATAGTCTGAGTCAGTGTAAGGCTGTCAGACACAATACTTTGCAAACGGAAGCTCTTGGCGCCAAACCAACTATGCCAACACATCCAGATGGCTTGGTGAATGCTAGTGGAGGCTTTGTTTTGGTTCCCTATGCTCCCGTGCTTTTGGGCTACCTCGTTCGGGCGTAGTCTCTTAAGAGCCATGAGACCAAAACTTGTTATATCTTCGATGAGTGATTTCTCAGACTCCATGGCAACTAGAGATGTCTCGTTAGATCTGAAACTTCAATGTTGAAGCTCTATACAAAATTTTCTCTCTATTTTTTCCATCTCCATTCGTTTCTCTCATTTTCCTATTGTTTGCAAATGCATGAAATATTACAGTTTGAGTCAGTGTAAGACTGCAAGACACAATACTTTGCAAATGGAATCTCTTGGCACCAAACCAACTATGCCAACATGTTTGGATGGCCTGGTGAATGCTATTGGAGGTTTTTTTTGTTCCCTACCCTCCCTGTGCTTTCGGGCTACCTTGTTCGGGTGTAGTCTCTTAAGATCCCTTAAACCAAAACACGTTATATCTTTGTGGTGACTTCTCGGACTCAGGGCACACTAGAGACATCTCGTCATGTCTAAAATCTCCATGTCAAAGCCCTCTACAAAATGATCTCGTGGTTTTGTCTATCTCCATTTATTTATCACATTGTCTTATTGTTTGACAACGCGTGAAATACTGCAGTTTGAGTCAGTATAAGGCTGTCAGATGCAATACTTTGTAAACCGAAGCTCTTGGTGCCAAACCAACTATGCCAACACGTCAGGGTGGCCAGGTAAACTCTCGTGGAGATTTTTTTTGGTTCCCTACACTCCCCATGCTTTCGGGCTACCTCGTCCGGTGTAGTCCCTTAAGATCCCTGAGACCAAAACATGTTATATCTTCAACGAGTGATTTTTCGGACTCTGTGGCACCTAGAGATGTCTTGTCAGATCTAAAACCTCCATGTCGAGGCGCTCTACGAAATTATCTCACGGTATTATCCATCTCCATTTTTTTCTCTTGTTGTCCTATTGTTTGTAAACGCATGAAATACTACGGTTTGAATTAGTGTAAGGCTATCGACGCAATACTTTACAAACAAAATCTATTTGCGCCAAACCAACTACACCAAAACATCGGGGTGGCAAAATGTTAGTGGAGGCTTTGTTTTGGTTTCCTAAACTCCTATGCTTTCGGGCTACCTCATCTGGGTGTAGTCCCTTAAGAGCCTTGAATATTTAGATTAGCTTAAGAATTAATTGGATAGGGGAATGTCTAAGAACACACAAGAGTTATTAATCACCTAGTAAATATTTCTTGTTTAGTTCTCAATGGGAGTCAACCGGCCTACGGCTTGGTGACCTTCCATTCATTGATAATTTCTACTATGATAAACCCATGGATGCTTTCAAAAGTTCCTACAAAAGGATAGGGGTAGTCATCAAGCCCGTGAAGGATGCGATGTGATTTCCAAATAACTTGAAATGCGTCTGATTTAAAGGTAATAACATGAATTAGATAGGATTAGAAAATCAAGAATCATTGAGTGTAAGAATTAGAATTTCATTGCATCTACAAACATTCTCAAGCATTGGAGTAATGTATATGGAGAGACATTCTCAAAATATCAACAGATGAAAGGCATAAAATTGTGATGACTCTCGGGTGTTTTAATAGGGGAGAAGACTAAGAAGCATAGAAGAATGTAGTGAGTGCATGATAAGATAGGAACCAGTACAAAGAGACCATGAGCAAGAAGAAGCGCAAGTAAGGTAAATACACATATACACATTGATAAATTGAATGAATAATTACTCAGATTAGGTAACTCTTTATATGCATACATTATATAAATATTGATTTCCAAAACTTGATGCATATTATACATTGAAAATGCTAGCAAATGTACATCACCAATAAATGAAAAAATATTCCATAATGTCTTAAATATTTTCAAGTGCACATCATATTAGTTTCATACAAAAATAATCTCGAAATGTAAGGTCTCATACAAAAATATCAAGTTTCAAATAGTATTTTAATGTGCATAATAAATACAAATATGCATGTTATCTCTTGAAAGTTCACTCTATAAAGAGATGGCTGCAGGTTTTCTAGGCTTGCAAAATTTATCTCTCTTTCGTAGATACAATGGAAACACCTCGGTGTGTGGGCATACCTATTTTGAGGTGAGTCTCTGGTATCAAGGTTGGTTCCTTATTGATGTATCATAAACTAATTTTTTGGGGTTTAAGGGTAAAAGATGACTGTAAAATGAAATTAAAACTCGAGATGATACACAAAACATGTATGAGGTCTTTGATTGAGTGCATGCATAATTGATATGGAATGAATTTCTAATGCACATGCCAACAGCTTTTTGCAAAATATTAAAGGCATACACTTGGATGTATTGAGGGAAAATAATCACAACAACACCATTAAGTTAAACATGCACATTAATATCAAGCATAAATTACTGAAATTTGCATTATGGTAAGATGATTAAGCAGGGAATTAACATTCACAAGATTAATGGGAGAATACACAAGATTGCAAATAATTGGAAAGGCATAAAATACTTCACATTTAAAGGGAAAAACTGACAGAAAATTACTTTAGTACTCTTGTATATAAAAATTCCTCCTATTGTGCTTTGCTAAGGCACACAATATATAGCAAAATTGATTCACCCACCCTTCCTAAAAATAGACTAGGGTTGTACTCACCCATGCATTCTATTTTTATCTTTTATTTAATAAT
The DNA here is from genome assembly GCA_018340775.1 of Taxus wallichiana var. yunnanensis. NCBI lineage: Eukaryota > Viridiplantae > Streptophyta > Pinopsida > Cupressales > Taxaceae > Taxus > Taxus wallichiana. Next base: position 313,399,483 of record CM031239.1, read on the forward strand.
AAATATGGAATAAAATAAAGAAAACTAATACAATAGGCATTAATAGCCTTTGATTACATCACAGTCAAACTATAGTTGATTGTTCTATTTTTAAGAAAAGCATGGGTGAATAATTTGCTAATAATAAATCTTGCTTGATGAGAAAGTCTTCTCCTAGTGCATGTAGATTTTTTCCTTCAAACTTTGATCTCTCTCTTTCGTAGATACAATGGAAACACCTCAGGTCTGTGGGTATACCTATTTTGAGGTGAGTATCTGGTATCAAGGTCGGTTCCTTGTTGATGTATCCTAAATTTTATTTCTAGGTTTTAAGGGGAAAATATGACTGTAAAATAATTAAAACTAAGGTAATATACCAAATTTGTATGAGGGCTTTGACTGAGTATATGCACAATTGATATGTGAAAGGATTCTTGATGCACGAACCAACAATTTTCTCTGAGAATGTTAAGGGGAAAACACTTTGAGGTATTGAGGGAGAGTATCACAACAATACTACTAAGCTAAACATGCACATTAATATCATGCAGAAATTACTGAATTTTGTAATAGGGTAAGATGATTAATTAGGGAATCTACATTCACAAGACTAATGAAACATACACAAGATCAAAATGATTGGGAAGGTAGAAAATACTTCACACTTAGAAGGAAAAATTGGAAAAAATTTCTTCAATAATCCTATATCCAAAAAGTCCTCCTTTTTGCTTTTCCAAAGCACACAATATATAGCAAAATAAGTTTCACCCCCTTCCTAAAAATAGTCTAAGGCTTGTACTCACCCATGCATCTTATTTTTATCCTTTATTTAATAATAGATAAAGGAATACAAATAGAGCATGCAATTACAAATAGACATTAATATCATTGATTACAATACAGTCAAACTGAAGTTGACTGTCCTATTTATAAGAAAACAAAGGTGAATAATTTGCTAATAATAGGCTCGTTTTCTTGACAAGTCTCTTTCCTTGTGCATGTGAATTCGTCTTCTTGTGAAGCATGCAAAAAATCAACTCTCTGTTTGTGAGTAAAATAATTGCAATACTTGCAATATTAACATCCACTGTGGGGACCACCTGTCCATGTGCACATGTTATGATGTTGACATCTGTTGGCTTTTAATGATCGAAAGGGTAACATACGCAAATAAACTTCAACCTACTTGAAGTGGGGACCATCTCCAATCTACTTGGTTTGACCACCTTTGTGGACTTAGCACAATTTGAATTTAAATGTATATGGGGCACCTTTGTAAAAGGGCCACCTTTGTCATACTCAACCACCTTGGTAACACATTCTATAATATATAGTTGCCACCTTCGTTTAAACACGACCATGTAATACTTGTCAACTTTTGCATTTGGATAACACTTGATTATAGTTTATAACCCTTACCTTTTGGGTGATCATAGGTGAACATGATTCGGTCGGCACTTTACATTATTTGAAGTTGGACTATAGTTTAGACTTTTGAAAGTAAAAATGTGAGGCTAGCCTCCTTCCCACGATGAATCACACCTTGGCAATTTATTGGTGGCATTATTAATCCTGGGTTGAGTTTGCTTTGATATTAATGATGATCTTGGGCCATTGATTTTGAACTGTTTGATCACAGACCATCAATTTCTAACCTGCAGTTAGGGTTTCTAACTCGGCAATTAAGGTGGTTGGTGGCAACTGACCATGATGGTTTGCATTTAAAGTTGTAGATCAATCTCTAGCCCTCGATCTGTGTACTTGTTGATCATGTTCGTTGATCTTTGACTATGGTTGAGTTTGAACTTTAACTCAATTCTAGAGCTTGGTAGTAAAGGTCGTTTGACCTCAATGATAAATTCATTTTGGCTTTTGGGTCTGCGGGAAAAGCCCGACAAAAATTTTGACGCCATTGTTATCCTATGAAGCTCAGCTTCCTTACTAGATTGATTTTCTTAGCTCGGTTCCTCTGCATCTTTTATGGCTCTACTCTGTTTGAGTTTTATGAGGAGGTGGTCATGGGGTTTTTGCCATTGCCGTGATCTTCAAGCTTGGATTTTACTATAGATAGGTATTACATCTCGTATTTTTGTGATCATTTCATTGTCGATTTCAGCTTTTGTCCGAAGGGTTGATGATCGACCCTTCTAAGTGGTCGTCATTTTTTATCACTTTGAGCTCGGGACTATATCACCATCATACTATTTGGCAAAGAATGGTAAGTTTTGGTCTCTTAAGCACCATTGTTACTTTTCTTTGCCATTTCAACTTCAAACACTAATACTGATTTCTCCTTTGCATTTTTAATGTGATTTCGAGGCTCGGCCTTGGTCTTTTTGAGTTGAACCTCGTTTTGAGATTGATCTTCTTTCTCTGGACTTGATGATTTCTCGAGGATTTACTCAACTTCAAATACTAGTAATTACTTGTTCTTTTTCTAATTTTGATTGCTACCCATTAATGGGTCTTCATTTATTGGCTAGGATCTATGCTTTCTAAGACATGGGTACTTATAGATCTGAGTTTTGAGAAAGTTTTCAACCCCGTGTCGATAACATCTATAAAGTTTTGAAATATTGGTTTTCATCATGCACTATAATTGCATTTTGGTTTTCTTTGTATTTTCATGCTTCGCCATTGATAAAATGAGCTTGAAAAGACTCTGTGATATCGTGTTTACTGCTATGTAGCTCTGAATAACTTTGTATGAGCTCATTTTTGTTTCATGGCTCCATTTGGGTATTGAAAGTTTTGAGAAACTTATGGTTTTGTGGTTTTCTGATCATCTTCAGATCCTTGAGCTTGATTTGAGAGCCATTTGTGTGCAACATTTACTTTGTATTCTCCTTCATTGCAGATTCAAGTCTGAGGTGTTTGTCACTTCTATAGCTTTCATTGTTTTGGGTAGTAGTATTCTAAGCTCAAAACTTCTCCTTTATTGTTGGCAAGTCTGTTATTGACCTCTGTCCAAGTTTTCCCAAGATCTGTATCCTCGTTGTTTTTTCCATTTGATTCTCGAGACACTGATAATAAGATTCCTTATATTTGGTCTTTTGGGTTGATCTCTTGTAACCTGTAGTTACATGCTTTTTGAACTCTGAGATTGACTCTGTAACTTTGCATATACAGCCATTAACTTGATCTGTGAATAATTTGGAGCTCCTTCTTGTCCCTTTTAGGAATGATCTTGTAGCCTTTTTGCATTCTCTTTGATATTTGCTTACTTCTGAAATTTTGGAAATATGCTCACATGCCAATACCAAAACATTGTTTCAAACTTAAGTGCATGAAAACTGTATCTATTGCTAAGAAATTCTTCTTTCTTGGGGACTATATTTTTTCTTGCTATGAAAAATCACGTGACTGTAAGTTATAGGTGGTCTTAGGAGGTCTTTGTACCTTGCATGTGGATTTTTGGGAAATTTTAAGTAGTTATTCATCCATGTAATACCATTCTCGTGGCATAAGCCTTGATTCATATGCTTTGTTGAAATATTGTAATCTTGTTTCTTTTATTTAGATGCTTCATTTATTTGATAGTAGTATTTACGGCATGCTTTGAAAATTTGAAATGTTGATTTTCCATGGTAAAGACTGTAAAATTTTCCTAGAATCTTCTCTTCATTTTGTTTCATCTATAACCCTTTCTTTTTAATTACATCAGCTTCTTGAAATTTGATTCTCTCCTTAGTTACAAACTGAAAGTATACTTCTATTTGTTAGTCCTTCTCTCGTCTTGTAACTTCTTCCATTTGCAAAAATACTAATTTGAGTTATAGTAATCATTTTTCCAACATCTACTTATGACTTGTCTATTTCTTCTTAATTCATGAACCTATACTTGCACACTTAAGAAAACAATTAGAAAATACTTAGGCTTTTTGGCCTCTCTTGTGTCCATATTTCTTATTTTCTTTTCTCTTTCTTATTTATGAGTGAGTGAGCATGTATGCAGTTTGATCTTCAAGTAAATTATATCTCTTGTTTTAAAGAGATTCATATGCATGAACTAGGACAATAAGGAATATGAATTGATCTTTGAGCTCATAACTGACAGTTCATCTTTTCTTCTTTTCAGGTACAGTGACTTCTACAATGAAGATGAAGAAGGAACAAAATCTAGAATGGAGATACTTCAAACAATGAAGAAAACCCCCAAGGAAATGATGGGTTCACTCATACTCCTTACTTTATTTTTCATGCATGTGTACCTCTTATTTCAGTAGTTGTACTTTAATTTCTAGTTACATCCCATGGCTTGTGTGGGAACATTTGAAATTTCCTTATGAATAAAACATTGAATTTTGTAAATGAGTTGTATATTTCTTTCGCATTTTAGCTTTCTGTATGAATTGTATGATGAACTAAACAACTCAAAGAATATAATTGAATGTATTAATCATGAAGGAAAGAACATTAATGAGAACCTCTAACATTCAATAATGAACTCGATTTCGTAATCGCACTTATGTTTATTGTTGCAAAACTCAACATTTCACCTATTCTGTAATTCGGTGTCCTCATTAAGACAACACAACTATCCTTCGAGGCCTTGTGTTCTTTTTGCTTTGAAGATAGCATGAAATTGTAGATTATGTGATCTATTACGTTTGTAACAACACACATAGTTATATATTTCATTTAATCATTAACTAATTCAGCAAGAACCAATAATATCATTACTCCCTTACTTTAGGTATACTTCACCAATGTATTTCATCGTAATAACGAAGTTTTAAGGTTCCCCTTTTTGCACAAGTGCAAAAATGTCAACATTTATAGAGATCCTATGGGGATAGCTTCTGCTAGCTTATAGACCAATGCTTTACTCTTGTCCATTGGCTATGGAATCCAAACATGTAACCAAAATTTGCCTTTTTCAAAAGGTCCAAACCTTCCAAAATGAAACTAAAACTGGGAAAGGATCCAGTAAACCAGATCATGTGCACAAATGCACTTATTGAATTGAAAAACAATGCAATGTGCACAAACTACACTTATTGAAGGGAAATCCTACTCTAATAATCACTGTAAGATTTTCAATAACAATTTTTGAGAAACATACCATTCACAAGAATGGGAAGTTCCTCTCCATTCATCTTCGAAAGCTGAAAAGCATTGTATTCTTTGCAAGATGAAATCATGTAAGGGCCACTCCAGATTGTATCAAACTTTGTGTATCTTCCTGGAATTGCACGATCAACATCCCACTTAACATAATATCTCCTTCATTGAAGATTCTGAATTTGGATTTCTTATCAAAAGTCTTCTTCATCTCATTTCGATTCTTTTCCATATTCAAATGGGATTGATTTCTTAGCTATTGCAATTCCATTAACCATGCATAACAAATCAGTAATTGTTCATTCTCAAGCTACTCCATTTGATGCAACAAATCTAATGTAGAAAACTCAATCGAAATAGACATTCTTGCTTCTTTTCGGTACACAAGTTTGTATGGAGAATTGCCAACCGATCTTTTAGAGTCACCCTATCACCCAAAGTGCTTTGAATTCAACATCAAATGCCAACTTCTTTGATTATATTTTTCCGATGATCCTTACAAGGTTCTTGTTAGTAGTTTCAGTTGGCTAGCCATTACCTTGCGGGTAATAATTAGATGAAGAACTTAAGTAAATTCCATGGTTGATAGCCCAATCTGTTATCTTTGCACTAAGAAACGCTAAAGCATTATCTCGATATGATAGTTGGCTTTGGAAAACCAAAGTGATAAACTATACCTTCATAAAATGATAGTATCAAAGTTTCATTAACATCTTTCAAGGGTATTGCTTCATCCAAAGCATGTAAAGTAATCAGATGTGCAATCAAAATCCACTTGTGTCCTTGTGACGAAGGTGGGTTTATCATACCAATAAAATCAAGGCCCCTCTACATAAAAAGGCTAATCAATTGAAATAGGTTGTAAGGGTAACGAAGCCAAACATTATTTTCCAACAAAGAAAGGAAATTTCTTACCCTTTCGATCCATTCAAATTGTCCTTGAATATGTCGGGCCAATAGTAACTTGAGATTTCATAATTTTTAAGGCTTTGGTACATGTTGAAAAATGACCTCCTACAGTCCTTCATGGAATTCTGATACTAATTGCTGAATTCTATCATAATCAACACATCGCCACAAGATTCTCGCATATATCTTTTTTAAATAACACACCATTAATAATTGTCAACCCTCGCCATTAATAATGTAATCCAGTGCATGTGTCTCATGGTCAGTATGCATTAAGAGAAGAAGATCTTGGAAAGAAACTCCTTTAAACACAAACCAAACTTGTATAAAATAAATCACACTTGCAGAAATTGAAAGCCACACTTGCGAAAATAAAGGCCAACTTGCATAAATAAAATTTGCATAAAATAAATCACACTTGCATAAAGGAAATCAAACTTGCAGGACTTTAAACACAGTTGCATAAATCGAAATTGTTTGAATTAGAACTAAACATAATTAAACGAAACACCTGCAGGTTCACAACAGATTGAATTTTCACCATACAAAAATAAAAACAATACAAAAAAATGAATTACAGAAAAATGAATAAACATAAACATAAATGCACATATCCATCTTCCTTGAAATGAGTGACGAGCTCATTTCTTGGAAGAGGATTTAAGTCATACTTCCGATTTTAAAACTACATAATATTTGAGAGGAAAGAACAGATCTTTATTTCTTGGGAGAAAGAAAATTACATATCTCAGTGTGGAAGGTTGCATTTATAATTCATGCATCCAACCAACTCCTTATTTTAGGAAATACAATATGATCTTATCTTTATTCCAATCCTAACAACTAAGATCTCCATCTCCACAAAATATGGAGAGAGATATATTATTGAAGTCAAATCTTATCTTGCTTATTTTAGGAAGATTTGCTCCCAAATCTTCTCCTTGCTTTTTGGTAATAAGAATCATAATGATTTTATTCTTCTACATTATTGGAAGGAGGTTTTTCCTCAAAATATGATTTTGACCAAATACCTTTCCCAAATTTTCCATTTGACTTTTTCTTTTTGATTGTGGAACTTTTGACGCTTCCCTGATACGCTTTTTCCTCGGACTGCAATTCACTAAAAGTTAGATTTCTCATGATTGGTAAAACCTGTAGAAAATCTGAATGAGTTTTTTGTTAAAAATATTTCTATGAACAAAAACCTCTCTCATATTTTCCATTTGATTTTTTTTTTGTTTATGGAACTTTTAGTGCTCGGTTGATCCATGTTTCCTTGAATTGCAGCTCACTAAAAGTTAGATCTCTCTTTAGTGGTAAAACCTGTAATAAATCTGAATGAAAATTTTGTTAAACACATTTCTCTAAATAAAAACCTTTCTCAGATTTCCCATTGGAATCTCTGAGTTTTCACAATCCCTCAAAAAATGTCATTATGTTGATGCAAGTTCCAAAACTAAAGCTATCATTCCTATTATGCAAGTTCTAGAACTAAATCTGTAAATTCTGGAACTAAATCTGATTTTTCCATGAATTAAAAGTTCTGGAACTAACTATCATTCAATTGATACAAGTTTTGGAACTAAATCTGTGAGTTCCATAGCTAACTTAAAACAGCTATAACTTTTGCATGCAACCTTGAATTGAGATGATTCTTGTTTTGAACTTACATAATTTTTTAGAGGAATTTGAATATGAAATCATATTTGATTTTAAATTTACTATTCATGATCAATTCCACTTTTCCAATACTAGCATTATCTTTCCTTTATGGCTTGCATACAAAAGACTTTGCATCTTTTCCCAAATAATCAATAGGATTAGTCAACAAGATAGATAAAAAAATATTTATAAAGAATGAAAAAGATATATATCATATATTCTATCTTAAACAAACTATAAGTTTCTATATTACATTTAAATCCACATTCAAAGGTAACTTGGAAGGACAAAATAATGGTAATTTATAGCCAATTTATGGCCTCATCATTACCACACACTTAATATTATGCATTTCCTCATGCATTATATTATTAATTCCTCTTCTTAGAGTCTTCTCTGCATTGAGCTTGTGCATGTATGCATTCCATATATAGTTCAAAGACAAGTTCTTGTGGATCTCTTTCTCCTGTTTTTAATTTCCTTCTTTTCAACATGTTCTTGTATGGATCTCCTTCTACATTTTTTTTAATATTCTTTCTTTTATAACGAGGTCTCTTGTGTGGATCTCCTTCATTGCTTTTGATTTCTTTTTTTACAACAGGTTCTTATGTGGATCTCCTTCATTGTTTTTGATATTCTTTATTTTACAATAGGTTCTTGTGTGGATCTCCTTCTTTTTTGATATTCTTTCTTCTACAACATGTTCTTGTGGGGATCTCTTTCTTTTTTTTTGATTTTTTCTTTTTTACAACAAGTTCTTGTGTGGATCTCCTTCTATTGCTTTTGATATTCTTTCTTTTACAACAGGTTCTTGTGTGGATCTCCTTCTGATGTGTCTCATATTTAAAATCAAAATGCATAGCTCATGTTTCTCCTTCTCTCCCACACCTAAGCTCATGCATGTCCTCATGCATGTTGTTTATTATATTTGCCCATAAATTAGACTCCAAAAGTTTGATTGCAAAGAGGTGCACATATTTTTCATATAAGTAAGGGAGATATGAATTTTATCTTGCCTTCCTTGGAAATCTTTAAAAGTGGATCTAGCTGTAATAAAAAAATTACAAGAAAACTTAAAAATAAAATAGTAGAACAAAATAACTTGATCATACCTCTAGTTGTCTTTGTCATCCTATTGTTAACATGGTCAAATAGTGTTGAGAAGAAAGCCACCAGGTAATTATTGATTTCCTTTGAAGAAGAGTCACCTCCTTTTTTTTTTTTGATTGGCGTGAATGGTTTTCCATTCAAAAATTTTATTTTATATTTTTTTTGCCTTTGACTAGCCAGTAAACTAGTTTTCCAATCAATTTTTTTTTTTCCTTTGATTGGCCAGCAAGCTGGTTTTCCAATCAAAATTTTTTGATTATTTTTGCCTTTGATTGGCCAGCAAGCTGGTTTTCCAATCAAAACTTTATTTTTTTTCTGAAATGATAGCATGAGAAGGATTAGAGAAAAATTTGATCCATCATCAGACTTTAATCATTAAAGTACAACTTGTGTAAAATAGGAAGCAATGTCTGAGATCTCATAAAAATATTTTTACATACTTGGTAACTCCAAGAAGATTTCCAAAAATTGTGTACACAATTTCTAGGTCTTCAAAGCCCATCTTGAATTATGCATTATCAAAATCACCATAGTAATCTTCAAATCCCAGACTAGTGATCTCAAGAGATGGATAGTTGTTAAAAGAGAGAGTGAAGGTATTTGTGTGTCCCTTTAAAATTTGCATGCTCCTTGGTTGATACTGTTGGTGCTCTAAAATCTGCATGCTGGTATCAAGAACAACTCTAGAAATTCCTATAGATATAGTCCTCAGATATTAGTATGCAAAAATTTCTTTCCTTGATATTCACCATAATTACTTCTTAATGTTATACAAGCATATACAAAAATGAAGAAATTGAAAGACATGAAAATATTTTTTAATGGATATGGTTCAAGGATTGAATTTTATTATGGGATGAAAACTAATTTGGATGGGTGGATTTATTATGAGTGAGTTTTTTATTTTGGCTCTAATGAAATCCTTGAATATGGATGGAGTTAACTAGAAATGCTACCACTTCATTATTACAAAATGGATAAGCCAGTTTTTACTAAGGTTATGTGTAATAAGATCACTGAGTTGTTAGTTGATACAAGGGGAAATGGTGGTGGTTATCAAGAATGACATATGATATTTCATCAACTAGATCTACTTCCATATTCAATATCATATTCTACCATTTCCAGATCTGAATTCTTTGTTCATACCATTATACTTTCTTTATCAAACATCACATTCATTTTTATTATTCACAGAGTTAGTTTGTGAGGAGATATTTACAATCTAATATTCCTAATTACAGAAATGAAATTTTAATCTACTTGCAGGAAATAAAAGTCTAAAGAAACTACTTACCAAATACCTCCTGTCATAGAATTTGCTAAAAGGTATTCTACTGTCACTAGAATATTCTTTTAGAGAACTTTGAATCTCTCTAATAACACCGTGTTCCCTAGCAATGGCACCAAAATGATGAGGGTTTCAATCCTCACCATTAATAATGTCAATCTAGAGTTGGTGTCTAATGGTTGTATGCATTAAGAGAAGAAGATCTTGAAAGTAACTCCTTTAAACACAAACCAAACTTGCATAAAATAAATCACACATGCAAAAATCAAACTTTAGAAATTTAAACACACTTGCATAAATTGAAATCACACTTGTTTGAATTAGAAATAAACATAATTAAACTTGTAAAAATGAAACACATTATAAAGTTCAAAAAGCAAAAATAATTTTCACCATACAAAAATAAAAAAATACAAACAAAAAAATGAATTACAATAAAAATGAATAAACATAAACATAAATATAACACTTGATCCATCTTCCTTGGAATGGGTGACTAACTCATTTCTTGGAAGAGGATTTAAGTCATACTTCCGATTTTAAAACTACATAATATTTGAGAGGAAAGAAAGAAAAGATCTTTATTTCTTGGGAGAAAAAAATTACATATCTCAGTGTGGAAGGTTGCATTTATAATTCACGCATCCAAAAACTCTTTATTTTAGGAAATACAATCTGATCTTATCTTTATTCCAATCCTAACAACTAAGATCTCCATCTCCACAAAATATGGAGAGATATATTATTGAAGTCAAATCTTATCTTGCTTATTTTAGGAAGATTTGCTCCCAAATCTTCTCCTTGCTTTTTGGTAATAAGAATCATAATGATTTTATTCTTCTACATTATTGGAAGGAGGTTTTTCCTCAAAATATGATTTTGACCAAATACCTTTCCCATATTTTCCATTTGAGTTTTCTCTTTTTTTGTGTAACTTTTAACGCTTCCACCGATATACTTTTTTCTCGACTGCAGTTCACTAAAAGTTAGATTTCTCATGATTGGTAAAACATGTAGAAAATCTGAATGAGTTTTTTGTTAAAAATATTCTATGAACAAAAAACCTCTCTCAGATTTTCCATTTGATTTTTTTTTTTATGGAACTTTTAGTGCTCGGTTGATCCATTTTCCTTGAACTGCAGCTCACTAAAAGTTAGATCTCTTTCATTGGTAAAACTTTGTAATAAATCTGAATGAAAATTTTTTAAACACATTTCTCTGAACAAAAACCTTTCTCAGATTTTCCCATTGAATTTCTCGAGTTTTCACAATCCTCAAAAAATGGCATTATATTGATGCAAGTTCCAAAACTAAAGCTATCATTCCTATTATGCAAGTTCTAGAACTAAATTTTAATTTCTTAATTGAACTAAATCTGATTTTTCCATGAATTAAAAGTTTAACTAACTATCATTCAATTGATACAAGTTCGAAAAATCTGTGAATTTCGCAGCTAACTTAAAACAACTATAACTTTTGCATGCAATTACCTCAAATTGAGATGATTCTTGTTTTTCGAACTTAGATAATTTTTTTTTCAGAGGAATTTGAATATGAAATCATATTTGATTTTAAATTTATTGTTCATGATCAATTCCACTTTTCCCAATACTAGCATTATCTTTCCTTTATGGCCTGCATATAGAAGACTTTGCATCTTTTCCCAAATAATCAATAGGATTAGTCAACAAGATAGATAAAAAAAGATTTATAAAGAATGAAAAGATATATATCATATATTCTATCTTAAACAAACTATAAGTTCTATATATTACATTTAAATCCACATTCAAAGGTAACTTGGAAGGACAAAATAATGGTAATTTATCCATAGATTTATGGCCTCATCATTACCACACACTTAATCTTATGCATTTCCTCATGCATTATATTATTAATTTCTCTTAAGCTTAGAGTTCTTCTTAGCTTGTGCATGTATGCATTCCATATATAGTTCAAAGACAAGTTCTTGTGGATCTCTTTCTCCAATTTTAATTTCCTTCTTTTCAAATGAGTTCTTGTATGGATCTCCTTCAAATTGCTTTTAATATTCTTTCTTTTATAACAGGTTCTTGTGTGGATTTCACATTCATTTTTTTTGATTTCTTTTTTTTACAACAAGTTCTTATGTGGATCTCCTTCATTGTTTTTGATATTCTTTATTTTACAATGTGTTCTTGTGTGGATTTCCATCTCAATTACTTTTGATATTCTTTCTTTTACAACAAGTTCTTGTGTGGATCTCTTTACTTTGCTTTTGATTTCTTTCTTTTACAACAAGTTCTTGTGTGGATCTCCTTCTATTTCTTTTGATATTCTTTCTTTTACAACAAGGTTCTTGTGTGGATCTCCTTCTGTTGCTTTTAATTTCTTTCTTTTACAACGTTTCTTGTGTAGATCTTTGCTTTTTTGCTTTTGATATTCTTTTCTTTTACAAAGAGAGTTCTTGTGTGGATCACCTTCTATTGCTTTTGATCTCTCTTTTTTTTTAAACAGGTTCTTATTTGGATCTCTTTTATTAGATGTGTCTCATATTTAAAATCAAAATGCATAGCTCATGTTTCTCCTTCTCTCCCACACCTAAGCTCATGCATGTCTCATGCATTTTTTATTTTATGACTTGCCCATAAATTAGACTCCAAAAGTTTGATTGCAAAAGAGGTGCACATATTTTTCATATAAGTAGGGGAGATATGAATTTTATCTTTCCTTTCTTGGAAATCTTTAAAAGTGAATCTAGTATAATAAAAAAAAACTTACAAGAAAACTTAAAAATAAAATAGTAGAACAAAATAACTTGATCATACCTCTAGTTGTCTTTTCATCCTATTGTTAACATGGTCAAATAGTGTTGAGAAGAAAGCCACCAGGTAATTGTTGATTTCCTTTGAAGAAGAGTCACCTCCTTTTTTCCTTTGATTGGCAGTAAGTGTTTTTCCAATCAAAAAATTATATTTTTTTTTTTTTTTGCCTTTGACTAGCCAAAGCTTGTTTTTTCCAATTTTTTTTGCCTTTCATTAGCTAATATTAAGACAAGCTGGTTTTCCAATAAAAAAATTTTTATTTTTGATTATTTTTGCCTTTGATTGACGAAATGTCCTCTTCATTTTTTCCAATCAAAACTTTTTGTTTTTTTTGAAATAAATGATAGCATGAGAAGGATTAGAGAAAAATTTGATCCATCATCAGACTATATTCATTAAAGTACAACTTGTGTAAAATAAGAAGCAATGTCTGAGATCTCATAAAAACTTTTTTTTTACATACTTGGTAACTCCAAGAAGATTTCCAAAAATTGTGTACACAATTTCTAGGTCTTCAAAGCCCATCTTGAATTATGCATTATCAAAATCACCATAGTAATCTTCAAATCTCAAACTAGTGATCTCAAGAGATGGATAGTTGTTAAAAGAGAGAGTGAAGGTATCCGTGTGTCCCTCCAAAATCTGCATGCTCCTTGGTTGATAGTGTTGGTGCTCTAAAAAATGCATGTATGCTTTGGTATTAAGAACAACTCTCGAAATTCCTATAGATATAGTCCTCAGATATTAGTACGCAAAAATTTCTTTCCTTGATATTCACCATAATTACTTCTTAACATTATACAAGCATATACAAAAATGAAGAAATTGAAAGACATGAAAATATTTTTTTCTAATGGATATGGTTCAAGGATTGAATTTTACTATGGAATGAAAACTAATTTGGATGGGTGGATTTATTATGAGTGAGTTTTTTTTTGGATCTAATGAAATCCTGAATATGGATGGAGTTAACTAGAAATGCTACCACTTCATTATTACAAAATGGATAAGCCGATTTTTACTAAGGTTATGTGTAATAAGATCACTTGAGTTGTTAGTTGATACAAGGAAATGGTGGTGGTTATCAAAAATGACATATGATATTTCATCAACTAGATCTACTTCCATATTCAATATCATATTCTACCATTTCAAGATCTGAATTCTTTGTTCATACCATTGTACTTTCTTCTTGATCAAACATCACATTCATTTTTATTATTCACAGAGTTAGTTTGTGAGAGATAAATATTTACAATCTAATATTCCTAATTAAAGAAATGAAATTTTAATCTACTTACAGAAATAAAAGTCTAAAGAAACTACGTACCAAATACCTCCTCTCATAGAATTTGCTAAAAGGTATTTTATTGTCACTAGGCATATTCTTTTAGAGAACTCTGAATCTCTCAATAACACCATGTTCCTGTAAAATGGTGCACCAAAATGATGAGGGTTTTCAATCCTCAGCCATTAATAATGTCAATCTAGGGTTTTGGTGTCTAATGGTTGTATGCATTAAGAGAAGAAGATCTTAGAAAGTAATTCCTTTAAACACAAACCAAACTTGCATAAAATAAATCACACAAAGGCACACTTGTAGAAATTAAAATGCATAAAATAAATCACACTTGCATGGAAAAGAAATCAAACTTTCGAGAATTTAAACACACTTGCATAAATTGAAATTGTTTGAATTAGAAATAAACATAATTAAACGAAACACCTGTAAGTTCAAAACAGACTGAATTTTCACCATACAAAAATAAAAACAATACAACAAAATGAATTATAGACAAATGAATAAACATAAACATAAATACATAGATCCATCTTCCTTGAAATGAGTGGCTAACTCATTTCTTGGAAGAGGATTTAAATCATACTTCCGATTTTAAAACTACATAATATTTGAGAGGAAAGAACAGATCTTTATTTCTTGGGAGAAAGAAAATTACATATCTCAGTGTGGAAGGTTGCATTTATAATTCATGCATCCAACCAACTCCTTATTTTAGGAAATACAATCTGATCTTATCTTTATTCCAATCCTAACAACTAAGATCTCCATCTCCACAAAATATGGAGAGAGATATATTATTGAAGTCAAATCTTATCTTGCTTATTTTAGGAAGATTTGCTCCCAAATCTTCTCCTTGCTTTTGGTAATAAGAATCATAATGATTTTATTCTTCTACATTATTGGAAGGAGGTTTTTCCTCAAAATATGATTTTAACCAAATACCTTTCCCAGATTTTCCATTTGACTTTTTTTTTTTATTGTGGAACTTTTAATGCTTCCGATATGCTTTTTCCTCGACTGCAGTTCACTAAAAGTTAGATTTCTCATTCATTGGTAAAACATGTAGAAAATCTGAATGAGTTTTTTTTTAAAAATATTCTATGAACAAAAACCTCTCTCATATTTTCCATTTGATTTTTTTTTGTTTATGGAACTTTTAGTGCTCGGTTGATCCATGTTTCCTTGAACTTCACTCACTAAAAGTTAGATCTCTCTTCATTGGTAAAACTTGTAATAAAAATGAATGAGGTTTTGTTAAACACATTTCTCTAAACAAAAAACCTTTCTCGATTTTCCATTGGAATTTTCTATTTTCTTTTCACAATCCCTCATCTGATACAATGGCATTATATTGATTAAAAAAACTAAAGCTATCATTCCTATTATGCAAGTTGGAAATATGAATAAATCTTAAATTCTGAACTAAAAAAACTCTCTCTGATTTTTCCATGAATTAAAAGTTTTCAATGGAACTAACTATCATTCAATTGATACAAGTTTCGAACTAAATCTGTATGAAATTCCTCAGAACTCCATTTAAAACTAAAGTTTTAACTATAACTTTTTATTATGACCTTAACTCGAATTGAGATGATTCTTGTTTTGAACTTACATAATTTTTTTAGAGGAATTTAAATATGAAATCATATTTGATTTTAAATTTATTGTTCATGATCAATTCCACTTTTCCCAATACTAGCTTATCTTTCCTTTATGTCCTAATGATCATACATACATAAGACTTTGCATCTTTTCCCAAATAATCAATAGGATTAGTCAATTAAGATAGATAAAAAAGATTTATAAAGAATGAAAAAGATATATATCATATATTCTATCTTAAACAAACTATAAGTTTCTCTATTTTACATTTAAATCCACATTCAAAACTCTTGGAAGGACAAAATAATGGTAATTTATAGCCAATTTATGGCCTCATCATTACCACACACTTAATCTTATGCATTTCCTCATGCATTATATTATTAATTCCTCTTCTTAGAGTCTTCTCTGCATTGAGCTTGTGCATGTATGCATTCCATATATAGTTCAAAGACAAGTTCTTGTGGATCTCTTTCTCCTGTTTTTAATTTCCTTCTTTGACAACAGGTTCTTGTTGGATCTCCTTCATTGCTTTTAATATTCTTTCTTTTAACGAGGTTCTTGTGTGGATTTCCTTATGTTGCTTTTGATTTCTTTTTTTTACAACAAGTTCTTATGTGGATCTCCTTCTGTTGTTTTTGATATTCTTTATTTTACAACAGGTTCTTGTGTGGATTTCCTTCTGTTACTTTTGATATTCTTTCTTTTACAACATGTTCTTGTGGGGATCTCTTTCTGTTGCTTTTGATTTCTTTCTTTTACAACAAGTTCTTGTGTGGATCTCCTTCTATTTCTTTTGATATTCTTTCTTTTACAACAGGTTCTTGTGTGGATCTCCTTCATTGCTTTTAATTTCTTTCTTTTACAACAGGTTCTTGTGTAGATCTCCTTTTGTTGCTTTTGATATTCTTTTCTTTTACAGCAGGTTCTTGTGTGGATCACCTTCTATTGCTTTTGATCTCTCTTTTTTTAAACAGGTTCTTGTTTGGATCTCCTTCTGATGTGTCTCATATTTAAAATCAAAATGCATAGCTCATGTTTCTCCTTCTCTCCCACACCTAAGCTCATGCATGTTGTTTATTTATGACTGCCCATAAATTAGACTCCAAAAGTTTGATTGCAAAGAGGTGCACATATTTTTCATATAAGTAGGGGAGATATGAATTTTATCTTGCCTTCCTTGGAAATATTTAAAAGTGGATCTAGCTGTAATAAAAAAATTATAAGAAAACTTTAAAATAAAATAGTAGAACAAAATAACTTGATCATACCTCTAGTTGTCTTTGTCATCCTATTGTTAACATGGTCAAATAGTGTTGAGAAGAAAGCCACCAGGTAATTGTTGATTTCCTTTGAAGAAGAGTCACCTCCTTTTTCCTTTGATTGGCTTAAGTAGTGGTTTCCAATCAAAAAATTTTATTTTATTTTTTTGCCTTTGACTAGCCAATAAGCTAGTTTTCCAATCAATTTTTTTTTTGCCTTTCATTAGCTTGACAATAAGCTGGTTTTCCAATCAAAATTTTTTCATTTTAGTTTGCCTTTGATTGGCCAGCAAGCTGGTTTTCCAATCAAAACTCTATGTTTTTTTTCAGAAATTATAGCATGAGAAGGATTAGAGAAAAATTTGATCCATCATCAGACTATATTCATTAAAGTACAACTTGTGTAAAATAAGAAGCAATGTCTGAGATCTCATAAAAACTTTTTGCATACTTGGTAACTCCAAGAAGATTTCCAAAAATTGTGTAGACAATTTCTAGGTCTTCAAAGCCCATCTTGAATTGTGCATTATCAAAATCACCATAGTAATCTTCAAATCCCAGACTAGTGATCTCAAGAGATGGATAGTTGTTAAAAGAGAGAGTGAAGGTATTTGTGTGTCCCTTCAAAATCTGCATGCTCCTTGGTTGATACTGTTGGTGCTCTAAAATCTACATG
This sequence comes from Taxus wallichiana var. yunnanensis, assembly GCA_018340775.1. NCBI lineage: Eukaryota > Viridiplantae > Streptophyta > Pinopsida > Cupressales > Taxaceae > Taxus > Taxus wallichiana. Next base: position 313,417,145 of record CM031239.1, read on the forward strand.
CTAGTATCAAGAACAACTCTAGAAATTCCTATAGATCTAGTCCTCAGATGTTAGTACGCAAAAATTTCTTTCCTTGATATTCACCATAATTACTTCTTAACGTTATACAAGCATATACAAAAATGAAGAAATTGAAAGACATGAAAATAAATTTTTCTAATGGATATGGTTCAGGGATTGAATTTTATTATGGGATGAAAACTAATTTGGATGGGTGGATTTATTATGAGTGAGTTTTTTTTTGGATCTAATGAAATCCCTGAATATGGATGGAGTTAACTAGAAATGCTACCACTTCATTATTACAAAATGGATAAGCCAATTTTTTACTAAGGTTATGTGTAATAAGATCACTGAGTTGTTAGTTGATACAAGGGGAAATGGTGGTGGTTATCAAGAATGACATATGATATTTCATAGACTAGACCTACTTCCATATTCAATATCATATTCTACCATTTCAAGATCTGAATTCTTTTGTTCATACCATTGTACTTTCTTTATCAAACATCACATTCATTTTTATTATTCACGAGTTAGTTTGTGGGGAGGAGATATTTACAATCTAATATTCCTAATTAAAGAAATGAAATTTTAATCTACTTACAGAAATAAAAGTCTAAAGAAACTACGTACCAAATACCTCTTCTCATAGAATTTGCTAAAAGGTATTTTATTGTCACTAGAATATTCTTTTAGAGAACTTTGAATCTCTCTAATAACACCGTGTTCTTAGAAATGCACCAAAATGATGAGGGTTTCAATCCTCGCCATTAATAATGTCAATCCGGGCTGGTGTCTAATGGTTGTATGCATTAAGAGAAGAAGATCTTGAAAAAGTAACTCCTCCTTTAAACACAAACCAAACTTGCATAAAATAAATCACACTTGCATGAAGGAAATCAAACTTTCAGGAATTTAAACACACTTGCATAAATTGAAATTGTTTGAATTAGAAATAAACATAATTAAACGAAACACCTAAGTTCAAAAGATAAATGAGTTTTCACCATACAAAAATAAAAACAATACAACAAAATGAATTACAGACAAATGAATAAACATAAACATAAATACAAAGATCCATCTTCCTTGAAATGGTTGACTAACTCATTTCTTGGAAGAGGATTTAAGTCATACTTCGATTTTAAAACTACATAATATTTGAGAGGAAAGAACAGATCTTTATTTCTTGGGAGAAATAAAATTACATATCTCAGTGTGGAAGGTTGCATTTATAATTCATGCATCCAACCAACTCTTTATTTTAGGAAATACAATCTGATCTTATCTTTATTCCAATCCTAACAACTAAGATCTCCATCTCCACAAAATATGGAGAGAGATATATTATTGAAGTCAAATCTTATCTTGCTTATTCTAGGAAGATTTGCTCCCAAATCTTCTCCTTGCTTTTTGGTAATAAGAATAATAATGATTTTATTCTTCTACATTATTTGAAGGAGGTTTTTCCTCAAAATATGTTTTTACCAAATACCTTTCCCATATTTTCCATTTGAGTTTTCTCTTTTTGATTGTGGAACTTTTGACGCTTCCATACGCATTTTCCTCGGACTACTGTTCACTAAAAGTTAGATTTCTCATGATTGGTAAAACATGTAGAAAATCTGAATGAGTTTTGTTAAAAATATATCTATGAACAAAAACCTCTCTTAGATTTTCTATTTGAATTTTCTATTTCTGTTTATGGAACTTTTAGTGCTTGTTTGATATACGTTTCCTCGAACTTTTCGAGCTCACTAAAAAGTAAGATCTCTCTTCATTAGTAAAACATGTAATAAATCTTAATGAGGTTTTTGTTAAACACATTTCTATGAACAAAAACCTTTCTCATATTTCCCATTGGAATCTATGAGTTTTCACAATCCCTCAAAAATTGTCATTCGGTTGATGCAAGTTCTGGAACTAAATTTGTAAGTTCCTGAACTAAATCTGATTTTTCCATGAATTAAAATTTCCAGAACTAACTTTCATTCAATTGATACAAGTTCTAGAACTAAATCTATGAGTTCTATAACTAACTTAAAACAGCTATAACATTTGCATGCATCCTCGGATTGAGATGATTCTTTTTTGAATTTGCATAATTTTTTGAGAAGAATATGAATATGAGATCAGATTTGATTTTAAATGTACTTTTCATGATCAATTCCATTCTTCCCAATACTAGCATTATTTTTCCTTTATGGCCTGCATACACAATATTTTGCATCTTTTCCCAAATAATCAATATGATTAGTCAACAAGATAGATAACAAAAGATTTATAAAGAATGAATAAGATATATATCCTATATTCTATCTTAAGAAAACTATAAGTTTCTAGATTACATTTAAATCCACTTTCAATGGTAACTTGGAAGGAAAAAATAATGGTAATTTATGGCCAATTTATGGCCTCATCAATGGGTTACCAAGACATTCTATCTTCTCATTCAACTAGATAGCCCAAGCCTTTTTGGATCACTTCTCGATTAATATTGTTAAGAAGGTTACCATGACTGACCTCTACTCTACACGTCAGTATGACGACGAATCTATCACATATTTTGTTGCTCATTGGCGTAGCCTGATTAATCAACTCACATTCCAACTACCACAAACCGAACTCATAGAGCTCTTCACACGGGCTTGTGTTAGACATATCTCGCCAACCTTGCGTGTTCAGACTTTTTGAACCTTCGATGAAGCATTCACCATGGCATGAAAGCTAGAGATTCGGGCCATCAAAGAAAATAAAATCCAACTACGCAATAAGAACTCAGCATTCAAATCAAATGATACCTCTTCTTCTTTGAAACCACAGAACAATTATTCAAAAGCCAAAGGAGCTACTAACACAATGGTACTAAAAGTTGGCCCAACTCATCCATCAAATCAGGCTAACCCCTCATCTAATCTCTCACCCATTCAGACCTTTCAATTCAGATGGGAACAACGAAAATACACCCCAATTGGGGAACCTTACTCTTCTGTCTTAGAAAATCTCCTCAAAGCTTGGGCCATTACCCTTCCTCCTGTAAAACCACACACCGGTTTGACCACCTGCTCACCCCACACCTTCTTGGTATAAAGAGAACGAATTCTAACTATCATTGAGTAAACGGTCATAGTGACGGAAATTGCATCACTTTCAAAAAAATGTCCAAGAAATGCTTGAGAAAGGTGAGTTAACCTTGGATAATCCTAACGTCCCCGCCAATCAAAACCTACACATATTTAACCATTTCCTAATCATACCCCTTCTTCCGATCAAACCAGAGAGACCTCAAATCATGATAGCCATACCCGCGAGGTGCACACTATTTTTGTGACGTACCGTTGCTTCCCAATTACCTCATATTCTTTCCTTCAAGGAAATCCCGCCCAAGTCCTCCACCTACACTTGAACTCACTTCACCTATTCCTCCACTCATAGAGGAACACCCTTCATCCCCTCCCTCACCTGTGAAGGATCCTCTTGCTTACATCGAAATTATTTCACCTTTGGATTCTCCACCTAGAGATCCATCACCCGCATACATCTCCAACTTGTGGAAGGGGCTTGTTTACTTCCTCCATCCACAGAGAAGCACTGTCATCTCCTCCACCTATCAAAGATCCGGTAGAAATGCTGCTACCTTTAGGTGACCATTCTCTATCAGCCACCCAAGATCCTATAGACTTACTTTCGACTCTCTTACCCACAGAGGCTGAAGCTAGCGAATTCCCCGTCTCTAAGACACATTTTATGGGAATTACCATTAGATCCACATCAACCTCACCCACCGTAGTGTCATTTTCATGTTTAGCCGCTCACCTAGATTACGTGGATAGATCCCTACTTTGAGGGCACCTTCGCTCCTGTCTCAACGCAAATGTAGATGTCACTTGCTGACACTTCCACTATCTATCCAAAAATATTTCACCAATCAAACCAAACACAACCACAACTATCACAAATTCCACCACGCTACCACTCATAGATCAACACACACCCCTACCCGTAACCCAACATACACCTACATCCACACCCACACCTACATTATCTTCCTTTCCTAAACCTATTGCTACCTTAGGAGTCATCTCACCGATAGCCTTGCTCATCCACCTATCAAAATAGATTTAGCTTCATACATCTTCCAAAGCCAACACCAAATCTAACCTAGCACCCAAAAAAAAAGAACTAACCCTATAGACCTCGTACTCCCACCTCACCAATCACACTTTCATCACCTTCATCTCTTCCATCCATTTTAGGACCTTGCCCTTCTAGCATGGTTAAGAAACCTCCATCCACCAAGAAACTAAAAATGCAGCAGCCTATTTTACCTCTCGTAGACCTCTACCATAAACAAGCACCAAACAACTTCTACCCACACCTATAATGTCATTACCACCCATACCTCTAATATAATCTATCACATCTTCACTACCATGACACTTCAGTCCCTTTCCCTCACACCTCCTGCATGACCTGCACCATCTACCTTCACAGCACCTCAGTTATCCCTATGGGTAACTTGCCCTCTTCCACCATCCACCTTTCCCTCTATATTTCGTGCGCCCATATCACCTTTACTCAAGAAAGTACTACCTAAAGACAAAAAATCCACTACCCCCACTAAGGTAGTGAAACCAACCCCGCATTCTCTTTTCCGTCCATCCATCATACCCCTACCCAAGCAAACACGATCAACACCTAAGACCACACCAACACCTAAAACCATAGCTTGACCTACTCCCCCTCTGGAAAAGACCCGACCTCTACAATCAGTCACACCTGCACCCAAAACCACTTTCACTTCCCATTTTGATCCACTAGCGGGATCCTATGCCAAAATTTTAACCGACCTCCTTAAAACATCTATCATCACATTACCACTACTCAGACCTTATGACCCTCTCAAGCCCAAACCGAAGGGGTTTGATGACACCAAAATTTGTGCCTACCATCATGTGCCAGGGCACGATGTAGAGAATTGCAAGGCTTTGAAGACCATTCTTATCTAATTGTGTCCTCCTGAAGAAAAATTTGACGATGATGATCTTCTCGATGAGGACCCCATTTCACCCACACCTATTCCCACAATTCTTCCCTCATTACCCACTCAACGACCAAGACCACCACCTCCACAACTCCTAGAGCCACCCCCAAGATTTGAAATTAACATGGTTCGCATCAACGAACTCACCAAACCTCCACCCAAATGTTAGTGTGCCCAACTCATCTCACAAGGTTCCTTCCCGCCACTTGGCTTTTGCCCCTCTTGTCATTATACTTTTCATGGCTCACCTACTTCACCTACCTCCCCGCCTCAAATCAACATGATCCACATTGTTACCCGTGCTCAGAAGGACAAAGGTAAGGAAAAGGCAATTGACCCACCAACCAATCCTATACCCAACATACCATCTGCACCCACACCTAAAATCACTATCTGCAGCCCCACATATCCTATTTCTAATGGGGTCACACACCGCACGATGCTTAAACAACTACACCAATCCCCCTCAAAATGTCCCTATATGACCTCATCCAAACCTCGGAATCCCATCGTCAAGCTCTCATGGAGGTTATTCAATCTATTGAGGTTTTACCCAATGACCCTACACCCGTAGCCTCCATTATTACACCACACCATGTCGCTTCTCTCACCAAATTACCTCTTTCATCTACACCTCCACCTACTCACCAAGTAGCCACACTCAACTTCTCAGATGAGGAGATTGCACTGCACCAAATCGATGACCCCGATCCAACCCTCTTCATCTCTGTCCACATCAATGATATATGTGTACAATGTGTTATGATCGATGGGGGCACTAGCATTAATATCATCTCCTCCCATGCATTCACTCAAATGCACATACTTGACAATTGCATGCATAAACATCCCACCATGTTGCATTCCTTCAATGACGCTATTACCTCTACACTAGGCACCATCATCCTCCATGTCCGGGTGGGCCCCACACTATTCCGAGTTGTTTTATGTCTTGGAGGGAATTTCAATATAACTTGTTGCTTGGTAGACCCTAGATTCATGTCATGGGTTGTGTTCCTTCCACTTTGCATTGTTGTGTAAAGTTTGAGCATGAAGGACACACCTATACCATTCCAATGACCCATCACCTTTCAAAACTTGCAACATGCTTTACCGACCTAATGACGTGCTTATACCCATCAAAGCATCTACTTCCATAACCACTATCACGTCACCTACACCTCCCTCACTAGTGCAGCCACTACCTCAACCACACCTACATCCTCCATTCTTACCACTACTACAACCTCCACATAAGCTAAACCATCGACCTCCCATCCGTTAGCTCTACCTCCATCTAACCTTTGACACATCGCCTATTCCAGCTACCCACATACCAACCATCGATCCATTGGAAGGAATTTTTCAATGCCTCACTCTGGGGGAGTATCACTTATATAGTATCAACACATTTCTTACTCCATAAGAGTACGGAAGTCTCCACTAGCACCCTCGCTATGATCACCATATAGGAGAACGCATCCTTTTGGTCCTCCCCACCTTCGTACCAATCTCACCTATGGGGGACTTGATACTACCACTTACACACCTGAACCACCGTCACAAACCCGCCCATTTTCCATTGACCTCTAGTCACTCACCAATCGTTGTTTCGCCCACACCTTCGTACACCGATGTGCATGGAAGGGTTTTGGTTTTGCTTTTATGAGCAGGGGTCGCCATCTTTGTTATTCCATGTACTACCCGTAAGCATAACGACCGTAGTTGTATTGGATTCTTGAACCACCTACTAATAAGGCTCACATTGACCTCATTGGGGACATCAACCCTTCTCCACCTTCTTCACCACCATCACCACCTTCGCCAACAGAGTCAATGGATCCAAAATCCATTCCTCCTAACTTTTTTTTTTCTCAGTAAACACCATCTCCTTAGGGCCTCTGACTTATCAAAGTGAGGGCGAGGCTTCTTCCTCTCCTCCCTTCCTATATCCTGAAATGATCGATGACGATACCCCTTTGATTAATTCCGTTCAATGTAAGGATGATGAATCTATACTCACCTAATCGGGTGTAGAAGAATCATATATTCATCGATCGTTACCATATGAGATGCAAACCATGTTGAATGAATAGACTATCGAAATCAATATTCATACTCAGGATGACCCACACATTCTAAAGATAGGACAATCTTTAGATGTTGCTGAACAGAAGCCATCACTTCTTTTCTCAAAAATCATAACCATGATTTTGCTTGGTCTTACGTAGATATGCCCGGTATTGACCCCACCATAGTGGTCCACAATATCGTAACCATTCCCGATGCCAAACCTATCAAACAAAAGCTAAGGAAAATGCCCCCTCGCATTGCTCTTCTAGTCAAAGAAGAGCTTCAGTGCCTCCTTTCCGTTTCCTTCATTTTACCCATTGATTATCCCCAGTGGATTTCCAATATTGTCCCTGTCACTAAGGTGATAGGGGGACTTCGTATTTACACGAATTTCCGTGACCTCAACCTAGCTCGCCCAAAAGATGACTTCCCTTTACCTGATATTGACCAATTGGTTGACCTTACCACTGGTCACAAGATGTTATCACTCAAGAATGGTTTCTCGGGTTATAAAAAAATCTTTCTTGCCCCAGAGGATCAACACAAAACCGCATTCATCACCCCTTTGGGGACCTTCAGCTACCAAGTCATGCCTTTTGGCCTTAAAAACACCGGTGCCACCTATCAGTAGGCTATGACTTATATCTTCCATGACATCATGCATCGTATATTAGAAGATTATGTGGACAGTCTCCCAGCCAAATCTAAACTCCACTCCGAGCACTTGCCGTCCTAAAAACCATCTTCAACCGCCTCATTAAATATTGTGTTTGTGTTTATCCCAAGAAGTGTGTCTTCACGATTCTCTCAAGAAAACTCTTGGGATTTATCATCTCCTTACGTGTCATAGAGGTTGACCATGCTAAAGTCAAGGCAATACTTGAAATGCCTCCACCCACTAATCTTAGGCAACTCTCCGTAGAGCACTGCAAGGCAAGTTTCAGCGTATTCACCACTTCATTTCACAATTATCTCGATCGTGTCAACCATTTCATCACCTTCTAAAGAAGGATGTCTCTTTTAAATGGGATAATGACTACCACAAAGCTTTTGAGGCCTTAAAACAATACCTTCTCCAACCACCCGTACTCATTCCACCTAAAGACGATCAACCCTTCTACTTATACATCTCAACTACCGATCATTCCTTGGGGGCCATGCTTGCTCATCATGATGAACAATATAGGGAGCATGCGGTTTATTACATAAGCCGTACTCTTTTAGACTATGAAACCTGATACACCCATGCTGAAAAACTTTGCTTAGCCTTAGTTTTCATTGCCAAGAAACTCCATCATTACCTACTCAACCAAAAAACCTATGTTGTGACAAATACCGACCCTTTACACTTCATGTATGCCAAACCTTACCAAAACCAATGTGCTGCACGTTGGCTCATTATTTTTGCCAACCTTGACCTTGAATTTATCCACCAAAATTCCATCAAGGGCCAAGCTATCGCCGACCAATTGTCACTCTTTCCCTAGATGAACCCGCTTACCAAATGCCACTCTTCTTCGATGGTTCCAAGTGTCGGCGTGGGGTGGGAAGGCGTTATTCTCATTCCACTTGATGGTGAACCTATGTCTTTGTCTTTCAAACTTGATTTTGATTGTACCAACAATATTTTTGAATAAAAACACTCGTATTAGGTTTCCAAGCTGCCTATGCCTTAGATGTTAAGTTGATCAATATCTTCGGTTATTCTCAATTGGTCATAAACCAAGTCAATGGTATATATCAATGTCATAACGGATGGAGATAGTGACGGATGGAGATAGTGATGGAGGTACATCGGTGCGGTTTCGTTGTATTGGTTGTAGAATGTCTATGTTCTAGGCCAATAATAGCTGAGAGGAGGCTGCTTACTGACCAAAATTAGATGGATGAAAAGCTGCAAACTGAAAAAGTGGACACGCTGGGATCCACACCTTTGGCCTGGAACAAGATTCTCCAAAACCCTAACAGAAAAGTGGGTCCACAATCTCCTGAAAGAGGACAGTTCACGTGGGAAAAGGACAATGAAGGTGCTACCTGTCTAATGGTTCCAGATGGCTACGTAAATAGGGCTTTGGACAAAGTGAATCTTTCCCTTGTTGGTAAGTTTCTAGGCTCCAGACCTAATATTGATTTTATTAGAAAATGGGCTCTTAGAAAGTGGAAACCTAAGGGGGATCTGAGTATTACCATCATGCCACGGGGTTTTTTCTAGCAAAATTTAATCAGCAGACTGATTTGGAATCGATGCTTCTGGGAGGACCGTGGTGGCTGGGTAATATGGGCCTCTTTTTGAAAAAATGGTATCCAGATTTTGACCAACATTGAAAATATAAACACCATTCCAATTTGGTGTAGACTCCCTGGGCTACTGTTGCAATTTTGGGATGACGAAATCTTACTAAACATAGCTAAATCCATAGGTGCTCCAATCGGGCTCGATGGACCCATAAGAAACAGATCCAGACTTGCTTTTTCTCAATTCTGCATTTCTTCTGAAATGGATCAGGAGTTACCAGAGCACATCATCTTGAAATCTAAGTATGGAATGTGGATCCAAAAATTGAATTTGAAACCTTTCATTTAAGGTGTAAGCAATGTCATCATATAGGACACTTCACCAAAAATGTCCTAATAAGGAGATCTCTTCGAGGAGGATAAACACAAAAAGAAAGAACAACTTGAGGGTGTTTTAGAAATGACAAAGGAAAGTAGGGTACTAGATAATGAAAGTCGAGAGAAGAAAAAGCCCTAACCAACTTTGAGTTGAACTACAATAAAAGGAAAAAGGGGGTTTAGAAATTCAATAAGGAAAAACTCAGTCTCAGCATCCAATAACCCAAGTGACAACTTTGCATGGAGCACCAATCGGGAATAAAGAGGACGTAGAAATGCAAAATCCAAAGAAAGGTGACTATGGAGGTGGATGAAAAAGAAGGAATTGTAAAGGTAAATATCATTCCTAAGGATCTAGCTTAGACTTTGGAACTTCCAAATGACACTAGTGAAGTTGAGATAGATAATTCTCTCGGGCATCATTGAGGAAATGTTGGAGAAGGAAAACATGGGTTCGAAGAAGAATTACGAAAAACACTCCAAGGGGTGAAAGTAAAATCTCATCCACAAAGGCAAACTCTTGCTTCAAAGAATGTATCAATAGATATACCTCCTTGCTTCAGCAACAGATTAGTAGATCTACACTTGATTGATAGTAAGCATAGAGATAAAGAGGAGGGAGAAGTAATGCCATTTAAGGAAGATGAGGAACTAACTTCTGGATTCATAGAGGTCATTTCTAAAAAAAAGAGAATGAAAGGATTTGAAATGATCCCATAATCACTATACAGTGAAAAGAAAAAGAAAATTGACAATTGGGAAATTTCAAGATCCAGAGCTACTAGATCTTATGCTAGAAGACTAGTAGATTTTGGAAGTAGTTCTAAAAGAGGAAGGCCCTCAAAAAAGACTCTTAGATCTAAGATAACAGAGAAAGAAATTACAGATGGCACTCAATGTCAATTGAGCCATCAGGCAATCCAGCTCCCACTCCTATTAAATGAAGATTATCTCTTGGAACATCCGAGGACTAAACGGAAACTCCAAACAGAGAATCATTAAGGAGTTACGGGATTCTAGTAGTCCTAGTATTTTGATTTTGTAGGAAACTAAGATGAAAGCTAAGATCCTTGAAATTAGTAAAAAAATTCTAGAAAACTATGACATGGCTGCGGTGGACTCTCAGGGAGCCTCTAGAGGTCTAGCTACTCTTTGGGATAAAAGACATTGTACTGGTATGATTCTTAATGCTAGCACTAATCATCTTGCTATTAAATTTCATGCTATTGAGAACAATGGTGAATGGATCCTTTCTAATATCTATGCCCCTAATACGGTTAGTGGGAGACGTAAACTTTGGACTGATCTTAAGATCTTTAGAACCCAACATATTACAGCCAACTGGCTTATCATGGGTGACTTTAATTCTCTTCTAAACCCAGGTGAAAAATATGGAGGAATCTCCAGCTTTTCCACAGGTATGGAGGAATTTGCAAATTTTGTTGCTGATCTTAATCTCTTAGATGTGGATCTCCATGGGAATAAATACACCTAGAACAATAGAAGGTTGGGAAAATATCTAATCCAAGTTAGACTAGATAGATCCCTGATTTCTACTAGTTGGATTCTCAGTCAGGACTTTCACCTCTCTTCCCCGCCTGCACTGGACCGGACCACAACTCGATTGCCTTAAATCTTTTCAATTGGACTAAGCCCATCGAAGCTCATTCAAATTTGAAAAGATGTGGATGGAGCATGATGAAATTTATGAAAAAATTAAAGAGTGGTGGGTTTGGAATGGTGAAGGCACTGCTCAATTTAGATTGATTTAGAAGCTCAAAAATGTTAAAAACAAGTTAAAATTTGGAATAAAAGAGTTTTTGGTAATGTGTTTGAACAAAAAAGAAGTTAAAAAAAAAGCTCCAAGATCTGGAAATCAAAATGAATATAATGGGGAGATCTTTTGAAGACCAAACTAAGGAAAATAATATTCTTTTAGAGCTGCATACGATTTGTAGCAGAGAAGAATCCTTATGGAGACTAAAATCTAGGGCTATCTAGCTAAAAGGAGGAGATAGAAATACGAAGTTTTTTCATATGACCACTTTGAAGCACAGAGCTTGTAATAGGATTATGGAAGTGGCTAAAAGTAATGACACTGTTATAAAAGATCCCAACAGCATCAAAGAGGAAGCTCTCAATTTCTATAAAAAACTACTTAATGAGAGGAATCATTGCTGATGAGGAAATTTCTTTCATGTTGGAGGCTATTCCCCAAGACAAAATTGAGGAGTAGAGATTTAAAGATATCACTAAAGCTGTCACACTTGAAGAACTGCAAAAATCTGTGTTTACTTTAGAAGGCGACAAGGCTCCGGGCCCGATGGTTTTTCTATTAACTTTTTCAGAAATTTTGGGAAATATGTTCGGATGATCTTCTCAGAGCGGTGAATGAATTCTATAGAAATGGGGACCTTTTGAAAGAGCTGAATAACACCCACATTGTGCTTGCTCCAAAAAAATGGATGCTAAGGACTTCAAAGACTTCAGACCCATCAGCCTTGTGAATGTTATCTATAGAATTTTTACCAAAATCATTACTACCAAGCTTCAATTTATTATGAATGATTTAATCTCAAGGCAGCAGAGTGGATTCATTAAAGGCAGGATTATCCAAGATGGAGTGATTATGGTACATGAGACCATACACTCTATGGAAAATAATAAAAAATCAAATATGGTCCTTAAGATTGATATGAATAAAGCCTTTGACAAGGTCTCTTGGGTTTTTCTAGACAAAGTTTTAATTAAATTTGGTTTTCCACTAAATTCAAAAAAATATTTAGGCTTGCATCACTACGGTTAGATTCTCAGTGGTGGTTAACGGTGAGCTCATGGTATTTTTCATAAGCAACAGAGGGTTAAGAAAAGGGGACCCCATATCCCCCCGCTCTCTTCATTCTTATGGCAGAAAGTCTTAGTAGATCAATTGGTAAAGCAATTATTGATGGTCTTCTGAAAGGTTCAAAGCCCACTTCCATCAGCCAAGTGGCTTCTCATCGAATTTGCGGATGATACAATCCTTCTCTTAATGGCATCCATCCTTGAAGCTAAGGCTACAAAGGCTATTTTGCAACTTTACGAATCTGCTTCTGGGCAAGAGATCAATTATGATAAAAGCTCCATTTTCTTCTTCAACACTCTCGAGGAAAGACGACTTAAAATTGAAAAAATTATGGGATGTAAAATAAGTGCACTTCCAGCCACTTTAGGACTCCCTCTTGGCACTAAAAAAGTTTCTACCAAGGTGTGGAATGATCTGCGAGATTTCAAAAAAATGGTTGGATGGAAAGGAGCCACTCTTTCTAGTGCTTTGGTAAGTGCCTCGCTCATAAAAAAACTCTTCAAAATCTACCCATCTATATCATGTCTATAATATCCCTTCTACCTTTAGAGAAAAAATTGAGAGGTTTCAAAAACTTCTTATGGCGGGGCATGGAGGAGAAGTTTAAATATCACTTAGTTGTTTGGGATAAGGTTTGTACTCCAAAATCTATAGGAGGCCTGGGCATAAAAGACATCAAGAAAATGAATGAGGCTCTTATTGTGAAAATGGGCTAGAGAATGCTATCTGAGAAGCAACCCTGGATAGAATTAATTAAGGCTAAATACCTTAATCAACAAGCAATATTTTCTTTTCTTCAAGATGAGCATCTTCCTTATGGTTCCATTTTTTGGAATAATTTAGTGAAGAGTAGAAATTTCATCAAACAAGGAAGTAAATGGAAAGTGGGAGATGGTTGTGATATAAAATTCTGGGACGATAACTGGTTTAATTGCAGCCTTATGGACAGATTTGGTGTAGTCAAAGACAGTCTTGAAAGAAAGTATGGCACTAGAATCAAGGATTATATTGAAAGAAATGGTAACAAAAAGAAATGGAAAAAACTTTCTGTGGATAGAGATGATCTGATCCAAACTATTTCCTCCCTACAAGATCAGTTGGACCTTATCCCCTTAAGTTAGCTGGAAGTTAAGGATGAGTTGGTCTGGAGCAATTCTATTGATGGGAACTACTCTGTTAAAATTGGTTATAATACTTTCTTCGACAATAGTCAAACTGAGTTTAAATGGAGTAGAATTTGGATGACTGAGCTAACACCTAAAATTAACTTTTTCTTTTGGCTTGCTCTCAGGGGTAATTCTTACCACTGACAACCTGATAAGAAAAGGTTTTATAATGCCTAATAGGTGTCATCTATGTAAAAAAGACTCTGAGGATATCAGTCATTTTCTTATCCATTGTGAATATGCTACCAAAATGTGGAGTTTTTCCCTCTCTAATTTTAAAGCTTCCTGGGTGGTTCCGAAGGACTTCAGTTAGCTCTGAACCAATAGAGCCCACCCTATAAAAACGTGTTGTGAGAAGGATATGGAATTTGGTAATGCCTCATATTATTTGGAGGATATGGAAATATAGAAATGATATCATATTAAGAAATAGTAAATGATTTATAAGCTCAAGTAGTAGGAAAATTTCTAGTGCTATTAAAGAGAATATTGCTAGATTTAAACCCCCCAAGAATAAGAGTTATCCAGAAAATGAAGAGCATATCTTGTCCCAATGGCAGATTGGAGCTGACAATATCCGAAATAATTCCTGGTAATAATATTGATAGATCTTTGATACACTAGCATCCTCCTGATCTTAACTGGTATAAGTTGAACTTTGATGGGGCCTCTAAGGGTAACCCTAGAATTGCAGCTGGGGAGGAGTGATCTAGGATCATAAAGGCAGTTTGGTTGTTGCTTATGCTAGTAAAATGGGAATACAAACTAATCATTTTGCTGAAGCATTATCCACTTTATGGGGCCTTAGAATTTCTCAGACTCATAATATCCAAAATCTCATTCTGGAAGGAGACTCACTTAATATCATTAATCATCTTAATCAGTGTTCGCCTCCAAGTTGGAACATCAAGGATTTCATCTTGGAATCCATAAGTATTTGCCAAACCTTCAATAATATTTGGATCAAGCATACTTACCGGAGGGTAACAAGGTGGTAGATGCATTGGCTAACTATGGCATAAATGTTAATCACATTATTTGGGATAATAGTGATCACATTCCTGAGAAGATTCAAAACAACATACAAGCGGATACTTATGAGCATGCAAATTTGGAGTAAGATAAATGAGCATTTGGAGTGGTTCTTTAAGAATAAGATTTTCACACGTGCTGATAAGTTCAAAACAGCACTCAAGCAGATCTTAACGGCAATCAAGGATATAGAAAGTATAATGATGATTTAAAGTGGATTTATTTGAAGATTAAAGCCACACATGCGGGAAATATTGTGCCTATAACAGCTTTTAAACAGATTTTTATGGATTTTCAAGTCCGTAGTAAGGTTGATGATGATCTAGAGTGGGTTTCTAAGGGGGCTGATGTTCACGCATGTGGGATCTCATAGGTACAGAGCAGCATTCACGCAGTATTCGTGGGAAGTGTTATGACAGCAATAAATACACTATTCATCATTCCCATCACGTGAGAAAAAATAGAGAAAGGCGGATTGGAAACTGTGTCTATTATAGAATTCCTCATAGGGATTTTGAAGTTTATACTTTCAATCACTTAAGCATGGTGAAAATGGGAGGAGCCCCTTGTCAGATCGAGCCCAACGCAAGGACCCGGAGTGGAAGAATAATGAAGAGCTTTGGAATCTTCTCAACCAGGGAGGCATTACAAATTTTATTGAGAAGATACAGGGTCACGACCAAAGCATTTCCATGCAATTTGTAAAGGATTGGAAGGACCGCAAAGTTGAATATGGCGGATAGAAAATTTTGATCAATGAAGAGTTAATCGCCGAAGCTACAGGCCTTGGAATGGATGGGTACCACTTTTTTAATAAAATGATTGATAGGCCTGTTGAGGAGAGGAAATTTGTTGAGGGTAATGAGAAATTGGTCTTCATCATGGCGGGTTTATAGGTCAGCTCTATCCCTCTACCTTTTGATGAGGTCACCCGTATGATGGTGTGATACATCTCTTTAGAGGGGAGATTTGTCACAGTGCCCTTAAAACATCTTGTGTTCCTCAATCACTTCCACAGAAGTTTCACGGTATGTTTCCCTCATTATCTGCTTAATTATCTTGAGCGTTCCATTTTAGAGTTCCAAAATCATGCTCGGGCGGTCCCTCTACATCAAGGTCTCATCTTCTTGTTGCATAAACTTTGTCTTCTTAAGTTTCTCGGCATTCCAACTTCCCCATCTCTATTCCATCTTTTCCCCTCACCGCTGCCGCTACCCCCATCTCTTCTCCTTCTATCCCCATCACCGCTGCTGCTACCCCTTTTCCTTCCTTCTCGGCTCCCCCTGTCATCCCCCCACCTCTGCTCCCACCCCCTTCACCTCCACTTCGACCAGACCTATAACTAGGTCTTCTAAAATATTGAACCTGGATACCCCTGTTTTGGGGAATGTTCCTCAGGACTTGGAGGTTGCTCATAATCTCCTTCATATTAGTAGTACGGGTTCTCATGAGGCACACACTGAGAGCTCCACAAAAAGGCTAGAAGCCTTAGAATCGACATGTTGCTATTGAAAGAAGAAGTCAATAACTTGGCTAAGCAAAAAGGTAAGAGGAAGAAGGAGGAGGTTGATATTGACAATAAACAGGTTGAAGATATTTACAAAAAAAAACTCCCTGGACAACCTGTCTAGGAAAGCCAAGACTCACCATGACCATAATATGGCTATATTTAATGCAATCGAAGAATTTATTGAGCAACATGTCCACTTTGTGTCTCTAATCTCAGTGGAATACCAACAACTCTTTAGGGCACGGAAAAGGAAAGCAAACAAACCATTCAATAGCTTGGATATTACTGACCCTACTCATATGACGGCATTGGCTATGTTCACCTCCTGCAGACTATCAAATCTAGAATTACCAAAGCCGCTAAGAAGTAATTACGTATATACGCTTCTCTTGCTGCCTTCCTTCGTGTTTTTTTGTTTTTTTTTGTTGTTTTTTGGCTGCTCTTCTATAGTGTTCAAACTGGTTTGATGTTTTGGGGTAACTTCTCTTTGGTTACCCTAGGTTTTTATGTCTTATCTGGATCTTGATCCTTCTTGTAATGTTTTTCATTCCTATTCTGGATTCTAGGCCCTCTTTATATACAAGGGTATAGTCCCTTTCAAAAACTATTTACCGAATTAAAAAAATTCGTAATGAGACACTTCAAAAGTATAAACATCACGTAGACATACTTTTGACCACCTTCGACTGCTACACCCTTCAAACCATCCCACATTCAACCAAAAAATTTGTAGATACCATGGCCTACTTGGATTCTCAAATCCCCGCTTCACCTCGCCGATTCTAAAACCTTTGTCACCGTCTAAATACTCCAATCACCTTCTTATTTACCTTGCATGAGGTTTACTCCATCAAAATCACTACCCCGCTGACCCAAGTGACCTTTGGTATAAACAATACTCGACTATCTTTCTCTCTCCATCTTGCCTCCCGATCTCACCCGTAATGGACAATGTGCCTTTCTTAAAAAGGTCTCTCGTTACATCATCATGGGTGGCCTCCTATATAAACACGGCTTTGACAAAAGATTCTCTTACGGTACCTTACGAGTTCTAAAATTCCGTATACCATTAAGGAAGTTTATGATGGCATATGTGGAGGTCATTTCAAAGGTGGCCTTGCTTATGCTTAAGCGTATTCTTTGCCTAGGCTATTACCAAGCTAACCTCAACCATGATTTTTGTGACTATGTTAAGCATTGTGTAAAATGTCAAAGAACACACCAACCTTCATCATACACCTATTCATGCCTTACAGGTCGCCCGTGACCTTTGGCCCTTCTCTCAATGGGGTTTGGATCTTATCAAAGAAATCAATCCCCATTCTTCCCAACGACATCAATGGATCATCACCACTACCAAATACTACACAAAATGGGTTGAAGCCATACCTCTCATTTCCATGAAAGCTGAGAAAATATGTGAGTTCATCAATCATCACATCATTTTCCACTTTGGTGTTCCACATCGCCTCATCACTGATAATGGAAAACAATTCAAAAATAAAACCCTACAAAAACTTTGCGATGCCTTCGGCATTCAACTAAGTTTCTTGTCACCTTATTAACCACAAACCAACGGCCAAGATGAATCCACTAACACAACCTCAACAAAATTCTCATGAAAGTGGCTAATGATACTAGAAAGGATTGGCATACGCACATTTCTTTCCCTCTCGTGGGCATACTTGTACTAGTATTCATACTTCCACCGCCGCCACACCTTTTCTCTCGGTCTACAGTATAGAGGTTGTGCTTTGCCTCTCAATGTCCGATTCCCTCACTCCACATTTCTCTCCATGACATGCTCAATGATGATGACTTTTGTCAGGACCGTTTAGCACAACTTGAGTTATTAGATGAATGTCATCTTAACGCTCTTGACCACCTTCAAGTTTACCAAAAATGTATAAAACGTGCCTATGACAAACATGTCCATGAACGAACCTTCCAAGTCGGTGACCTCATCCTAAAAGAAAATCAACATGTAACCAAAGCAGAAAAAATAAACGGGGCAAGTTTGCTCCTAATTGGCTTAGACCATATATCATGACTCATACTTACGGATTAGGTGCTTATTGTTTATCTTCACTCGATGGTAAACCCGAACCTAAGCCCCTTAATGCCTTGCATCTTTGACCATTCTACTATTGAATTTTAGTTTTCCCTCATCTTCTTTCTCTTTCCATTCTCACCCCTTGAGCACTATCCACTTCTTACACCTCACCAATGATTAAACAAGAATCATGTGTGTACACAATCTTTTATCCTCTCTTAAACATGTGTACCACGGCACTACACATATCATGATTCTCATGGATAATTTTTGTTTGCCTTTAGATGAGATCCCATGGTCGTTTCACCCTACTTTCTGAACAAGAATCATATTCTTCACCTTAGTATCATCCATGAATTCAAATCCCTCACATGAGATCCAACTCCTCGAGTCAAACTTCCAATACAAAAGATGAATCCCTAAAAGGACATCTTTCTCTCTAAATCTCTCGCTATAAATAGACTACTCCCTTAAAGGACAGATATGTAAATCTCTTTCAAGAGAGAGAGAGAGAAAATTGGGAGAGAATCTGAAGATTCCCGCATTGATCAGCTTCACGAAGACCTCGAGGAGTTAATTTCTTCATCCCATATAGACTTCCCACATCGATCAATCTATCTCAAATACAAGTCAAAATAGAAAGTTTTTGTCATGGACTTGCCAATTGTGACTCTAGATCTCTTCTTCTACAAGGATCATACCAAATACCATATAAAATAATCACTTTTTCACCCTCTTGCCATTCACACTTTCATTCCCTACTGCCTCAAGGGCCCTCGTGGAACCGTGACATTTGGTGGTCATGTGACTACTTTTCACCTTTCGAATAATCCATCATGCAATGTCTTTAGGGTCTTACGTTCATCACCTATCTAAGGTATGACCTACTCGTTATGATCCTAACCAATCAGGTGGCTTTCTTGCCTCCTCTTATCTTTTTAAACTACTTCATTACATATTGATTACCTTATACAAGATTAGCTTCTCGATGCTTATCTTTAGGTACCTTTTCCTCTTTCATCAACTCAAAATCACCCATACCAATGTGCCCACAATCCACCCATACCTAACATACCTAGACTCAATCATGCCTAAAACCTACCAACTCATTCTCATACCTCCTCACATTCTTCCCTAGCTTATGGGAGAACTACATCGGCCTGAGGTCCCTTTTTGTTGGGACTATGTAGGCAACACTCCGAGGGCATGGGGCCCTTGGAGGTTAGCTTGGCCACTCTCTAACCCTAATCAATTCACCTTTCATTTTCCTAAATCATGATCCACCCTTGTTAGATTTATTTTTATATTAATAATTGGAAATTAAAAACCAACAAACAACAAATTGTTTTCCACCTTTATCATCATCCAACATCCATTCATCATGTCTACCATTTCTTTACCACTATCATGCATGTATTATAAAACATCTTAACAATGACCCATATCATCATTCATTCCAAAATTACTAGACCATAACCTAACTCCACCATGCCTAAAACTTGACTCCATCCATGCCTAGACCATAACCTAACTCGACCATGCCTAAAACCTGACTCAATCAATGCCTAGACCACAACTTGACCGAACCATGCCTAAAACCCGACTCAATCTATGCCTAGACCAAACCCGACTCAATTCAAACCTAGACCACAACCTAACTCCACCATGCCTAAAACCCAACTCAATCCATGCTTAGACTAAAATTGGTGACCTATGCCTACAACCTAACTTGATCCATGCCTATGACTGACTCTATCATGCGTACACTATCTAATTTTCATAACATATACACATCAAAATAGCAAAATAACCACAACCATGTATACACATAATGACCATAATCATCATCATCTCTATAAATAACAATATCCCACCATGTGTCTCCATATACATAACTCTCAAATATCTTCGGCACGCAAGCCGGTATATATAACCAAATCTCTCAAAACACTCATATACAACCTCAACATCTTCGGCACATAGGCCGGTATATGATAAAAAATATACAAACTCTTGTACATCCTCACTCTCTTTGGCACGCAGTCGGTATATATCAAAAATGACTAAAATACACCAACATGAAGGGATGTGCATCAGGCATCATCCTGCCAGATTTCCTCCATCTCAGTCTCACCTGTCTCCTCCTCAGCTCTCCCCGTCCGGCGGTTTGATAACATCTCACCACATGCCATGGGTCATGTTCGGGTCCCTACTTGGTATAACACCTGGAGCTAGCCTCCGTGAACTAGTGGCCTCACCCTAATCTCGTCTTAGGGCTCGCCGACCCCCGTGCTTTCCATGATATGGATACGAGAATCGGTCCTCTCTCACTTGAGGCTTGTTGTGCCTCGTACTCACGTATATGATAGACAATCTATCCTTGCCACCGTCAACTAGTCCTCGATAATAATTGGCCTCATCTTGAGCCTCTCACAACCTAGCTAGGGTACTTTGCCGAGGTGGCCCCATCAGCCTCTCGTCCTGCACTTCCCTACCAGTAAATGGGACCCTATCCCGGTCTGCTTGGTGGTGCTATCAACCTCTGCCCTTGTGCCTGTATCCGGGCCTATAAGGTCCGGATCTGCACCTATGTCATGGCTAACTTGCCCAACAACCCAGTAACTTTCACATATGCAGTGGCTAGCTACCCCTACAACCCTGTAACCTGCGCTCGTAAGGCAGCCACCTCGACCATCATCACCATCCCCGTCTCCACCCCCGGGCTATCTCGGACTCGTAGACTAGCCACTGCATATGTAATGTGGCCACATTTGCCTCCGATGTTTCTAACTGCCGCTATACCATCTCACACTATGTAATCAGGGTTGCCACCTACCCCTATAGGGCATCTCTCTACATAATGATGGTGGTTAAATCTGGTTACTCGGGCCTAGGAGGTACTGCTCGTAGCTAAGCCACCCACCACTGTCTATACATGTTTGTCACTCCGGCATCATCAATCTATCGTCTATAACCTAATCCTCCTGCCCGATAGGTACTGCTGGTTGTGGAAGTGGCAGTGGTCTCTCCACATCATCCCTCCGGTACTGTGGGAAGGGTGGTGGTATATCCTGTAGTAGTCCAAACTACCATCAGACCATATCTACGGGGATCATCTCATGCTCTCCTGCATGACGCCCCTCTCTCCATCTCGAGTAGGCCGAAGGCCGCTTAACTCCTCAACCATCTGTCTATATGAGGAATAACCCACATACGGTCTCCATATAATATCTACCCCAGATAATCTCTCCAAAGAGCCTCTCGATAATATGCTACATCATGTGTATCCTTGTCGGATCACCACTCTCCAATAACAGACACCCATCGCTTGTACCCCACCTCGTAAAAAACCCAGGCTAAAAGACATCTTCTCGGGCATACCCACTGGACGCACATAGACAATGTGCTCATAGGCCCAATGAGTGAAGAATGAATGTACAACATAGGTTGAACCTGTGGAGCCACCTATATGCCCACGACTCTCTATATAACTGCACACCATGAATGTTAGCACCCAAAAAAATTAGGTCCTCTCTATCATCATGTCATGTAACACTCCCATTAGAGATCATGGGAATCTCCCACCCTCTACATCCGGCAGTGTAAAACAGCAAACTACCTCCATCAGTAATACTACTAGCCTCATCTCCTCTAGACGGGCTAGGTACATCTCTCCATAGCTCAGTGGCCGGCACCGTGGAATGTCGGCTCTTCCATCCTCTCACTAAATACACAACATCAAATCCTCGATGCCTCTGAGGAGATCAAATATACCTGCGTACCTAATATAGGTAACCGCAGGATCCTGAACACGTCCTCCAAGGTGACTGTCATCTCACCCATCAGTAGGTGGAACGTGTTGGTCGTCGAATCCCATATATCGATGAGGGCGACCATCAAACTCGGTTGCCATAATGCATGTCGGTAGCGTCGGACCCCACTCAGGCCCACCTCCTCAACATGCTGCAACTCCTCACCATCATCAGTACCTCAAACTATCACGAGCAAGGGTGGTACCACTGTCTCGCATCCTCACCGATCTCTCCCTTTGCATCCAACAAAACAATCACATTATTCATGACCCAATTATTTTTACCATCACCCGTACCCATACCCATTCGCCTACCTGCTTTTACATCACTACTTTTCATACCCTACCCTAATCTACCTACCTACCCAACCCAACCCTACCTACCTACCCAACCCTAACCTACTTACCTAACCTAACCTACTTACCTCCTAACCCTACCCTACATACCCAACCTTAACCTACCTACCTACCCAACCCCACCCTAACCTACCAACCTACCTAACTCGACTCCGACCCTCCTCATCATTCTACTTACCCAAAACATACCCAACCCAATGTCACCCTCCCTCTTTATACACTCCCCGACCTTACCTATTTGCTCACAAGTCTCGACACTTGGCCCCAACTGCCTAGCCCTTGCCTATTCCAATTTTTTTAGGGAAGTGTTTCATCCCCCGACCGACCGATTGGTCCTCCCAGACCGACCATTGTTTACCCATAACCGACATCGATCACCTCATTCGTGGTCGATCCTGTTATACACCACCGACGTCATCCAACATTCGACCGACGCGTCGATCACTGCCGTGACAACACCCCATGGCAAAGATGCTCTAGCTTTCCCCTTTTTTTCTTATTCCTCACATCCCCAACCCCCATCCTAACCTCTGAATCCTTCCCACCGAACATACTACCTATTCCCACCCTCCCTTGTCCCTCTTTTACCCAATTTTCCCCCCTCACATTCAAATTTAATTTCCCCCAAACCCATCTTCCCCTAACCCAAATTTCTATCAATTTATGTAAAACAAACATGAAGGGATTTGAACCTTACCTCATCTTGCTGCCATCTCCGTGGTGGCACCTCTAGATGCTACACCGGTGATCCCCTTAATCCCTCTCCTGCCTCTACCATCACCAAATGACCTCTTGCTATCCAACCAATCAATCAACTCGAATCGATCCAAACTCGGCTTGTGGATCAACTTATCACCCAACTATCATCCACCACGAGGCTCGCTTAACTCAATCTTCAGTCTCACCTCGTCATTTTTCACCTTTTCTTATCTCTTTTGGCATTTTCCCCAATTTGATAAAACAAAAATGATTTGCAAAACATGTCTTTTTCTTTTTTATAACCCCGACCTAACCGGCGTCGATTTACCTAACCGACATCGGTCCTGTGCTTCCTAGCTTACCGTCATCAATCAATTATGACCGCATCGGTACCTTCAAATCGTCATCAGTTTCCATGCTTCAATTTTACCTACCCCCTACCTCCAATTTTTTACCTAAATCCTTTTTACCTCACCCACATCTCACTTGGCCACTTCCCTTTATCTTCATGACTTATCATTGACCCCCTCACCTCGTCCTCAGTTGGGGACTCGTTATTTTTCCCATCCCTCGGCCCTACCCATGTCGTGACCTAGATACTTGGACTTGGAACATTGCTAGTGACCTGTGACCTCATGTGCTTGCTATACCTTGCGGCATTATTACTCGCGTTGATTGGCCTAATGACCTTACCTTGCCTCTTTCCATGACCATTTATCCTGACCTAACCTTTAGTGTACCGAAACATACCTAAACATTCCTACAACTAACCTACATCGTGTTTCCTGACCATATCCTATACCTTGGATACCAGACTCACTTCAACCTTGTTTGGATAAACCTAACGACCTTAGACACTGTAGTGTTTTCTTGCTCTTCAACTTGGTACCGTGTTGTAGTTTATACATATGTGTGCATTTGAATATAACTACCTTTGACCCTGACCCATTACCTAGATTACCTGAGTGGACCTTTTCCTTATTTTTCTTACCCTCGTTGCCCACCTTCCTCTTCATCGATTCACCTTTTATCAAACCACTCACTAATTCTGCCTTCTACCTCATCAATTCTCGGTTTGAGGGGGATCACCTTCACCCAAACATGAGGCAACCACATCTTATTTTTGTCGGTGTTACTTACTAATACAAGATACACAACAAAAAGGGGTAAAATGTAGACACCAAAATTGGATCACACTCTCCTTGGTCCCTTGTTAAATAAACACCTTGAATACATTCACCTAACCATGGCCCCCTTTACCCCCACTCTAATATTAATTTTATTAGTTTAATTAAATTAATTCATTATCGTCCCAATATTTATTTAAAATACCTTAATTAGATAATGCCCACACATCCACCTCACCTATCCACCTCATCTAGCCACCTCACCCCAAGACCTATTCTTAGTAAATTGCCATAACTAACTAAGACCTACCTAAATCCTAAAAATCAAAGCCTATGTTCTCTCTAACCACATTCTGTCTCGATTAGAAGGAAGCTTCCATTCTATTCCATAGATCAAAATGGGCAAGATCTAGGAAAATCAAAAGGATCTCGCCCATTTTAGAAAACGTAGGAAATCCTTCCCTAACCGACGCCGATCACCCTAAACCACCGCCATCCAACCCGGAATCGCCATCGGTTACCTTTTAACCCCAAAAACAAACTTATTTCAACGTTGGCACATTGTTTAGAGTTTGGGACATCTTTTCAAAATAAGTGATGAAACCAGAGATATGCATGCAAGTAGAACCAACATTAGTACACGCATCAGAGCATCCATAGCCAACACCAAGCAACCACAAAGCCATTCACCTTCACAGAGGAGCATCCAGGGAAGCGTCCAACATCACACCAAGTCCCTTCCATTTGATCACACACCATTGTCAACCAAAATCAAGTTTGTATAAATAGTAAATGCTTTGTTAACCACCCTTTTCCATTTATCATTTGGTAGATTCTTTTACTTCAGTCATTAGTTTATACTTCCATTTCATTCCACCACCATTTTACCTCCATGCAAACTTGATCATCCTCTTACCCACACCCTTGAACTATCCATATCCATATTTTGATCATTTCTGTACATACCGGGGACCCACACGAGCCCTGCCATTTCCCTTCCATTTCCATCTAGCCTCAAATCTATCACCCCACAAAGTTTTTATTGAGTTTCTTGTACCACGACCATACCGATGCCGGTTAACCATAACCGTCGCCGGTTAACCTAAACCAACATCGGTCATACTGCATCGACGTCGATCTCTATGTTTTACCAGAAACCAAGAACAGAACCTCCAAACCTCCACCAAATACCATAAACCACCCGAATCTCACCCTAACAAAGACCTTGACCTTCGATTCACCATAGCTTAGCCTGTGTGAATGAATTTGTTTATTGTAGATAAATGAGATACCTAAATCATTTTAACTATAGTAGGATTTCCTTTATTGATAGCATTAAGTTGTTTTAAATAAAGGATTTGAGTCATCTAGGAAGTATCACACTTACTAGATCTAGCATACGCTAGGTAGTCCACTTTGCATATACTTTGTTTAACTTTCATTTGGTGGTCTTGTTTTCCATTTCAAGTAGTTCCTCCTAGCCAAAAGGAAGCTCTCACGATCAACTGTGGATCAAGAAGTCATACGCGCACAACAACCTTCAACTGACATTTTAACATGTATTCCTCCTAGCCCTTTACCCTTATTTGTTTCGTCAATATTCAAAGAAACGATCTAAAATCGGTGAAACAAAGCAAGCATTAGGGATGTCATTGTAAATTGGGATTACTCTTTTTGGGCTGCCATTAGTAAAGGTCACAAAATTCCTTGGTGGTTGAATAGCCATTTGAAAATCTGGGATGTTAATAGAGAAATTGATACATGGGGAAGGAATATCGGAGGAGGGTTGTAAAAACCAGTGTCTATTATAAGGTAAATTATTACCAACTCTTCTCCTTCTAGCATACTTCAAAGGTAAAGAAGCAAACTCAAGATGGATTCCTCTTACCGATGATCTTGTAGTCACTTTAGGCATGGAACATGCTACAATATTGGTCTAAAATTAGCTTAACGAGTCACCAAAAGGTCTTAAAATCTTTAGGATAAATTTTTGTAGCATGCTCCCAAAAGTAACTATTGTAGAATCAAGTAAATTTTTGTGGATCTACTATAGATAGTCGTAACTTACATGCATATCTGATTCCTAGTCCCACCGGGCGTGCTAATAATCAAGTATCTCTCAAAAGTGCACCCTGTAGAGAGATGGTTACAGGTTTTCTAAGCTTGAAAAATTTGATCTCTCTTTCGTAGATACAATGGAAACACCTCAGTCTCGTGGGTATACCTATTTTGAGGTTAGTCTCCAGTATCAAGGCCGGTTCCTTGTTGATGTATCCTAAATTTTATTTTTGGGGTTTAAGGGGAAAAGATGACTGTAAAATAATTAAAACTAAGGTGATACACCAAATTTGTATGAGGGATTTGACTAAGTATATGCACAATTGATATGTGAAAGGATTCTTGATGCACGAACCAACAATTTTTCTACAAAACATTAAGGGGAAACACTTTTAGGTATTAAGGGAGAGTATCACAACAATACTGCTAAGCTAAACATGCACATTAATATCATGCAGAAATTACTAAATTTTACAACAGGGTAAGATGATTAATCAGGGAATTTGCATTCACAAGACTAATAGAAACATACGCAAGACTGTAAATGATTGGGAAGGCAAAAATACTTCACACTTAGAAGGAAAACTGCAAAAATTGCTTAAGTACTCCTATATAAAAAAAGTCCTCCTTTGTGCTTTGCCAAAGCACACAATATATAGAAAAAAATTCACCCCTTCCTAAAATTAGTCTAAGGCTTGTACTATTTCCATACGCATCTTATTTTTATCCTTTATTTAATAATAGATAAAGGAATACAAATAGAGCATGTAATTACAAATATGCATTAATATCCTTGATTATAATACAATCAAACTGAAGTTGATTGTCCTATTTTTAAGAAAAAAAAGGTGAATAATTTGCTAATAATAGGCTTGCTTGCTTGGCAAGTCTCTTTCCTTGTGCATGTGAATTCATATTCTTGTGAAGCATGCAAAAAATCAACTCTCTGTTTGTGAGTAAAATAATTGCAATACTTGCAATATTAACATCCACTGTGGGGACCACCTGTCCATGTGCACATGTTCTGATGTTGACATCTCTTGGCTTCTAATGGTCACAAGGGTGACATACTAGCAAATCAACTTCAACCTCCTTGAAGTGGGGACCATCTCCAATCTACTTGGTTTGGCCACCTTTGTGAACTTAGCACACTATTGAAGTTTAAATGTATATGGGGCACTTTTGTAAAAGATCCACCTTTGTCATACTCGGCCACCTTGGTAACACATGCTATAATATATAGTTTCCACCTTCGTTTAAACACGACCATGTAATACTTGTCGGCTTTTGCATTTGGATAACACTTGATTATAGTTTATAACCCTTACCTTTTGGGTGATCATAGGTAAATATGATTCGGTCGGCACTTTACATTATTTGAAGTTGGACTATAGTTCAGACTTTTGAAAGTCAAAATGAAATGATTTTGTTTAAAACATGAGGCTAGCCCCCTTTGCACGATGACTCACCCCTTGGAAATTTATTGGTGGCATTATTAATCCTGGGTTGAGTTTGCTTTGATATTGATGATGATCTCGGTAACGTTGATTTTGAACTGTTTGATCACGAGAATTTGATTTCTAACTGCAGCTTAGGGTTTCTAACCTGGCAATTAAGGTGGTTGGTGGCAACTAACCATGATGGTTTACATTGAAAGTTGTAGATCGATATCCAAATTTCGATTCCTGTACTTGGTGATCGTGGCCATTGATATATGACTGTGGTTGAGTTCGAGCTTTAACTCAATTCTTGAGCTCGGCAAAGAAAGGTCATTCAAGCTCAATGATATCTTCATTTTGGATTTTTGGGTCTCATGGGTGAAGCCCTAGCAAATTTTTTTCGAGACCATTGTTATCCTATGAAGCTCAACTTCCTTACCAAATTGATTTTCTTAGCTCGGTTCCTCTACATCTTTTATGGCTCTTCTCTGTTCGAGTTTTATGAGGAGGTGGTCGTGGGGGTTTTCGCCATTTCCGTGATCTTCGAGCTTGGATTTTACTATGCAGATAGGTATTGCATCTGTATTTTCTATAATCATTTCATTTTTGATTTCGCTTCGTTTGAAGGGTTGATGATCTTGCCCTTCTAAGTGGTCATCATTTTTTATCACTTTGAGCTTGGGACAGTATCACTGTCATACTGTCTAGAAAATAATGGTAAGTTTTGGTCTCTTAAGCACCATTGTTACTTGTCTTTGCCATTTCAACTTCGAAACACTGATACTCATTTCTCCTTTGCATTTTTAATGTGATTTCGTGGCTCGGCCTTGGTCTTTTCAAGTTGAACCTCATTTTGAGTTTGATCTTCTTTCTCTGAACTTGATGATTTCTTGAGGATTTACTCACTTCAAATACCAGTAAGTACTTGTTGTTACTCTGATTTTGATTGCTACCCATTAATGGGTCTTCATTTATTGGCCAGGATCTGTGCTTTCTAAGACGTGGGTACTCGTAGATCTAAGTTTTGAGAAATTCTTCAACCCTGTGTAGATAACATCTGTAAAAGTTTTGAAATATTGGTTTTCATCATGCACTATAATTGCATTTTGGTTTTCTTTGTATTTTCACGCTTCGGCCATTGATAAAATGAGCTTGAAAAGACTCTGTGATATCGTGTTTGCTGCTATGTAGCTCTGAATAACTTTGTATGAGCTCATTTTTGTTTCATGGATCCATTTGGGAATCAAAAGATTTGAGAAACTTATGGTTTTGTGGTTTTTTGATCATCTTCAGATCCTTGAGCTTTATTAGAGAGTCATTTGTTCATGCAACATTTACTTTGTATTCTCCTTCATTGCAGATTCAAGTCTGAGGTGTTTGTCACTTCTGTAGCTTTCATTGTTCTAGGTAGTAGTATTCTAAGCTCAAAACTTCTCCTTTATTGTTGGCAAGTCTATTATTGACCTCTGTCTGAGTTTTCCCAAGATCTATATCCTCGTTGTTTTTGTCATTTAATTCTCAACAAACTGATAATAAGCTTCCTTCTATTTGGTCTTTTGGGTTGATCTCTTGTAACTTGTAGTTGTATTCTTTTTAAACTCGAGGTTGATTATGTAACTTTGCATATACGACCATTAACTTGATCTATGAATAATTTGGAGCTCCTTCTTGTCCCTTCTGGGAATGATCTTGTAGCATTTTTCGTTCTGTTCTTTGATATTTGCTTACTTCTAAAATTTTGGAAATGTGCTCACATGCTAATACCAAAACATTGTTTCATATTTAAGTGCATGAAAACTATATCTATTGCTAGGAAATTCTTCTTTCTTGGGGACTATATTTGTTCTTGCTATGAAAAATCCTGTGACTGTAAGTTGTAAGTGGTCTTAGGAGGTATTTGTACCTTGCATGTGGCTTTTCTAGAAATTATAAGTAGTTATTCATCCATGTAATACCATTCTCAGGCATAATCCTTGATTCATATGCTTTGTTGAAATATTGTAATCTTGTTTCTTTTATTTAGATGCTTTATTTCTTTGATAGTAGTATTTCTGGCATGCTGGAAAATTTGAAATGTTGATTTTCCATGGTGAAGCCACTGAAAAGATTTCCCGAATCTTCTCTTCATTCTATTTCGGATGTAACCCTTTCTTTCAAGTTACATCACTTCTTGAAATTTGATTCTCTCCTTAGTGCAAAACCGAAAGTATACTTCTATTTGTTAGTCCTTCTTTGTCTTTGTAACTTATTCCATTTACATAAAATACTTGAATTTGAGTTATAGTAATCCTTCTTTCTAGCATGTACTTGTGACTTGTCTATTTCTTCTTGGTTACTGACTTGTACTGCACACTTAAGAAAATAGTTAGGAAATACTTAGGCTTTTTGGCCTCTCTTGTGTCCATGTTTCTTCTTTTCTTTTCTCTTTCTTCTTTCGAGTGAGTGATTATGTATGCGGTTTGATCTTCAAGTAAATAATATCTCCTATTTTAAAGAGATTCATATGCACGAACTAGGACAGTAAGAAATATGAATTGATCTCTGAGCTTGTAACTTACAGTTCATCTTTTCTTCTTTTCAGGTACAGTGACTTCTACAATGAAGATGAATAAGGAACAAAAGCTGGAATGGAGATACTTTTAACAATGAAGAAAACCCCCAAGGCAATGATGGGTTCACTCATACTCCTTACTTTCTTTTTCATGCATGTGTACCTCTTATTTCAATAGTTGTACTTTACTTTCCAGTTACATCCCACGGCTTGTGTGGGAACATTTGAAATTTCCTTATGAATAAAACATTAAATTCTCTAAATGAGTTGTATATTTATTTCTGCATTTCATCTTTCTGTATGAATTGTATGATGAACTAAACAACTTAGTAATATAATTGAATGTCTTAATCATGAAGGAAAGAACATTAATGAGAACTTGTAACATTTAGTAATGAAATCTGATTTTTGCAATCTGCACTTATGTTTTTTGTCCCAAAACTCAACATTTCACCTATTTTGTAATTTGGTGTCTTCATCAAGACAACACAATTGTCCTTTGGGGCCTTGTGTTCTTTTGCTTAAGATAGCATGAAATTGCAGACTATGTGATCTATTACGTTTTGTGACAGCCCACATAGTTACAGATTTCATTTAATCATTAACTAATTCAGTAGTAACTAATAATATCAAAACTCCCTTAGCTTAGGTATACTTCACCAATGCCTTTCATCGTAACGACGAAGTTTCGTGTTTCCCATTTTAGTAAAAGTGAAAAAATTGTCAACAAACCCAGGTTGAGTTTTCTTTGTTTTTGGTGATCAATTTCTGAGCATTGATCTAGTGTCCTTTCGATTCATGGTCATTGATATCCAACCCATGATTAGGGTTTTGACCTTAGCATTTAATATGGTGGGTGATATTCTGATCATTGCAGTTTGCTTTCAATATTGTTGATCATTTTTAATCGTTGATCTCTCAGATTGGACATCTTCATGTCATTGATCTTTAACTCGTGGTTAGGGTTTGAAGTTAACCCAACTCTTGATCTTAGTGGAAAAGGTCATTCGACCTCAATGATCACTCCATTCTGGTTTATTTGGTTTGCGGGTGAAGCCCTGGTAAATTTTTTACACCATTATTATCTTATGAAGCTTCGCCTTCCTTACGGATCGATTCTCTTGGCTCGGTTCCTTTGCATCTTTTATGGTTCTTCTCTATTCGAGATCTCCGAGGAAGCCTTTTGGGAGATTCTGCCATTGTTGTAGACTTTGAGCTCGGTTTTACGTTATTCTAGTCTACAAGATTCTAGGGCCTGAACATGTGTATTTTCTTGTCATCTTGAGTTTTGAAAACTTTTTTATCACCATGGACATTTTCTTGAGCTTCTACGAGTTTTCTAGTTTTATGCATCTACTCAATATTGTGAGTGAATCATAGTTGATGCCGACCGCCATGAGTGGTTATAGGTGAGATAATTTTTCTCTTACACACGTACACTTCTATTTTCATTTTCTTCCTTGGATATGTCACTGAAACTCTTGAAAATATTTGTGGGTTATGTGATTTCTTGCTCCTTCTTGACTCCCGAGTTCAAAACTTCTCATGGGCATATGGATTTCTTGTTTCATCATTCAGTTGCTTGAAAGTTTTGACTGTTCGATTATAAACGGTGAGTTCTTGTCTCTTACTTTGATTTCTTGATACCCATTAATGGGTTTTTTAGTCAATGGCCAGGATCTGTACCCTTTTTACTCTGATACTAACTTGAAACTCGATTTCAATGGGAATGAAAAATTTCTAGGAATAATTAAATATTTCTTTAACTTGGATATGCATGCGTTTCTGATTCAAAGCTCCTCCACTTGAGTTTGTGTTCTGAATACGATTTAAAGCTCTATTTACTTGCTACTTACTTTCATTCCTTATAAAATTCTCCCTTGAATCTATATTGTTATACTTTATGTTCGAAAAACTCTCTTTCTTGATGATCTTTTGAGGGTTTATGACTATTGGCCTTGGGTATGCATGTGTCTCTTATTCGAAGCTTGTTCTCGGTCAATCCTTGAGCCTTCTCTAGAAACCCTAGATATTCTTCATTATGTTTTGTATTCCATCTTCTTTGTACTTGTGAATGACTTTGAATGGCTCGGCCATGAAAATTTTCTTGCACTTTGTTTCCTTAGTCAGTAGTTAGCCATCTTTTATTTGTATCATCCTGAGTTTGTACATAAGGGTTTTTTTCTCCATTCGAGCTTTTGATATCGAGCTACTATTTTCAATCTGATAATCACTTGCTACTCTTGATAGAAACTGGATATACATGCCAATGTCAAGGATGACTAGTAACTCCATTTTTGACTGCTCCATCTGCTATAGGATACAACCTTCTTTTGATTAACAACCCTCCTTTCCATTTGAAAGCTATAATGGTTTCATTCTTTGATCAGTATTCTTGAGACTTCAAAACATCTATTCTTTGTTGAGTCACTTGAATGATTAACTCTGAAAATGTGTCATAACAACTATAGTCTTCTTAAAACATGCAACACCCTACAATACTTTGTGTATTTAATTGAAATTGAATGAGAGAATGTGCTTGGTCTATGTGTAAAATTGGTCAGCTGAGTAGAATCATTATTGTGCATAGATTTCTCTTTAGGATTCAAACTTGTAATGATGCACTTATATTCATGTGACCATAAAGGTATCCATTGATTTGTAGTTTTAGCTTGATTTTGCAATCTTGTGTCAAGACAATGAGGCTCTATAGTTGCCACTGGTGTACTTTTGATCTGCTTCTGATTCTTTTCCATCTTCATGAGAAATTTGTACTTTCAAAATCTGCTGCAATTCTTATTGTTCTTGATCTTGATTCAACTGTACTATGAGATACTCTTTTCTGTATCTGTCTTGATGAAATTTGGAAAATACTACCTGAAATGTGAATTTAGTCCATTTTCTTCTCAGTTGTATTCAATTAAGCTACAATACTTATTTTCTTTGAGCTGGTAATTGTATCCTTCATCTATTGAATCATGGCTTGTTTCTGGAAGCTGAAATCTGATAACTGTTATTTTGATCATGCCATGATTTGCTTTCAGTATTACTATTTGATTTTACATTCAGCTTTTAAAGCATGTATTAATTTAAAAACAACATGATGGAAAGATGTAAATGTCCATTTTACATGGTGAAGCCCTCTCAAATTTTTCTCAGATTTCTTTCTCATTTTGTTTCAACTGTAATCTTATCTTTCCAGTTAACTTCAACCTTTAAATTCTGATCCTTCGCTTCATCTTTGAGTTGTATTATGAAACATGTACTTCTATTTGCAAGTCTCTTCTCAATCTGTACTGTAACTTCTTTTATTTCTAGAATAGCTGCTGAAATTTGAGTTGCATTCTTCCTTCATGCCAGCATGTACTTATGACTTATCTTGCTTCATGTACCATAGGATAGAAGTCATTAAAATATGCAATATTTATCTATGGTGAGGAATGTAAGACATGATTTATTTCTTCCTGGTTGTAACCTGTACCTACACACTTGAGAAAACAAGTTAGAAAATATTTAGGATTTTTGGCCTCTCTTATGTCCATGGTTTTTCTATTCTTCTCTCTCCTTGTTTCTGAGTGAGTAGATCATGTATGCAGTTTGATCTTCAAGTAATATATGTCTCCTATTATTAAGAGATCCATGTCCACGAGTTAGGATAGTATAGGAATATGGATGTACCATGATCTCATAAACTGATAGTTCTCTCTTTTTTGTTTTTATGTACAAGTGCTTTCAGCAATGAAGATGGAGAGGGAACAAAGATGAAGATGAGGATGCATCAACCGAAGGAGAAACCTCCAAGGCAATGATGGGTTCACTCATACTCCTTTATTTTCTCTTTCATGCATATGTACCTCTTATTTCAGTAGTTGTACTTTACTTTTCAGTTACATCCCATGGCTTGTGTGGGAACATTTGAAATTCCTTATGAATAAAACATTGAATTGTGAAATTGAGTTGTGTATTTATTTCTGCATTTCTACTTTCTGATATGGATTGTATGATGAACTAAACAACTCAATAATATAATTGAATGTCTTAATCATGAAGGAAAGAACATTAAATAATACATGTAACATCTAGTAATGAACTTTGATTTCTATAATTTGCAGTCATGATTGCTGCTTCAAAACCTAACACTTCATCTATTCTATAATTCGGTGTCTTCATCAAGGCAACATAGTTTTCGTTTGGGGCTTTGTGTTCTTTTGTGAAGATAGCATGAAATTGCAGACTATGTGATCTGTTATGTTTTACAACAACACACATAGCTACAGATTTCATGTAATCATTAATTAATTCAACAGTAATAATATTGTCTAAAAGAACCTCCCCTAGCTTAGGTATACTTCACCAATGCTATCCATCGTAATGAAGTTTTGAGTTGCCCATTTTTGCACAAGTGCAAAAATTGTCAACATTTATGGCGATCCTGCGAGAAAAGTTACCTGCTAGCTTATAAACCATTTCCTTGCTCTTGTCCATTGGGCATGGAGTCTAAAGCATGTAACCAAAATATTCTTTTCTAAAGGTTTAAACCTTCCAAAATAAACTAAAATGGAAAAGTATTTGGTAAACTAGATCACATGCATGAATGCACTTATTGAATTGAAAAAACATTGCAATGTGTATGAACTGCACTTATTGAAAGGGAAATCCTAATCTACCCTACTCTAACCAACAACTAAAGCTAAACAAAACCTGAAATAGGTAGTGAAAAGTAGATCCCCTTCCTCCAAAACCGAGGCCATGAATTCAGCTCTAGAAACCAACAAAGTGACATAGCTGAAAACAAGATATGTACCTTTCTTTTGTTAATCGATTAGTCCAAGAGCTAGGAAACACCTCTATCTAATCTTTAATATGTTCTGGCATGATTTGGGGCTTATTATTGATAACAGATAACTCACTTTTGTTCTCTAAGATGAGCATGAAATCTGGCAAAATTGTAGCCGTGAGAATCAACCAAATATCGAATAGGACAAAGCCTTCTAGTAGCGGATGCGTTGGTTGCTTTGATATGGTCTGAGTCATGAACATCATTTTCAATAATGAGCTCTTTGTGAAGTTGTCTTAGAGGTTGTTTTGTGTCTTCCAACTGTTGTAACTCATCTTGAAATTGTTTTGAGATCTAATTTTGCTCTACAAGTTGGTATTCTGTGACTATTGTAAGTGATCTTTTAACACTTCTATCAAATGATTCTACATTACTCATATCCTCTATGTAGTCTAAATACTCAAGTTCATCCTCTTTTTCTTCATAGACATTGTCCAGATACATGGCACAGTAAAAAAAATGAAAAGCATATTTTTCATTTTCATAGGTACTTATATGAAGTTGTTGTTCTGTATCATCTTTTAGGACATTCTAAAACTGATCTAAACACATCTCAGTTCTTTCTAACTGCTTTACCACAACTAATCTTTCATCTTTCTCATTCTGATTTGACATAAAATCTGTAAGATCAAAATTGTCTCATTTTTGCACAAGATCTGATTTGAACAACATGTTGTTTTGAGACATTCTTCTCCCAAAATGGTTCTTCCAGGAGGGGATAATAAAGATCTTCACCGATAGCACTCCTTTCTCTTTTTTATGTACAAGAAGAACCTTAGCAATCAGAGGTTCTTTGAATGCTGAAACTGTAAAATTAGTGAGTTCTATAGGTTGCTCTTCACCTATGCAGTTTTCTAAATCTGACAAGAAATCAACCTCTTCAAGTTAGAAATTTGAAACATAATTTCCTTGAATTTCAACCTCCTTTTTATTCAAAATTGATCTATCCTCTTCTGATATGGCTATAATCTACGTGAGTATGGTGCCCTCATGCACACTACACTCGGAATATGTAGATTGTTGATCATCTTCCAACTGCTCTTGATCTGATGGAAAAATAGGTTGTACCTTTTGCATGGTTTCTTTTTCCAACTCTGGAATAAAATCAAAATGAAACTTTGACACCCATCCATGTAAATTCTGCAAAAATTCCAGCCTATTATTGTCTTCCATTGGCTTCCCCTCCTGCTTGATCTGTTGATTCTCTCTTTCCTGGACTGGAAGTACGGGTAAAGGAGGAGTGGGCTTAGTTTCACTTTAACTAGAAAATTTTGGACAAGAGGTTGGGGTATAATATTTTCTTTTAGAACAACATCTGAATGCCAACTTGGACAATTAATTTTGACTTCAGTATATGATTCTGGGGTAGAAAAAGTAGGAATTGCAACAACTTGATAGTTAGGAAACTGGGAATAGGCTGCATTGGCTGGCCAGGAGTATATATAGGCACTGAATTTTGATATGGAAGGTAAGAAGGAACATCCCATTGACATGGTTCCCTATCCTGACACCTATCATTCTTCATTGCTTTTGATTTCTCAATTTGTTCTTGTTGAAAATTTTTACACTTGTGCAAAATGGGCAACTCGAAACTTTGTTACGATGGATAGCATTGGTGAAGTATACCTAAGCTAGGGGAGATCATATCAGATTATGTCATTACTATTGATTTATTTAAAAGATTACATGAAATCTGTAAGCTATGTGTGCTATTACAAAACATAACAGATCACATAGTCTGCAATTTCATGACCATCCTTAGCAAAAGAACACAAGCCCCGAAGGACAATTGTGTTGTCTTGATGAGGACATCCAATTGCAGAATAGGTGAAGTGTAAAGTTTTGGAACAACAAACATAAGTGTAGATCACATAAAATCAGAGTTCGTTACCAAATGTTACAAGTTCTATTCAATGTTCTTTCCTTTATGATTAAGACATTCAATTGTGTTACTGAGTTGTTTAGTTCATTATACAATCCATACAAAAAGTAGAAATGCAAAAAGAGATATACAACTCATTTACATAATTCAATGTTATATTCATAAGGAGTTTTGAAATGTTTCCCACACAAGCTGTGGGATGTAACTAAAAAGTAAAATACAACTACTGAAAAGAAAGATACACATGCATGAAAGAGAAAGCAAAGGAGTATGAGTGAACCCATCATTTCCTTGGGGTTTCTGTTCTTCGTTTGAAGCATCTTCATCTCCATATTTTTTTCTCTTTCATCTTCATTGTAGAAGCCATTGTACTTGAAAAGAAAATAGTTAACTGTCAATTACGAGCTTAGGGATCAAACCATATTCCTACACTATCCTAATTCATGCATATGAATCTTCCCCTAATAGGAGATGTATTCTACTTAAATAACGAATCGCGCATGCATGCTTTATTCACTCGAAAAGAAGAAAAACATGGACATAAGACAGCCAAAAATCCTAATTATTTTCTAACTGTTTTCCTAAGTGTGTAGGTACAGAGTTGTAGCCAAAAAGAAAAATTGACAAGTCATATGTGCATGTAATAAAAGGAAGAATG
Source organism: Taxus wallichiana var. yunnanensis (assembly GCA_018340775.1). NCBI lineage: Eukaryota > Viridiplantae > Streptophyta > Pinopsida > Cupressales > Taxaceae > Taxus > Taxus wallichiana. The sequence continues at coordinate 313,454,903 of CM031239.1, forward strand.
TAACTAAAAGTTCCAACAACTGTTCAAAATGGAAGAGGTTACAAGTACAAAAGAGAGAGTGGAAGATAGAAACACTTGTTTTAGTTATAGCGAAGAGGGAGAATCAGATTTCAAGAAGTTGAAGCTAAATGGAAAAAGGGATTACAACTGAAACAAGATGAAAGAGAATGATTCTGAAAAAATTGACAGGGCTTCGCCATGTAAAATGGACATTTACAACTTTTCATCATGTTGTTTTCAATTACTACATGCTTAAAAGGAACTATGCAAATCAAATAAGTGATACAGGAGCAGAAAAGCATCACATGATCAAGATAAACAACTAACATGTTTTCAGTTCTCAATTGCTATATCAGCTCAACAAGAAAAATGTTACTTTCTGTATTCTGAATCAGAAAATACAACTACTATTTATGGAAATGCATTAAAGAAAAGATTCTAGGAAAATTTTTCTAGGGATTCGCCATGAAAAATCAACATTTAAAATTTTCTAGCAAGCATCTAAGTAAGAAACAGTTACAGAAAGGAAATAAAGCATCTGAATCTGAAGGCGAGATAGAATAATATTCAATGTATTAAAAATGTGTGTGTTTGTAAAACAAAAAAGCAGAGCCATATAAAGGTTGTGGGAGGAAGGAGGACAGTTATAACTATCCATCAACAAATATAATCAACAATGTATTAAACTAACTAATGCTAACATTCCCCCTTATTACATTATTTGTACAAACATACATTTCCTGATATTGGATGTCCCCCTTAATGAGAACACCACAAAGAGGGTCTTCACATGAGCATGTGCCTACATGGTCTCGATACACATGGTTTTTCTAAGGTTGACCATAAACCTAGAGGGATAGGAGCACTTTATGACTGTTCACCTCGGTGGTTTTATAGGATTACCATGAACCAAGAGGATGATACCTCAGTGGTTTTATAGGTTTACCATGAACCAAGAGGATTTTACCTCAATGGTTTTACAGGTTTACCACAAACCTAGTGCAAGTACCATGCGCTACTTTCAGTGTTTTTCTGTTCCCCACGACACTTTTCAATTTAGGAGGTCCCAAACAGGAAACCATGCAACATCTGCACTTTATTGAACAACCAAACAACATAGGAAAACAACAAACAATACTGAAAAATATTCCACATTCACTTCTAAGAATCATAGCAATCATGTTCTTAGTTGTAGCCATTGATGTCGATTGTCATTTAGCCAATCTTCAATAGCAAAGGAAAAAAATCACTACCACTGGATGTTTCCCTCGACTAAGTTGTTTTTGCCCATAACGTGAAATGTGAATACTGAAAAAGAAACTACATCAAGAAACATGATATTGACTGGATCTCACCACTTAGACCTTGTTGCACATGGTCCATGTTGCAAGTGAACGTATTCACAAGCGAACCATATTTTTTTCGAAGCACGGAACTCAGAGGATCAATTCAAAATGAAGAACCATTGGAAAACAAATATGCTCCAGAGTAATCCATTTTCAGCATCCGATCACAAAACAACAGAACACGGAACAAAACAAAAACTGAAATAAACACAAACCAAAAATTGAGGAATTTGGTCCTCAATACCTTATACCACAATATCTATCAGCGGCCTCATCACTTATGGCTTGCAAGAGGTCACTGGATTTCCTCCATCCTCCGTTGTCCTCCGTCTTCCTTCTCTCTAGTCCTTTGAAAGGTCATTCGCAAGCTTATATGTCTCTCTTGTATCCTCCTTTTTTATTGTAGAGACAGAATGTATAAAAACTAGTTGAACCAAATTATTGTTTGTCCACCAATACTCATTTTTTAGCTACCGCTTGGCTTGTACGTGAGCGTAGGCCGAGAGATAGCATGTCGAGCGAGAAATGATGCCATGGTTGTGATCTGTGTAATATTTCTTCTCTGATAAAGTTGTTGTTACTACGGGTAACTAGAATGAATATGGAAACAAGATGTGTGATCTGGTACAGTTTTGTTTGAGAAGAGGTGGTATGTTTAAAAATATATTACAAGGGGACTTATATTTATGTTTTTAATAGATGATTGCCTCTACCTTAACATTTGCGAGGAGAGAAGGATAAGCGCTTATGCAACCACTCGTGATTTGATGGAGTAACCAAAAATAGCCACGCTGGGAATGTAATGTCTTCCATGCAAAGACAGGTTTCAAATCCAAACAGGTAACAACATCCTTCAAATAGTGAGATAGGTCGTCCCAGCCGCCAATACTAATTCACCATGCTCCTGAATCCTTCTTCACGTGGGTCTATGCAGGTTGATGCCCAAACCAGGTTGCTTCTGCTAAGCCAATGATTATTCTCCACGTCAAAAACTAACTCCAAATTCCATGCACACAGAGGGAAGAAAGAGGGGCTCTGATACCAATGAAGGCGAGTTAGAATAATATTCAATGTACTTGAAAATGTGTGTGTTTGTAAAATAAAAAAGCAGAGCCATATAAAGGTCATGGAGGAAGGGGGACAATTATAATTGTCCATAAAAAATATAATCAACAATGTATTAAACTAACTAATGCTAACAGAATCAAGGTATATGCCCTAGAAATAATATCTAAAACAATTAAAATATTCCTTCTATTTTTCAGAAAAGCACTTACAGATTACATGTTCATAGATAGAAACAATGCAACTACTATTATACTTTCACAGTCAAGTATTTTAGATTTGAGTAAACTGAAGAGAACATCAAAGGGAAGTACATTATTTAAGCAAAAGAATAAGAGTACAATATTTCAATAGAGTGTCTGAATGAAGGGTTATGCCTTCTAAATGATGTTGCATAGATCAAGAAGTGATTTACAACTCCCAGAAAGACACCAAAGGCTCAAAAAGAGAGCAAACCCCAAGGCACCTATGTAATAAGAAAAAGAAACATCAGGTAAGACCTTCAGAAAGCTTCAGAGCATGTAATTATATGCAGAGACAAGCTATAGTCAGCTTCAAAGCTGAGTATGGAACAATTCAAGAAGAGAAATGCTTTCCAAACAAAGAAGGAGTAAGATATTGTTGTATAGACCACAGGCTCCTAAAAGATCTTCAATATCAATCGGTACAGATTTGATATGTGAATTTCTAGGGGGTCATGTTATAACCATTAAATGGAACCTACATAAAGGTATTTCAAACATAAAAGAACATATTCAACAAGCACTACTCCGTCTCATTGTTTATCATAAGAATCAGACAACTCGGTCCATCAAAAGCATGAACAAGGAAAACTTGAATTTCATCATGGCAGTCATGACATTTTGAGCCTGGCAAATTGATGCAAGAAACCTATAAATCCACATAAATATGCCATCCCATCTTGGGTACACAGATTTAGAGCAAAATAAGTCAATTCAAGTAGACACCCGAATATGGCTTCAACGTTTGGATTTTGTAAAGAGATCAAAAGTAAAATGAGAGGCCATTCAGAGAATGCATTCAGGTTCGAACAGATACAAGAGTTTTGAGCTCACACAAAGAATGATAAAACCCTCAAGGAGTCATCAAGTCATGAGAAGAAGATCAAGCTCAAAAACGACTTCAACTCAAAGACAACCAAGGCCGAGCCATGAAATCACACAGGAATCCAAGCTATAGTGCTTTGCGAAAGTCTTAGTTGCTTTGAAATATTATTGAGTTTTTGTTTAACTCAAAACATTGATACAGGTATTCAAGTGAAAAATCAAAGAAATGACTAGGAAATATATTTTCTAGAGACCATACAAACAACCCTTGAGAATCATCAGGTTCAGATCTTCGAAAGGCACCTAGAATCAAATACAAAGCTTTGGTGGCCAAAGATAATCACAGATTTAATAAGCCCAGGTCAAAATATGTCATGTAAAGGATAACAAGAACTGGATGAAATGTTTGATGAAGGCCTCCATCAATAAACAGAGATCCAAGTCGTTCCAAATGTCAAAGTCTAATAACGAAGCAGAGATACCAAGTCCTTACCTTATGTGAATGGTGCTACGAACCATAACAAGAGAGGTGGCCATTGATGCAAAAAAAGCTTCCATAAAATAGAATCAACTTGGGAATGTGAATCTAGAGGCATCAAAAGCATGAGCATTAGAATGAAGAAAAATGGTGGCCATTGTGAAAAATAGAACTCCACAGTGGTCAGGTTTCATGAGAAATCCATATCAAAACCCTCACAACCATGCAACGTCGAAGGACGGAAGAACTGCATAGAACTCGAAGGATCAAAATGGTGTCCACAAAGAAACCTCAAAGAACCCTGTAGAAGGTAGAAAACCTTTTTATCAGAAAATCCAAGCTCGAAGACAATGATAACTGGTAAAAAGATCGACCAAATCTTGCTCAAAAAAACTCTTACAGAACAAAAGATGAAAGATACGTGCATAAGGCTTCACAAAACTGAATTTACAGAGTTCAAATGGAACATCCATGGTGGCCACTTCAAAGACAAGCTCACAGAGACAAAAATATACCAGTGCTCGGGCCCTTTTCGACTTCAAGACCTCACAAAGTATACAGATCTCTAAATAACCAAAAAATGTCAGCCATAAGACCCTGCAGAATAGATCAAGAGAAGTGAAGAACAACTGAGAATCATTTTACCGAAGATCAAAGCTCAGGAAGCTTCAATAAAAAAATTATGGGGCTTCGCCCACGAAACAGAAAACCAAATGAGATGATCATTAAGGTCGATTGCCCTTTACTGCATGAGCTTGAGAGGTGAGTTAAACGAAACTCAACCATAGTCAGAGAATCAAAGGTAGAGAAGAAAAGGTACACAGATCAACATCCTCAAATCAAGCTCCGTGATCAATGTAAACCACCTGGGTAAGATGCCACCATCCACATTAAATGCCACCTGAAACCCTAACTACAGGTCAGAGATCGACGGTCTGTGATCAGACAGACACCAAATCCACGGCACCAAATCATCGCAACAATCAAAGCAAACTCAACCAGAGTTACATTTTCCACCGACCAAGTCGCCAAGGGGTGAGTCACCATAGAGAAGGGGACAGCCCACATGTCCACCGAAATTATCATTGCAAACGACTTTCAAAATTCTAAACTTTAGTGGATTCTCTCGAATAATGTAAAAGGGCTGACCAAATCATACATCATGATCACCTAAAAGGTGAATCTTATAATATGCCAAGGCCGACAATAATCAAAGGTGGTCGAGCATAATATGGTGGCCTTTATAAAGTGCCCCTCATGTTTTAAAACCATAGTATATGCTAAGTCCACTAAGGTGGCCAAACTTGGTAAAGTGAAGGTGGTCCCCACTTCAAGGAGCTGGAGATGATTGGCAGTATGTCACTTTTGTGACCTTTGGAAGCCAAAGAGATGTCAGCATCAAAACATGTACACATGGCAGGTGGTCCCACATTGGATGTTTCCCTTGCAAATATTACAAATATTTGAATTATTTACTCACAGTAGAGAATTGATTTGTTACATGCTTCACAAGAAGACAGAACAAAGAAGAGACAAGTTGCATGCCATGGAGAGAGACTTGCCTAGCAAGCAATCTATTTTTGGCAAAATTATTCACCCAGCCTTATTAAAAATAGAACAATCAATTTCAGTTGAATGAGATGTAATCAAAGGCTATTAATGCCTCTTGCATTAGTTTGTATTATTTTATCCTTTTATTTATTATTAAATAAAGGATAAAATTAGGATGCATGGGCGAGTACAACCTTAGGCTATTTTTAGGAAGGGTGGGAAATTTTATTTTGCTATATATTGGGTGCCTTTGCAAAGCACAAAGGAGATTCTTTGGAGGACTTTTGGATATAGGAGTACTGAAGCAATTTTTGCCAGTTTTGCTGTGTGAAGTATTTTATGCCTTTCCAATTTTTTGCAGTCTTGTGTATGTTTCTATTAGTCTTGTGAATGCAAATTCCCTGACCAATCATCTTACCCTGCTGTAAAATTCAGTATTTTCTGCTAAATTTTAATGTGCATGTTAACTTATCAGTACTGTTGTGATTTTCCCTCATTACAACCAAGTGTTTGCCCTTAAACATTCTACAGAAAACTGTTGGCTCATGCATCAAGAATCCTTCTCATAGAAATCATGCATATACTCAGTCAAATCCCTCATATAAATTTGGTGTATCACCCCAATCCAGTTATTTCATAGCCATCTTTTACCCTTAATCCCAGAAAATCAATTTAGGATACATCAATAAGGAACCGACCTTTTAATCCCGAGAGACTCACCTCAAAATAGGTATACCCATAGACCTGAGGTGTTTCCATTGTATCTACAAAAGAGAGAGATCAATTTTTGCAAGACTAGAAAACTTGCAACCATCTCTCTACAGGGTGCAATTTTGAGAGATAACTTGAGTTCCTTGATAGCTAAATATTGTTGCTTCAAACTATTAAACTCGATTCTAAGATCTTCTTGTTGTGCATAATCAACATAACCCTCAATATATCCTTGATCTTGAACAACATAACCCTCATATTGATGGATGGGGTTTGGGTTATAAGGATATTCATTTTGATAGGGGTTATAAAATTGATCTGAAGGAGAAGGTGGATAAAAGGGCTGCTGGTTTGGAGGAAAACACTGCTGAAAATGAGGGTTCATGGTTGTAGGACCTCATAAAATATTGAAACTATGAAAACAGTCTATTGCTCACAAAAAAAACTGATACCAAAGCAAAATAATAGATATGATTTCCTTGAAAATACCTGGAAACTACAACTAAAAATTGGTGAAGTTAGAAAGTGATGTACTGATCTGAAATCAGATTTACGGAGTCGCTAGATGAATTTTGCACCCTGAATCTTCAATTGTTTGAATTCATCAATAGTAGTTCTTTCCAAAATTGCTATGCATGGTGTCTGATCTACTTTGATGATGAAACACCTTTGAAAAGTGAAACTTTTAGCTATGTGAGCGTCCCACCGAGTGTGCCAAAATTGTTATCTCTCAAAAGTGCACCCTATAGAGAGATGGTTGTAGGTTTTCTAGGCTTGAAAATTTTATCTCTCTCTTTCATAGATACAATGGAAACACCTCAGGTCTGTGGGTATACCTATTTTGAGGTGAGTCTCTGGTATCAAGGTCGGTTCCTTATTGATGTATCCTAAACTGATTTTCTGGGGTTTAAGGGTAAAAGATGACTATAAAATGAAATTAAAACTGAGGTGATACACCAAACTTGTATGAGGTCTTTGATTGAGTACATGCACAATTGATATGGAATGAATTTCTGATGCACATGCCAACAATTTTCTACAAAATATTAAAGGCATCGAGTCGGATGTATTGAGGGAAAGAATCATAAAGAACACCGTTAAGTTAAACTTGCACATTAATATCAAGCAAAAATACTGTAATTTGCAACATGGTAAGATGATTAAGAATGGAATTAACATTCATAAGATTAATGGGAACATACACAAGATTGCAAATAATATGAAAATTACTTCAGCACTCCTATATCTAAAAAGTCCTCCTCCTGTGCTTTGCTAAGGCACACAATATATAACAAAATTGATTCACCCACCCTTCCTAAAAATAGACTAGGGTTGTACTCACCCATGCATTCTATTTTTATCCTTTATTTAATAATAAATAAGGAATAAAATAAAGCAAACTAATACAAGAGGCATTAATAGCCTTTGATTACATCACAATCAAACTGTAGTTTACTGTTCTATTTTTAAGAAAAGCATGGGTGAATAATTTGCTAATAATAAATCTTTCTTGATGAGCAAGTCTTCTCTTAGTGCATGCAGATTTTGTCCTCTTGTTGATCTGTCCTCTTGTGAAGGCATGCAAAAATAATCCCTGTGAGTGCAAAAATTAATTACATTATTTGCAATACCTTGCAAAAATAATTCATCCAAATATCCACTTGATGGGGACCACCTCCAAGCTTAGGCTCTGATGTTGACATTCCTTGTCTAATCTTGTGATCACATGAAAATTTTCAGTCCAAGTCATAACCAATTCATCAAATCAGTGGGGACCACCCTTGCACTTAATCATTAGTCTCCATTGGTTTGGCCATCCTTGATGGACTTAGCACATTACCATGGTTTAATGATTTGGCCCCCTTTGTATACACACATGGCATACTATATAGTCTGCCACCTTTTGATTATCACTGCCTTACAATTTTCTTGTCAACTTTTGTATTTTGGATAACACTTGATTTATAGTTTAAAAATGGGCTGGGCCCCTTGTGATGATGACTCACCCCTTTATCATTTTGTCGATGGCATATGAAACCCAGGTTGAGTTTGCTTTTTTTTTTGTGATCAATTTCGAGCATTGATGTGGTGTCCTTTTGATTCGTGGCTGTTGATCTCCAACCCATGATTAGGTTTTTTTACCTTAGCATTTAATATGGTGGGTGATATTCTGATCATCGCAGTTTGCTTTGAATATTGTTGATCATTTTTTAATCATTTATCTTTATCTGGACATCTTCAAGTCGTCGATCTTTGACTCGTGGTTAGGGTTCGAACTTAACCCAACTCTTGAGCTTAGTGGTAAAGCTCATTTGACCTCAATGATAACTTCATTTTGGTTTTTTGGAGTGCAATGGCGAAGCCCTAGCAAATTTTTTTAACGCCATTGTTATCTTATGAAGCTCATTTTATGTTAGCATAATTAATACATTGTTTAGTTTGGCTACATATAACCGACCTTTTAGTTACAGGCGGTTACCTCTTAACCACATTCTCTCCTGTATTTATACACTCCTCATTGTGAATAAAATCATTCAGACATTTTTACATTTCTCCTGAGCTAACAATGGTATCAGAGCGTGGAAGTGGGAGTAGCACACTAGAGTAGCATGGAGGATAAATTTTGTTTGGTGCAAGAGCGTGGAGGAATAAAACGTGACCTATCCTAACTTCCCACCAATCTCTGCATGAAGACTTGTTTTGGATCTGGTGTTGCTGCTCTCCCTGCACGTGTGTTTTATTTGATGAGCAAATTAATGAGAGGACTATACTTGTGCGCAATGACAACATGGAGAATTCTGTTGTTGTATTTCATGTCTGGAAATGTGGCAATGACCACTAAACCGATCCAAGTCTGCCTGCAGTTATCCCATCAACGACCATTTGTCGGTGTATAAGGAAACAACAGTGACTAGAAGAGTAAATAGTCAGGCGTGTGAGCATACTCAAAGGAGGAAACCTGTGGTACAAGCCCACAGTTCAAGAATTCAAAAAGAAGAATCCATCACCAAAGAGGGAGAAGAGAGCATGTGGCAATGACCACTGACCAACTTATAAGCACTATGTGGAGTCTGGCATGAGTGGCATCGACCACCGAAAGCCCAGGTGTGCGTTGGTAGACTCCTTCCCCCAACATCTTCTCAACTGTTGTTCGCAGACCAAGCAATACATTAGCAAGCACATCGTACAAAAGATCAAGAGACATGTGGAATTTGTTTGAATCAAATCGGAACAAAATGAGGTTAAGCCCCTTCATTCATTCATCAAATTTGCTATCAAAGATGGATGTGAACAACCAGCCTATGATCCCATGCAATAATCTGAGAGCATGAAAGTCATGCCCAAAGATGTTAGCAACATTGCAAGAAACCATAGAGATGTGTCGCATTTGAGAGAGCTGAAGTCAAGCCCACAAGAGCATCGGTATCTACTCTTCACCAGTCTCCAAAACTTGCAATTCAAGGACATAATGGACTGAGTCTTGTTCGACATATAGATGGAGAAGAGTTGTGTCGATCCAGATGAAAAACATGAGATTAAATGCCCTCAGCACATCTATGGTGCACCACACGAGCTTTCGAGCTCACTTCTTCATCTATTTTTTTACAAATGAGAGCACATCTGTCGCAGAGATTCAAGAAAATCCAGACAAAGTCCTTGTTGCAAGAAGCAGATAGGACATGTCGCGACGTAACAAGATGATGAATCTGGGGATGACGACGATGATGATTTAGGGGTAGATTTGTAAAAACAATGTATTAAGGGGGGGAATGTTGGCATAATTAATACATTGTTTAGTTTGGCTACATGTAACCTGACCTTTCAGTTATAAGCGGTTACCTCTTAACCACATTCTCTCATGTATTTATACACTCCTCATTGTGAATAAAATCATTCAGACATTTTTACATTTCTCCCCGACCTAACATTTTCCTTACCAGATTGATTCTCTTGGCTCGGTTCCTTTTCATCTTTTATGGCTCTGCTCTGCTCGAGCTCTCTGAGGAAGCCTTTTGGGATATTCTGCCATTGTTGTAGACTTTGAGATCGGTTTTACGTTATTCTAGTCTACAAGATTTTGGGGCCTGAACATGTGTATTTTCTTGTTAGCTTGAGTTCTGAAAACTCTATTATCACCATGGACATTTTCTTGAGCTTCTACAAGTTTTCTGGTTTTATGCATCTTCTCGATATTATGAGTGAATCATAGTTGATGCCGACCACCATGAGTGGTTATAAGTGAGATAAATTTTCTCTTACACACATACACTTCTATTTTCATTTTCTTCCTTGGATATGTCACTAAAAATCTTGAAAATATTAGTGGGTTCTTTGATTTCTTTCTCTTGCTTGACTCCTGAGTTCAAAACTTCTCACATGCATATGGATTTCTTGTTTCATCATTTAACTGCTTGAAAGTTTCGAGTGTTCGATTATAAATGGTGATTTCTTGTCTCTTACTTTGATTTCTTGATACCCATTAATGTGTTTTTTGGTCAATGGCCAGGATCTGTACGCATGAAAGTATCTTCCTCCTCGGTCCCCAAACATATGCTACCACATGATGAGTAAAGATGTGGCCTCATTTTAGTACTCTTTAAGGTAATACTCAGTGTACCTCTGCAAGCATCTGGCTTAGAAATCTCCCTCGTATGTCGAATAAGGGTCGCAGATAGCCCCTAAAGTGGATGGAGTGTATCAATCTCTACTGTTTCCTTCATTGCTTGAGGGATAATATTAGGGTGAGGAGGATTCATGTGGGGAATCTACTCTGCAGAGTAGGTGCACATTGTGCACCCGGTCGATCCTGTGCGAGATCCTTTTTCTTAGCCCTAGAAATCTTAGAAATCAAAATAATTTGGGATCTCATTGAGGATAAACTTGTAATAGAGTTTCCTCAGAAAGTATAGTGGTACCTCGTTGTTAAATTACAAGGTGGAAAATCAAACACCATCCACCATCGGTCCTAAAAAATATTTTTAATCAAATTATTATTGCACTAATGGATGGGAAACCATTTACATGACAACGGAACATAAAAATTAGTGCGGGGGTCCGTGAATAAGGTGCATATGAGGTCTTTTGTAATTTATTTTTTCTTTACATCCACATATGACAATTTGTTGGAATAATAAACCCTACAACCCTCTTTGTAAGTTGTCCAACGATCAATTTTCCCCATTGTCACGTCAACTTGAGCAAGTAATGCCTCCAATGTGTTTGCAAGAGAGGCGGCGGGGTTTGTAGATTGTGAATCCCTCATTCTTTTGATTAAATCCTCAATTTCAATTTTGTTTTCAACTATGTGGGCTGATAAATCTTCTTGACTACCCGAGGGATGTTGAGCAATTGTGGGAGTGTTGGGAGGGATGACAGGAATAACAGGGTTTGGTTGTGGTTGATTCCCTCGACCTCCAACTATAACAATAAAAAAATGTATTCAATTCAAATTTTAATTTATAATTATCATATTTCAATGCAATTTTGAGAAAATAATTATGCCTACCTCTTCTCTATGGTGCCATTGTCGATTCAGATCTTCCCGGTGATCCATAAATGATCCTTTGAGCTTGAGATCCAGGTAAATGGAAAAATGGGAGGGCATGGCTAAGCTCAAACTCGTGTTTGAGGGAGATAAAATGATAAAGTTTCGAGCCTCTTTTTTATTTATAGAAGACATAACGCGTACGTGTTATGCTTTGGTAAATCCCAAACCTAAGAATTTAAAATGTAATCACATTATAATAGAACGCGTACACGTTTTACTTTTTTCAGGTTTTTTCCACTTTTTGGCCCCCCAACTTCATGCACTTACCCACCACAAAGGTCACAATTGCATTATTTTGCGTTGTTCCCTTTTGTGTTTTTCCTCTAATCTAGTTCAAAAGAATCTTATATACGTGCACTCCTCCCCATGATGAAGCATACTCTTTCACATTCGGGTCACCCTATCAAGGTTGTGCTCTATTCAAATTTACACAATCCTAACACCGGTAACTACCTCTTCCATATCTACTCTAGCTAATCTCATCATCATCATAATCACATTTATAACATCCATATCTCGATCCATCATGTCACACATAATATAATTTCGATCGTAGATGATCCTACATCTATCACATCATACAATATAAATCCATCATATATTCCTAATTATTTAGATTCATAAACCATCATTATGCCTACCATCTAGGATCATCACATCAATATCCATCAAACCAATATCCACATCATCATCTATATCTAGACATATCTAAATCCATCACATGATTCCTATCATCATAACTAACATCTTGAATTTTAATTTCAATGACAAATAAGTATCCTCCGGATGACACCTTCCCAATCATCTCATCTTTAGGTAATTTATAGCCAATCATGGGAAATGTGATGGATGTGATAATCTATTTGGCTTGTTGAAAAAAATAAATACATGTAAAAATACAAAAAAGAAAATAAAAAATAATGATAGTAGTTAAGGTCCCTTACTATGGATCCATCAATAAATTATTTTTTAAGGGTGGAGAGTGTGTTCTATAATGTATGATGCGCTTAATGTTTTCTAGTATAGTTTTTAATTGTAAAATCTATCGACACTCAATTGCTTCTTAAATGTTCAATATCCTAATATTACAATGCAACATCACTAATAGTATAAATGGCATTAAATTGATTATTATCACAAGATGATGTAAATACAAGTGTTATGTGTAATCCACGTAACACGTATTATACATCTAATAACTCTATATAATTTGGGACATTTCTATATAATTAATACTAGTCCAATATGAATTATAACCCTTGGTCATCTAGTATTCTCACATATTACGACAAGAGGCAATACTATATCATTCTCTAATGTCCTTATATACTTGACAAGTAATATAATGGTTATCAAATTACTTGTGATGTCACCCATATATGGTAATATAACAATAAAATCAGGGGTAGACTAATTTTTCATACATAGATAATAGTTACACTAATAATTTTGATATACCCAAGCTACCTACCAAATCCAATTATAAAATTTAAACCCAAAACTCCTTGAAGTGAGAGAAGGCTTAAGAATGGATATAATCAATTGTAGATTTAAAACTCCCACCAAAACATGTTATAAATACAAAAAGTTATTAATAATAGCCAAGTGCTTGAATATATGAAAAATCAGTGATAGAGTGGAGGTTAAACAACCTTTATTGGTGTGCCCATTTAGTCAAAGACTTTTCTTTTTTCATTAACATATTTTTGGACCAGATTTCACATAGATTGTAGTAAATGGAATTTGGGATTATTTAGTCTCATTGATTCATATTCCCATTTGTTGATGGTGGTTATCAAGCATAATTTGTAGATATTTTATAGGTTTAGTGTACTATTTAGTTTGAGGTGTTTGTTTGAACTATGGACGTTGATTTGTCCTCCTTTTTAGTTGTTTAAGATCACTAATTTACATATGGTTCATTACTAGATATTGATTTGCATAGGATAACCCATCTACACAGAGCACTCCTCATAATGCAATTAAATAAAAGTGAGTATAAAAATATATTGAATGTAAAATATATAGGGAATGAATTACATGATTGGAGAAAAAGTTAGAAGTGAGAAGATACTTTATATAAAAATGGTAGGTGATTATGAGTGCAAAAAAACCAATATATCAGTTTCAAGGAAGAATAATAATAAATCCATAGAGACATCAAATAAAAAAGGTAATTCTTCCTAGTACTTAATAATGAGAAACTTTACTTTTATTGGAGAATTGGTGTCGTAGGCCTCTACATACTAGATATGAAGAAAAAAATTAGAAAATATTCCAAACCTTCTAAGTGCATGAGCTTTGCGATCTTTCTAATAAATTTTAGTTCTAAGATTTTTTTATATTTCATAATGTCAATTGTAAATATTAAAGGGAATTTCATAAGAGTAGAAGAAAAGTTTAAATATGAAAAAATAATATTCAGTAGTAATAATCTAAAGAATATTCTCTTTCTTATTTTGTGTTGAAATTTATAAAAATTAAAAATACAATATTTTATTATTCAAAAGTAAAAGAAAGTTGTGTCTAATGGGAAAGATAATAAATATCACTTTTTCCTATATTTATATTTTACATGACCATACAAAAATACATATATTTATTACAATTTATTGATAACTTATACACTTGGTTAGTGTGTTTGGTCCCTGTTAATATATAAACCCCAATATATCATGAAATCTGAGTGGAAGTGATTCTAGAGACATAATGTTTGATTGGTTACAGGAGGAGCAGGTTTGTTTGTTGGCCTTCCCCTCTCCTCCTTTGTAGCTTCAAAAAATTGTATAAAAATTACCTCTAAATACATTTCATACAAGACAAGGCAAATATGCATTATGAAAAATTTCTTGTACAACCCAAACTTTTACAATAATATAATAAACATTATATGCTTATATATATAAATAGTGTGTTATTTGTGAAATGTTTTGAAGTGCACTACCCTATTTAATTTCTGAAAATGTTTTACATGAGATATCAAAGATATAAATAAGCCTATAATTTTAGAAGAAAAATAGACTAAGGCGAATACATATTTTCTTGTGGAAGGTTGATAAGAACGTGTTAATTATTCATATATATTCATGTGTGTCCTATTCTTATTACATTATAACGTTGATGGGCAAGTAGGTCTTTATTATTTAAACTAAATCCATGAATATTAGTATTTTTATTTAGAGACTCTAATTTCCAATTCCAAATTATGATTTCATGTCCATTTTTAATTAGAGGACGTGATTGACATTGGAAAGGGTAAAATTCATTTCATATTTCATCAAGAACACCTTCATATTTTTAATGTGTTTCTTTTGCCTAATGTGTTTTGTGACAATGACTGGACATAACTTAGAGCTAATTATTTTTGGCAAGAGATTCAATTGTATCTTTGAGCTATGAGAGTTGGAAACCTTTATAGTTATAACATAATCCTTTACTCCCTCATGGAAGAAGTTGTGTTGGAATGATCTTAAACCTCTTACTCTCGACTTTAAGTGAATGAAGCTAGTGGGAGAAGGTGAAGAATTAATTCCATTGTAACATTGGATTTTTATTGATTATACATTTCAAATTAGGTTTGTTACATGAAAAATATGTATTATCCTTTCTAGTATATGTTGTACTTTGTATATTTTTGTGCATAATCAATCATTAGGTATTTAATATTTTGATAGGGATATTTGTTATTAAAAATATGAAAACAAGTAGGTTATACATTATTTTCGCTTATCATTCTAATGTCAATTTTTAAAACTTTAGCAAAAAATAAAGAATGCTATGAAACCATAAAATATTCCCTTGCTAATTTTATATGAAGTTGGTGAAAAATAGAATACTAATACTTATATGCTAAAAATTGTCTAGAAAATTTAATCGAATAAAGGAAATAGAACACTAAAAAATAACATTTATTTGTATAGCCAATTAATCTCCAAATAATTAATTGTAAATTTAATAATTTGGAATGATACTTAAACTATGAGCTTGCATCTTTGTACAAAGAAAAGTTCAATTTTATGTATGCTTACTCAAATTTGTAATCATCTCACAATACTTTAAACTTAATAATTATAGATTTCACACTTATCTAAAAAGTAATGGACTTTCTAATAGCGAGTACAAAAATGTTTCTATTATTTTTCCATTATGCAATTCAAAAATGCTAGTGTTGTATATTTTTACTTTAATCATTTATCTTTGAAAAATTTCATGTTAAGTAATGAAAACTAAGCGATTTCAAATCTTTGTTTCAATTTTTTAACACCCATTATTATTATTATTATTTCGCAATTCCACTTATTGAATAACTCTATTTAGTAGAGTGAGCAACTACACACAATTACCAAAATAGAAATTTCTTGATTACATTTCTAAGATTGGTTTGAAACCTTTGGAAGGGATGGAAAGCTTCAATTTTAAATATTAGTAGCATGGAAGACATATAACCAAACAACCAAGATGGAAGGAAAATTTTCAACATTTAATTATACCTTCCCTTGAGAAGAAATTGTACCTAAAGTAAAGAGTGTAGGAATAGAATCTCAAAACCCCCATTGTATCATTTTCACTAATTTTTATGGGATGAAGTGGAATGAAAATTTTCTTAATACTTATTATAAGGGTCAATAAATAATAATGATGAACAATTTTAGATTAAAATATCTATTATACCTTGAAAACTTCGTTTATTTTAAACATATCGATTCTAAAAAATAAAGAATATACCACCCAACATTTAAAAGTATATTCAACCTTAGCCTCTCACCTATAATAATAGTTGGAGGATTAATGTTAAGAGTATATACCATGGTGGTTTCACCATTACAACTCTAATATACACGTCTATATCCCTCATAATCTTTTATAAATAATATTATGTCTCACACCCCCATTTTCAATGTTTAAACCATGTTATATCATATAAACATTGTAATAATAGTACACCTTTAATTGAAAAATTACACCGAATTAAAGTAGAGCATCATTATACATAACCTCAACCAAAAACACAATTCTAGTCATGATAACACAACACATGATGAAATTTTAAGGCTCATAATAACTTTGTTGGATTTTTATCTTAATTCAGTCGCATTTTTCTTAAGTGCTTTAGTTTTCAAATCCAGAGATGTAAATTTAGAAAGGAAAAAATATGGATTATGAAAATGGTTAGAAAAAAAGTGTGGCTTGAATGGCCTGTCTACTAAAAATTCTTTGTACTTTCTAATAATTCATATATATTAAATATATTATTTATATAAATTTATTATGCGCTTTATGGTAAAATTATGTTGTCCCTTGGAATATTTTTACCTGATATGTTATATAATGTGGGGAAATATTTTCCCATTTTTTTTTCATACACTAGAAGTGTATGATCAAATAAAATCAATAGCCATCGCAAAATTCTACACTTTTTAAGGTGTGTAAATTTCATGGTCATTCATCCTTCCTAGTTACACAAATTCTCCATGTGCTTTGACAACGAATATTATTATGTTTTATCTAGAGTTCCTTCCTGATATGTGGTTTATGTAGAAATATTATTTTCATTAATTTGGCTCAAATTTTATTTTTTGGGATTTTGGTAATGGAGGCGAGGAACTAGTCTTATATAAAACTTGAGAAAAATAATATAATATCTTAATTGTGTATAAGAAGACAATAATTTCCTTGAAACATGGGAAAATCAAATCTAGCAAATCATTAATATGAGAAACAATGGTTATGTAAATTGCTGAAGAAGAACCTTCACTTGGAGGAACACATTGACCAGGTATGTTTTCAAGTTCTCACTTAAAATGTAATACTTGGAATTATTTATTATTCATCACCAATATCAATGTACAAAAATAGAAAAACTTAAGAGTTTCTCTTGAAATCCACCTCCCAACATAATCATCCAACTATGCTAGATTTTTAAGTGTTCATCTATTTCTCTAAAATATAGTTGAATCACCTTAATTTACAAACAACAATCAAATGTTTCTACACATTTCATAAATAAAAAAAGACTTGATAAAATTTTCATTCCATTCGTTTCATTGTACCAATATTAGGAAATAGTTGAAACTATATTCAACAATAAGAAGTAGTTATTTAACTATCATCCTTCTATTACATAGGTTGTAATAATAGAACAATTGTGAGTATTAATACTTCCTTGATATTATTGATATTATAGTTGCATGGTAGTTTGTCCTTTAAAGTGTGTGTAGGATATTATCATGGTAAGGAGTAATTTTCAAGAATTGGCATAACAAGTTGATACAACATCATGAGTTATATTTGAAACAATATTGAGAGAAGTATCAACATATATCTTTAATTAGGATCATTCTAGATCATGAATGAGTTGATGCCAAGTGTGATGTTGTACAAAAAATTTCAAAGGTGTAGACATTTCATACATCCTTTTCTCTAACATTTCTCAATGCTATCATTTCTCAATTATCTCAAAATGTTAAACAACCAATAATGAAAACCATTGGGCGTTTGTTTTAGAATTGGTTTGAAAACTAGGTTGTTGGAAGACTAAGGAGTGGAAAAAATATTTTATTACAAAACCATATTACTTGTTAGTCAAGTGAAATAGTAAAAAAAAAAATAAAAGATATAGAAATTTTAAAAACCAACAATAGTGGATTTTCCAAAAATCAATAAAGTAAATGGTTGTTTACTATTGTAATCTTGTTTCTCAGCATTAGATGAAAACAATTTTATCAACACTTTCCCAATATTTTCTAACAAAGAATAGGAAATGAGGACTAAATTTCTGCTAAGGAATTTTACTTTTAAATTTGCTTGTAAGTTTTTTTAATACACATGAAGATCCAATTTTTATGTCATGCATAAGATTGACGGATTGAGGATAACAAATAATCAAGGAACTTTAACCTATTTGAATGTAAACATATCTTAAAACTATGATGATCGAGAGTTTTCAAAGTTTGATATTGTGGAAGATCAAAGTAGAAAAAGTTGAGAGAATTATTTTTGCATGGATTTACTCCATCTTTTAATGTCTTCGTGTAAAATTACATTAATGCTTATGTTTTTTTGTAAACCAAAATTGTTTGTAAAGGCACAATACAAGGGTCTCCACACAAGAACTTGCTCCTACCTCAAGAAAAGAACGAAAAAATAAAATGAGCAGCAAGAGTAGCAATAGAAGTTACACACAAGAACATGTGTAAGAAAACTTACAAATGAGAAAAAAAAAAGTAAGAGGGGATAGTATGAAAACCTACACATAAGAACCTACTTAATAATCATTGTAAAAAAATAATGAAAAGAAACAAGAAGGGCTCCACACAAGAACTTGTACTTGAAAATAAAAGTAGAAGGAAGAATTCTTTTTGTTGTTGTAAAAGTTGTAGCCATCTTGCTTTCATTGAATAACTCAAAAACGTTTAGTTTTTCATATTTTTATTACATCTTCCAATGTTTTCAAATTCATTCTCTTTTACTTATATGATGAGAAAATATTTTATTTCTATCCTATTTGAGTGGCTTAAAAAAATATCGGCTATGAAAATATCTCAAATCCATGTGTATAGTAATAAAGAAGTATGTCTTGTGAAAAATATAGACAAACATGACTTTTTTAGAAAAGGATAGTTTTATCCATGAGGACCTACATGAGTTTAGGCATGGGGAGATTATGAGCCCTAGAAATAGATCATTTAATACAAGATTTAGCATTCTTTTCCTTACATAAATTGTAGATCTAAATGTAATATCTAAACGTATGTTCTACTCAAATAAAATAGTAAGTAAAAATCCTCGTTATTTCTTTAGAAATCGTCGTTATCTCTTTATTAACTATTTATATTGATTATAAGGAAAAATATGACAATTTTGGTACATACAGAGTTTGTAATAAGCTATAAGTATAGCATAATAGGCTTCAAACATGAAGTATCAACTCGAGATACAATGCCAAACTCCAATAGAAGAGTGTTTGAGTCCACCGGTAGAGTGCCAAAGTCCACCAACAGAGCACTGAAGTCTACCAACAAAGTGCTAACATCTACTTATAGAGCACCAATGTCTACAAACAAAGCACCAAAGTCCATAGAAAGCTTCCACAGTTCATCAAGTAATCTTCATAGGTCATTATTTAAACTAAATTAGAGATTTGAAGATGTGCATTAGCTTTGGTTGTTATATTTTAACTTATGGGTTGGTCAAAGCATTACATTTTAAATGTAACCTTCCACATAGAACCACTTAACTTTTTCATTTTTTTATTAATCAAAACTAAGAAAAAATGTAGAATTTAGTTTTCCTCATTTGGTTTATTTGAAGTCCTCTTCTGAGGAAGTAGCTAAGGTCCGGAATGAGGGAAAATGTGGTTGTGTATGTTTAGATTTAAATAGTTTTTTTTTCATGTAATTGTGTTATGCGCCTATCAAATCTTGTAGGTGTGATATCATTTTTTCCGTGATGTGTGTCAACAAATTTGTTTTCTTTCCTCTAATGCATATTAAATTGAGACACCATCCATGGATTGAAAAAAATTAAATGATGAGGAAAAAATGAAACTCATTAGTATGGTGATTTTTTCTATGGGTATCTAACCTATTTGAATAAAAATTTCATTTATAACAAACAACTACAAATTTGTTCTATAATCCTCCTAGTTATACCAAAAATGGAGCTTAAAAACAAGAGATGGACACTTATTAGAGGTTAATTGATTTTTTAAAAGATATTTTTGTTTTTTATGATGCCTCACCTTTTCTAGCATAATCTAGAAACATGGAAAAATAAGATCTTTGAAAAAATTCCTAGAACCTTTTTCATATGATTTAGTTGTAATTTCCTTGAGTGATATTGATGACAAATGAGGAAGTATTTACAAGGCATGTGAATTATTAGAAAAATTCCCTCAAAGATATTTTGTCTCATGTAATTCTCTGATTTCAATAAAGCAAGGAACAAGAAATATTTGACAAAATCCCTCAAAAACATGTGGTCTCGTGGAATATTGTGATGATAGGGTATGTAAAAATGGGCTAGTTAAAAATGCCTTTTAATTTATGAAGAAAATGTAATTGGAATGTGTAAAGCTAGGATCTACAACCTTTTCTAACATATTCATGGCATGTGCAAAAATTGGAGATTACGAGCGGGGTGTGGACATGTAACAAATGATAATGAAAGGGGATTTTTATAGATGTCATGACAGTTCCAATTACATGGATAGATACATATGTAAAATGTGCAAACACATATAATGTACATGAAATATTTCATAAAATGCCTCAAAATAATGGAGTTTCAAGAATCATTACGATTGTAGGATATGAATAACATACACCAATCAATTCCTCGCAAGGAAGATAAAGAAAACAAGGTAGCAAAATGAGTATATTTTCTTGTTTTTCCTTTCCCTCTCATTTTTACTATAAAAGTGAGATGTACATCCTTAATGTACATCAATATTACATCTATGACTATAAGAATCCCAATAGATCATGATCCTTGTGACAATTTTTATGTTCATCTAGATGCATCCCTCTCGATTTCAAATATTTCCAAACTTCTCGGGACCTATTTCACTACAACAAACAAGCCTTTTTTACCACAATTATTCCACAATATTGCCACAATTTAGAAGAATTGTAGAATACTTGTAGCATCTCTACGAAAATTTCATTTGGTCATTTCTAAGTATTGTGGATATTCTACAATTTACATATAGTGATAATAATTTGTAGAAAAGTCACATATCCAGCCATTTTTCATAGAAATTCCACAATTTTTTAAAAATAGAACTAAAATTGATCATAAAATCATATTAATAGTAAAATTAAATATTAAATAATTTTAAAAGAAAATTAAAATTAGAATATTATGGAAATGTAACTATAATAAAATATGTTTATTCTATTGTACAATAAGAATAATAATATTTTTTAATATTTTTGTAATTATAAATAATTATTGAAATATAACCCATTCTTTTATAAATAATAATGTATCATTAAAATTCTAGTTTTTTACTATTCTTATTAATATAAATAATTTCTTTAGAGAATTATTAATTGATTTATAAATAATAAATGTAGAATATATGTGGCACTTCTATGATATTTCAAATTTTCTATTTTTATATATTGTGGATGTTCCACAATTTTATGTAAGTGTTAATAATTTTTAGCTAATTCACATATACAACACTTTCTCATTGAAAATCTACAATCTTATTCAATTTTACCATTTTTAAATATTGTAGATTTTCCACAATTTTATGTAAGTGTTAATAATTTGTAGCTAATTCACATCTACAACACTTTTTCAATAAAAAACCACAATCTTATCCTAATTTAAGATAAAATAAAATATGAGTCATAATATAATAATATTACAACTGCACTTTAGATAGTATTCATATAAAACATATCAAAATTTAAAATCTTTACAATATTTTAACTATAGTTATTTAAAATTACAGTATCTTTAAAATCTAATAATTTGAATTCTTTATTAGAGAATTATATTTAATCAAAATAGATTCAAACTTTTACAAATTTCTTGCAAATGCTAGACTTATATGTAGATAAGAATAAGTTTAAATTTAAAATTTGACCAACACTTCCTAAAAATATTATATACCAAACTTGCATTTATGACATATTAAACAAAACCACTTTAAATTTATAAATGTGTAGAAGTGGCACCTTTTTAATACATTATTTTTTTATATTTATTTTTTAAAAGTAAAATAAAATAAAATTTGTCATAAAATTATTGAGTATGATAAGGGATGTTTTGACAAAAAATTAATTTTCTTTTACTATTTAAAAAATCATAATATAAATTATAAAAATTACCATAGAAATACCACATTACCAAATCTATAATTTTATCATAATATAGATTAACAAGAGTAATCAATATTATTAGTGTTAAGATGTAATATTAAATAGTGTGGATTTACTACATTACTCAAAAAAATTTGGTAGTATAGAAACACCACATTTAAATATTTTAATAGGGTTATTATTATATGTTATAATATTATGGAAATGTCACATTATTGAAAATATGCTCCAATGTCTAAACGGATCGCTCAAGGATCCTGCAGCAATGGGGGTGCTCGTAGCTATGGACCTCTGTGACTAGGGCTTGTTCACGTTTGGTCTTCACTAGCTATGTATCAACATACCTGTTGGTGCTCTGGTGCCTAGTAGAATCTTCCTTAAAACAACAAGATATAATGTTGAGCAGAAAATATTTGTCGAACCATCCCATTTTTTTTGCAAGAAATGTAGGAGAACAGGGTATGAGGCATCAGATTGTCACTGCAACACTCAGTCCTCTGTTTCGGAGTGCCCTGTCGCCAAGTTCAAAGATTTTGGATCTAAAGTGAAGAATCCTGAAGTCAATGCACTACAAGATAATGGGTTGTGTATCCACAAATTTTCCACAATTTAATTGTGGATAACTTATTACAAATTGTGAATCCAATTTTGTGGACTCCACCCACAATTATATTGTGGATTAATCAAATGTGACAAAATTTGTGACAAAAGTCACAATAAAAATATTGTGAGAATTCTACAATTTTCTAATTGTGACATGTTTCACAATATGAATATTGTTATATATCTACATTTTTAAAAATGTGACTTTTTCACAATTGAAAAATGTTATCAATTCACATTTTTAAATTATGACATGTATGACAATAATTGGAATGTTATACATAGCTCCATAATTTTTTTAATTATAATTATTTAGGATTAAAAATTAAAAATTTGTAAATAAGATTTTATACATTTAAAAATGTTTATTATATAAGAATTTAGTTTTGTGGAAAGTTATATTTTTAACTACATACATCTCCATCAAAATAAGGGAAAATATAATCAAATTATCATCAAAATATTTTTTTAAATTATATTTGATCAAATTTAATTGTTTTTACATCTATTCTATATTTTGAGTTATTTAAATAATTATCTCATAAGAGATTATGATTACATGGATATTCATGTTTTTTAAAAGAGTATTATTAATTTATAATATAAATCAATCCCTTATAAAAATGTTATGTAAATATTTATGAAATAAAAATAATTTAGAATATTATTTATCAAAAAAATTGGATTTTTTTTTTTTTTAAAGATTACATGCATATACTAAAATAATATTTGATTTTAACATTATTCACGAAATTTAGTTGTTTCACATAATACACCTTATCGGGAAAGAGAGCTTGTCCGAAGAGTTATTTTGTATTGCATATGGTTGAACCCCTGGAATCTTCTATATTCATGTTGCTAAAATTTTATTTAGATTAAATCTAAATTTCAATCCTCATCAATAAGAAATTTTAGTTGAATTAGATTTCTAGCCTTTCGATCTTCACATCTACAATAAAATAGTTAGGAAGTCTAAAAAATAATGATATTCACATATATCACTTCATTTATGTATTAGAACCATAATTAAAAAACAAGCACAAAGTAAATACAGTTGTTAAGATTGCAAAGTAAAGCTAACAAAACAATTTAGAAGTACTCCAGTTATTAATTTCGGGAAGAAAATTAGGATATATTAAAAACTCAATATAGATATATAACGAAAAATTAGATTGAATAGAGGGTTAAAAAATAAATTAAAAATATCTTTATATATTTAAATATTCAAAAAAATTAAAAATTGAATAAAAGAAGTGGTGGTAATAACACATTAAAAAACATTGGAATTGATTATCATAATTTATTTAAAGATAATCAACTAAATTTTAGTAACTAGAGAACCCAGCTAAGAGAAGCAAGGCTGCAAGATGTAAAGAAGTTGGGGGTAACACTTTCCCCAATATCATGCAATGTTGATGTCGGTGATTTAGAAGACCTGCGCGTGCAAGCATGGAGTAATCCTTGAATTAAATCTCACTTCCTTCATATTACTCTGCACACTTAGATCTCTATTGAAATCGAGGAAGAAATGTGAATGCCGCTGAATTGAAAAGACTTAAAAATTGTACTTAACAAGATCATTAGAAAAAATAAATTGAAAACATGAGAACTATGATTATTAAATTTTTTAAAAAAGAAACCACCCACAAAAGAGTTAATGAACATACCAGGATTTATATAGAAAACCATTAAACGTATAAATCTAAAAACACAATTAATCAGAGCTTGAGTAAATCTTCGTTTTAAACTTGCAACTCTGATAAACCATACAGATCTAAAAATATTATAAACAAACTAGCCCACGAAACATGGAAGGAAAAATCCTCCATCTAACCTGTCAAATATTTCATGATAGAAATCCCGCAAAATCCTTACCATTTAAATTGCCTTTTTGGAAGGAGTCAATAAATTAGTTATTTGTGGAATGCCTTAAAAATATTTAAATTTATGGAGTTTATATCTCAAATTACTCTCATGTTGAAAGTAGACATATTGGGCACCACACGCCAAATATGAGAAGAGGTCTAGGTTCATTAGTAACTAAGTAACAAATTCAATAAATGAAGTGAATATAAATTTCTTCCAAATAATTTTCCTCATAATATTTAGGTTTCAATAGGACATTAAAATATTGAACATAAAAGAAAATTATAGTTTCTATCAACCATAGTAAGTTTTTTTCTAATTCATTGTTAAAAATTGTTCTCTTAACGAAATGGATATTCTAAAAAAATAAAATTGAAATTGTAGAATATGTAAGTAATATTTTATAGAAGTTTATTATTACTCTAATAATATAAATTATCTAAAGTTAATATATTTTACATGGATAACATACCATTTATATTTTAAAGATGTAAATTTTAGAATAAATTTTTATTTTAATCGATAAATTTTTGAAAAAAATTAATTTAAATTAGAATATTGTATACATCTTGAATTAACAATTTTTTTTTTTTTGATATAATAAATTGTCCACAGTTTTCTATATTATGTAAATATTATATAATCAAAATTTTAATTGTGTAGACTTTTTATATTTTTATTTGAACTTTAAACATATGTGAAAAAATTGGAATCATAACATATTATTTTTTGGTTGTTCACTCTTTTATAAAACAAAAGGATAATATGTGATGTTTCCACAATCAAATTTTAATAATAAAAATATTCTACAAAAACAAATTTGACTTTTATAAAATAATGAAAAATGTACATTATAATATTGTAGAAACTATCCTTTTAAATTAAATACTTCATATTTATTTTCCTTTCCATAAAAGGAATAATTTGAGCTAAACAATATTTTTAGATTTTCTTTCTTTATAAATATACTTTATTAGCAACTATTATAACAATTAATTTTTATTTTGTAAATTATTCATAATTAATTTTTTGTTGATTATGTTAATTATTCATTAAAATTTTCAAAAATCATTACTCATTTATTTTAATAATAAATTTATTAGTAAAAATTATCTACAAATAAAATAGTATATTTTATTAATATATATTACTAATGACTAGTGTTAAAGTGTGTAGTGAATTGTCTACAATGCAAAAAAATTTTTTTGTGGATAATACAAAATTACTATTTTACATAGCGTGTAGGGTTTTATATTGTTGAACCTTAAAAATGAATTAAAAATTGTAGTCATTAAATGAAATTTTTATCATTAAATAAATCTATGCATGGTATATTAAAATGTGAAGAATACAAAATCAACGTATTAGTTTGGACTCAATTGTATACTTTTATTTAAACCTTACAAGTGGTATTACTAATATCAAATGATGAGACATTATATTTGGGTTGTCTTGACTATCCATAATTTCATTCTCAATTGTAAAATATTTCTCAAAATAGGAGGAGAAAATGTGATATTTCCACAATGAAATTTCAAGAATGTGAATATTTTCATTGTTTGAATTTGACATAATTTTTTTGTAAAAGATCTACATTGTATTTTATCAAATCTATTCATTTAATGTTGATACTCCACAATTTTTTCACAAAATGATTTTTATGTGGATAACAATGTGGATAAATGTACCTACTTCTAGTAGTGATGGTGTTCTTGAGGATGTCGATGCTATTATACGCTCCCAACCTAAACTAGATATTACAAACCAAGCTCTCATATAAATGGCAAACAATTTGAGAAAGAAAGGAATGAGGACGAAATAAAGGAGGTTGAAGATGGAGAAATAGTCGTCTGTTTGTTGGAGTTGCAGTTTTCCTCATCCCTACCTCAGAGGTCTGTTGACGTGGAAAGGATGCAGGTCCACGTGTCACCATGGTAAACCTTCACTAGAAGGTTGGAAAGTCCACCCTTTTCAAACCCAAAAAGTCCATTAATTACTTTTGGAGCCATTCCGGAAAAGGTGTTAGCAAGTTGTTCTGGTGGTTTTGAAATGACGGAGGATAGATGGTTAGGTTAAAGGGTAGATGTGGGCCAATGTAACAAGGGATTTTTTGAATCAAGATGCAATATGGATGTTGTCACGCTTGACAATTTTCTGCAAAAAGGGGCAGGGGTCTATCATTGTGGACGTTGTTCGGAAGACGGAGGGGTGAGGGTTTTTCCAACTCTTTTTGAAACATTATGGAAAGATGGCAATATTATGGTGGACCTAGGTTCAGGGCCATTCACTAGGGACAGATGGACTAGGGTCCTATTGAAGAAGTCTTTTACGAAGTCAGAGCATGTGCTCCGTAGCTGCCACCTCGGCGGTGGCTCTTAATTCCTTGTTGTCGCCGATGGATTTGTAGTTTCTTGTTCTATTTTCTTGTGTATGTATGGTTGTTGGTAGAGGCATCCCCATTTGTGCATCATTGTTTCATCCTCTTTCCCTCTGTACTTAGGTTTTTTGTCCCCTAAAAAACCAAACCACTTTTACCCTATCTAAAAAAAATATGCATATATTATAATTTGACATATATTTGACTTATTAAAAATATTATTTAATGTCAATATATTTGAAGAAAACCAATTTATATTTATAAATGCAAACAATTGACACCTATTAAAAATTTATAATTTTGAAATATGTAAAGAAAAGTAACATAAAACTAATTAGTGTGAAATTGTTAATTTATTTGTGTTTAACAAATTTATAAGACTAATATAAAATGAGAATAGTGTAGAATTTTTATATTGTATATAATTTAAAATTTCAATATTTCAAAAGGGCTAATCTAATATTTAATTTTTAAATAAATGTCACATTAAATAAATATATATTTATTGTTTTCAATTTTTTCAAATAATATTTTTTTTACATTCGATAAATAATATTTTGTTACACTGAATTACAACATAATTTTGTTTGGTATTAATAACTAGTTAATAATATTTATTTTAGGAAATTGTGTTACAAAATTTAATATAATTTAAAATGAATAAATTATATATTTCTATTTAATATAACTAAAGTACGTTAATCACTTTTTCACTTTTTCACATTTTATTTAAATTTCAAATTAATTACAAATGTTGTTTTAAATACTGATATCTTACAAACTTAAAGGATTTTGAATCCCTTTTATTTTCTTGAAAAGTTTTTTATGAGTATGTGTAACACACCAAAATACCAACACAAGGACAACACAGTGAAATACAGGATAACTTTTTTTTGACTTGCTTTGACTCAACACGACACAACATGTCGTCACAAGGTTACAACCAACACTTGGAACCACTTGTTACGGGGAAGACCACAAGGTCAGCACGGAAACGTTCACACTTATCAAGGACAATTTATTTTTCTTTTGACGAGACAACATGGAAGTCCAACCACATGACACACTCACAGCTAGGGCAAGCCACAGTAAGAAATGGTCAGGGTTTATTTATTTTGGTAAGACACCCTTTTAGCTCATGACTTAAGTTTTCAGAAGGAATCAATATATGGTTCGCACAAATTCATCTCACCAACTAAGTTAATTTCTTAGACACTGTGGAGTAGTTCACTTAAAGTCTTCTCCTACTTACTAAATCTTAATATCTTCCAGAAACTAACCATTGTTTTCCTTTAAGCTTGTTTAAGAGTTCACCCCAAAGGGATAGTGTTCGCTAGTTTAGCTAGGGGTATCAATTTATAAATGTTTACTTCACAAAGGATGTTTTCATTTTGATCACTCATGGAAGTATTTGATTTCAAATAGATCACCTTTACATTTATTTGTTGAATATAAAATTATTATTTTTGTTTAGCTTCTTTAAGGGTTAACCGACTCATTTTACTTTACTTATAAAATATTGTCGCTAAGTCTTAGAAAGATTTAACTTAACAATTTATTCTCAAGATCAAAGTTTTACAATACTCATATCAATGTAAAGATTGAAAGCCATTTCTCACAAGGATAATTTCAAGCTTAACTACACAAGAACAAGACACTTTATTTCACCATTACCAAACAATACAAGGCAAGAGGTCAAATCAACTCTCTTTACAAGCAATGTTACACAATTTACAACACATTGGACATTTTTACAAGGAACTTCATAATGGTACAGATGAAACTTTTACACTCTTTTCTTCTAGTCTACTCGCATAATCCATCTGCACAAATATTAACTAAAGTCAGTTCGCAAGAACTGAGCATGTTAAGGCTACACAATGCAATAGTAAGCTAACAATTAACAATATCAAGAAACGAATATTCTAAATTCAGAAATGAATTAAAACACAACTCACAACTCCAATATTAATCTCATGAGAGAGAAAACTAAATCATCCAACAAGGAGAAAGTCCAAATACTAGTAAGAACAAAATTACATAAATCAAGGCAAGACCTTATGGATTGGGAACAAGAAAGTCAAGAGTGTTAATATCTCCTTCATGTAATGCTATGGGTTACGTGATTGGAATCCAAAATTTACTCCATCCAACTAAAGGGGTCTAAGAGAAGACAAAGCGTACTAAATATGATCGTAGGCGCGAAGCAAAAATGACGTTATCCAATTCTTCCAGGGGGGCTTCAAAGTAATATGGGTTCGATGCCCTTAAAAGAACACAACTATAGTTTTGGTTTTAACCAAGGAGTTTACCACTACCTCCTTATCGGATTTCTTAAAACGTAGTACTAGTTAACCAAAACAAATCCACTTTTCCAAAAGCGTCATTTAAAGAGACACGAGAAGGGCCATTATTCTACCAACAAACCCTATCCTAATCAAATCAACTTCTCTACATAATATAAGGGAAGACTAAACCCAAAATTCGTTACTAATTTTTATATAATTCAGACAATGTCAATAAACATTAAAATAAAAATTGATTTCCCTAACAAGGCCACAAAATGGGACCTTTTAGTAACCAAGTTTGAAGTATAAGGTATTCGAGTTCGAAAAATAAAGGGATTCGATACGCAGAGGGCAAAACACCAACGATGCCCCAGGCTCAAAAGACCTTACCACGAGTACAAGCACAAACCAAGAACCAACGCACATAGCTATCAGGAAGGTTACGCAGTGCGGTCAGGGCTAGAAGTTCTATGAACTCCTTGCCAAAGGTAAAGAAGATGGAAAATTTTACCCGATCCATGTGGGCTTATCGAGGAAAGGTCTTAGCAAATATCAAACAGATAAATATAACAGCCACCTATGATATTATCACTGAAATCAGCTGTCATCTAACAGGAAACGAGTTCACGAGTCCAGTACCATGGATTCACCTACAACTTTTGTTTCAGTCTAGCTAGTAATAGCTTGCTTGCGACCCTTAATAAAAATTGTAGAGATTTCATTCAGTTAAACTTACAATGTTTCCCCTTGCTTTAATCAAACAAGAGTTTACATCAAGAAATAGGTATAGTAATTCTCTCAACACATGGAGGTCAAAATAGATGCCAAGTTATCCCTCATCTAGACTAGGTACAACAGTCAACAATGTACAGTTCTAAAACAAACCCCAAATGCCATTTTCTAATCAAACATAAAGTAAGGAATGCCCATAGGCTTAAACAAGTTTCAGACACAACGTCACTATTAATGTACCTTTTAGCAAAACAAGAGAGCCCTAAACAGGAAATGCGTATTTATTCAACCAAAAGAGGTATGTAGGTTTAACCTTCTATTTAGTAACCTTCAATTATAATTACCATCACAGAAATTCTTTTTAAAAGAAAGTCATATAAGCAAACAAAACTCAATAATGTTTCCTTCCCTACGAACTAGACTGCATCACTCAAAATTGCAGTAACCCATTTAGACAAATATGAAATGGAGTAAGCTATAAGAGAGGAAGGAACATTCCAAGCAAAATCAGCGAAATAGGAATAAGATTTAAAGGGACAACCACACAATCAGGCAGTGATATAAACAACCACGAAAACATCTAGTCTAGGCGCCATTCAAGAGGAAAGAAAATTCATTTCGAGATACTGAAAGAAGGTAGAAAACTATTACAAGGAGTAGATTTAACATGCCTGGTTTAAAACGCCATCTCCATGCATATGATTGTTTCAATGCCGTTGCTTGCCTTTAACCCAAAGTGCTTTGCGAGCTCGAGCTAGCGCCACAATCACGTAGTGAAAAACAGCTACAAACCAACCCCATGATTTGAAGCTCGGACACGAGACATATTGATTACACCACGCCCCTGGATCTACGTTTTTCCACATCAGCTAGTTATCGGAAAAAAATCAAAACTATTGAACCGCTTGTCTTCCTACCCTCGAGGTCGGCATGAGCCTTTGCAGCTTCTGCCAGTGGGTATGTCTTTGTCACACGGACTCTTAGAACACCAGATGCAACATTTGCAAATAATTCTCCTGCAGCTTCCAGGAGCTCTTCTCGAGTTGCAGTGTATTGCATCATGGAAGGCTGTGTCAAAAACAATGATCTTGGGGCAAGGGCTGACAAAGGAACACGATCAATTGCACCTGATGACTGACCAAAGCTCACCATGTAACCTCTAGAAACCAAGCACTCCAAAGATCCCTGGAATGTGTCCTTGTCCTCAGAATCAAAAAAAATGACCTGCACACCTTGTCCTTTTGTAATTTCTTAACACAATCTACAAAATCTTCCTGGGTATAGATAATGGGATGATGGCATCCATCTTCAATTGCTTGTGCGGCCTTCTCCTTGGTCGGTACAGTACCAATGACAGTGGCACCAAGGGCATAACCCCATTGACAACAAAAATCCTACTTCTCCAGCTGCAGCGTGCACAAGAATTGTATGCCTGGGCTCCACCTTAAAGCAACGCCGAAGAAGAAACTGAGCAGTCATACCCTTCAGCATAATTGCAGCACCCACAATAGGATAAATGGTAGATGGCACTGGTACAACAAAACTTGCAGGAAGAATCTGCTCCTCAGTGTATGAACCCATAGGATTCCCCGCAAATCCAACTAAATCACCAACCTTTTTCCTTCATCAGATCTGGGGACAGCATCAAACTCTCGGTGCAAACAGCACAGCTGTAGCTTGTAAGGTGTGATAATTCCAACAGCACCCTTTATGCCTGCCAACATAGTGACTCGTTTGAAGATGCTCATATAATTTCAAAGCAAAATGTGCTTCATGAATATTCTGATATGAACAGATCCACGCCTATGGGATTCTCTCCCATGAGTTACATCGAATAGCAAGTAAGGTCTCAACAGAGAATCTCTGTAACAATTTTCATCGGGTCTCCTGGTAACACACACTGTCACTTAATCGATTTTGATAAAAATATCTTAAAGGAGAAGTCCCGAATTGAGGATGCAGTCGAACCTGAGCAGCTAACAACACAGTTGGTCGACCTACTTGCTGGAAGCGCTCATAATGGCTTCTACTACCCTGCAACAAGCCTGCCGCCTGGCTAAGAGGCCCTTGGCCTTTCTGTAACGCTGGCTGGGAGTAACTTTCCAAAATGAAAAGGCAAGGCGGCTCAACTAAAACTTTATCTCGTCCTTCTACTACAGCTACGAGATTTTGCAACAGCCGATCATGGCTGAGGTTGCGTGCATCCAGAACATCAGGATCAACACCGACGGTGCCTTGGGATCGCCCTGCAGTAGCTGTCACGTTTAACTCGTTCTGAACTCCACGAGTAGGGAGGAAGGAACAGGCGGCTCATTCCATCCCTCGACTCCATTCCAGCAAATGATGCTACTCGCAAAAATGCAGAGGAAACCCTTTACTACAACATTACACACTGTCTCGCCTAAACCGACCCCCAGCGCCATTCTTCAGCATCGCAAAAAAGGAGACTTGATGTAACGCACAAAGATACAGAAGAGACGACAATACAAACAAAGGCAAAGGCGACAGACAGACGCATGGCCATGCTAAGCAGACATCAAAGTTAAACAAAACGAAGGCATTCAATAAAAAGAGGAGGGCAGAACGCGGTCTGCAGAGAAGAGACCCTCCAAAAGCCACAGCCGAAAATCAAAATAAACAAGGACAGAGCGTAAACCAAACCTCCTTGTTCACGCGGCCAAACAGGTCAAGGGGAAGACAGAAAAGGACGCGCCCAGGAGGAACAGTGAAGGAAACGTCTCATACACGCCTGCAACACTGGCATGAAGCTCCATCTAATCCATCACGTCAATCAACTGCGCCCAACACCCACCCAAACGCATTGAAGGAGAATCCTGAAGAGATCACGGCAAAGAAAAAGAAAAAACGCGACTCCAACACGTCGAACAATAAAAGCTCCACCTTCCACGCCAAGGGGATGACGCTGACTGAGCCCGGGTAGGTTGGGGGGGCATTACAGATTTTGTCAATCTTTGGACATATGACAACTCACCAAGTGGTCTTTCATTATAATAAGAGATGCTCTCTTTATAATAAGAGATGCTCGCATATAGTTCTGAAGGAGCGAAATGAAAGGATGACTACTTACACACCACCTTGACCACATAAATATATTATCCAACGTTTGCAACAACAATGGGAAATTGAAATATGACATTTTCTCCCGTTCATGGAATAAAGTGCATGACAAGCTCGGTCTGAGCACAAAAGTTTCAGTGAATAAGTTGGGGGGGGCATTACAAGTATGATCAATTAACAAACCTACATGCAAGGCTTATTTATCATCAATTAATAATATATATATTTTTATAAATATGGTAATTTTAAAGAATGAAATCATATACATTATATTTGAAATATGCACTTTGAGATAGATATATGTGAATGTTTTAGATACATCATTTTAAGATATTTGTGCTATTTATATATTCGGTTAGTACACAAATATGTTGAATACAATGGCTGCTCAAGGTATTATTGTAAGATTTTAGCATGTCTTTCAATTATTGTCAACATATTATTCTTACACTTTAATTTGATGTGGGTTTGAATATCGTTTAATTTTTTTCATTGACCTAATGAAAAGACTCAATTATTAAAAATGCTAATATCTTGGCCATAAAGTATAGTAGAAAAAACTTTTAGAATTATTTATTTTTCAAATGTATGAAAACAAGAATTTTGTAGGATAAGTTACTCGATGAATAAGAGAAAATCATTTTCAACTATTTAAAATAACAATATAAGACATTATAGAAAAAACCGCATGAGAAATCAATGTATAGGCTCTGTATAACTATTGTGAACTATTCCTTTGACAATAATTTCTAATTTTTCCAAGTTCAATTTTATACTCCTACATTGGACTCCAGAAGGATATCAATAAATCCTTACTCCCATGGTAGAAATAGCATACATTAGATATTCTATGGTAGAAAACTTTAATTTTTGTAGGCACACTTCCACTAAATTTTATATTATTATTTTAACAATTTTAGGAACATGTTTAAATTCTTGTAAGTTTCTATAACATTGTGGAAGGATATTGCTAGTTGCAAATCGTTCTACATTTTTTAGCACTCAAAAAAATAAAAAGGAACTTCACTATGAGACCATTTCCTTGTAATAAATATTTATTTATATCATTTAAAATTTAACTCCAACATGTAAGACATAATAAGTCCAAATCACTATCCCAATTATCACGTGGTTCCGAATGTGGGTTGACGAATAAAATGTTGTCAACAAATTTTGGGTGCATACCAATGTGGTCAATATGGTTCTAATTTAAATTTAAGGATGATATACAAATATATGAGTATATTTAGAATGTAATTAGGAAATGAAAAAATCATTGATATGAGTGTTAGTTTATAATTTCTATGACAAACCTATCTACAAGAATATAAATAAGTGCATGTGACAAAGGTATCGATTAAGAATTACATTATTTCTTATGTATTGTCTACAAGGAACATGCAAAGTTCACAATGCTCTAAATAAGATAAAATTCTATTTAATTAGCATTGTTTATACAATAAAGCCTTGATACTAGTAGATTAAAGTATCCATTAAAGTAGTAAATATACAATTTAAAAAGCAGTATGAAATATATATATATATATATATATATATATATATATATATATATATATATATATATATATTTTAACGTCTTTTTAACATACATATATAACAATGATTGAGTGTAGAAAGGGTTGTTAGTTGTTATTTTATAAATCCACCGATAACATATATAAAAGAGCGATGAATTTTCGATAAAATGTGTTAATAATACCTTTTACGAAGATATTATTGAAAAGTAAATAAATCTACTAAATTATATTAATTAACAACTACTAAATATTTATGAAAGGTTTTAAAATATCCACAATTATATTAATATATTTTAATTATGAATTTATCACTAACAGATAACTCGTAGAAACATTAAATCTTAACTACTAAATAATGACTTACTCTCAAGTATATTATAATTTTTTCAATGGCTACTAATATTTATAAAACAACTTCCTCATCAAATGCAATTAAATATTTAACGAAAAAAATAGGAGGTTACTTGTGCCAAGTCCTATGTTATTGGAATAAGCCACGTGGGATATAAGTCACGTGAGATATAAGAAATGCTAATGTTGACTAGGGACTTTAACAACTTGCATGTTGAGAAATATATGGGATATTCA
Source organism: Taxus wallichiana var. yunnanensis (assembly GCA_018340775.1). Classification (NCBI taxonomy): domain Eukaryota; kingdom Viridiplantae; phylum Streptophyta; class Pinopsida; order Cupressales; family Taxaceae; genus Taxus; species Taxus wallichiana. The sequence continues at coordinate 313,490,571 of CM031239.1, forward strand.
ACACCATGCATTGGTGGAATCCATAGTTCACAGATCAAACTAAATTAAATCTTATCCGCCCATTATAACTCAATCGAATGGTGTGTAATTTTAGATCCTTAAACCATTAACAGATTTCCTACTGCACCGTGTTAAAATCACAAAATATTATCAAAACATATGCAAACAAATTTCGAAAACAGCTTTCATTATACTCGGCACTGCGGTTTAATGTTTGCTTTCATCGCTGAAGGCTAGATCATCGATCGTGGGACTGAAAAATGCAATCTATGGCACAATGTTATTAGATTAGGAAAGGGAAACACAATTTAATGTCAATTAACTGATGTTAATGGTGATGCAGAATATTTTTACGCAGGTTATGGATGCCCCACCCAACTCACAGAGCTGGTCGGCCTCTTACGCATTCAGGACCATTCGTCGTTTATACTATGCATGAAAATCATTATGCAATGTTTGAAGGAATTTTGTAAATGGCATTATCACATGCAAGGCCATCAGATATATGAATAATTACATCTAGTTCCCTTTCTATATCTGTTCTCTATTCTTTGTTTGTCTATTAGCATCATTCGGCTTTAGTCCAATCAGAGCATCTTTTTAATTATTCACGCTTTTATTGAAGGTTTCTAATTGATTTTTTTATACAGTCAAAACCATAAAATTATTTTGGAAAATAAGTTTCACAAATTTATATTATTCTTTCACTCCTCTTTCATAAAAAGTATATAGAAATCCAGTGTGCTGAATGATATACAGTGTTTATCAAATAATATAATAAAATAAATTTTGTTTTCTTTTAGAAGAAATTTAAAGAAATTGAAGATCGAAGGATGTAAACAACTGAACAGAGAATGAAGACTCAATGAATTATAAAAATTAAGCAACCAAATATTAACAAATGGAATACAAATCTTACCAGACCACGATTCAGCAACATGGAGAAAGTTCTCCCGCAAACCACAATTTACTTTGGAAATTAGTATTTACAAATTAAGTTAAATGAATTTCATTTAAATTGATGAATTTAAAGGTGGTTTTCATATGTGCATGCAAGCTTTTAAATATTTATAAATATAAATATAAATATTTTATATTTGTATGAAATTTATTTCCGTAAAAATATATTGTATTTATAATAATTTTTCATGTAAACTATAAGTTAAGAGATTTATTAATTTAAATATATATTTTAATATAATTATATATATTTTAATAAAAAAATATAATAATATTTTTCATCTTTGCTTAAGAATTTTTATAATGATATTTTTAAATTTTCTATTTTAAGTAAAAAATAGTTTAATTTGAATTGTTAACAATATTTTTCAAAATAAAGTGTATATTTTTTCTAATAATATTTTAAGTGTTACTTAGATTTAATTATTTTAATATTTTAAAATTAGATTGAAATATTATCATACAATGTAAATAAATATAAATATAATAAAATTTTATTATAATATTTTAATTGTTTGTGTAAAATATAAACAATATTCATATAAAATTAGGTACGGGATGTGGAATAGGAAAAAATTAAATGTAAAATTTCTACATTTTTAAATAGATATTTCACAAAATTATTATTGTGGAAATCAAATTGTAGCTTCCACCTACAATTTTTATGTGGTAACATGAATTGTAGAAAATATTGTTGAAATTACCACAAATAATGTATAGATTTGTAAAATATGCAATATCTACAATGTGGACACATATAAACAAGCCACATTTGTAGAGAAATTGTAGAAAATTATCAAAAATAAAAAATTGTTGAAATATTACAAATTTGAAAAATTGTAGACAATATACAATAATAAAAATTGTAGGTGATTTACAAATTTCAGTAAATTGTAGACAAACAACAATCTAATAAATTGTTGATGAACTACAAAAACATGTCAAAATGTGGGTGAGACACAATTACAATACCACAATTTAAAAATTTGAAATACCTTGTAACCACAAAAATATTGTAGAAAAATTGTGGTAAAAGGATTGTTTTGTTGTAGTGTTTATTTATATTATAGTGGTCCCCCTTTGATCAAGGTTTCTTGAACCATCTATGATAACATAATAAAAATGGTCAATAAAAATGTGGTAATTTGTTGATACAAGGATATATGTTAGTCTAGGCCATTTCATTTACTATGTTCCATTTACCATGGAAATTTGATAGATATACATGACCAAATCTTGTAATGGGGTGATGCTTCATTTCTAGCTATTGATGTAGCAATTGCACCTTGTCTTTGGTCCGTGCAATCACTGCAATACTATAACCAATTTGGAAATGATGATCTAGATTAGGAGGGTGGCAAGGTTGAAATCAATGAGGCCTTATACATGGCATACCGTGGTCATACCTAGGCATAGTGGGGAACATATGGCACAAATACCACAAGGTGTTGCCCCACATGTGCCCATTCTATATGGTTAAGTTTAATTCGAGTGGGCCCTTTTAATTTACCTTATCTACCCTTGAGGAGGGTTTAGACTATGTGGATAGACGAAGAAAGAGGATGTGTTTTCCCATGATCTCGTTGGTTGTGTAGATAGTGTACTTAATCCTTGCAAAGTTGAGAGCTAAATCTAAAGAAGGGAAAAAAATCAACAAGGGGCATCCTCATTGCACACAATTGTTTAGAGTGAGGGCATTAGGGGACAAATATGTACAATGCATGTTGAGTATAGTGTACAAAACCATGATAGTGGAATTAAACTCATTATTGTCCATCATGTAATGTATAGGTCTTAGCATCATATCTATTTCATTCCATGTAGGAAGTGGAGCCGAGTATGCATGCATTTACACTAGTTTCATTACATCCAAGAAAGGAGTGTTCAAGACAACTTCTAGGTTTCATTATAATGAACATTTAATATAGTAAATTTCCATTACAATATTGAGAGCATTAGCATTGAAATAGTAAGCATCCGCAATGTAACAACATAAAAAAATGATGCACAAAAATTAAAATGAAATAACAAATCCTTCCAACCGTCTATTAGATAAATACAATGGACAAATCCATCAACGGTCCAATGGATAATAATAAATTACAACGAACAAATCAATGAACGGACAAATGGGTAGAAAGTTAATGGCAATGTCAAATATATTTGTCCAGTTGTCAGAAGATTTTATCTGACAAATACCTTTTCCCTGACAGATGTGATTTGTACCGTTGGAAGCCAATCGTGTTGGGTTTCTATTTATTGAAGCAGCAGCCATTAACTCTGTTCCTTGTTAGCTTTTATTTGTTTTTGGGAAGGAGATACAGAGCCATTTCCAGGCAGCAGCGAGGGAATTAGAGTGGTGATGACATTTGAAGGCTGAGATTGAACTCCTGGTGTGTCCAATGTTTACCTACTCTCTGATATTTTGTGTAATTTCCATTTCTCTTTGAGTGCCTCGCAATGTGGATTCACCCCAAATCTCTGTAAGTAAGTTGCTCTGTATTATGAAATCTTGTTTAATGGCTACATCTTGAATACTCTGCTCCCAAGCATAAATTTACCCTCCGATTTCAAAGGAACTCAATTCTGTTTCTTCTCCTCTAACCCCTCCATGGTCGCCCGCCATTAGTACCGTAAGTAGGGAGACAGTGTTGTGGTATCATTGTTCCTGTTTTCTCTTTTAATGTGGTTTTCAATTGTATTTCAGGTCCATGTGTCGGCGAGAGAAATGCTTGGGAGATCGATTTATGTTTAGGAATTTTCGCAATGACTTGTTCCCGACTTTCTCTTTCATCATTAAGAATGGGTTCTAGACTTAGAATAGTATCAGTATGGGGCTCTGTCTAAGCCTAAAGCTTTGCATTCCTCAAATATTTTTAGAGATTCGTTGGAGATGGCCACCATTGTTCCACCCATTTCAAACGATTACAATGTGCATATTCTTAGTACAGAAGTTGTAGTGCCTGCTCTTCAAATTCAGCGGCACATTCTTTCCCTCACAAATTTAGATCTCACAATTCCACCAGTTTCTGTGCATGCTTTTTCTGCTATAAGAATACCTCCCATAGCACGTTTGCATCGGCGCTATCTCATCTTAAGATTTTCCTCTGCAAAAGCAAGGGTGTGCGATTCACTCAAGCTTATGCTGCCACTTCTTTTGCTCATCTGAATCTATACAACCCTGATGAATCTGTCCCAAGAAAATTGGAGTCCTGTATTTTCTGTTCAGGTAATAGAATGCATTTAAATCTGTGCCTGTTTTGTTTTCTCTAGACAACTATTATTTGATGTGCAATATTTACAGGTAACCGAATTTAGCTGTGGAGGTATGGTTGTGGGCTGCGCATTCAATCATAGGGTTGCAGACGCCTTCTCTGCCAACATGTTTTTCACATGTTGGGCAAAACAATCTTTGCCGGCCATATTGCTTTGATTTTTGTTCTTTACAGCAGCTGTAAAGAGTAGTAAAATGGAAAACCCTTGTTGGCGGGATTCGAACCAGTGTTGCACATTTTATTCTAATTCTGATCTCTGTTTCTTTTTATTCTGATTCCAACCAGTGTTGCTCTTTTTAACTCGTATCTCTCAATGTCTGACCACTAATTTTCACTGCCCTTGAGGTAATATCCTGCAGTTCATTATAGAACTCTGTATGTGCATTTGGTATACATGTTTAGCTCAATGCCTGAGCACTGTTTTTTGTTGCTAACTAATTGGTACTGTACTTTTCTTGGTTTGCTAACGTGCTCACAGCCAATTCGAATCCTTACGGTGATTTGTGTGTTGGGAAGAATGGCAATGAGTTTTGTCTCTGCTCCTGTTCTACAGCAGGGGAACTCTGCAAAAGAGATGCATTTACCCTACTGTTACTACCTTGGCTTTTGTTTTTAGTAGCTGTGGTGCCCGGTACCATCATCCCTTTTTGGGTCAATGGAAATTGACATGGGCATCCATAAAACGACGTACTTATTGAATTCATTGTGTTTTCGTTTCAATCCTCTCGAAGTTTTTAGTTTATTTCCTTATTGAATTCATTGTTTATATCGCTGCAGCAATTGAGAGAAGAGAGGAACAGAGATGACCCAACAAAATACCATATTTGGAGCCGGCGCTGTATTCAGAACACTGAAACCGCTGTATTCAAGCATTGACTGGGCGTGGCTAACACAGATTCTGACTCTTCTAAAGATTTTTATGCACAATTTAGAATGTTTCCAGGTTTTTGTAAGCACCTGAAACATCACCAAACTTCAGCTTTTGAGGTTTTCAAATTGTACTGGAGTCATATTATATGGGTTTTGTAAATTCGATACCCAAATTGTTTTTGGGCCATCATTGTATTATTATTTTAATTAATTAAAAAAAATAATGGTGGGGGAACTTCAAAAGTCCCTTCAAAACAGGGATGTGTTTGTATTGTGTTTTTGTATTTTTATTCATTTATTATTTTTCAAAATTTCAAAATCTATTTTTAAATGTTATTTTTCAATAGTGAGTAATAAATGTTATATAATTTATTTTTAAGACGAGTGTTTGTGGCGGGTGTAAAGAGCAGGAAGAGGGGTTTGTGGCGAGTGGAGAGAGAGGAGGGAGAATGAGTTGCAGGAAGATGAGGGAAAAAGGAGTTTGAGGTAGGATGAAAGAGGGGTATGCGGGAAGAGGAGTTAATATTGGGGGTGGGTGTGAAGAGAAGTGGTCGATAAGTGTTAAGAGTTTAAGGGATAATGAGGGAAAAAGAGTGGGGCTAAGTCTAAAGAGGGGTTGGGGTGGGAGAGAAGAGGAGCTAGGGGTGTGTGAGAGGGGAGAAGTGTTGGTGAATGGTGCGAAGTGAAGGAAATAGGAGTTCGGGGTAGGACGGACACACAAGTGTACAAGGGAAGAGGAGTGTGTGAAGGGATGATGAGGGAAAACGAATGAGGATAAGTCTAAAGAGGGGTTGGGGAGGGTGAGAATATGAGATGGTCGTTGCAAACAGTTCAAAAGTTGGAGGGAAGAGTAGTGTGTGAAGGGATAATGAGGGAAAACGAGTGAGGATAAGTCTAAAGAGGGGTTGGGGAGAGTGAGAATATGAGATGGTCTATGCAAATGTCAGTTCAAAAGTTGGAGGGAAGAGGAGTTGCGGTGAGTGTGAAGAGGGGCTAGGGGTGTGTGAGAGGGGAGAAGGGTTGGTGGTTGGTGCGAAGTGAAGGAAAGAGGAGTTCGGGGTAGGAGGAATGAGGTGTACGAGGGAAGAGAAGTCCGGGTTTTGAGAAGGAAATTTAGGGGAGGGAAGAAGAGTTGGGGTCGGTATGAAGAGGAAAGTAATGGGTGGTCAAAGTGCGAAGAGGAAAGTGGAGTTGGGGTGAAATTGAAGAGGGTTAGGCTGTGTGGGTGAGAGGGGAGAAGAGGAGAGCGGTGGATGGTTGGTGCAAAGAGGAGGAAAGTGGCGATAGGGAAGAGGAGTGGGGTTGAGTGTGAATAGGGAGAAGAAGAGAGCGTTGGATCGATGGTGCAAAGAGGAGAGCTGAGTTGGGTTTTGAGGAGGAAATTTAGGGGAGGGAAGAAGAGTTGGGGTGAGATTGCGAGAGGAGTTGGTGGATAGATGGTGCAAAAAGGAGAGTGGAATTGGGGTGAGATTGAAGAGGGGTTGGTAGTGAGTGAGAGGGGAGAAGAGGAGAGCGGTGTGTGGTTGGTGCAAAGAGGAGGAAAGTGGAGGCGGGGAAAAGTAGTGGGGGTGGGTGAGAGGGGAGAAGAGGAGAGTGGTGGATGGTTTGGTGTAAAGAGGGAGGAAAGTGGCGGCAGGGAAGAGGAGTGGGGGTGAGTGTGAAGAAGGGAGAAGAGGATAGCGTTGGATGGATGGTGTAAAGAGGAGAGTGGAGTTGGGGGCGATTGTAGAGGGTTGGCGGTTGGTGAGAGGGGAGTAGAGGAGAGCGGTGGGTGATTGGTGTAAAAGGAGGAAAGTGGAGGCGAAAGAAAGAGTAGTGGGGGTGAGTGTGAATAAGGGAGAAGAGGAGAGGGTTGGATGGATGGTGCAAAGAGGAGGAGAGTGGAGTTGGGGTGAGATTGAAGAGGGGTTGATTGTGGGTGAGAGGGGTAGAGGAGAGCGGTGAGTGGTTGGTGCAATGAGAAGGAAAGTGGAGGCAGGGAAGAGTAGTGGGGGTGTGTGAGAGGGGAGTAGAGGAGAATGGTGGATGGTTTGGTTCAAAGAGGATGAAAGTGGCGATAGGGAAGAGGAGTGGGTGTGAGTCTCGAAGAAGGGAGAAGAGGAGAGTGTTGGATGGATGGTGCAAAGAGGAGGAGAGTGGAGTTGGGGTGAGATTGAAGAGGGGTTTGGCGGTGGGTGGTTGGTGCTGGGATGGGTGAGAAGGGAGAAGAGGAGAACGGTGGATGGTTTGGTGCAAAAAGGAGGAAACGGAGGCAGGAAAGAGCAATTGGGTTGGGTGAGAGGGGAGTAGAGGAGAGCAAAGGATGGTTTGGTGCAAAGAGGAGGAAAGTGGCGACAGGGGAAGAGGAGTGGGGGTGAGTGTGAATAAGGGAGAAGAGGAGAGTGTTGGATGGATGGTGCAAAGAAGAGGAGAGTGGAGTTAGGGTGAGATTGTAGAGGGTTGGTGGTTGGTGGTTGGTGCAAAGAGGAGGAAAGTGGAGCGGGGAAGAGTAGTGGGGGTGAGTGTGAATAAGGGAGAAGAGGAGAGTGTTGGATGGATGGTGCAAAGAGGAGGAGAGTGGAGTTGGGGTGAGATTGAAGAGGGGTTGGTGGTGGGTGAGAGGGGAGTAACGGAGAGTGGTGGGTGGTTGGTGCAAAGAGGAGGAAAGTGGAGGCAGGGAAGAGTAGTGGGGGGGGTGAGAGGGGAGTAGAGGAGAGTGGTGGATGGTTTGGTTCAAAGATGATGAAAGTGGCGACGAGGAGGAGTGGGCGTGAGTGTGAAGGGAGAAGATAAGAGTGTTGGATGGATGGTGCAAAGAGGAGGAGAGTGGAGTTGGGGTGAGATTGAAAAGGGGTTTGGTGATGGTTGGTTGGTGCGGGGATGGGTGAGAGGGGAGAAGAGGAGAGCGGTGGATGGTTTGGTGCAAAGAGGAGTGGGGGTGAGTGTGAAGAGGGGAGAAGAGGAGAGCATTGGATGGATGGTGCAAAGAGGAGAGTGGAGTTGGGGTGAGATTGAAGAGGGGTTGGCGGTGGGTGAGAGTGGAGTAGAGGAGAGCAAAGGTGGGTGGTTGGTGTAAAGAATGTGGAGGCAAGGAAGAGAAGTGGGGGTGAGTGTGAAGAGGGGAAAATAGGAGAGCATTGGATTGATGGTGCAAAGAGGAGAGTGGAGTTGGGGTGAGAGGGGAGAAGAGGAGAGCGGTTGGTGGTTGGTGCAAAGAGGAGGAAAGTGGAGTCGGGGAAGAGGAGTGGGGGAGGAGTGGGGGTAAGTGTGAAGAGGGGAGAAGAGGATGGATGGTTCAAAGAGGAGAGTGGAGTTGGGGTGAGATTGAAGAGGAGTTGGCGGTGGGTGAGAGGGGAGAAGAGGAGAGCGGTTGGTGGTTGGTGCAAAGAGGAAGAAATTGAGGAAAGGAAGAGCAAAGTGGGGGTGAGTGTGAACAGGGAGAAGAGGAGAGCGTTGGATGGATGGTCGAAAGAGGAGAATGGAGTTGGGGTTCATGGTCGGTGAGAGGGGAGAAGAGGAGAGTGGTCAATGGTTGGTGAAAAGTGGTGGAAAGGAAGAGGAGTGGGGGGCGAGTGTGAAGAGGACGAAAGTTGGAAGATGGAGGAGTGGGGGTGAGATAGAAGAGGAGTTGGCGCAAGGTGAGAGGGGAGAAGAGGAGAGCGGTCAATGGTTGGTGTAAAGAGGAGGAAAGTGGAGTCGGGGAAGAGGAGTGGGGGGTTGGAGTGGGGGTGAGTGTGAAGAGGGGAGAAGAGGAGAGCGTTGGATGGATGGTGCAAATAGAAGAGTGGAGTTGGGGTGAGATTTAAGAGGGGTGATGGTGGTTGAGAGGGGAGAAGAGGAGAGCGGTTGATGGTTGGTGAAAAGTGGCGGCAAGGAAGAGGAGTGGGGGTGAGTGTAAACAGAGGGCTTGGGGGTAGGTGAGATAGGAGAAGGGTTGGTGTTGGGTGGGATGAAGAGGATGAAAGTGGGGTAGGATGGAAGAGAAGTTGGTGTTGGGAGTGGGCACAAAGAGGAGGAAAATTGGGTTAGGGAAGAGGAGTGGGGGTAAGTGTGAAGAGGAGGAAAGTGGAGGGAGGGAAGAGGATGGAATATCAGTTTTGGGTAGGATGGATGAGTTATAGGAGAGAAGAGGAATTGGGGTTGGGAGTGGGTGCAAAGAGAAGTAAAGTGGGGAGAGGTAAGAGGAAAAAAATTGGACAAAGAGAAGAGGATGGAAAATAAGTTTGGTGAAAAGGAATAGGAAGAAATTGGAGGGAGGAAAGAGGATGGAATAGGAGTTTGGGGTAGAATTGAATATGAGTTGGGGTTGGGAGTGGGTGCAAAGAGGAGGAAATTGAGGAGAGGGAAGAGGAGTGGGGTGGGATGAAGAGGACGAAAGTTGCGGAGCGAGGAGTAGGGGTTAGTGTAAAGAGGGGTTAGTGGTGGGTGAGATAGGAGAAGTTGTTGTGGTAGGTAGTTTATGTAAAGATGAGGAAAATGGAGGGAGCGAAGAGGAGTTTGGTGTAGGATGGAAGAGAAGTTGGGGTTGGGAGTGGGTGCAAAGAGGAGGAAAGTGGAGGGAGGGAAGAAGATGGAATTGGAGTTTATGGTAGAATGGATGAGGAGTTGGGGTTGGGATTGGGTGCAAAGACTAGGAAAGTGGGGAGAGGGAAGATGAGTGGGTGGGTTGGGAGTGGGTATAAAGAGGAAGAAAGTGGGGAGAGGGAAGACGAGTTGGTGGGTTGGGAGTGGGTGCAAAGAGGATTAAAGTGGGGAGAGGGAAGAAGAGTGAGGGGGTGGGGTGAGTGTTAAGAGGGGAAAATTGGACGGAGGGAAGAGGATGGAATAGGAGTTTGGGGTAAAATGGATGATGAGTTGGGGTTGGGAGTGGGTGCAAAGAGGAGGAAAGTGGGGAGAGGGAAGACGAGTGGGTGGGGTGAAGAGGACAAGTGGGTGGGTTGGGAGTGGGTGCAAAGAGGAGTAAAGTGGGGAGAGGGAAGAGGATGGAAAAGGAGTTTGGCGAGAGGGAAGAGGGGGAAAGTGAAGGGAGGGAAGAGGATGGCGTAAGAGTTTGGGGTAGAGTGGATGAAGAGTTGGGGTTAGGAGTGGTGCAAAGAAGAGGAAAGTGAGGAGATGGAAGAGGAGTGGAATGGGATGAAGAGGATGAATGTTGGCAGAGGGAGGAGTAGGGGTTAGTGTAAAGAGAGGTTGGGGTGGGTGAGATAGGAGAAGTGGTTGTGGTGGGTGGTTTATGTAAAGATGAGGAAAGTGGAGGGAGCGAAGAGGAGTTTGGGGTAGGATGGAAGAGAAGTTGGGGTTGGGAGTGGGTGCAAAGAGGAGGAAAGTGGGGAGAGGGAAGACAAGTGGGTGGGTTGGGAGTTGGTGCAAAGATGAGTAAAGTGGGGAGAGGGAAGAGGAGTGGGGTTGGGTGAGTGTTAAGAGGGGAAAATTAGACGGAGGGAAGAGGAGGAAAGTGGAGGGAGGGAGGAGGATGGAATAGGAGTTTGGGGTAGAATGGATGAGGAGTTGGGGTTGGGAGGGGTGCAAAGAGGAGTAAAGTGGGGAGAGGGAAGAGGAGTGGGGTGGGGTGAGTGTTAAGATGAGAAAATTGGATGGAGGGAAGAGGATGGAGAAGGAGTTTGGGGAGAGGGAAGAGGATGGAATAGGAGTTTGGGGTAGAATGGATAAGGATTTTGGGTTGGGAGTGGGTGCAAGGAGGAAATTGAGGAGAGGGAAGAGGAGTGCGGTGGGATGAAGAGGACGAAAGTTGGTAGAGGGAGGAGTGGGGGTTAGAGTAAAGAGGGGTTTGTGGTGGGTGAGATAGGAGAAGTGGTTGTGGTGGATGGTTTATGTAAAGATGAGGAAAGTGGAGGGAGTGAAGAGGAGTAGGAGGGAAGAGAAGTTGGGGTTGGGAGTGGGTGTAAAGAGGAGGGAAGTCGGGAGAGTGAAGGACGAGTGGGTGGGTTAGGCGTGGGTGTAAAGAGGAGTAAAGTGGGGAGAGGGAAGAGGAGTGGGGTGGGGTGAGTGTTAAGAGGGGAAAATTGGACGGAGGGAAGAGGATGGAATAGGAGTTTGGGGTAGAATGGATGAGGAGTCGGGGTTGAAAGTGGGTGCAAAGAGGAGGAAAGTGAGGAGAGGGAAGAGGAGTGGGGTGGGATGAAGAGGATGAAAGTTGGTCGAGGGAGGAGTGGGGGTTAGTGTAAATAGGGGTTGGGGTGGGTGAGATAGGAGAAGTGGTTGTGGTGGGTGGTTTATTTAAAGATGAGGAAAGTGGAGGGAGCGAAGAGGATTTTGGGGTAGGATGGAAGAGAAGTTGGGGTTAGGAGTGGGTGCAAAGAGGAGGAAAGCGGGAGAGGGAAGACAAGTGGGTGGGGTGAAGATGACGAAAGTTGGCGAGAGGTAGGAGTGGGGGTGAGTGTAAAGAGGGGTTGGGGGTGGGTGGGATAGGAGGAAAGTGGAGGGAGGGAAGAGTAGGGAATAGGAGTTGGGGTGGAAGGGAAGAGGTGTATGAGGGAAGAGAAATTGGGGTTGAGTAGGTGCAAATAGAGGAAAGTGGGAAGAGGGAAAAGGAGTGGTATGGCGTGAGTGTTAATAGGAGGAAAGTGGAGGGAGGGAAGATGATGGAATAGGATTTTGGGGTAGAATGGATGAGGTGTAGGAGGGAAGAGGAGTTGGGGTTGGGAGTGGGAGCAAAGAGGAGGAAAGTGGGGAGAGGGAAGAGGAGTGGGGTGGGTGAGTGTGAAGAGGAGGAAGGTGGAGGGAGGAAAGAGGATGAAATAGGAGTTTGGGGTAGGATGGATGAGGTGTAGGAGGGAAGAGGAGTTGTGGTTGGGAGTGGGTGTAAAGAGGAGGAAAGTGGGGAGAAGGAAGAGGAGTGGGGTGGGGTGGGTTTGAAGAGGAGGAAAGTGGAGGGAGGGAAGAGTATGGAATAGGAGTTTGGGGTAGGATAGATAATGTGTAGTAGGGAAGAGGATTTGTGCGTGAGTGTGAAGAGGAGTGGGGGTGAGTGTGAAGAGGAGTTGGGCGTGGGTGAGAGAGGAGATGGGTGGTTTGTGCACAAGGGAGGAAAGTGAAGGGGAGGAGAGGATGGAATAGGAGCTTGGGGTAGTGTGGAAGAGGTGTACAAGGGAAGAGTTGGCGTTGGGAGTGAAAAGGGGTTGGGTGTGGGTGAGAGAGAAGATGGGTTGATGGTGGGTGGTTTGTGCACAGGGGAGAAATGTGGAAGGAGGGAAGAGGAGGAAATAGGAGTTCGAAGGGTGGTTTATGCATAGGGGAGGAAAGTGGAGGGGGAAGAGGATGGAAGAGGTGTACAAGGGAAGAGGAGTTGGGTTGGGAGTAAGTACAAAGAGGAGTGGGGTGAGTGTGAAAAGGGGTTGGGTGTGGGTGAGAGAGGAGATGGGTTGTCGGTGGGTGGTTTGTGCACAGGGGAGGAAAGTGGAAGGAGGGAAGAGGTTGGAATAAGAGTTCGAGGTTGGATTGAAGAGGTGTACGAGGAAAGAGTTGGGGTTGGAAGTGGATGCAAATAGGAGGAAAGTGGGGAGAAGGAAGAGGAGTGGGGATGAGTATGAAGAGGGGTTAGGGATGGGGAGTTTGGGGTGGGATCAAAGAGGTGTACAAAGGAATGGGAGTTGGAGTTGGGAGTAGGTGTAAAGAGGAGGAAAGTGGGGATAGGGAAGAGGAGTGAGGTGGGGTGAGTGTGAAGAGGATGAAAGTGAAGGGAGGGAAGAAGAGGGAATAAGAGTCTGGGTAAGACAGAAGAGGTGTACAAGGAAGAGGAGCTGGGTTGGGAGTGGGTGTAAAAAGGAGAAAATGGGGAGAGGGAAAAGTAGTGAGGTGGGGTGCATGTGAAGAGGTGGGAAGAGGAGGGAATAAGAGTTTGAGGTAGGATGGAAGTGGAGTTAGAGTTGGGAGTGGGTGGTTTGTGCACGGGGAGCAAAGTGGAGGGAATAGGAGTGTAGGATTGAAGAGGTGTATGGGGTTGGGAGTGGGTGTAAAGAGGAGAAAATGGGGAGAGGAAAAAGGAGTAAGGTGGGACCCGAGTGTGAAGAGGTGGGAAGAGGAGGGAATAAGAGTTTGAGGTAGGAGGGAAGTGGAGTTAGAGTTGGGAGTGGGTGGTTTGTGCACATGGGAGCAAAGTGGAGGGAATAGGAGTGTAGGATCAAAGAGGTGTATGAGGGAGGAGGAGATGGGGTTGGAAGTGGGTGCAAAGAGGAGGAAAGCGGGAGAAGGAAGATGTGGGGGTGAGTATGAAGAGGGGTTAGGTTTGGGGAGTTCGTGGTACTATCGAAGAGTTATACGAAGGAATGGGAGTTGGAGTTGGGAGTGGGTGTAAAGAGGAAAGTGGGAAGAGGAGTGAAGTTGGGTGAGTGTGAAGAGGAGGAAAGTGGAGGGAGGGAAGAGGAGTTGGAACGGTTGGGAGTGGGTGTAATGAGGAAAATGGGGAGAGGGAAGAGGAGTGAGGTGGGGTACAACATTCCATTACAACAACATTCCATTACAACTACATATAAATTTCAATACACGCATGAACTAACTTATAATTTATTTCATATTCTCTTTTCAAAGGGAAATAAATACAATTATTCAACCATATTACAAGATAATTGTTATTACCAAATCACAAGACCATCTTGTTTGTTTAGCATGTGAGTGTGTTAAGGCAAGTAATGTGACTGAGTAACATGGGTACTATCTCTAAAGTTGTGGGACTCGCAACTTGAGATAGACTTCTAGAAAAAGGTTGGTTCCTCTTCCTAATCCCATCCCCGAGTCAGAGCATCCCCGAGATAGACCTCTAGATTACAATTGGTCAACTGAAGTTGACTAATATATTTATAAGAAAGCAAGAGTAAATAATTTGCTAATAATAAGCTTGCTTACAAGGCAAGACTTTCCTATTTTGGACATGCAATTTTGTCTTCTTGTTTGTTCTATCCACCGATGAAGCATGCAAAAATTAGATCTATGTTCATGAGTAAAAGAAATAATTATAATACCCGCAAAACACCCACTGTGGGGAACCACTTTGCACTTCACCATATTTTGGCCATCTTTTGATTATTTGAAACATATAATTTGGGTTTTGAAAATCAAAACTTAAAATGCTAGATTCGATAACACGTGATTCCTTCTTTGCTTTTATGGGCTCAAGGGCATAATTTTGGAAATTTTAAGTCCTTTGTGGACTTTCGAACCCTTTTGAAGTTTTGAACCTTTGGCGGACTTTTGGACCTACGGGTCAGTTTAGAGCTTTAATTCCATTTGCGGGCCTTCGGGCTTATTTGAACTTTAAGCTTCTCCGGGCTCTTGGAGCTATGGAGAAATTTTAAAAAATTTAACTCTTCCACTTTGGGCCTTAAAGGCAACATTTACTCCGATCTCTCGCCCAAGGGAATTGCAGGCACACGGGACAACTTGGAATTTTAACCACATTTGTAAAAGGTATAATTTTTTTAAGAAAGCCCGTTGTTCCACCAATGTTCTATGGAATCGATATTTGACCTTTTCCTTGATTTGACTTTCTCCTCGTGTGCTCGGGCTTACGGGAAATTTTGGAACTTTTAACTTTTGCACTTTTACAGTTTAAAAACAAAAGTGACTCCCGACCTCCATTGTTCCGCCATTGCATTGTTATGCCACGTGTACTTTTGAGGGTTGCAGTGTCCGCAGATTAAAATTTTACAACTTCAAAATTTGAATTTTGACCAAATTCGATCGCCACTCCAACTTGACAACTTTGCCATGATTTTGAAGACTCGTTTGTGAGTGTCGATCTCGTACTTGTTGATTTTTTATTTTCAATCTCCAAAGTATGATTTTAGGGTTTCTATCATGTAATAAATGTGTTTTAATAGCTCGAACCATGGTTTTCTTTGAACTTGGAGATCGATTCTCAAGCATTGATCTATGTCCTTGTTGATTTTCAATCATTGATCCATTGACCAAGGTTGAGTTTTGTTAAGCCACGGTTGAGGTAGGTGAGTTAAAACAACTCAAACATTATTCATTTTCTCCACTTTGCATCTGGTTTTGTGGGTGAAGCCCTGGAAAAATTTTCTCGACGCCATTGATAGTGTTTCTACAATTCGATTCAACCCATTTTAATGGCCCTTGAGCATCTGCACTTTTCCTTAGAATCTTCTGAGCAAAACTTTGAGAGGTTCTGCCATTGGAGAAGCTTTCTTGAGCTCAGCTCCTTTAAAATGGTCTTTGTGTGATGAGCATCACTATGCTTTGCCATTGTGTTTACTTTTGAAACCCGACCCCTCTGCATAAATGATTCTTTGAGCTCGATTGAGTCTGCATGGAAAGTGAATGTGGAGCTCTTTGTATTTTTGTTCCTTTGTTCATGCTTTGAACTTGGAGACTCTTGGCTTAACCTGACTTCTATGACTGGTAAGTTCATTTCCCCTCATGGGTATTTGGGTTTTCTATCGAAGGGATTATGGCTATCATTTTTTGAATTGATGTTCTTGTAGCGTATTTTGAATACTGCTTCTTGGGTTTCCTTAAGAAATGGATCATTGTTCCTCTATACTGAAACCTTCGAGCTCATTTTGGGGCTTCAACTGCGCAGTCATGACTTGTAGATCTGTGTATCTTGTGTTCCGAGTATCATTTGCTTATGTGATCTATGCTATATAACTTTCCAAAACATTACTTTTTAAAAGTTTGAACCTCGGATCCTTCCTGGATAGATGTAGATTCCATTTACACTTTCTCCTTTAAAATCGAAAGCGATGGTATATATAAAATACTCGTATTTGATATTCCAGTATTGATTTTCTTCACCGTAAAGTTCTTCCATTCACTTTTGATTTCTCTTACTGGAACTTGCTCATTTTAGAATGAGGAAAACATATGAGTAATTCTTCTTTATCATGTGATTCGAGTTATATGCCTCATAATTTTTTTTTCATTCAATAATCTTTGAAGATTTCCACATTGCATTTTGATAATATTTGGTGAAGTTTTCAAATCTGGGGTTGACATCTCAAGCTTGATTCATGACTGAATTCTCAATAATCTACTTTGTCTTGCTCAGATCTAGCTTATTGACCTCATGTGAGTTTTGCAAGGTTGAATGATGTTGATAAAATCTGTAAATGAAATGGTTGCTTGTGCATCTCTTTCTTCAGCTCACTTTTGAAATGCCTATTTGTAACCTGTAGCTGCACTTATACTCTTTGATCCTGAAGTTGATGGTTACTTGTGATTGATTATTGGACTGAAAATGCCAACTTCCATAGAAATATACTTATGATATTTATAATTAAGATGCCTTGTACCCTGCAATAGTTTTACGGGATTTACAAGCAATTTTCCTTTTGTTGTAATATCATTCTCAGGCATAAGCCTTGATTTAGATACTTTGTTCATTACTTTTACTGCATTTCTTTGATTTCAGCTTGATATAGATATTGTAAAGTTATAAATATCCATTTTACATGGCGAAGCCCTGTCAAAATTTTCCTAGAATTCCTTTTCTTTGACTAAAATCTAGAAAATGTACCTTGTCTGCAAGCATATTCTTTGTTCTGTAGTACTGTGATCCTCTTCCATTTGTAGGAAATATCTGAGTTTTAGTTACATTGGTCTTCTTTTTCAGCATGTATATGCTTCTTTCTTCTTGGCTGCAACCTATACCTGCACACTTAAGAAAATAGTTAGAAAATACTTAGGCTTTTTGGCCTCTCTTATGTCCATGTTCCTTATTCTCTTTTCTATTTCTACTTTCTGAGTGAGCTATGCAATCTGATCTTTGAGAAATCTATATCTCATATTGCTTAGAGATCCATATGCATGAATTAAAACAATGTGGAAAAATTGATTAACCCTGAGCTCTTTATTGATGATTTCCTTATTTTTGCTTTTCAGGTACCATGCCTTGAGGATGCGGAGACAAAGATGAAACAAGCTGGAAAGAAGATGATCTGCACAACAAGGAATATACAAAGGCAATGATGGGTTCACTCATACTCCTTTGCTTTCTATTTCATGCATGTGTACCTCTTACTTCAGTAGATGTTCTTTCCTTTTCAGTCACATCCCACGGCTTGTGTGGGAGACATTTGACCCTTGTGAATAAAACATTGAATTCTGAAATTGAGTTGTGTATTTCCTTCGCATTTCAAGCTTCGAATGGAGTGTATGATGAACTACACAACTCGACATATAATTGAATGTCTTAAACATGAAGGAAAGAACATTGATGAGAACTTATAACATTTAGTAATGAACTTTGATTTTCTCGTAATCTGCACTTATGTTTGTTGTCCCAAAACTCAACACTTCACCTACTTTGTAATTCGGTGTCTTCATCAAGACAACACAACTGTCCTTTGGGGCCTTTGTGTTCTTTTGCTGAAGGTATCATGAAATTACAGACTATGTGATCTGTTATGTTTTGTAACAAAACACATAGTTACAAATTTCACTTAATCATTAATTAATTTAGTAGTAACTAATAACATCATAACTTCCTTAGCTTAGGTATACTTCACCCATGACTTTCATCGTAACGACGTAATTTCGAGTTGCCCATTTTTGCACAAGTGAAAAAATTGTCAACACTACCCTTTGCACATCAATATGGAGTTTCTTAGCACCCTTGACCCGTTGGAAAAATCGAACAAAGTACTATGATGTGAAGACATATGGTAATTTGGCCCATGGTATCCAAGTCTCATCAACAATTTTGAATCTTGCCACTCAATAGTTCATTGTGACGACAATCTCTCGCCTCTCTAGCCAACTCGTTTAGAAATTGGTGCGGGATTCTCCAATCTTGCTCAATGTTGGATCAGGAGAAATGTAAAATGTCTGAATGATATATTGAATGTAAGAGGAGTGTATAAATACAAGTGAGAATGTGGTTAAGAGGTAACCGCCTGTAACTGAAAGATCGGTTACATGTAGCTAAACTAAACTCTGTATTAATTATGCCAACATTCCCCCCCTTAATACATTGTTTTTACAAATCTACCCCAGATTCATCGTCTTGTTACGTCGCGACATGTCCTATTTGCTTCTTGCAACAAGGAATTTGTCTGGATTTTCTTGAATCTCTGCGACAGATGTGCTCTCGTTTGTAGAAAAATAGATGAAGAAGTGAGCTCGAAAGCTCGTGTGGTGCGCCACAGATGTGCCTGAGGGCATTTAATCTCGCATTTGTCATCTGGATCGACACAACTCTTCTCCGTCTATATGTCGAACAAGACTCAGTCCATTATGTCCTCGGATTGCAAGTTTTGGAGACTGGTGAAGAGTAGATACTGATGCTCTTCGGTTCTCTCAAATGCGACACGTCTCTATGGTTGCTTACAATGTTGCTAACATCTCTGGGCATGACTTTCATGCTCTCAGATTGTTGCATGGGATCATAGGCTGGTTGTTCGCGTCCATCTTTGATAGCAAATTTGATGAATGAATGAAGGGGCTTAATCTCATTTTGTTCCGATTTGATTCAAACAAATTCCACGTCTCTTGATCTTTTGTACAATGCGCTTGCTAATGTATCGCTTTGGTCTGCGAACAACAATTGAGAAGATGTTGGGGGAAGGAGTCTACCAACCCATACTTGAGTTTTCGGTGGTCGATGCCACTCATGTCAAACTCCACACAGTGCTTATAAATTGGTCAGTGGTCATTGCCACATGCTCTCTTCTCCCTCTTTGATGACTCCACCGTTTCTCAATGAGACTACTTCTTCCTCCACGGTTGTGCTGCGACTCTTCACTAACTCGCCAAAGCTCTTCAAAGTTTCGTAGACCTCTTTCTACATCAATAGAAATGAGTTGAAAGGTAAATCATAACCGTCATAACCATTCTGTTCCTTCCTTGTGTGACTTCTCCTTATCCCTGCGTCTCTACCAGGAGCTCCACGTTTAGATAATCCTTTCGTGTTTGCAGAATACATGCGTTTTGGAATGGCACTTGCTCACATACAGTCAACTCTGACGCCAAGATGACTCCAAATTCCACGCAGGTCACCTTTGGCGCTGGCTTGGGCTCCTTCCACGGCTTACCTCCTTCCCACTAGGTCTGCACATCAATTTCCAGCCACGTCCAAACAAAATAACAACGGCTCCAATGAAAGGAAATGAAATCAGGTCGTTTGGATCTCCACACAGGCTTATGCTCCTATGCTCCTTCCACGGCAGCCTCTCCTCCAGCGCACAACACACAAAGAAATACGCCAAAAATAGTTTTCTTGCTCCAAAAACTGGCACTCCAATTTTCCACGCAGGTAGAGGATGGACAGAGGCTCAAATAAATTTCCACGCAGGAGGGGAAGCGGCGGTTTCCAGCATATATTCAACAGTCCATGAAACTAATGAAATACAAACCTTTCTGGCTCCCTCGCTCCCACTTCCACGCTCTGATACCAATGTTGGATCAGGAGAAATGTAAAATGTCTGAATGATATATTGAATGTAAGAGGAGTGTATAAATACAGTGAGAATGTGGTTAAGAGGTAATCGCACAGAATCGAAAGATCGGTTACATGTAGCTAAACTAAACTCTCAGATTAATTTTGCCAACACTCAAATACATTACGCAAGTGTGTCAACCAATTTTTGAACCTTGCCTTTAATGCATTTTTGAGTGTTGTGGGTGCCATGATTTGTTTATATACATTATTGCCAGTGATGTATCCCCTAATGGGTGCATCCATGTCGGTTCGTCGTCCCCTTCTGGCAAACCAATCTCCTTGAAGACTATTAATAGCGAGATCAAGCCCTAGCCAAATCTTAACACCGAGTAGTTCATTGTGACAACAAACTCCACCTCTCTAGCCAACTCCTTTGGTAATTGGCGCGGGATTCTCCAGTCTTATTCAAATGCATTGTGCAAGTGTGTCAACCAATTTGTGAACCTTCCCTTGTATGCATTGTTGAGTGTTGTGGGTGCCATAAATTGTTTATACATTACTGCTAGAGATGGATCCCCTAATGGGTGCATCCATGTCGATTCGTCGTCCCCTTCTGGCACACCAATCTCCTCGAAGACTTTTAATAATGAAATCGCTCCCTATCGGAATCTAACTCTTTTGGTTCCTTGTGCTTATGTTGTGTCCTCAATTATACTATGCACAATGAATTGTGAAAGCTTGTACAACGTTCCTTGCACTATCTAATGCGCGATGCATATGAATCTTTTATTGATTTCAGTCCTACATTCTCGCTTATGCCATTTTAGAGGTAATCTCTTCCCTCCTCTTCCCTACCTCCACTTTCCACATGTTTGCATGAACCACCCACTCATTTCCTCTTCGCACCCACTCCCAACAAGTCCTCCCCGTACATCTTTTTCATCCTACCCAAAACTTGTATTCCCTCTCCCAACTTTCCTCATCTTTGCACCAATTACCAACCCCGACTCCTCTTCCCTTGTACACCTCTTCCATCCTACACCGAAATCTCTTCACACTCACTCTACCCCACTCATATTCCCTCGTACAACTCTTCCGTCCTAACAAAACTCCCCACCCCTAACCCCTCTTCACACTCATGCCACATCACTCCTTTTTCCTCTCGCCATTTTACTCCTCTTTATACCCACTCACAACCCTAACTCCTCTTCTCTCGTACACCACTTCCATCCTAACCTAAATTTCTCTTCCGTCCTCTTCCCTCCCTCCACTTTCCTCCTCTCTTTGCATTAACCACCCACTCATTTCCTCTTCGAACCCACAACCAACAACTCCTCTCCTATACATTCTTTCCTACAACTCTTATTCTCTCCGCTTCGCACCCCCAAAGCACCAACCTTAACCCCTAGCCCCTCATCATACTCACCCACACTCCTCTTCCCTCTCCCAACTTTCCTCCTCTTTGCACCCATTCCAAACCCCAACACCTCTTCCCTCGTACACCTCTTCCATCCTACCCCAAACTCCTCTTTCCTCCCTCCACTTTCCTTCTCTTTTGCACCAACCCACTCATTCCCTCTTCGCATCCACTCACAACCCAAACTCCTCTTCCTTTGTACATCTCTTCCATCCTTCCCCAAACTCCTATTCTCTCCACTTCACACCCACAACTAACCCCTCTTCATACTCACCTTCACTCCTCTTCCCTCTCCCCACTTTCTTCCTCTTTGCACCCACTCGAACCCCAACTCCTCTTCCCCGTTACACTTCTTCTATCCCAGCCAAAACTCATATTCCCTTCCTCAACTTTCCTCCTCTTTGCACGAACCATCCACCACCAACCCTTTTTATCTCTCACACACACCCCGAGCCATCTTCACACTCACCCAACTCCTCCCTCCCCATATTTTCATCCTCTTCACACTCACCCCCCCTCTCCTCTTTCCTCTCCCCACTTTCCTCAACTTTACACCCACTCTCAACCCCAACTCCTCTTCCATCCTACCGCAAACTCCCCACCCCTAACCCCTTTGTATACTCACCTAACTCCTCTTCCCTCTCCCCGCTTTCCTCCTCATTGCACCAACTCCCAACCCCAACTCTTCTTCCCCATACACCTCTTCCATCCAACCCTAAACTCCTATTCCCTCTCCCAATTTTCCTCCACTTTGCACCCACTCCCAACCCCAACTCCTCTTCCCTCGTACACCTCTTCCATCCTAACCAAAACTCCCCACCCTAACCCCTCTTGATACTCACCCCCACCGATCTTTCCTCTCCCCGCTTTCCTCCTCTTTGCACCCTCTCCCAACACTAACTCCTCTTCCTCCACTTTTCTCTTCACACTCATCCCACCCGACTCCTCTTCCCTCTCCCCACCTTACTCCTCTTTACACCCACTCCTAACCCCAACTCCTCTTCCCTCATACACATCTTCTGTCCTACCCACAACTCCTATTACCCTCCTCTTCACACTCACCCACTCGTCTTCCCTCCCTCCACTTTCCTCGTATTCACACTCACCCCACCTCACTCTTATTCCCTCTCCCCACATTCCTCCTCTTTCAACCCGCTGCCGCTCCCAACTCCTCTTCCCTCATACACCTCTTCTGTCCCCCCCCCAAACTCCCCACCCCTAACCCCTTTTCACACTCACACCCACTACTCTTTCGCCTCCTCTCGCAACCCCAACTCCTCTTCCCTCATACACCTCTTTCATCCTACCCTAAACTCCCATTCCATCCTCTTCCCTCCCCCACTTTCCTCCTCTTCATGCTCACCCTCTTTACACCCACTCCCAACACCAACTTCTCTCCCCTCGTACACCTCTTCTATCCTACCCCAAACTCCTATTTACTCCTCTTCCATCCCTCCACTTTCCTCCTCTTCACATTCACCCCATCCCACTCCTCTTCCCTCTCCCATCTTTCCTCATCTTTTTGCACCAACTCCTAAACCCAACTACTCTTCCCTCGTCCACCTCTTCCATCCTACCCCAAACTCCCCACCCTAACCCCTCTCGTATACTCACCCCCACTCCTCTTTCCTCTCCCTGCTTTCCTCCTCTTTGCACCCACTCCCAACACTAACTCCTCTTCCCTCCACTTTCCTCCTCTTCACACTCATCCCACCCCACTCCTCTTCCCTCTCCCCACCTTCCTCCTCTTTACACCCACTCCCAACCCCAACTCCTCTTCCCTCATACACTTCTTCTATACTACCCACAACACCTATTCCCGTCCTCTTCACACTCACCCACTCATCTTCCCTCCCTTCACTTTCCTCCTATTCACACTCACCCCACCTCACTCCTCTTCCCTCTCCCCACTTTCCTCCTCTTTCAACCTACTCCCGCTCCCAACTCCTCTTCCTTCATAAACCTCTTTCATACTACCCCAAACTCATATTCCATCCTTTTCCTCCCCTCCACTTTCCTCCTCTTCACACTCACCCTCTTTGCACCCCACTCCCAACACAACCTCCTCTTCTATCCTACCCCAAACTCCTATTCAATCCTCTTCCATCCCTCCACTTTCCTCCTCTTCGCACTCACCCCATCCCACTCTCCTTACCTCTCCCAACTTTCCTCCTCTTTTTGCACCGACTCAAACCCAACTCCTCTTCCCTCATACTCCTATTCCATGCTCTTCCCTCTCTCCACTTTTCTCCCACTGAACAAACCACCCACCCAACCCTCTTAAAACTCACCCCACTCCTCTTTACACCCATTCTCAACCCCAACTCCTATTCCATCCTCTACCCTCCCTCCACTTTCTTCCTCTTCACACTCACCCCACCCCACTCCTCTTCCCTCTCCCCACATTCTTCCTCTCTGCACCCACTCCCAACCCCAACTCCTCTTCCTTGCTACACCACATCCATCCTACCCCAAACTCCTATTCTATTCTCTTCCCTCCCTCAACTTTCATCTTCTTCTTACTCACCCCACCCCACTCCTCTTCCCTCTCCCCACTTTCCTCCTCTTTACCCACTCTCCCAACCCCAACTTCTCTTCCATCCTCTTCCCTCCCTCCACTTTCTTCCTCTTCACACTCACCCCACCCCACTCCTCTTCCCTCTCCCCACTTTCCTCCTCTTTACACCCACTCCCACCCCAAACTCCTATTCCATTCTCTTCCCTCACTCCACTTTCCTCCTCTTCATACTCACCCCACCCCACTCTTCCTTGCAACACCACATCCATCCTACCCCAAACTCCTATTCCATCCTCTTCCCTCCCTCAACTTTCCTCCTCTTCATACTCAACCCACCTCACTCCTCTTCCCTCTCCCCACTTTCCTCCTCTTTTCACCCACTCCCAACCCCAACTTCTCTTCCATCCTCTTCCCTCCCTCCACTTTATTCCTCTTCACACTCTCCCCACCTTCCTCCTCTTTACACCCACTCCCAACCCCAACTCCTCTTCCATCCTACCCCAAACTCCTATTCCATTTTATTCCCTCCCTCCACTTTCTACCCCTTCACACTCACCCCACCCCATTCCTTCCTCTTCTCTCTCCCCACTTTCCTCCTCTTTACACCCACTCCCAACCCAAACTCCTCTTCCATCCTACGCCAAACTCCTATTCCATTCTCTTCCATCCCTCCACTTTCTTCCTCTTCCCACTTTCCTCCTTTTTACACCCACTTCCAACCCTAACTCCTCTTCCATCCTACCCCAAACTCAAATTCCATCCTCTTCCCTCCCTCCACTTTCTTCCTCTTCACACTCACCCCACCCCACTCCTTCCCTCTCTCCACTTTCCTCCTCTTCACACTCACCCTAACCCACACCTCTTCCCTTTCTCCACTTTCCTCCTTTTTGCACCCACTCCCATCCCCAACTCCTCTTCCCTCCTACACCTCATCCATCTTACCCCAAACTCCTCTTCCATCCTCTTCACACTCACCCCACCCCACTACTCTTCCCTCCATTCACTTTCATCCTCTTAACACTCACCCCACCCCACTCCTCTTCCCTCTCCCCACTTTCCTCTTTTTCCCGCTCCCAACCCCAACTTCTCTTCCCTCCTACACCTCTTCCATACTACCCCAAACTCCTATTCCCTCCTCTTCCATCCCTCCATTTTCCTCCTCGTCACACTCACTCCAACCCACTCCTCTTCCCTCTCTCCACTTTCCTCCTCTTTGCACCCACTCCCAACCCCAACTTCTCTTCCCTCCTACCTATTCCCTCCTGTTCCCTCTCTCCCACTTGCCTCCGCTTTACATATACCACCCACCCTTCTCTCTCACCGACCCCATCCACCCTCTCTCCGCTAACATTCGTCCTCCTCAAATTCACCCTCACTCCTCTTCCTTGCCGCCACTTTCCTCCTCTTTACACCAACCACTAATGGATCTCCTCTTCTCCCCTCTCACCCACCGCCAACCCCTCTTCAATTTCACCCCAACTCCACTCTCCTCCAAATTGCACCAACCATCCACCGCTCTCCTCTTCTCACCTTTCACCCACAAACCACCCCCACTTTAATCTCAACCCAACTCCACTTCCGTCCTCTTTGCACCAACCACCCATTGCTTTCCTCTTGGTACCCGCCACCAATTTTTCTCCCCTCTTACCCCCTAACTCCTCTTCAATCTCACTCCAACTCTTCTTCCCTCCTCTAAATCTCCTCCTCAAAACCCCAACTCTTTTGTCCTACCCAAAATTCCAACTTTCCTCTTCTTTGCACCCACCACCAACCCTTCTCCCGTCTCACACACCCCTAACTTCTCTTCACACTTACCACAACTCCTCCCTCCAACTTTCCTTCTCTTTTCTGCACCTAACACCAACCCTTCTCCTCTCTCATACACCCCTAACTCCTTTACCCTCCGACTTTCCTCCTCTTTGCATCCACTACCAACCCCTCTCCCCTCACACACACCCCTAACTCCTCTTCCCTCCAACATTCCTCCTCTTTGCACTCACCATCTTATATTCTCACACACCCCTAACCCCTCTTCAGACTTAGCCCCACTCTTCTTCCTTCATTATCCCTTCAACTCTTAACACTTATCAACCACTTCTCTTCACACCCACCCCCAAGATAACTCCTCTTTCGTCCTACCCCAAATTCCTTTTCCCTCATCTTCCCTCCTTCCTTTTTCCTCCTATTTACACCCATTACCCACCCCTCTAATCTTCTCACCCCCACCCAACCTCTCTTCACACTCACCCCATTCCTCACTCCCCTTCACCTTGTATTTCATTTTCCATCTACTTTTCTAATCTTCTCTCCTTTTCCATTCAAAACCTAACTTCTCTTTTATCCCACCACCAACTCCATCCCTTCACCCTAAACCCCAAATTCCTTTTCCATCATCTTCCCTCCTTCCTTTTTCCTCCTATTTGCACCCATTACTCACCCCTCTCATCTTATCACGCACACCCAACTCCTTCCCTTCAACCCTAACTTCTCTCATTTTGTTTTCATCCCTACTTTTCCCTCAAATGTCAACTCCTCTTCCATCCCACCTATAACTACTTTTCCCTCTACTTTCCTCAATTTCTCTCCTTTTCCCTCCAATCCTAACTTCTCTTCCCTTAAACTCCCAACACCTTATCCACCCCTCCCCCAATCAACTCCTCCTCCCTCCAACTTTCCTCCTCTTTCCAACAACAATCTTATCTTCTCCCTTAAACACCCAACACCTTATCCACCTCACCCATCATCTTATATTATCACCCACCTCCAACCCCTCTTTAGACTTAACCCCACTCTTTTTCTTTTTTCATTATCCCTTCAACTCTTAACACTTATCAACCACTTCTCTTCACACCCACCCCCAATATTAACTCCTCTTCCCTCATACACCTCTTACGTCCTACCCCAAATTCCTTTTCCCTCATCTTCCTCCTTCCTTTTTCCTTCTATTTACACCCATTACCCACCCCTCTCTTCACACTCACCCCCATTCCTCACTCCTTTCACCTGTATCTCATTTTCCATCTACTTTTCTAATCTTCTCTCCTTTCCTCCAAACACTAACTTCTCTTTTATCCCATCACCAACTCCTCTTCACGCATCCCTCACTCCCTTCACCCGTATCTCATTTTCGGTCTACTTTTCTAATCTTTTCTCCGTTTCCCTCCAAAACCTAACTTCTCTTTTATCCCACCACCAACTCCTTCCCTTCAACCCTAAACCCCAAATTCATTTTCCCTCATCTTCCCTCCTTCCTTTTTTCCTCCTATTTACACCCATTACCCACCCCTCTGTTCACACTCACCCCCATTCCTCATTCCTTTCACCCATATCTCATTTTCCATCTACTTTTCTAATCTTCTCTCCTTTCCTCCAAACCCTAACTTCTCTTTTATCCCATCACCAACTCCTCTTCACACATCCCTCACTCCCTTCACCCGTATCTCATTTTTTTGTCTACTTTTCTAATCTTTTCTCCGTTTCCCTCCAAAACCTAACTTCTCTTTTTATCCCACCACCAACTCCTTCCCTTCACCCTAAACCCCAAATTCATTTTCCCTCAACTTCCTCCTTCCTTTTTCCTCCTATTTACACCCATTACCCACCCCTCTTCACACTCACCCCATTCCTCACTCCTTTCACCCGTATCTCATTTTCCGTCTACTTTTCTAATCTTCTCTCCTTTCCCTCCAAACACTAACTTCTCTTTTATCCCATCACCAACTCCTCTTCACGCATCCCTCACTCCCTTCACCCGTATCTCATTTTCGGTCTACTTTTCTAATCTTTTCTCCGTTTCCCTCCAAACCTAACTTCTCTTTTATCCCACCACCAACTCCTTCCCTTCAACCCTAAACCCCAAATTCATTTTCCCTCATTTTCCCTCCTTCCTTTTTCCTCCTATTTACACCCATTACCCACCCTCTGTTCACACTCACCCCCATTCCTCACTCCTTTCACCCGTATCTCATTTTCCATCTACTTTTCTAATCTTCTCTCCTTTCCTCCAAACCCTAACTTCTCTTTTATCCCATCACCAACTCCTCTTCACACATCCCTCACTCCCTTCACCCGTATCTCATTTTTCCGTCTACTTTTCTAATCTTTTCTCCGTTTCCCTCCAAAACCTAACTTCTCTTTTATCCCACCACCAACTCCTTCCCTTCAACCCTAAACCCCAAATTCTTTTTCCTCATCTTCCCTCCTTCCTTTTTCCTCCTATTTACACCCATTACCCACCCCTCTGTCACACTCACCCCCATTCCTCACTCCTTTCACCCGTATCTCATTTTCCATCTACTTTTCTAATCTTCTCTCCTTTCCCTCCAAACCCTAACTTCTCTTTTATCCCATCACCAACTCCTCTTCACACATCCCTCACTCCCTTCACCCGTATCTCATTTTCCGTCTACTTTTCTAATCTTTTCTCCGTTTCCCTCCAAAACCTAACTTCTCTTTTATCCCACCACCAACTCCTTCCCTTCAACCCTAAACCCCAAATTCATTTTCCCTCATCTTCCCTCCTTCCTTTTTCCTCCTATTTGCACCCATTACCCACCCCTCTCTTCACACTCACCCCCACCCAACCCCTCTTCACAATCACCCCCATCCCTCACTACCTTTACCCGTATCTCATTTTCCGTCTACTTTTCCTCCAAACCCTAACTTCTCTTCTATCCCACCACCAACTCCTCCTTCCCTTCAACCCTAACTTCTCTCATTTTGTCTTCATCCCTACTCTTCCATCAAACCTCAACTCCTCTTCCATCCCACCTGTAATTTCTCTCCTTTTCCCTCCAATCCTAACTTCTCTTCCCTTAAACTCCCAACACCTTATCCACCCTCCCCATTAAACTCCTCTTCCCTCCAGCCTCCCCTCCTCTTTCCACCCACCTCCAACCCCTCTTCGGACTTAGCCCCACTCTTCTTCCTTCATTATCCCTTCAACAATTATCAACCATTTCTCTTAACACCCACCCCCAATATTAACTCCTCCTCTCTCTCTACACCTCTTCCGTCCTACCCCGAATTCCTTTTCCCTCATCTTTCCTCCATCCTTTCTCCTCCTATTTGCACCCATTACACACCCCTCTCATCTCTTCACACTCACCCACATCCCTCACTCCCTTCACCCGTATCTCATTTTCCTTCTACTTTTCTAATCTTCTCTCCTTTTCCTCCAAACCCTAACTTCTCTTCTATCCCACCACCAACTCCTTCCCTTTAACCCTACCTTCTCTTCCATCCCACCTCAGAACTACTTTTCCCTCTACTTTCCTCAATTTCTCTCCTTTTCCTCCAATCCTAACTTCTCTTCCCTTAAACTCCTAACATGTTATCCACCCCTCCCCATTACACACCCCTCTCATCTCTTCACACCGACCCCCATCCTCACTCCCTTCACCCGTATCTCATTTTCCGTCTACTTTTCTAATCTTCTCTCATTTTCCTCCAAACCCTAATTTCTCTTCTATCCCACCACCAACTCCTTCCCTTTAACCCTAACTTCTCTTCCATCCCACCTATAACTACTTTCCTCAATTTCTCTCCTTTTCCCTCCAATCCTAACTTCTCTTTCCTTAAACTCCCAACACCTTATCCACCCCTCCCCCATTCATCATTTTATCTCCAAATTCCTTTTCCCTCATCTTCCCTCCTTCCTTGTTCCTCCTATTTGCACCAATTACCCACCCCTCTCATCTTCTCACCCACACCTAACCCTCTTCACAATCACCCCCATCCCTCACTCCCTTCACCCATATCTCATTTTCTGTCTACTTTTCTAATGTTCTCTCCTTTTCCCTCCAAACCCTAACTTCTCTTCTATCCCACCACCAACTCCTCCTTCCCTTCAACCCTAACTTCTCTCATTTTGTCTTCATCCCTCCTCTTCCCTCAAACCTCAACTCCTCTTCCATCCCACCTGTAAATACTTTTCCCTCTAGTTTCCCCAATTTCTCTCCTTTTCCTCTCAATCCTAACTTCTCTTCCCTTAAACTCCCAACACCTTATCCACCCCTCCCCATTCAACTCCTCTTCCCTCACACTTTCCTCCTCTTTCCACCCACCATCTTATCTTCTCACCCACCCCTAACCCCTCTTCAAACTTAGCCCCACTCTTCTTACTTCATTATTTCTTCAACTCTTATCAACCACTTCTCTTCACACCCACCCCCAATATTAACTCCTCCTCTCTTTACACCTCTTCCGTGCCACCCCAAATTACTTTTCCTCATCTTTCTTCCATCCTTTTTCCTCCTATTTGCACCCATTACCCACCCCTCTCATCTCTTCACACTCACCCCCATCCCTCACTCCTTCACCGTATCTCATTTTCCTTCTACTTTTCTAATCTTCTCTCCTTTTCCCTCCAAACCCTAGCTTCTCTTCTATCCCACCACCAACTCCTTCCCTTTAACCCTAACTTCTCTTCCATCCCACTTGTAACTACTTTTCCCTCTACTTTCCTCAATTTCTCTCCTTTCCCTCCAATCCTAGCTTCTTTTCCTTAAACTCCCAACACCTTATCCACCCCTCCCTCCCCATTCATCATTATTTTGTTAGGTCATCTCTGTTCCTCTCTTCTCTCAATTGCTGCAGCGATATTAACAAGTTAGGAAATAAACTAGAAACTTCCAAAGGATTGAAACGAAAACACAATGAATTCTAGAAATCCACATACGAGTAAGCCTCAATAAATTGTACAACAGATCAGAAGTCATCGACTATTGCTTCCGATTTGCAAATCGGATCAGTATTAAAAGCACCTTCAATCTCTAATTTCAACTCTTCGAGGATGCGAGCTCCCCAAATTCGTAAGGTAACTCCTTTAAACAGGCAATGTGAACTTCCACAAAGTGATATGACAATGTGATCCTAACCGCCTAAATTCTCTCGAGTAGCTAGATCCACGAGTTTGTGACCTCTAGCATTGCACTGCACAAAAGCTATCATGAAACACGATTAACCACTTGAAGGGCGATCAAAAACAAAGGTGGTCGACATTGAGCTAAACATGTATACCCAATGCACATACAACAATCGAGTTCTATAAATCCGCTAACATAGAAAACAAATAAGAGTTCTATAAATCCACTAACAGAGTTCTATAATGAATTGCAGGATATTACTTCAAGGGCAGTCAAAATTAGTGGTCGAGACATTGAGAGATAGAGTTAAAAAGAGCAACACTTGGTTGGAATCGAGTAAAAAAAAGAAACAGATATCGATTTAGAATAAAATGTGCAACACTGGTTCGAATCCCGCCAAGAAGGGTTTTCCATTTTACTACTCTTTACAAACTTCTTGTAAAGAACAAAAATCAAAGAAATATGGCCGGCAAAGATTGTTTTGCCCAACATGTGAAAAACATGTTGGCAGAGAAGGCGTCTGCAACCCTATGATCGAATGCGCAGCCTGACAACCATACCTCCACAAATAAATTCGGTTACCTATAAATATTGCACATCAAATAATAGTTGTCTAGAGAAAACAAACAGCATGATTTAAATGCATTCTATTACTCCGAATGAAAATACAGGACTCCAATTTTCTTGGGACAGATTCATCGTGGTTGTATAGATTCGTATGAGCAAAAGAAGTGGCAAAGATAAGCTTGAGTGAATCGCACACCCTTGCATTGCCGCATTCTTAAGCCTAGAACCCATTCTTAATGATGAAAGAGAAAGTCGGGAACAAGTCTTTGCGAAAATTCCTAAACATAAATCGATCTCCCAAGCATTTCTCTACGACACATGAACTCAAATACAATTGAAAACCACATAAATACGTAAA
The DNA here is from genome assembly GCA_018340775.1 of Taxus wallichiana var. yunnanensis. NCBI lineage: Eukaryota > Viridiplantae > Streptophyta > Pinopsida > Cupressales > Taxaceae > Taxus > Taxus wallichiana. The sequence goes on from CM031239.1 coordinate 313,521,734, forward strand.
ACAGAAAAATGATACCACAACACTGTCTCCTATTTACGAGACTAATGGCGGGTGACCATGGAGGGGTTAGAGGAGAAGAAACAGCACTGAGTTCCTTTGAAATCGGAGGGTAAATTTATGCTTGGGAGCAGAGTATTCAAGATGCAGCCATTAAACAAGATTTCATAATACAGAGCAACTTACTTACAGAGATTTGGGGTGAATCCACATTGCGAGGCACTCAAAGAGAAATGGAAATTACACAAAATATCGAGAGTAAACATTGGACACACCAGAGTTCAATCTCTCGCTTCAAATGTCATCACCACTCTAATTCCTCGTTAACTGCTCTGAAATGGCTCAGTATCTACTTCCCAAAAACAAATAAAAGCTAACAAGGAACGGAGTTAATGGTCGCTGTTTTCAATAAATATAAACCCATCTGTCAGTGAAAGGGAATTTGTCGATAAAATCTTCTCAACAACCGACAAATATATTTGACATTCGCCATTAACTTTCTACCCATTTGTCCGTTCATTGATTTGTCCGTTGTAATTTGTAATTATCCATTGGACCGCTCTGGATTTTGTCCATTGTATTTATCCCATTATCATGTGGAAGGATTTATTATTTCTTTTTCCTTTTTAAATCATCTTATTATATTGGGGATTTTTACTATTTAATCATAATGCTCTCAACTACATTACTAGATCCATTATTCATTCAATATTATAATGGTAACATGTTAAATTAAGTCTCAATTATAATGAAAATTTACTTTAATAGAATATTGACAAATACATAATTTAAATGCGTAGTAGTTAGTCTCAAATTATTTAAAAGAAAGTATAGAAATATGTATGATAAGATGTTAAAAGACTACGGTATTATGAAGAGAGAAGATAAAACTCAAACATGTAAATAATGTGGGTGAGAATACACTATCCAAGTACTAGTCGAGCACTTAATATTCTAAAATCTAATTTCTAGTGGCAAATAGTTAAAATAATTCTCTCTCAAAACTTACATAGTTAAAATATGATCGTATATATATAATAGTGAAGTAATAAAATTGTTTGATATATTTTATTAGCGGTGTAGAAGATAACACTTTTACATTTTTCAAGAGAGAGATTGAAAATTTGTTGTAACCTAAACAATTGTTTGATAGGCATAGGAGGTTGTCAAATATAATCCCTTGGCCCGCCGTAGGATAATGTAGGAGGGGAGGAGTTGCATCTCGTGTTCAAATTTCATCACCACTCTTCCTCGTTCTTTGCGTGCATGGAAATGGCTATCTGCTTCCCAAAAGAGTCAATAAATATAAACGGAACGAGATTGGCTTCCAACGGTACAAATCCCAGGGGTCGTGGAATTTGTGAGATAAAATCTTCTCGACAGTTGACTAATATATTTGACATTCCCATTAACGTTATACTTGTCTATTCATGGATTTGTCCGTGTAATTTGTAATTATCCATTGTTGATGGATTTTGTCCATTATATTTATCTAATGTATAGGTTTGAAGGATTTATTATTTCATTTTAATTTTTGTACATCATCTTTTTTTATGTTGTTATATTGCAAATGTTTACTATTTCAATGTTAATGCTCTTAATATTATAATGACAACTTACTATATTAAATGTTCATTATAATGAAAAATACAATCTTAGAACATGGGTAATTGACTATATTATTAGTTGGATAAATGAAATGGAAATTAAAATATGTACTAAGTAAAATTACTTATCCAAAGGTTTCTTAGACCACAATGGCAACATAGAAGTGTAAAACAAGGCCCTAAGGTGATTTTTTCCCTTGTTGATTTTTTTCCCTCTCTTTAGAGCTAGCTCTCAACTTTCGCAGGAATTGAGTACACTATATACTCAAGCAAAACATCATGGGAAAACACATCCTCTTTCTTTGTCTGTTCACATTGTGTAAACCTTCCTCGAGGGTAAATAAGGTAAATAAAAAGGGCCCACTCAATTAAAATTAACCATATATAATGGGCACATGTGGGGCAACGCCTTGTGGTATTTGTATTATATGTTCCCCACTACACCTAGGTATGACATGTATAAGGCCTAATTGGTTTCAAGATCGCTTGACCTCCTTATCTAGACCATCATTCCCAAATTGGTTATAGTATTACCAACAATTGCACCAAAGACAAGGTGCAATTGCTACATCAATAGCTTAAATGAGGCATCACCCCCATTACAAGATTTGGTCACGTATATCTATCAAATTTTTGTGGTAAATGGAACATAGTAAATATAATGGCTTAGACCAACATAATATCCTTGTATCAACAAATTACCACATTTTTATTAACAATTTTTTATTATGTTATCATAGATGGTTCAGAAAACTTGATCAAAGGGGGCCACTTTAGTATAAATAAATAGGTCCCGAGAAGTTTGGAAATATTTGAAATCAGAGGGATGCATCTAGATGAACATAAAATTGGCATAACGATCATGATCTATTGGGATTCTTATAGTCATAGATGTAATATTGATGTACATTAAGGATGTACGTCTCACTTTTGTAGTAAAAGGAGAGGGAAAGGTAGAATAAGAAAATATACTCATTTTGCTACCTTTTTTCTTTATCTTCCTTGCGAGGAATTGATTGGTGTATGTTATTCATTTCCTACAATCGTATGTAATACTTGAAACTCCATTATTTTGAGGCATTTTATGAATTATTTCATGTACATTATATATGTTTGCACATTTTACATATGTATCTATCCATGTAATTGGAACTATGACATCTATCAAAAATCCCCTTTCATTATCATTTGTTATATGTCCATACCTGCTTCTGAATCTCCAATTTTTGCACATGCCATGAATATGTTAGAAAAGGTTGTAGATCCTAGCTTTACACATTCCAATTACATTTTCTTCATAAATTAAAAGGCATTTTCAACTAGCCCATTTTTTACATACCCTATCATCACAATATTCCATGAGACCACATGTTTTTGAGGGATTTTGTCAAGTATTTCTTGTTCCTTGCTTATTGAAATCGAGAATTACATGAGACAAAATATCTTTGAGGGATTTTTTCTAATAATTCACATGCCTTATAAATACTTTCTCATTTTTCATTAATATCACTCAAGGAAATTACAACTAAATCATATTAAAAAAAGGTTCTAGGAAATTGTTCAACGATCTTATTTTTCCATGTTTCCAGATTATGCTAGAAAAGGTGAAGCATCATAAAAAAACAAAGATATGTTTTAAAAAATCAATTAACCTCTAATAAGTGTCCATCTCTTGTTTTCAAGATCCAGCTTTTGGTATAACTAGGAGGATTATAGAACAAATTTGCAATCGTTTCTTATAAATGAAATTTTTATTCAAATAGGTCGATACCCATAGAAAAAATGACCATACTAATGAGTTTCATTTTTTTCCTCATTGTTTAATTTTTTTCAATCCATGGATGGTGTCCTAATGTAATATGTGTAACGACCCAAAAATTCACACACAAACAACACAGTGAAATACAGGATAACTTTTTTTTTGACTTACATAACACATAACATGACGCAACCAGTCGTCACCAAGGATACAACTAACACTGTGAACAACCCGATACAAGGATGGCCATAAAAGCAGCATGGAGACGCTCACACCTATCAAGGACATTACATACATTTTCTTTTTGACAAGACAACATGGAAGTCCAACCACATGACACACTCACGGCTAGGGCAAGCCACAATAAGAAATGATTGGAGGTTATTTATTTTGATAAGACTCCCTGTAGCTCATGACTTAAGCTTTCAGAAGGATTCAATACATGATTCGCACAAATTCATCTCACCAACTAAGTTAATTTCTTAAACACTGTAGAGTAGTTCACTTAAAGTCTTCTCCTACTTACTAAATCTTATTATCTTCCAGAAACTAACCATTGTTTTCCTTTAAGCTTGTTTAAGAGTTCACCCAAAAGGGATAGTGTTCGCTAGTTTAGCTAGGGGTATCAATTTATAAATGTTTACTTCACAAAGGATGTTTTCATTTTGATCACTCATGGAATTATTTGATTTCAAATAGATCACCTTTACATTTATTTGTTGAATATAAAATTATTATTTTTGTTTAGCTTCTTTAAGGGTTAACCGACTCATTTTACTTTACTTATAAAATATTGTCGCTAAGTCTTAGAAAGATTTAACTTAATAATTTATTCTCAAGATCAAAGTTTTACAATACTCATTTGCGAGAACCAAACAAGGTTACATCAATTCATTCCAACACGATGCACAAACCAAAGGGACATACAATCTCCATTAACTCATGACTAGGGAACAAGAGCGTAATAACATGGAACATGCCACGCTACTATTCTAAGGATTTTAAAAAAATACACTAGAATATCCCATAACCAAGCGGTAATCAAGTTTCATCTTTCACATGATAACCAAACAAGCCAAAGTTTCAACAGTTACAACAACAATACTCTACAATACATTCAACATTTTTACAAGGAACTTCATAAATTGTACAGATGAACCTTTAACACTCTTTTCCTCTAGTCTACTCGCATAATCCATCTGCACAAATATTAACTAAAGTCAGTTCGCAAGAACTGAGCATGTTAAGACTACCCATAGCAACAGTAAGCTAACATTTTATAATATCATGAAGGTAAAATTCTAAACTTAAGAAAGGATCAATCACAAACCACTAAACAATATGTTTCACAAGATGACGAGATTTAAACCAGCCAACAAGGAGAAATCCCAATATTCAAGTGAGAGAGATATTCCAAAGATAATCAAGGTGAGACCTTATTGGTGAAGACAACAAAGCTGAGAGTATTGAGATTTCAGTCAAGTAATCCTATGGATTACGTGATTGAAATCTAACACCCAAACATCATTCTATTATTATTAACCAAAAAGATAAAGATCGGTCAAATGATTTAACATATTCGAAATTACTTGATAACAAGACTGCATTAACGCACATCCATGTTTTAGGAAGAATATAGGCCCCAACCATATATAAACATAAATCAGTCAAAGATTAAAGTTAACTTCACTCGGCTGAATAAACCAACATACATATAATAGTCACAACACTATAACTAAATCTGAAGGTTCAATATACCAAACAATTCTCACCGAACCTAATTACTTTTCATCAAGAAGTTAAATAAATTAGATTCTATCCAACTAAAATTACATACAACAACTATGGTTGGATTACACAGGCAAGGATCAAGAAGAAGTCTTTTCACCAAAGGTTGTTATTATCTTACATCACATAATCAGCAATAACCCCGTAATCCACCCCTCGTATGATCATTGTGAGAGTTAAGGACTTAGCTCACTAGAACTATGTAACTGAGTCGATTCATACTTTTTTTTTTAATTTTCATACAAGTCTAACCCAATTTGAAGAAAGATAACCATTCTATTTCACACATGCCTCAGTCAACACTTACTCAAAAGGTCCCTACCTGAATTATTGAAGGTTTGCTAAGCTACAAAATGGATTTAATAGAAACCCATTTCATTCGAAACTTGAATTTAAACAAGCAAGGGGTAGTCTGTTGAAAATATAAGTGAATCGACACAAGATCCTCTACTGTGACCCAACTCGAGTCACCAATCACAAGGTTAACAGACAGTGAAGGGGAAAAGTACAAAGCAAAATACCCTTCCTACAAACTAAGCCTTCTCTTCCGTCTCTAAAACAACATATGAATAGCTTGGGTATACCCATCTATCTCACGACAGTCTACTCGACCTATCCTCATAGTCGCTCCAAAGAAAACATCTGCTACTACAGAGTTCGATTCTCAAGGAAGTTAATTTATAAAGAATGTCTATAACATCATACACTTTACCAAGAAAGAGAAAACCCTACAATTTTAATTTTTGCCTTTCACTATTACATCCATTTAGAATAAAAGCATTATCAGGAAGTCATAAAGCAACCTAGCCAATTTTTTTTTTTTTTTAAAAATGGAATTAGAATTGTAATTTGTTTGAGATAGCTTTTCATAAATTACCATTATTGATTAGACAATTGCAGTAACTAATAACATAAACAAAGGTTAAGTTTTCCTGTTTACCTAGTTCATTCATTTTGTCTATTGTGAAATAATTTTATGCTACAAAATACCATTTTCGAAGCTAGAGAGCAATTAATTGAGGAGCAAGGAAAAAGTAGAAACCCATTCTAAATGCCATAACAGATAAAAGAAAAATAGAAGGACATTCAATTCATGACATAATAAAAGGGTAGCAGAAAATTGCAAGGGCAGGTTTAACATGCCTGATTTAAAACGCCATCTCCATATGCATATGATTGATTCAATGTTGTTGCTTGCCCTTAACCCAAAGTGCTCTGCGAGCTCGTGCTAGCGCCACATTCATGCGGTGAAAAACAGCTACAAACCAACCCCATGATTTGAAGCTCGGACACAAGACATAATGATTACCTCATGCTCCTGGCTCTGGAAGGGATCTACCGTAATGATAAATAACCTTTTCCTCCATCAGGTTGAGGATAGTATCAAACACTCGGTGCAAACGTTTCAGCTGCAGCCTGTAAGGCGTGATTAATCCAACAGAAACCCTTTTTGCCTCGCCAAGTCGACTCATTGAAGAAGCTCATATTATTGCAAGGCAAAAGTGCTTCATAAATACTCGATATGAAATGATCCGCCCCTTTATGAGATTCTCTTCCATGAGTTACATCGTATAAACAAGTAAGATCTCAATAAAGACTCTTTGTAAATAAATTTCATCAGTCTCATGCTAGACACCCACTCACATCACGCTTCACCTTTCCTAGCAAGTTCAAGAGACAGAATGTCAAAAGACAAGAACTGTCTTTTGCACTTCTTCATCGAGCTAGAGCATGTTTGAGGAATTAGAGCTCAATAGAGACTCATCAGCTTCTCTAACACTGACCCACGTTTGAATTTAGAAGCGTGAACAACATTTACCTCCCATTATTGAGATATATCTGCCTTTAGTGTCTACCCGACTGTGAATCGAACTTCATGAAGATAATGTTGCCATTATGCAAGATTCCAGAGCTTTAGCATCTTCTTTAAGCATTATAGACTCAACTTTTACTCGTTTCTTGAATAACGATACTGAGACTGCTTCGTTAATATAACTTGTACCGTAAGGCACTAAGAACCCTCCAAAATCATCCCCAACTTATATTGTCTCCTCTGTTTCCTACTCTTAGTTGCTCCCGATGCGCTTTGACATACAACAAACAGAGACGGAGTTGAATCCTCTTCCCGCAAAATGAATAGTGAACAGTGGCTGAACTTTTCCCTTAATTTTTTTTCCTCTTTTCAATAGCACCATTGGCTTTGAGAAGCATAGAAGCCATATCGAAATGCGTTAGCACGAACTGCAATCTCTGGTTGGGAAGAAGAAAATAGAGCTCCCCAACCTGCAACAAGTCATCCTCATGGAGGACCTGAGAAATATGTTCACCCGTGTACAGACCACCATAACTACAGATGAAGTGGCCTCCGCCTGAATATTTGCTGAGGATCTCATGGCATTTCACAGGTTCCGAAAACTCCTGGATGCTCCCATCCATCAATATCAATTTTGCTGGTTTTGTGATGGACGAGCGACAATGCAATGCAGATAATCTGAATGCCCTTTAAATGTCATTGTGATTTTGCCAACCTCCATGACAAATGTTTGATGATTAATCACCCAAACTAATTCATACCATATCCCAACAATATGCATGTCTATCTCCTGCAGCCGAAAATATGCGGTTTCCCTGCTTATCTATTGCCAATGCATTTGTTTCAGGCATTGGAGAAAGTGCACCCCAGGGCCCCTTTTTGAGGATTCTTCATCTCAATAACAGGTTGCAAAGGACTTCTACCACATTGAACCCCGTTTCTGAAGGCATCTGAAATTTCTTTCCACTGCCAAACTTGAATACGACCATCATCTCCAGAACTTAATAACAGTGCGTCATCCCCTTCGCCATAGAATTTAAGATCATATGCAGGGCCTTCATGTCCTGAAGATAACAAAGGGGTTCTCCCACTGGAATGCTGGTCACAGACTCGTGCCATTTGCCTACTTGATAAACCCGACACATAGGCAGAAATGCAGGCAGGAATAGAATAGGGGGCAACTGTACCATCGCTGGAAGCTGCGAGCAGAATATCAGGTGAGTTTCCTCGATTGGAATTTGGGGCAAACACTGTGCGGAATACAGTGCGTGCCTCCACCGCCCTTTCTTGCAGAATACTCAGCCTATATTTCTCTTCATCCCATGCAGTTGCATCCCCCATTACCATTGCCTGTTTTTAATCTATTTATGTCGTTATATATTGAAGCGTATATTCAAATTGAATTTCGAGGAATCCAGATCTTGGGAACAGATAAATCCGACTGTGTGGTTGCGTGCAACCAGAACATCAGGATCAACACCCACGGCTCCTTGGGATCGCCCTATGGTAGCAGTCGCACATAACTCCCTCTGAACTTCACGAGCAGGGAGGGAGGAACATGCAGCTGCATCCATTGAAAGCGTTTAACAACAAAAATATTCGGCCCCCAATCTAAACATGACCCAACAAATTTGGAAAAAGTTGCAAAAAAAAGCTTGACTATGCGGCGAACATGTCAAATGGAGCAGGGTAGCACAGGGCACAAGAAATTTGCAAATCCAAGGAATTAAAGAGGGTGGGGCGGTTGGCGGAGGTAAGGCCAGGTGGGAGAAGGCCACATACCGGTCTAGATGGCAGGGAAGGGGGTGAGGGACATGAGAGCCTAGGCACAAATAGATAAAATTTGATTTTAAAACGCTTCTACAACTGCGCCACACACCTACCCCCCATCTTTCCCATGCAACCCCTCCATTCCCTTAGCTGTTTATGTTCAGTACCCAACTTTCAATGTGGAGCGGTGTGCAATCACACGGCATTACAATATGCATTAAAGGAAAGAAAACAAATTTGTTGACACACATCACAAAAAAAATGATATTGCCCTACAAGATTTGACAGGGCATAACATAATTACATGAAAAACAAGCTATTTAAATCTAAACATACACAACCACATTTTCCCTCATATTTGGAATGAGTGGGCTTTAGCTCATTCCTCGAAGAGGACTTCAAATAAACTAAATGAGGAAAACTAAATTCTACAATTTTCTTAGTTTTGATTAATATAAAAATGAAAAAGTTAAATAGTTCTATGTGGAAGGTTACATTTAAAATGTAATGCTTTTGACAAACTCCTAAGTTAAAATATAACAACCAAAGTTGATGCACATCTTCAAATCTCTAATTTAGTTAAAATAACGACCTATGAAGATTACTTGATGAAATGTGGAAGCTTTTTGTGGACTTTGGTGCTTTGTTTGTAGACATCAAGTGCTCTATAAGTAGATGTTAGCGCTTTATTGGTAGACTTCGGTGCTTTCTTTGGTGGACTTTGGCACTCTACCTGGTGGACTCAAACACTCTACTATTGGAGTTTGGCATTGTTTCGAGTTGATACTTCATGTTTGAAGCCTATTATGTTGTACTTAAAGCTTATTACAAATTGTATGTACCAATATTGTCATATTTTTCCTTATAATCAATATAAATAGTTAATAAAGAGATAACGACGATTTCTAAAGAAATAATGAGGATTTATGCTTAATATTTTATTTGACTAGAACATACATTTAGAAATTACATTTAGATCTTGTAATGCTCGCAAAAACAACGTTCTAGGAACACGCTACAACCTAACACTTAACCTAAAAATTATGACTAATTTTTTTTTTTGTTTAAGTTATAAGAAGGTTACAAGGGTGTTTGACCCTTAGAGTTCATTAAATTAACTTACATCACTAAACTCAACTTTAAGATTGATAGGCCAGGTCTAGTTAAAAGATTACATATTAAAATTACTTTACCTCTAAGGTCGATTAATTAAAAGTCAACTAGGAAGTGCCATAGTTTAATTTACTTGGTTAATTGTTTTCTCTTCTTAGTTAATGTTCAATCCAAATATGACTAACTTCATGCTTAATTAATTTAATTTCATTATCCTAATGGTTTAAAGTCCTTTTAATTAATTCTTACAACATACTAAGGACTAATAGAGACTTTACACCCCAATCCAATTAAATAGCCCCATTAACCCATCTACACATACCCTTAAGGATTTAATTTAAACATTTAAAATTCATTTCCACCAAACAAGAGTAGGGTGAAACCTCCACCCTTAGATCAAATCAATCTTGGCCTCTAGATCCTAGGGTTCCAAACTAGCCCTAAATTTCCTTATGAGTTTTATTTAATCTCTTTCTTTACCAAATCTCCTCATTTGATCTATTTTCTTTGAGAGAAATTACAGGTTGGAGAGGAGAAGCCATGGGAGCAAGAGAAGAGAAACTATGGTGGATTCTACAAGGAGATCAAGTTTAGATTATTTTAGTTTGTAGTTTTATTGTTGTTATTACTTTCATTCAAGGATTGGGAGAGTTTTCCTTTACCAAACTAGTTTATTTCTAGCCATTTGTATTTGGGTTTTCAAATTTGGGGCAAACCCTACCCCCATTGTTATAAATGAAAAGAATATTTTTAATTCACCATCTGTAGGGTTTTATTCCTCAAATCCATGGGATTACTCATTGTTTGCTTGCTGATAGTTTCCTAGATAATTTTACAACTTAAATTATAGTATAAACCAGTTAAAGTTTTAGCACAAGCACAGATCCGAGGAGTTATATCGTAAGTGACAGAACCGCCACCCAGAGTAGACCAGTGGTCATGGGACCGTCGCCCTGCCTGGGTGACAAACCATGGATGCCGCCTATTGAGTTGAGGTTTTGAGACCGCTACCTTAGCCTGAGTGGCGGTTACGGGACCGCCACTTTGCACAAGGCAACAAATCCTATTTCTGAAAAACAGAACCTAAAAACCTAAGATTTCACAAAAACTAAAAGTTACTAAAAAGTGCTAAAATGCATTCTGAGCTCATTTTTGTTCATCTAGAGTTCTAGTTTTGGGATTTAATTCTATTTGTTCATTCCTTAGTTAAATCTACTCATTTTTAAAGTATGATCTAATCCAATAAAAAAACATCTACTTTACAAAGTCATTCCATTATGTTCAACTAGTCTTCTTTCAAATTCCATGAGCAAAAAGGGATTTAAATCTACTTTTACATTGTTATTCTCTTACTACAAAATCAACATTTCCAATAACAATAAACTTCAAATTTGTTCTCTTGTTCCCATTTTTACTACAACATATATATATGTATATATATATATATATATATATATATTCAAAACAACTATAACAACTTTATTTTCCATTCAAATTTACTATGTATACATTTTCAACATCTACAACTTCTATATTTCTTCTTTCTCATTTACAACATTACAACTTCACAATGAAAGTAACCTTTTTTTTTAATTTACAATGCAAATTACAACTAAAATTTTACACAATATATTCATTTTGATTCTTTCTGTTATACAATATACAACTATTGGAATGCAACTTCTTTCCATAAGATTATTACAAATTCTTCCACACAAGGTGGGAAATAATACAAGGATGCATGCAAAAGAAAATACATTAATACAAGTTACTTCACTCTAAGTGGGAACAATATAAAGGAAGTTTCACAAGGTCTCCAACAAGACTCCAAGATTCACAACTTGAATAAGATATATCCTCCAAGATTTGTTTGATTCATAACAAAATGGGGGGAGAGGCAACACTCTCCACCCAACCAAGATATCCAATGAAGAGGAGAAGCCATCCTCTCCATTGGCCCCCGAGCCCCAACCACATTTCAATGGGAGATAATTCCAACACATGACAATAACAAGCTTCCACAACACAAACAAATATTTCTCAACCATTTCAACCACATTCAAATCAACAACAACACAAGAAGGAAGAACAACAAAACAACAAAAAACAAGGCTTTAAATGAAAACCAAAGGAGCAAGACCTATGGGAGGCCACTTATGCTTCCAAATGGGAGTGGGTGCCCACCTTAAATCCTCCAATGCATATCTTAAATCCCCTACATAATCTTATGCCTTCCTCAAATACCCCTTATACATCCCACATACTCTTATGCCTCCCTCAATCTTGTATGCCTCCCCCATAAAAGAACAAGAAAGAAATGCAATCATTCCTTGTACAAGGTGGGGCACCCAACCCAAACTCCTCCAAACAAAAGGGTAAACTCTTATTCCTCCCTACATGAAATCTCCCCATGGTCTCCTCCTACTCCAAACTTAAGTAATCTACCCACACCCAACAAGTATTCTAAAGAAAGCAATACTCTACACAAGCACATTAACATAAAATAAAGCATAACATAAGCAAGGTAAAGCTCCTACCTCTCCATTGTAGAGATTGTTCCAAGAGTCAACCTCCAAGCTCCTTCAAGCAAAAACAATCACCAACAAGCTCCCACAAAGACCACAAGCTCTCTAAAATCCTCTAACTCCCAAAACTTTAAGAGCAAAAATAATAAACTAACCCCCAAACAAGCAAAAGAACTTCAATAAATAGAAAAGGGAGAGAGGAGGATGATGTGGCTCCAAGTAGGATGCCACCTCATTTCCTCTCCACTCCACATCACCCTAGTCAACCTCATATTTCAAAGCACAATTAATAAGTGGTTGAAGGAATGACATTTTACTTACACACACAATCTAAGCCCACACCCCCTAAGGACAAAATTTATTTCAAGAAAGAAAGTGCAATAAACATTTTACCTTTTTATCTTCCCAAAACACCTAATGGGGTCTAATTTTGACCCCCAAACCCATAGGTAGGGTTGGCATAGCAATTTAAGAGGTATGGGACAAGTTTGAATTGTCCCACAAGCCTCCAAAATTGGCCTCTAAGACCAAATTCGAATTTCCATGAAGGGGTAGAGTGTACAAAACTCAAGATCCCCAAGCACTCAACTTACAACACAAAATCCAAGAGAAATCTACTCTAATAAATGAATTCCTTTGGTCACATATTTAATTAGTTCAGGACAAGATTTATTAACTTAATAAGACACTTAGACCCACTAAGATAAAGGGGAAAACATACATCAAAATCTAAATAATTAAAACAAGTAAATTACATCACTCAAAGGAAACACATACTAACATTAATAAAAGGGAAACTAAAACAAAAGACAACACATGACCCCTTGGTCACAATTTTCCCCTAACCAAATAATTCTAACACACACAATTACATGTTTCCATGGTGACCCTAGTTGAATTCATCTAGAATTCCAATGTGGTTGGTCTCCAATCCCCGATGTTTGTTGTGAATAAATTTACCTGCAAAACACATAAATACCTCCTTCGGCCTCGTGGCTGCATTAAAAACATCTATAAAAAAATGTACAATATAAATCCACGATCATCTATATACGAATCAAATATCATCTAGGCAAATACGATATCATTTACAATTTCTAGCAACATTTCTATTCAATGTTTCATCCATGTCAAAATGATCACAACATTAGTTCAATTATCAAAGCCTACTCAATGTGACGAAAATACATCGCATGTCAGAAATATATATAAATAACCATGTCAATAGCATATCAACATCAATATAAAATGTCTCTAATAATCCACATGCATCATATATGAGTCAAAATCAACAACAACTCAAGATCTCTAACATCTAATATCATGCTAAATCAAAAGCTACAATATATCCATAAGTGTAGTCGACAGTATCGAAAACAATAATAAAAAAGGTGTTGAAGGGAAGTGGGCACTACAAATCGACAATTTATGTAAGGAAAAGAATGCTAAATCTTGTATTAAATGATCTATTTCTAGGGCTCATAATCTCCCCATGCCTAAACTCATGTAGGTCCTCATGGATAAAACTATCCTTTTCTAAAAGTCATGTTTGTCTATATTTTTCACAAGACATACTTCTTTATTACTATACACATGGATTTGAGATATTTTCATAGCCGATATTTTTTAAGCCACTCAAATAGGATAGAAATAAAATATTTTCTCATCATATAAGTAAAAGAGAATGAATTTGAAAACATTGGAAGATGTAATAAAAATATGAAAAAACTAAAAGCTTTCGAGTTATTCAATGAAAGAAAGATGGCTACGACTTTTACAACAACAAACAAAATCTTCCTTCTACTTTTATTTTCAGGTACAAGTTGTTGTGTGGAGCCCTTCTTGTTTCTTTTCATTACTTTTTTACAATGATTATTAAGTAGGTTCTTATGTGTAGGTTTTCATACTATCCCTATTTTACTTTTTTTTTTCTCATTTGTAAGTTTTCATACACATGTTCTTGTGTGTAACTTCTCTTGCTACTCATTGTTTTTTTTTCGTTCTTTTCTTGAGGTAGGATCAAGTTATTTTGTGGAGACCCTCATATTGTTCTGTTACAAACAATTTTGGTTTACAAAAACATAAGCATTAATGTACTTTTCCACGAAGACATTAAAAGATGGAGTGCAAAAATAATTCTCTCAACTTTTTCTCGCTTTAATTTTACTAATATCAAACTTTGAAATCTCTTGATCATCATAGTTTAAGATATGTTTACATTAAAATAGGATAAAATTCCTTGTTTAATTTTTATCCTCAATCTTATGCATGACATAAAAATTTGATCTTCATGTGCAATAAAAAAAAAAATTACAAGTAAATTTAAAAGTAAAATTCCTTGTGTAAATTTAGTCCTCATTTCCTATTCCTTGTTAGAAAATATTGGGAAAGTGTTGATAAAATTCTTATCATCTAATGCTAAGAAACAAGATTACAATAGTAAACAACCATGTACTTTATTGATTTTTGAAAATACACTATTGTTTTTTTTTTTTTTTCTATATCTTTTTTTTTTTTTTTTTTACTATTTCGCTTGACTAACAAGTAATATGGTTTTGTAATCAAAGATTTTTTCCGCTCCTTAGTCTTCCAACAACCTATTTTTCAAACCAAGTCTAAAAACAACGCCCAATGGCTTTCATTATTGGTTCTTCAACATTTTGAGATTTTTGAGAAATGATAACATTGAGAAATGTTAGAGAAAAGGAAGTATGAAATCTCTACACCTTTGAAATTATTTATACAACATCACACATGGCATCAATTCATTCATGATCTAGAATGATCCTAATTAAAGATATATGTTGATACTTCTCTCAATATTGTTCCAAATATAACTCATGATGTTGTCTCAACTTCTTATGCCAATTCATGAAAATTACTCCTTACCATGACAATATCCTACACACACTTTAAAGGACAAACTACCATTCAACTATAATATCAATAATATCAAGGAAGTATTAATACTCACAATTGTTCTATTATTACAACCTATGTAATAGAAGGATGATGGTCAAAGAACTACTTCTTATTGGTGAATATAGTTTCAACTATTTCCTAATATTGGTACAATGAAACGAATGGAATGAAAATGTTATTAAGTCTTTTATTTATTTATGAAATGTGTAGAAACATTTGATTGTTATTTGTAAATTAAGGTGTGTAGTGCCCACTTCCCTTCGACACCTTTTTTATTATTGTTTTCGATCACAACTACACTTATGGATATATTGTAGCTTTTTGATTTAGCATGATATTAGATGTTAGAGATACTGGGTTGTTGTTGATTTCAACTCATATATGATGCATGTGGATTATTAGAGACATTTTATATTGATGTTGATATGCTATTGACATGCTTATTTATATATGTTTATGACATCTGATGTATTTTTGTCACATTGAGTAAGCTTTGATAATTGAACTAATGTTGTGATCATTTTGCCATGGATGAAATTTTGAATAGAAATGTTGCTAGAAATTGTAAATGATACCGTAATTGCCTAGATGATATTTGATTCGTATATAGATGATCGTGGATTTATATTGTACATTTTTTTATTGATGTTTTTAATGCGGCTACAAGGCCGAAGGAGGTATTTATGTGTTTTGTAGGTAAATTTATTCACAACAAACATCGGGGGATTGAGACCAACCACATTGGAATTCTAGATGAATTCAACTAGGGTCACCATGGCAACATGTAATTGTGTGTGTGTTAGAATTATTTGGTTAGGGGAAAATTGTGACCAAGGGGTCATGTGTTGTCTTTTGTTTTAGTTTCCTTTTATTAATGTTAGTATGTGTTTCCTTTGAGTGATGTAATTTACTTGTTTTAATTATTTAGATTTTGATGTATATTTTTCCCATTTATCTTAGTGGGTCTAAGTGTCATATTAAAGTTAATAAATCTTGTCCTAAACTAATTAAAGATGTGACCAAAGGAATTCATTTATTAGGCTTTATTTGCTCTTGGATTTTGTGTTGTGTGTTGAATGCTTGAGATCTTGAGTGTTGTACACTCTACTCTGTTATCTCTCGAAAGTGCACCCTGTAGAGAGATGACTGCAGGTTTTCTAAGCTTGCACAATTGATCTCTCTCTTTCGTAGATACAATGGAAACACCTCATGCTTGTGGCTATACTTATTTTGAGGTGAGTCTCCGAGATTAAAAGGCCGGTTCCTTATTGGTGTATCCTAAATTGATTTCTGGGAGTTTGAGAGTAAAAGATGACTGGAAAATAATTAAAACTGAGGTGATACACCAAATTAATATGAGGTCTTTGATTGAGTATATGCACAACTGATTTGGGAAGGATTTTTGATGCACGAACCAATAGTTTTTCTACAGAATATCTAAGGGCAAAACACTTGATTATACTGAGGGAGAATCACAACAGTACTAATAAGTTAACATGCACATTAAAATTAAGCAAAAAGGACTGAATTTGCAGTAGGGTAAGGTAATTTGTTAGGAAATTGCTTCACAAGACTAATGAAAGATACACAAGACTGTAAAATAACTTAGAAAGGCAGAAAATACTTCACACTCAGAGGGCAAAACTGGCAAAATTTGCTTCAGTACTCCTATATCCAAAAGTCCTCCAGAAGTTCTCCTTTGTGCTTTGCAAAGGCACACAATATATAGCACAAATAAAAATTCACCCTTTCCTAAAAATAGCCTAAGGCTTGTAGATTTCATTATGCATCCTATTTTTATCCTTCATTTATAAATGAATAAAGGGATAAAAATAGAGAATGCAATTAAAAATAGGCATTTAATAGCCCTTGATTACAATGCAAATCAATCAAGTTGATCTGCTTTACTTTTAAGAAAACAGGGTAAATAATTTGCTAATAATAAGTTTGTTTGCAAGACAAGTCTTTTGAATTTTACATGCAAATTTGTCTTCTTACCTATTGTGTCCACTGATGAAGCATGCAAAAAATTAGCTCTTTGTTCGTGAGTAAAAGAAATAATTATAATCCTTGAAAAACACCCACTATGGGGAACCACTTTGCACTTCACCATATTTTGGCCATCTTTTGATTATTTGAAACATACATTATAATTCGGGTTTTGAAAATCAAAACTTAAAATGATAGCTTGGATAACACGTGGATTCCTCCTTCTTTGCTTTTATGGGTCCATGGGAAAATTCTAGAAATTTTAAGTCCTTTGCGGAATTTCAGACCTATAGGTCAATTTAGAGCTTTAATTCCATTTGCAGGCCTTCGAGCTTATTTGAAATTTGGAGCTCTTAGTGGGCTTCGGGGTCATGGGCAAATGTAAGAATTTAAACTTTTGTTTGTGAACCCAAAGGAAAAATACTTCCGGCCTCCCACCTAGGGGAATTGCACAAGCACACGGACAACTTGGAATTTTAACCACATTTGCAAAAGGTATAAAATTTTTAAGAAAGCCCGTTGTTCTACCAATGTTCTATGGAATCGATATTTGACCTTTTCCCTGATTTGACTTTCTCCTCGTGTGCTCGGGCTTGCATGGGAAATTTTGGAACTTTTAACTTTTGCACTTTTACAATTTAAAAACAAAAGTGACTCCCGACCTCCATTGTTCCACTATTGCATTTATTATGCCATGTGTACTTTTGAGGGGTCATGCGGGTCTATGGATGAAAGTTTTACAATTCAAAATTTTTGAACTTTGACTAAGTCGACCACCATTCCATTTGGATGACTTTTGCATCGATTTTGGTGGTCTATTTGTGATCGTCGATCTCTATTCTATTGATTTTCAATCATTGATCTCTAAGGGATAATTTTAGGGTTTTGACATGTGATAAATGTGTTTTAAGGCTCGAACCATGGTTTGCTTCAAACTTGGGGATCGATCCTCGAGCGTTGATCTATGTCCTTCTTGATTTTCAATCATTGATCTATTGACCTCGTTGAGTTCTGCTAACTCACCGCTCAAATTTGCATGGTAAAGGTTGATTTGGTCCTGATAAACATTTCATTCATATTTTCAGTTCGCAGGTGGAGCCCTAGCAAAAATTTTCTACGATACCTTTGTTTGAAGCTCCTATAACTTGATTCAAACTGTTTTTAATTTCCCTTGAGCATCTGTATTTTCCCTTAGAACCTTATGAACAAATTTTTCAAGAGGTTTCGCCATTGTTGAAGTTTTCTTGAGCTCTGTTAGTTCATCCTTCGTAAGATCTAGTTATTTTGAGCTTTCTGAGAAAACCGTTTAGGGATGTTTGTGAATTTTTCACCGCCATTGGTAATTTTAGAGATTGGCCCGCTTTCTTCCTCTTGATTGCTGCCATTATTGATTTTCGAGCTCGGCTACTTCTTCAAAATGGTCTCTTGGATCTGGACTCGATTCATTGTCTTTTGAGCAAGATAGTTCTCTGCCTCTTTCTTGAGAAAATGAGCTTCTGGGTTTTTGAGATCGTTACCTTTTCCTTGGCTGCCATTGGAGCTTTGTTAGAAACTTTCATGGAGTTTATTGACTTCCTTAGTTCAAGCCCTCTGCAACTTTGACCTGGGAATGCTAAAAGGGTGAGTTTCTTTCTCTTCAAACATGGAAACTGTTTCATTATCACTGAGTTCTCTTTCTTACTTTGATTTTTGCTACCTATGAATGGGTCTTGTTTACTGGCCGTGATTTGTGTTGTATAAATTTCCAAAGTTGTGTTGAAACACCACTTTTAAAAGGGTTCTGAAACTTTGGATCTTTTCTGAAAGATTTAGCTTCCATTTACACTTTCTCTCAAAATTGAGTTGTGGTATATGCAAAATCCTTTGTATTTGACATTCCAGTATTATTATTCTTCACCATAGAGTTCTTCCTCCATCCACATTTGATTTTTCTCGATTGAATTTTTCCCCGCTCAAATCTCTTTTCTTTCCAAGATCATGATTCCAAGCTTGCCTTTCACCTCACTTTCATGTGAGTTTTGCAAGGTTGCATGATGTTGATAAAACTATAAATGAAGTGGTTTTCTTATACATGTCTTTCTTCAACTCACTTTTGAAATTCCTATTTGTAACTCCGTAGTGCACTTATACTCTTTGATCCTTTCTTGTAATAGTTTTCAAGAAATTCTTTACCTATTTTTGATGCCATTATCAAGCATAAGCCTTGATTCATTATCTGTAATCTATTACTTTTACTGTTATTTGTTTTATTTCATCTTGATACGATATTGGAAAGGTTGTGAATGTCCATTTTACATGGTGAAGCCTGTCAAATTTTCCCACTCTTCTTCTTTCTTCCCTTTTCAGTTGTATATGATTCTTTCTTCTTGTATGTACAACTTCGTATCTACACATTTTAAGAAAATAGTTAGAAATAATTAGGCTTTTGGCCTCTCTTGTGTCCATGTTTCTTGTTCTCTTTTCTATTTCTCTCTTGTCCAGTGAGCTATGCAATATGATCTTCTTCAAGTACTCTATATCTCCTTGTTGTTAGAGATCCATATGCATGAATTAGGACAGTGTAGGAATATGGATTAACCCTGAGCTCTTTATTAATGATTCCTTATCTTTTACTTTTCAGTACCATGATTTCAGATGTGGAGACAAAGATGAAACAAGTTGGAAAGAAGATGATCTGCACAATGGAGAATATACAAGGCAATGATGGGTTCACTCATACTCCTTTACTTTCTATTTCATGCATGTGTACCTCTTACTTTAGTAGATGTACCTTACTTTTCAGTCACATCCCACGACTTGTGTGGGAAACATTTGACTTTCCTTATGAATAAAACATTGAATTTTGTAAATGATTTGTATATTTTTTTATGCATTTCAACCTTTTGTATGGATTATATTATGAACTAAACAACTTAGTCACATAATTGAATGTCTTAAACATGAAGGAAAGAACATTAATGAGAACCTGTCAACATTCAATAATGAACTCTAATTTCTGTAATTTCCACTTGTGTTTGCTATCCCAAAACTCAACACTTCACCTACTCTATAATTCAATGTCTTAATCAAGACAACACAGCTGTCCTTTGGGACCTTTGTGTTCTTTTGTTGAAGTTATCATGAAATTGTAGACTATGTGATCTGTTACATTTTGTAATAGCACACATAGCTGCAGATTTCAATTAATCATTATTTAATTCAGTAGTAACTAATAACATCAGAACTTCCTTAGCTTAGGTATACTTCACCCATGACTTTCATCGTAATGACGAAGTTTTGAGTTGCCCATTTTTGCACAAGTGCAAAAATTGTCAACATTTCTAGTGATCCTGCGGGAAAGTTGCCTGCTAGCTTAAAGACTAGTGCCTTGCTCTTGTCCATTAGGCATGGAGTCTAAAGCATATAACCAAAATCTACCTTTTCAAGGTCCAACCCTTCCAAAATGAGACTAAAATTGGAAGGATCTGGTAAACCATATCACATGCACAAATGCACTTATTGAATTGAAAATGATGCAATGTGCAGGGACTAGCACTTATTGAAGGGAAATCCTAATCTACCCTATTCTAACTAGCTACAAATCGAGGCTAAATAAAACCTGAGATAGGCAATGAAAAATAGCTTCCTTTTCTCTAGAACTGAGACGATGAATTCAAATTGCAAAACAAGTAGCATGACAGAACTGAAAATGAGATGTGTACCTTGAATTTGTTCCAAAACTTAGCCCAAAACATGAAGAATATTTCTAATTGATCTACAAACTGTTCTGAAGGGCTTTGGAACTGATTGTTGAGTGTCTGACACTCATTCTTAGGCTCTGATACTAGCATGAATTCTGGTATTTCCGTAGCATGTTGTGAACCGGTGAGATACTTTATAGGACATGGCCTCCAAATAGTTGAAAAGCTAATCTTCTTTTCTTGTACTAAAAAATGAACCTTATTTTTGATCACGGGTTCTTTTTGAAGCTATTTTGAATGTTGTTCTGATAGTTGATCTACCTCTATAAACTGTTGTATATTCTTTTCGACAATCTGAAACCGATCTAAAAAATTTCAACCTCTTCAAGCTGTTGTATATCATCAATCATAACATCGTGAAGATGATGAGTTGGTTGTTCCCCTTTTTAAACTGTTTGAAAAGATTTTCAGAGTCTTCAAATTGTTGTTCATCCTTTTCAGTCTGCTGATCCACTACTACCGATACTGACATTTCAACAGAACTTTCAAATTATTCCATTTTATCCCTTCTTACAATGTTCTTAGAACATTTCATTTCCTCCTCAATAAAAATTGTTGCTCCCAAATACTTGCAGTATCATTTAATAGTCCTTGTGAAACACTACAAGTACCTAATAATGCAGAACTATTTCCATGCATGCTACACAACAAGGGTCTTTGCACTCAACTGTTTGATCATGATCGTTCTAAAACTGATTTGTTTCCTTTTAGTCATAAACCATGGAAACTGATAAGCTGACAAACCGAGTGCTCATCCTTTAGATCAACGGATTTATCTTTGGAAATGATTTGAAAATTTCCTTCAGGTTCTACCAACTGGGATGAATTAGCAGTTCATAGGAGTATGGTGCTTTCATGCACACTATTATTGGAACACAAAGACTGTTGATCATCTCTAATCTGACTTAGATCTATTAAAAAATTAGACTGTACCTTTTAATGCGCTGCTCCTCTAATTCTTGGGGTATGATCAAACTGAAATTTAGAAGCCCATTGCTCTATGTTTTGTAAAAACTCCAACCTATTGTTTTCTTTAGCTGGTTGTCCCTCCTGAATGATATTATGATCCTCTTTTTCTTGGCCTGGAAGTATGAGTAAAGGAGGAATGGTACTAATCTTAGCCTTAATTGGAAATTCTTTGAATAGAGGCTAGGGTACAAACTCGTTTTTAGGTCAACATCCTGAACGCCAATTTGGACACTTTATTTTGGGTTTAATGTATGATTGTGGGGTAGGAAAAGCAGGAATTGCAGCAACCTGATAATTTAAAATTTGATGAACGAGCTACTTTGGCCGAGAAGGGGAACATATAGGCATTGAATGTTGATAAGGAAGGTAAGTGGGAAAAATATTTTGATAGGGTT
This sequence comes from Taxus wallichiana var. yunnanensis, assembly GCA_018340775.1. Classification (NCBI taxonomy): domain Eukaryota; kingdom Viridiplantae; phylum Streptophyta; class Pinopsida; order Cupressales; family Taxaceae; genus Taxus; species Taxus wallichiana. The sequence continues at coordinate 313,544,121 of CM031239.1, forward strand.
CCATAACTCCGATGCTTATCAATTTTCACTACTAATGATTTCTCGTATAGTTCCTTAACATGACTAAAAATGATTATTTAAGTTCATTAAGCTCAAACTCAAGATCTCTTCACCTTTCACATTCAACATAACCCTCTCGCATAACTTTGATCTTGAACGACATAATGATCATCATATTGACAATCATACTGATTTCCAAGGTTTGGGTCATAAGGATATTCATTCTGATAGGGGTTATGAAACTAGTTTGAAGGGGAAATTGGATGAAAGGGTTGGTTTGGCTTGGTTGATAATACTTGCTGAAAATGAGGGTTCATGGCTCAGTAGAGCCTTATAAAATACCGAAACTATGAAAAAAGTCTACTACTCATAAAACGGTTGATAACGGTGAATAAACAAATCTGATTTTTCTTGAAAAATACCTTAAAAACCTAGCTAAAAATTTGGTGATGTCGTTAAGTGTTGTATTGATGTGAAATCAGATTCACGGATTCACCGATGAGTTCTTGCTTGCATCTTCAATCTTCGAGAATGCATTAATAGTAGTCAGTAGTTATCTCTCGAAAGTGCATCCCTATAGAGAGATGGCTCGCAGTTTTCTAAGCTTGCACAAATTGATCTCTCTCTTTCGTAGATACAAAGGAAACACCTCGGTCGGTGGGTATACCTATTTTGAGGTGAGTCTCCAGGATTAAAAGGTTGGTTCCTTATTGGTGTATCCTAAACTGATTTCTGGGAGTTTGAGAGTAAAAGATGACTGGAAAATAATTAAAACTGAGGTGATACACCAAATTAATATGAGATCTTTGACTAAGTATCTCGCACAAAATCGATTTGGGAAGGATTTTTGATGCACGAACCAATAGTTTTTCTACAGAATATCTAAGGGAAAAACACTTGATTATACTAAGGGAGAATCACAACAGTACTAATAAGTTAACATGCACATTAAAATTAAGCAGAAAGGACTGAATTTGTAGCAAGGTAAGGTAATTTGTCAGGAAATTGCTTCACAAGACTAATGAAAGATACACAAGATTGTAAAATAACTTGGAAAGGAAGAAAATACTTCACACTCAGAGGGCAAAACTAGCAAAATTTGCTTCAGTACTCCTATATCCAAAAGTTCTCCAAAAGTTCTCCTTTGTGTTTTACAAAGGCACACAATATATAGCACAAATAAAAATTCACCCCCTTCCTAAAAATAGCCTAAGGCTTGTACTCGCCCATGCATCCTATTTTTATCCTTCATTTATAAATGAATAAAGGGATAAAAATAGAGAATGCAATTAAAAATAGGCATTTAATAGCCCCGATTACAATGCAGTCAACTGAAGTTGACTGCTTTTACTTTTAAGAAAACAGGGTAAATAATTTGCTAATAATAAGTTTGTTTGTGATAGCAAAAGAAAGAATTTATTCAATGTATTCAATGTGTTCCAAACAAAAAGCAAAGCCAAATATAAAGGTTGTGGGAGGAAGGAGGACAGTTATAATTTTCCATCAACAAATAATGTATTAAACTAAACTAATGCTAACATTCCCCCCCTTAATACATTGTTTCTACATATGTACCCCCTAAACAAATCAAACTTCACCTTGCCGAGAGGCTTGGTGAGAATATCTGCAACTTGAAAATCAGTAGGGACATTACTGGAGCTGAATTTGGTGGTTCAAGAACTATTCACGAATGTAGTGACATTCGACCTCAATATGCTTTATTCGTTCATGAAAAACATGATTCTTCACAAGCTTCAACACACCTTGATTGTCACAGTGAATGATGGGAGGTTTGTCTTCAAGAATCCCTATATCTGTAAGAATGCGACGTAACCAAATCACTTCACACACAGCTCCTCGTGCGACGCGGTATTCAGCCTCAGTGGATGAGAGAGCAACAACAATTTGCTTCTTGCTAATCCAAGAGATAGGTCCATATCTGAGATGAAAAACATACCCTGAAGTGGATTACCTGTCATCAACGGATCCTACATTGTCTGAGTCTGTATATCCCTATAAGAAGAACTGAGTGTTCTTCTTATACTCTAGACCAAAGTCAACTATACCTCAGACATATCTCAACACATGCTTTGTTTCTATCCAATGACATTTCTTTGGCTCCTACATAAATCTGGTGAGATAGCTCACTGCAAAGAAAAGATCTGGCTTGGTATAATTCAAGTAAACGAGACTCTGCATAAGCTTCCTGTAGTGAGTGCCATCTACCTATGGTGAATCCTGGAATCTAGATAATTACAAACCTTTTTCCATAGGTGTGGAAATTGGTTTACAATCTGACATTCCATACTTCTCCAGGAGAGTCTTGGCATATTTCATCTGGGAGATGAAGATATGATTCTTCTTCTGCCATATCTCTAAGCAAAGACAGTAGTGAAGTAGCCCCAAATCTGTCATGTCGAAGGATTTCTTCAGATCATTCTTTACATCATCCACGAGATTTTCAAAACTTCTTGTGATCACAATATCATCTACATACAAAACCAAAATAACAATCTCTATTCCTACCTTCTTGATATACAAATTTGTATCTGAGGGGCTATGAGTGAATCCATGATGTAATAGGTGATCATCAATTTTTATATACCATGCCCTAGGTGCTTGTTTGAGTCCATAAAGTGACTTTATTAGATGACATACCTTGTGTGGTTGATGCTCATCTACAAACCCTTCAGGTTGGGCCATGTATACTTCTTCTTTGAGATCACCGTTCAGAAAAGAACTCTTGACATCCATCTTCTTAAGTTTCCATCCATTTTGTGTTGCCGCTAGGCATGACAACTCTCGATGGTTTTGATCTTCACAAAGGTGCAAAGGTCTCGTCATAGTCAATTTCTTCTTGCTTGAGCATAACCCTTTGTAACAAGTCGTGCTTTGTGTTTGTCGATTGAACCATCTGCCTTATATTTTGTTTTGAAAATCCATTTGCAGCCAATAGATTTCTTACCTGGAGGCAGATCGACAAGTTCCCACATTTGATTTTGAAGTAGGGAATCATATTCAACATTCATAGCCTATTTCCACTGTGGTTGGTCTAATGCCTCATAAACAGTGTCAAGTTCGGTGCTATCAACAACTGAACTCATGAGTGTAAAATTTACCTCATGTTTGGCTTGACTTCATGTTCTGACTCCCGTAGAAGTACCTGGAAGTGAGTTCAGGTGTGCATCCCCAATAGTATTCTGGACCCATTTCGGATGTTGGTGTTGTTGTTGTTGATGTGAAGATGTGTTTTCTAGTGTGCCTAGATCAACGAATAAGTCTCCACTCAGCTCTTCTTCTCTCTGAGAAGAATCATCTTGCCCATCATCTGGATGTGTGAGCAATCTATGTGACGAGGTTGGTACTAGATCTCCATTGTGTGGCAGGGAGTCAAAGGATGACTCATCACACACCACATCTTGACTCTCGTATATTTTCTTCGTCTCAAGGATCCATGAGACGATATGCCTTTGAGGTAGTACTATACCCCAAGAAAAGACATGGCAGTGTCTTTGGATCGATCTTCTTCCTTTTCTTATCTGGAACATGCATATATGCAGTACAACCAAAAACTCTCAAATGATAGATAGAAGGTTTACGACCAGTCCATACCTCTTCCAGTGTCCTGTTCTACAAGATCTTCGTGGGTGCCCAGTTGAGTAGATACACTATTGCTATCTGGATCTGCTTTAAAACCCAAAATTCTCCAACTTGGCGGTGGAGAGCATACAACGAGCCATCTCCATGAAAGTCCTGTTGTGTCGCTCGAAAATCCCATCTGTTGGGGAGTGTAGGGTGCGATCAGATTTTTTGAACACCATGATGCTTTAGGTATGCTAAGAACTTCTTTGATATAAATTCCCCCTCGATCTGAGTGGAGGAGAAGGAGAGGCTTCCCAGACTTCTTGGTGGCTTGCTAAAAGGTTTGGAAATTGTCAAACACCTCACTCTTCTTTCGGAGGAAATATACCCATATTTTCCATGAGTAATCATCAATGATGAGTTGGAAGTATTCAAAACCTTGGAAGCTAGCTGGCAGGGGTCCGCATAGATCGGTGTGTATAACCTGAAGATGCTCAGAATGATAAGAGATCTGTTTGAACGGACCTCTGTGTTGTTTTCCCGCAAGACATCCTCGAGCAAATAGGTAAGGAATGGGAGAGTGGAGGAAGCCCTCTTACCATTTCCTTGGCACTGAGCTGATGCAGAGCCCCGATAGAAAGATGACCATATCGAAAGTGCCATAGTGCAGTGGACTCCATTGTTGAAGCAGAGAGAGCAATGTTAGATGAAGTGACCACATCCAGTGCAAATAGATGGCCCTTCATAAATGCTCGAGCAATAACTAAGTCTCCCTGGGAAATGATGCAGGACTTGACCCCTTTCTGAATAAAGAATTTGACCCGCATTCAATGATTAAGAAGCTAACTCAAAGAAAAGAGATTTGAGGTCAAACCTGGAACATATAGCACCTTCGTGAGTGTACATCTTCGTGTCCCAAGAGGAATGATGACATCACCAATCCCCACTACAATATACTCTTGATTATCTGTGATGGTGATCCATCTCCAGTGGGCTGGTCACTCAGGGTATGGAATAACTTCTTATTTCCAGTCATGTGTTTGTTGGCACCTGAATCAATCAACCAGACACTTTCTGATGGCTACAAAGTCTGCGAGACTAGGAAAATGTCTAGATGAGTTGTGTCTGAACCTCTTCATCGGAGGAGGCATCCTGCTAAGTAGCAATATGACCCTTCTTCCTCTGATTATGAGCACGCCATTGTGATTTCTTGGAATATCCATGGCCAGAAGTGCTCTCTTCACCAGAGTTTCCATACTTGTGACCATTGTAATAATAGTTCGTAGTCATGTGCGTATTCGTGGAGCAAATGTGGCACCATCGATCCACCTTGTTGTTTTGCTGCTTCTGGGGTGGCCACTGAGAAGGTTGTTGCTATGGATGTTGCTTCTGATTTTAGGGGTTGATTTCCCTTTCGAGGCTTGTTGCTATGCTTTTGCCTCGTGATGAGAGCCTTGTCTTTGAAGGCTTCTTGAACATTTTGAATGGCTTCTTCTTGCTAGAGATAATTCACCAGTTTGACAAAACTCACCTCCTATTGAGTGATGGTCAACGTGGTGATCAGTGTCCAAAACCGGGAAGGAAGAGCTCGCAAGGTGAGCGGGACTAGCAACTTGTCATCCACCGTTCACCGAGAGTAGAAAGTTCATGCGTAACTCAGCCACACACCGCAAGAAGGCTTCGACTGATTCACCATCATGCATACTCATCGTGTGAAGCTTTGTCTGAATATGTAGCATCATCGTTAGATTCTTGGCTTCATAGACAGTACACAATGCGGCCCATGCCATAGAGGAAGTGGTTACTTCCCGAATGTGAGCTTGAACCTCATCAGAAAGGCTCAGAGTAATAAGCATTAATTCTTTTGCATCGGCCTTTTCATACTTAGCCAACAAACCAGCATTTGTGGGAGGGGCGTTCGTGCTAGAAACAATCCCCCAAATATCTTCAAACTGAATAATCATCTCGCATCTTGGTTTTCCATGTGGTGAAATTTGGCCCTTTGAGCAACTGGGCATCCGAAAACAAAATGCGAGGTGCAAACATTTCCAAAAACTCAAAATTGTATTTTATTTATTGATTGTTCAAAAATGGTTACAAATGCTTACTGAAGGAACCTATCACAAAGATGGGCTCTATAAGCTCGTGTAGTGAGACATGGACGCTCCTGTGGGTGTTCTACTTTACATTCATCATCTGCATCATAGCCGCACTCCAATTCTTCATGGATTCGGTCGCTTGACAACACACATCGAACCGAAATAGTCGAACAATCCTTGACGCACCAATTCATCAAATAATATGTTGCTTTGGTATTCAACAATTCATTGAGCAAGGAAAATAGATGTCGGTGGTGTCCTCTTGGGCTCTCAGAGGTGACCCAGTGGAAGGGTTGCTCGTAACACTCTCGGCATCGGAAATGTGTGACATGTACGTGCCCTCTTGGCACTCTGCTGGGAAAATCACGCCGAAGGGTTTACACTTGCTCTCAAGGCGTCACATAGCAAAAAAAACAAGAATGCAAAAATTTTCAAATGCCTTGTGCAAATATTGGTATTCAAATGGAAACTTCACGCAACCACTGGTCTATGCTGTCAACGGATAGGAATCCATGAAAAAACCAATAAACTTCAACCCACGTTTTGTATGAAGGGATTGAGATGTTCTTCAACAGCTATACGTCAAACTTCCAATGGACTGGACTTTAATTAGCAGGTCACTATGCAGGAGTTCCACACAAGCTACATACGCTGGCTTCTTACTGTATTTCTAGAGAACATGTGTCCAATGGATGAAATCTCAACAAAATAGTCATATATTCTTCTCTGCTTCCAATGCAGGTTGCTGCACCAAATATATACGCTAATTCTGATGCTCCCAGACATGCCAAATCCACAGATCACTGCTCCAAACACTATATACAAGGAGTATATAACCGCTTTCAAACGCACATGGTATAATTTCACGCCAAAAGCCACACTTCAGCCATGAGCAGCCATACTGGTCGCTCCAAAAACCATGCCAGAAGAAAGAGAACAAGATGCCAAAACTGCTACAAAATAGGTCACATTTATCATGCACAAGCCCTTGAGGGAAAATTGCTCTGATACCAATGATAGCAGAAGAAAGAATTTATTCAATGTGTTCCAAACAAAAAGCAAAGCCAAATATAAAGGCTACGGGAGGAAGGAGGATAGTTATAACTGTCCATCAACAAACAATGTATTAAACTAAACTAATGCTAACAGTTTACAAGACAAGTCTTTCAACTTGTACATGCAAATTTGTCTTCTTGCCTATTCTGTCCACTGATGAAGCATGCAAAAAATTAGCTCTCTGTTCGTGAGTAAAACAAATAATTATAATACCCACAAAACACCCACTGTGGGGACCACTTTGCACTTCACCATATTTTGGCCATCTTTTGATTATTTGAAACATACATTATAATTCGGGTTTCAAAATCAAAACTTAAAATGATAGCTTGGATAACACGTGGATTCCCCCTTCTTTGCTTTTATGGGCCTGCAGGTAAAATTATGGAAATTTTAAGTCCTTTGCGGAATTTCAAACCTACAAGTCAGTTTAGAGTTTTAATTCCATTTGCGGGCCTTTGGGCTTACTTTAACTTTGGAGCTCTTAGTGGGCTTCAGGTCAAGGGCAAATGTAAGAATTTAAACATTTTTTTGTGAGCCCAAAGGAAAAAAATAATTCCAGCCTCCCACCCAAGGGAATTGCAGGCACACGAGACAACTTGGAATTTTAACCACATTTGCAAAAGGTATAAAAGTTTTAAGAAAGCCCGTTGTTCCGCCAATGTTCTATGGAATCGATATTTGACCTTTTCCCTAATTTGACTTTCTCCTCATGTGCTCAGGCTTGCGGGAAATTTTGGAACTTTTAACTTTTGCACTTTTACAGTTTAAAAACAAAAGTGACTCCCGACCTCCATTGTTCTGCCATTGCATTGTTATGCCACGTGTACTTTTGAGGGGTTGTGGGTCTATGGATGAAAGTTTTACAATTCGAAATTTTTGAACTTTGACTAAGTCAACCGCCATTCCATTTGGATGACTTTTGCATCAATTTTGGTGGTCTATTTGTGATCGTCGATCTCTGTACTGATGATTTTCAATCATTGATCTCCAAGGGATAATTTTAGGGTTTTTGACATGTGATAAATGCATTTTAAGGCTCGAACCATGGTTTGCTTCAAACTTGGGGATCGATCCTTGAGCATTGATCTATGTCCTTGTTGATTTTCAATCATTGATCTATTGACCTCATTGAGTTCTGCTAACTCACCACTCAAATTTGCATGGTAAAGGTTGATTTGGTCCTGATAAACATTTCATTTAGATTTTTAGTTTACAAAGTGGAGCCCCTAGCAAAATTTTTCCACGATACCTTTGTTTGAAGCTCCTGCAACTCGATTCAAACTATTTTTTAATGGCCCTTGAGCATCTGTATTTCCCTTAGAACCTTCTGAGAAAATTTTTCGAGAGGTTCCACCATTTTTGAAGTTTTCTTGAGCTCTGTTAGTTCGTCCTTCGTAAGATTTGGTTATTTTGAGCTTTTTGAGAAAACCGTTTTGGGATGTTTGTGAATATTTTTCCACCATTGGTAATTTTAGAGCTCAGCTCCATTTTGTTCCTCTTGATGGTTGCCATTATTGATTTTCGAGCTCGGCTACTTCTTCAAAATGGTCTCTGGATCTGGACTCGGTTCATTATCTTTTGAGCAAGATAGTTCTCTGCCTCTTTCTGAGCAAATGAGCTTCGGGTTTTTTGAGATCGTTACCTTTTCCTTGGCCGCCATTGGAGCTCTTTAGAAACTTTCATGGAGTTTATTGACTTCCTTAGTTCAAGCCCTCTAGCAACTTTGACTTGGGAATGCTAAAAGGGTGAGTTTCTTTCTCTTCGAACATGGAAATTGTTTCATTATCACTGAGTTCTCTTTCTTACTTTGATTTTTGCTACCTATGAATGGGTCTTGTTTATTGGTCGTGATTTGTGTTGTATAACTTTCCAAAGCTGTGTTGAAACACCACTTTTAAAAGGGTTCTGAAACTTTGGATCTTTTCTAAAAGATTTAGCTTCCATTTACACTTTCTCTCAAAACTGAGTTGTGATATATGCAAAATCCTTTGTATTTGACATTCTAGTATTATTATTCTTCACCATAGAGTTCTTCCTCCATCCACATTTGATTTTTCTGACTGGAATTTTTTCCTGCTCAGATCCGCTTATTGACCTCATGTGAGTTTTGCAAGGTTGAATGATGTTGATAAAATCTATAAATGAAGTGGTTGCTTATACATCTCTTTCTTCAGTTCACTTTTGAAATGCCTATTTGTAACCTGTAGTTGCACTTATACTCTTTGATCCCTGTAATAGTTTTCAAGAAATTCTTTACCTATTTTTGATACCATTATCAAGCATAAGCCTTGATTCAGATACTGTAATCTGTTACTTTTACTGCATTTCTTTTATTTCATCTTGATACAGATATTGGAAAGGTTGTGAATGTCCATTTTACATGGTGAAGCCCAGTCAAAATTTTCCCAGAACTCTTCTTTCTTCCCTTTTCAGTTGTATATGATTCTTTCTTCTTGGCTACAACCTGTATCTACACATTTTAAGAAAATAGTTAGAAATAATTAGGCTTTTGGCCTCTCTTGTGTCCATGTTTCTTGTTCTCTTTTCTATTTCGCTTCCTGAGTGAGCTATGCAATCTGATCTTCAAGTACTCTATATCTCCTGTTGCTTAGAGATCCATATGCATGAATTAGGACAGTGTAGGAATATGGATTAACCCTGAGCTCTTTATTGATGATTCCTTATCTTTTACTTTTCAGGTACCATGATTTCAGCTGTGGAGACAAAGATGAAACAAGCTGAAAGAAGATGATCTACACAACAGAGAATATACAAGGCAATGATGGGTTCACTCATACTCCTTTGCTTTCTATTTCATGCATGTGTACCTCTTACTTTAGTAGATGTACCTTACTTTTCAGTCACATCCCACGGCTTGTGTGGGAAACATTTGACTTTCCTTATGAATAAAACATTGAATTTTGTAAATGAGTTGTATATTTCTTTCTGCGTTTCGATGTTTTGTATAGATTGTATTATGAACTAAACAACTCAGTCATATAATTGAATGTCTTAAACATGAAGGAAAGAACATTAATGAGAACTTGTAACATTTGGTAATGAACTCGAATTTCTATAATTTGCACTTATGTTTGCTTTCCCAAAACTCAACACTTCACCTACTCTGTAATTTGGTGTCTTCATCAAAACAACACAACTATCCTTTTGGGCCTTTGTGTTCTTTTGCTGAAGGTATCATGAAATCGCAGACTATGTGATCTGCTACATTTTGTAACATCACACATAGCTGAAGATTTCAATTAATCATTTTTTAATTCAAAAGTAACTAATAACATCATAAATTCCTTAGCTTAGGTATACTTCACCCATGACTTTCATCGTAACGACAAAGTTTCGAGTTGCCCATTTTTGCACAAGTGCCAAAATTGTCAACACTACCCTTCATGGGAAACTTGAATTTGGCCTTAAGGGCCAATTTTGAAGGCTTGTGGGACAAGTTAAACTCGTCCCACACCTATTCAATTGCTATACCAACCCTACCTATGGGTTGGGGGTGTCAAAATTATACCCCATTAGGTGTTTTGTGAAGACAAAAAGGTGAAATGTTTATTGCACTATCTTTCTTGAAATAAATTTTTGTCCTTAGGGGGTGTGGGATTAGATTGTGTGTGCAAGTAAAATGTCATTCCTTCAACCACTTATTAACTGTACTATGGATTATGAGGTTGAGTAGGGTGATGTGGAGTGGAAAGGAAATGAGGTGGCATCCTACTTAGAGCCACATCATCCTCCTCTCTCCCTTTTCTATTTATTGAAGTTCTTTTTCTTGTTTGGGGGTTACTTCATTATTTTGTGCTCTTGCATTTTTGGGAGTTAGAGGACTTTGAAGAGCTTTTTGTATTTTTGGGAGCTTGTTGGTGATTTTTTTGGCTTGTATGAGCTTGGAGATTGACTCTTGGAACAAGCTCTACTATGGAAAGGTAGGAACTTTACCTTGCTTATGTTATGCTTTATTTTGTGTTTATGTGCTTGTGTTGAGTATTGTTTTCTTTGGAATGTTTGTGGGGTGTGGGTAGATCGCCTAAGTTTGGAGTAGGAGGTGACCATGGAGAGATTTCATGTAGGGAGGCATAAGAGTTTACATTTTGTTTGGAGGGATTTTGGGTTGGGTGCCCCACCTTGTACAAGGAATGCTTCCATTTGTTTTTTGTTTTTTTATGGGGAGGCATAAGAGATCAAGGAGGCATATGAGTATGTGGGAGGTATAAGGGGTACTTGAGGGAGGCATAAGAGTATGTAAGGGATTTTAGATATGCATTGGATGCTTTAAGGTGGGCACCCATTCCCATTGGGAGGCATAAGTGGCCTCCCCATAGGTCTTGCTCATTTGGCTTTCATTTTAAGCCTTGTTTTTTTTGTTTTTTTGTCCTTCTTTCTTGTGTTGTTAATTTGAATTTGGTTGAAATGGTTGTGAAATTTTTTTTTTTGTGGAAGCTTGTTGTTGCCATGTGTTGGAATTATCTCCCATCAGAATGTGATTGGGGCTCGAGGGCTAATGGAGAGGATGGCTTCTCCTCTTCATTGGATATCTCAGTTGGGTGGAGAGCGTTGCCTATCCCCCCATTTTTTTGTGAATCAAACAAATCTTGGAGGAGCTATCTTATTGGAGTTGTAAAGCTTGGAGTTTTATTGGAGACCTTGTGAAACTTCCTTTGTGTTGTTCCCACTTAGAGTGGAGGAACTTGTATTAATGTATTTTATTTTGCTTACATTATTGTATTATTTCCCACCTTGAGTGGAAAACTTTGTAATAATTTCATGGAGAAAAGTTGCATTCCAATATTTGTATATTGTATAAGAGAAAGAATCAAAATGGATATATTGTGTAAAATTTTAGTTGGAAGTTGCATTGTAAAAGAAAGAAAGTTACTTTCATTGTGAAGTTGTAATGTTGTAAATGAGAAAGAAGAAATATAGAAGTTGTAGATGTTGAAAATGTATACATAGTAAATTTGAATGGAAAATAAAGTTGTTATAGTTGTTTTGAACATATATATGTTGTAGTAAAAATGGGAACAAGAGAACAAATTTGAAGTTTATTGTTATTGGAAATGTTGATTTCGTAGTAAGAGAATAACAATGTAAAAGTAGATTTAAATTCCTTTTTCCTCGTGGAATTTGAAAGAAGACTAGTTGAACATAGTGGAATGACTTTATAAATTAGATGTGTTTTTATTGGATTAGATCATACTTTAAAAATGAGTAGATTTAACTAAGGAATGAACAAATAGAATTAAATCCCAAAACTGGAACTCTAGATGAACAAAAATGAGCTTAGAATGCATTTTAGCACTTTTTAGTAACTTCTAGTTTTTGTGACATCTTGGATTTTTAGGTTTTGTTTTTCAGAAACAGGACCGCCACCCTGTGCAGAGTGGCAGTCCCATAACCTCTTCTCAGGCTAAGGTGGCGGTCCTAGGACCGCCGATCTACTCTGGGTGGCGGTTCTGTCACTTATGACAGAACTCCTCGGATCCACACATGTGCTAAAATTTTAACTAGTTTATACTAAATTTTAAGTTGTAAAATTTAATTAATAATCACCAGCAAGTAAATAATGAGTAATCCCATGGATTTGAGAAATAAAACATACAAATGGTGAATTAAAAACATTCTTTTCATTTATATTGATGGGGGTAGGGTTTTCCCCAAATAGAGAACCCAAATGCACATAGCTTGAACCAAAACTAGATTGGTAGGGAAAATCCCTCCCAATCCTTGAATGGAAGTAATAACAATAATAAAACTTTAATCTAAACTAATCTAAACTAGATCTCCTTGTAGAATCCTCCATATTTCTTCCTCTTTTGCTCCCATGGCTTCCTCCTCTCCAACCTACAATTTTAGCAAAACAAATAGACCAAATGAGTAGAATAGAATGAAGGAAAGGCTTTATTAAAAATTCATAAGGATTTTTAGGGCTAGTTTGGAACCCTAGGATCTAGTGGCCAAGATTGTTTTGATCTAAGGGTGGAGGATTAACCCTACTTTTGTTTGGTAGAAATGTATTTTAAATGTTTATATTAAATCCTTAAGGGTATGTGTAGATGGGTGAATGGGGCCATTTAATTGCCTTAGAGTGCTAAACCTTTATTAGTTCTTAGCAAGCCTTAGAAGTCAATAAAAAGGACTCTAAGTTAATAGGATAATAAATTTAATAAATTAACATAAGGTTAACCTTTCTAGGATTGAATATTAACTAAAGAGAAGAAAACATTTAACTATGTAAATTAATCTATGGTACCTTCCTAATGTATAATGGATTAATGGACCTTAGAGATAAATTTGAGATTATGTTAACCTTCATATAGGTCTGGTTCTTTAATCGTAAAGTGGATTTTAGTGGTGTTTGTTAGTTATTGTACCCTAGGGGATTAACATCCTTGTAACCTGTTTTAACCTCTTACCTTGATCTTGTAACAAAAAAATATTAGTCGCAATTTTTCGAGATAAGTGTTAGGTGTTAGCGTGTTTTTAGATAGTCATTTTTGTGGGTGTTACAGGTGATTCAACTATATTTTAAAGAAATAGATGAACACTTAAAAATCTAGTACATAGTTGGATGATTATGTTGGGAGGTGGCTTTCAAGAATAACTCTTAAGTTTTACTATTTTTTGTACATTGACATTGGTGATGGAATAATAATTAATTCCAAGTATTACATTTTAAGTGAGATCTTGAAAACATACCTGATCAATGTGTACTTGCAAGTGAAGTTTTTTCTTCAACAATTTACATAACCATTGTTTCTCATATTAATGATTTGCTAGATTTGATTTTTCCCATGTTTCAAGGAAATTATTTTCTTCTTATACACAATTAAGATATTATATAATTTTTCTCAAATTTTATATAGGACTAGTTCCTCACCTCCCTCACCAAAATACCAAAAATAAAATTTGAGCCATATTAATGAAAATAATATTTCTACATAATCCACATATTAGGAAGGAACTCTAGATAAAACATAATAATATTCGTTGTCAAAGCACATGGAAAAATTGTGTAACTAGGAAGGATGAATGACCATGAAATTTACACACCTTAAAAAGTCTAGAATTTTACAAAGGCTATTGATTTTATTTGATCATACACTTCTAGAATTTGAAAAAAATTGGAAAAAGATTTCCCTGCATTATATAACATATCAAGTAAAAATATTCCAAGGGACAACATAATTTTACCATAAAGCGCATAATAAATTTATATAAATAATATATTTAATATATATGAATTATTAGAAAGTACAAGGAATTTTTAGTAGATAGGCCATTCAAACCATGCTTTTCTTCTAACCATTGTCATAATCCTTATTTTTTCCTTTCTAAATTTACATATCTGGATTTGAAAACTAAAGCACTTAGGAAAAGATGCAACTGAATTAACATAAAAATCCAACAAATTTATTATGAGCCTTAAAATTTCATCACGTGTTGTGTTATCATGACTAGAATTGTGTTTCTTGGTTGAGGTTATGTATAATGATGCTCTACTTTAATTCGGTGTAATTTTTCAATAAAAGGTGTACTGTTATTACAATGATTATATGATATAACATGGTTTAAACATTGAAAAGGGGGATGTGAGACATTATATTATTTCTAAAAGATTATGAGGGATATGGACATTTATATTAGAATTGTAATGTTGAAACCTCCATGGTATATACTCAACATTAATCCTCCAACTATTATTATAGGTAAGAGGCTAAGGTTGAATATACTTTTAAATGTTGGGTGGTATATTCTTTCTTTTTTGAATCGATATGTTAAAAATAAATGAAGTTTTCAAGGCATAATAGATATTAATCTAAAATTGTTCATCATTATTATTTATTGACCCTTCTAGTAAGTATTACAGAAAAAAATTTTCATTCCACTTAATCCCATAAAAATTAGTGAAAATGATACAATGGGGGTTTTGAGATTCTATTCCGACACTCTTTACTTTAGGTACAATTTCTTCTCAAGCGAAGGCATAATTAAATGTTGAAAATTTTCCTTCCATCTTGGTTGTTTGGTTATATGTCTACCATGCTACCAATATTCAAAATCAAGCTTTCCATCCCTTCCAAAGGTTTCAAACCAATCTTAGAAATGTAATTAAGAAATTTCTATTTTGGTAATTGTGTGTAGGTGCTCACTCTACTAAATAGAGATATTTAATAAGTGGAACTGAGAAATAATAATAATAATAATAAAAATAAAAATAATAATAGGTGATAAAAATTTGAAATAAAGATTTGAAATCACTTAATTTTCATTACTTAGCATGAAGGTTTTCAAAGAGAAATGATTAAAGTAAAAATATACAACACTAGCATTTTGAATTGCATAATGGAAAAATAATAGAATCTTTTTTGTACTCGCTATTAGAAAGTCCGTTACTTTTTAGATAAGTGTGAAATCTATAATTATTAAGTTTAAAGTATCGTGAGATGATTGAAAATTTGAGTAAGCATACATAAAATTGAACTTTTCTTTCAGACAAAGAAACAAACTCATAGTTTGAGTATCATTCCAAATTATTAAATTCACAATTAATTATTTGGAGAGTAATTGGCTATACGAGATAAATGTTATTTTTCAACGTTCTATTTCCTTTATTCTGATTAAATTTTCTAGACAATTTTTAGCATATAAGTATTAGTATTCTATTTTTCACATACTTCATATAAAGTTAGCAAGGGAATATTTCATGATTTCATAACATTCTTTATTTTTCACTAAAGTTTTAAAAATTGACATTAGAATGATTACTGAAAATAATGTATAACCTACTTGTTTTCATATTTTTAATAACAAATATCCCTATCAAAATATTAAATACCTAATGATTTATTATGCAAAAAAATATACAAAGTACCACATATACTAGAAAGGATAATACATATTTTCATTTAACAAGAAACTAATTTGAAATGTATAATCAATAAAATCCAATGTTACAATGGAATTAATTCTTCACCTTCTCCCACTAGCTTCATTCACTTAAAGTCGGAGGGTAAGAGGTCTAGGATCATTCCAACACAACTTCGTCCCCTTGAGGGAGTAAAGGATTATGTTATAACTATAAAGGTTTCCAACTCTCATAGCTCAAAGATACAAGAATGAATCTCTTGCCAAAAATAATTAGCTCAAAGTTATGTCCATCATCATCACAAAACACATTAGGCAAAAGAAACACATTAAAAATATAAAGGTGTTATTAATGAAATATGAAATGAATTTTACCCTTTCCAATGTCAATCACGTCATCTAATTACAAAATGGACATGAAATCATAATTTGGAATTGGAATTGGAGTCTCTAAATAAAGATACTAATATTCATGGATTTAGTTTAAATAATAAAGATCCACTTACCCATTGACATTAGAGTCTCTAAATAAAGATACTAATATTCATGGATTTATTTTAGATAATAAAGATCCACTTACCCATCGACATTATAATGTAATAAGAATATATATCAATAATTAACACGTGTTTATCAACCTTCCACAATGTTGCTAGTACGTATTCACCTTAGTCCATTTTTATTCAAAAATAAGTTCTAATATATATCCATTCTTAATCCTTATCTCACTTCAAGGATTTTTGGTTTAAATTTTATAATTGGATTTGGTAGGTAGCTTGGGTATATCAAAATTATTAGCGTAACTATTATCTATGTATAAAAATTAGTCTACCCCTGATTTTATTGTTATATCACCATATATGGGTGACATCACAAGTAATTTGATAACCATTAGATTACTTATCAAGCATATAAGGACATTAGAGGATGATATAGTATTTCCTCTTGTCGTAATATGTGAGAATACTAGATCACAAAGGGTTATAATTCATATTGGACTAGTATTAATTATATAGAAATGTCCCAAATTATATAGAGTTATTAGATGGATAATACATGTTACATGGATTACACATAACTCCTGTATTTACATCATCTTGTGCTAAGAATCAATTTAATGTCATTTATACTATCAATGATGTTACATTGTAATATTAGGATATTGAACATTTAAGAAGCAATTGAGTGTCGATAGATTTTACAATTAAAAAACTATACTAGAAAACATTAATTGCATCATCTATTTATAGGATCATACATTATAGAACACACTCTCCACGCTTACAAAAATAATTTATTGATGGATCCATAGTAATGGACCTTAACTACTATCATTATCTTTTACTTTCTTTTTTATATTGTTACATGTATTTATTTGTTTCAACAAGCCAAATAGATTATCACATCCATCACATTTCCCATGATTGGTATAGATTACCTAAAGATGAGATGATTGGGAAGGTGTCATTTGGAGGATACTTATTTGTCAATGAAACTAAACTTCGAGATGTTACATATGATGATAGGAATCATGTGATGGATTTACATATGTCTAGATATAAATTATCATGTGGATATTGGTTTGATGGATATTGATGTGATGATCCTAGATGGTAGGCATAATGATGGTTTATGAATCTGAATAATTAGGAATATATGATGGATTTATATTGGATGATGTGATAGATGTAGGATCATCTATGATCAAAATTATATTATGTGTGATATGATGGATTAGATATAGATTTTATACATGTGATTGTGATGACAATCAGATTAGCTAGAGTATATATGGAAGAGGTAGTTGTCGGTGTTAGGGTGGTGTAAATTTGGATAGAGCGCGACCTTGATAGGGTGACCCGAGATGTGAAAGAGTATGCTTCATCATGGGGAGGAGTGCACCTAGATAAGATTCTTTTGAACTAGATTAGAGGCAAAACACAAAAGGTAACAACACAAAATAATGCACTTGTGACCTTTGACAATGGGTAAGTGCATGAAGTTGGGGGGCCAAAAAGTAGACAAAAACCCAAAAAAAAAAACAAAATGCCTACATGTTCTATTATAATGTGATCGCGTTTTAAATTATTAGGTTTGGGATTTACCAAAGCATAATGCGTACGTGTTATGTCTTCTATAAATAAAAAAGAGGCCCGAGCCTCTATCATTTTATCTCCCTCAAACGCGAGTTTCATAGCTTAACCGTGCCCTCACGTTTTTCATTCATCTAGATCTCATGCTCAAAGGATTGTTTCTGGATCGCCGAGAAGATCTGAATCGATGATGGCACCACGAATAACGAGGTAGGCATAATTATTTTCTCAAAATTGCATTGACATATGATAATTATGGATTTAAATTTGAATTGAATACATTTTTTTATTGTTATAGTTGGAGGTCGAGGGAATCAACCATAACCAAACCCTGCTATTCATGTCATCCCTCCTAACACTCCCACAATTTATCAACATTCCCCTGGGTAGTCAAGAAGATTTAGCAGCCCACATAGTTGAAAACAAAATTGAAATTGAGGATTTAATCAAAATAATGAGGGATTCACAATCTACAAACCCCCACCGCACCTCTCTTACAAACACATTGGAGGCATTACTTGCTCAAGTTGACGGACAATGGGGCAAATTGATCATTAGATAACTCACAAAGAGGGTTATAGGGTTTATTATTGCAAAAAATTGTCATATGTGGATGTAAAGAAAAAA
Organism: Taxus wallichiana var. yunnanensis; assembly: GCA_018340775.1. Taxonomy (NCBI): domain Eukaryota; kingdom Viridiplantae; phylum Streptophyta; class Pinopsida; order Cupressales; family Taxaceae; genus Taxus; species Taxus wallichiana. The sequence goes on from CM031239.1 coordinate 313,562,461, forward strand.
GAAATTACAAAAGACCTCATATGCACCTTATTCACGGACCCCATACTAATTTTCCTGTTCCGTTGTCATGTAAACAATTTCCCATCCATTGGTGCAATAATAATTTGATTAAAAATAATTTTTGGGACCAATGGTGGATGGTGTTTGATTTTCCACCTTGTAATAACAATGAGGTGCCACTATACTTTCTGAGGAAACTCTATTGCGAGTTTATCCTCAACGAGATCCCAAATTATTTTGATTTCTGAGATTTCCATGGCCAAGGAAAAGGATCTGCACAGGATTGACCAGGTGCACAACGTACACCTATTCAGCAGGGTAGATTCCCCACATAGAAGCCCCCTCACCCTAATATTGTACCTTAAGCAAAGAAGGAGATAGTAGAGATTGATACACTCCATGCGCTTGAGGGCTAAATATGACCCTTGTTCGACATACGAGGGGAATTTCTGAGCCAGATGCTCACGGAGGTACACAGATTATTCCCTCAAGTAGTACTAACATGAGGCCACATCTTTGCTCATCATGTGGTAGCATATGTTTGGGGCTCGAGGAGGATGATAATTTCATGCATACTGATTTTGGTGGAGTTGGTGCTAGGGGTGCACACGATAATGTCACTATGTCAGATGTCCTTTTGAGTGATACATTTGGATTACAGTCATCGGCGTCACCTTTGCAGGTATTTGTTATGTTTTATTATGTGTCTTACAAAAATTTTGGAGTACTTGATTTACTTATATATGTTAAATTTTTGAAATGATTGTATTTATACATGTACATGCATTGATATTACAGCGCACGGGAGGTGCATCTTCATCCCGACCACAGGCGATGGGCACCATGCATACACATACATTCACAGAGGTAATTTAGAATGTTAATTATGTAAACTTTTCACATACATGCGAGATATATATATATATATATATATATATATATATATTAGTTTTGAATTTAAATATATGTATGTTCTTGTATGTCCATATAACTCATGTGATACATGTTTGATAAATATGTTGACTTCACTAGACACCCCACCATCTCTGCGACAAGTAGAGAAAGGTGTTTCCACTGCGATTTCATCTGCATAGCAACTCACTGAGGTATTCAAACAACATGTAAGTTTTGTTAAATTTCTCGTGTAATTCATATTATGTTAAATTACATGTTAGTAATGTATTTCATTATAGAATTATTAAATTATGTTAATAATGTCCTTCATTGTGTATATGCAAGAGTTACTCATGACAGTGTGAGCCTTGTTCATCCGATTCATAGGCATGGCGGGGTAAAAACAATAGTTCTATATTGATAAAATTAGTTAAAATATTGTCATTATGTACATACATGTACTTAGTTATATTTTTCTAATTCGATGTTAGATTTTTGATCTTATGTGTATGTAGGGAACTTTAACCCCCTCAAATTTGACTTCGAGGGTACAGACTCCTCCATCTCGTCATCTTCATACCCCTGTTTGTACTCCAGGAGCTCCCGATGACTCATCTGAGCGTGAGATGTAAATTCGACATGATCGACAACTTGTGGTAAGTTTGTGTATTTATGTAAATACTTTCATTCTAACATGGTCTTAAATACATGTTGAAAACATATATAAATTAAGTTTTGACAAAAAAACATTGTTTGCATTTATAGGCTCATCTACAAGCGAGTATTCAATGGAAGAGGACTCTTAGCATGGGCTTGGATGATCCAAATTCATCTCATATATTTCCATCTTCGTCTAAGGGATGGCCTTCTTCGAGAAAGGCCAAGAGAGGGATAAATTTTGATGATTAGGAAATATATATATGTCTTACATGACATTTGTTTGTATGCATGCGTGCATGGCATTGTATGTACGCCTATATGGCATTTGAATTTGATGGTATATGACCTATTTGGGAATTTTTATACTTATTATGCACATTAAAATACTATTTGGAACTTGATATTTTTGTATGAAACCTTACATTTCGAGATTATTTTTGCATGAAACTAATATGATGTGCACTTTACAATATTTAAGACATTATGGATTATTTTTTCATTTTTGGTGATGTACATGTACTAGCATTTTCAATGTATAATATGCATCAAGCTTTAGAAATCAATATTTATATAATGTATGTATATAAAGAGTTACCTAATCTAAGTAATTATTCATTTAATTTATCAATGTGTATATGTTTATTTACCTTACTTGCACTTCTTCTTACTCATGGTCTCTTTATATTGGTTCCTATCTTATCATTTACTTACTACATTCTTCTATGCTTCTTAGTCTTCTCCCCTGTTAAAACACCTAAGAGTCATCACAATTTCATGCCTTTCATCTGTTGATATTTTGAGAATGTCTCTCCATATACATTACTCCAATGCTTAAGAATGTCTCCAGATGCAATGACATTCGATTCGGACACTTAATGATTATTGATTGTCTAATCCTTTTGAATTCGTGCTATTATCTTTAAATCAGAGGCATTTCAAGTTATTTGGAAATCACATCACACCCTTCGCTAGGCTTGATGGCTACCCCTATCCTTTTGAAGGTGCTTTTGAAAGCATCCATGGGTTTATCATAACATAAATTATCAATGAGAGGAAGGTCACTAAGCCATAGGCCAGCTGACTCCCATTTAGAACTAAACAAGAAATATTTACTAGGCGATTGATAACTCCTATGTGTTCTTAGACATTCCCCTATCAAATTCATGCTTAAGACAATCTAAATATTTAGAACTCTTAAGGGACTACGCTCGACGAGGTAGCCCGAAAGCATGGGGAAAGTAGGGAACCAAAAAAATCCTCCATTAGTGTTTACCTAGCCACCCCGACGTGTTGGCGTAGTTGGTTTGGCGCCAAGAGCTTCTGTTTGCAAAGTATTGCGTCCCTGCGACCTTACATTGACTAAGACTACAATATTTTGTGCATTTGGAAAATATAGGATAGTGAGAGAACCGAATGAAGATGGATAAAACCGTGAGAGGATTTTGTAGAGGGCCCCAACATGGAGGTTTTAGATCTAACAAGACCTCTCTAGGTGTCACGGAGTCCAAGAAATCACCCTTCGAAGATATAGCATGTTTTGGTATCGGGGCTCTTAAGGGGCTACGCCCGGATGAGGTAGCCCAAAACCATGGGGAGTGTAGGGAACCAAAAAAATACTCCATTAGAATTTACCTGGCTACCCCAACATGTTAACGTAGTTGGTTCGGTGCCAAGAGCTTTGATTTGCAAAGTATTACGTCCCCAAGACTGACCTTACACTAACTCGGACTACGATTTCATGCGTTTACAAACAATAGGACATCGAGAGATCCCAATGGAGACGGAAAAAATTGTGAGATAATTTTGTAGAGGGCTTCAACGTGGAGGTTTTAGATTTGATGAAACATCTCTAGGTGCCACGGAGTCTGAGAAATCACCCATCGAAGATATAGCATGTTTTGGTCTCAGGGCTCTTAAGAGACTACGCCCAAACAAGGTAGCCTGAAAGCACGGGGAGCATAGGAAACCAAAAAAAATCCTCCACTAGTGTTCACTAGGACATCTGGATGTGTTGGATTAGACGGTTTGGTTCCACGAGCTACCGTTTACGAAATATAGCGTCTCGACCTTTTACACCGACTCAAACCGTAGTATTTCACGTGTTTGCAAACAATATGATAGCGAGAGCATCGAATGGAGATGGAAAAAACCGTGAGAGGATTTCATAGAGGGATTTTACATGGAGGTTTTGGATCCGACGAGCCATGTCTAGGCTGATACGAGTCCGAGAAATCACCCATCGAAGATATAACATGTTTTGGTCTCGGGGCTCTTAAAGAAACTACGCTCGAACGAGGTAGCCTGAAAGCACGAAGAGAATAGGGAACCAAAAAAAATCCTCCACTAGCATTCATCAAGCCATTCGAATGTGTTAGCATAGTTGGTTAGGTGCCAAGAGCTACCGTTTGCAAAGAATTACGTCGACACTTGACCTTGCACCGACTCGGACTTCATTATTTCGTGCTTTTGCAAACAATAAGACAACGAGAGAACCGAATGGAGATGAAAAAAACCCTGAGATTATTTTGTAGAGGGATTTTACATGGAGGTTTTGGATCTGATGAGACATCTCTAGGTGCCATAGAGTCTAAGAAATCACCCGTCGAAGATATAGCATGTTTTGGTCTCACAGCTCTTAAGAGACTACGTCCAAATGAGGTAGCCCAAAGCACGGGGAGCATAGGGAACCAAATAAAATCCTCTAGTAGCATTCACCATGCCATCCAAACGTGTTGGCTCGGATGGTTTGGTCCCACGAGCCATCTTGTTTGCAAAATATAGCGTCGACTGACCTTTACACCGACTCGACTTGGCAGATTTCGTGCGTTTGCAAACAATAAGACAGTGAGAGAACCGAATGGTGATGGAAAAAAGCTGTAAGAGGAATTCATAGAGGGATTTTATATGGAGGTTTTGGATCTGATGAGACATATCTAGGTGCCACGGAGTTCGAAAAATCACCCGTCGAAGATATAGCATGTTTTGGTCTCAGGGCTCTTAAAGAAACTACGCCCGAACGAGGTAGCCCGAAAGCACGGGGAGCATAGGGAACCAAAAAAATCCTCCACTAGCATTCACCAGGTCATCTGGGCATGTTAGCCTAGATGGTTTGGTCCCAAGAGCTTTCGTTTGCAAAGTTTTGTGTTTGGCACCTTACACTGACTCAGACTACATTATTTCACGTATTTACAAACAATAGGACAGCGAGAGAAGCAAATGGAGATGGACAAAACCGCAAGAGGATTTTGTATAGGGCCCTAACATGGAGGTTTTAGATCTAATGAGACATCTCTAGGTGCCACATAGTCCGAGAAATCACCTCGTCGAAGATCTAACGTGTTTTGGTCTCAGGATCTTAAGAGACTACGCCCGAGCGAGGTAGCTCAAAAGCACGAGGAGTGTAGGAAATGAAAAAAATCCTCCAGTAATGTTCACCAGGCCATCCAGATGTGTTCGCTTAGACGGTTTGGTCCCACGAGCTACCATTTACAAAATATAGCGTCGATGACCTTACTTTACACTTACTCGTGCATCGGATTTCACGCATTTGCAAACAATAGGACAGCGAGAGAACCGAATGGAGATGAACAAAAATGTGAGATGATTTCATAGAGAGCCTCAACATTGAGGTCTTGGATTTGATGAGACATCTCTAGGTGCCATAGAGGCTAAGAAATCACACGTCGAAGATATAGCGTGTTTTGGTCTCATGGTTCTTAAGAGACTACGCCCAAACGAGGTAACCTGAAAGCATGGGGAGTGTAGGGAACCAAAAAAAATCCTCCACTAGCATTCACTAGGACATCTGAACATGTTTTCCTAGATGGTTTGGTCCCACGAGCTACCGTTTGCAATATATAGCATCCAGACAATTACATAATCGACTCGGATTGTAGTATTTTATGCATTTACAAACAATAGGACAACAAGAGAACCGAATGGAGATGGAAAAAACTGCGAGAGGATTTTGTAGAGGGATTTGAAATGGAGGTTTTGGATCTAACGAGACATCTCTAGGTGACACGAAGTTTGAGAAATCACCCATCAAAGATATAACGTGTTTTGGTCTCGGGCTCTTTAAGAAACTATGCCCGAATGAGGTAGCCCCAAATCGTGGGGAGTGTAGGGAACCAAAAAAAAGCCTCCACTAGCATTCATAATGCCATCTAGACATTTTCGGCTCGAGTTTGGTTTTGTCCCACGAGCTACAAGCTTGCAAAATATAGCATCTCGACAACCTTACACCGACTCGGTCAGTAGTATTTCACACGTTTGCAAACAATAGGACAACGAGAGAACCAAATGGAGATGGACAAAATGTAAGAGTAATAAGTAGAGGGATTTGACATGGAATTTTTGAATCTGACGAGACATCTCTAGGTGCCATGGAATGCGAGAAAACACACATCGAAGATATAGCATGTTTTGGTGTCGGTCTCTTAAAGAAACTACGCCAGGAACGAGGTATCCTGAAAGCACGGGGAGTGTAGGGAACCAAATAAAGCCCCCACTAGTGTTCACTAGGCCATCTAGATGTGTTGGCCTAGATGGTTTGGTCCCAAGAGCTTCCGTTTGCAAAGTATTGCGTCGACAGACCTTACATTGACTTAGATTGTAGTATTTCACGTGTTTACAAACAATAGCACGATAAGAGATCTGAATGGAGATGGAAATAACCGTGAGAGAATTTTGTAGAGGGCCCCAACATGGAGGTTTTGGATCTAACGAGACGTCTGTAGGTGCCATGGAGTCCAAGAAATCACCTGTCGAAGATATAACATGTTTTGGTCTCAAGGCTCTTAAGGGACTACGCCCGGACGAGGTAGTCCGAAAGCATGAGGAGTGTAGGGAACAAAAATAAAGCCTCCACTAGCATTTACAGCCACCCCAACGTGTTGGCATAGACTATGAACTTAGTTTTGTTGGGGAGACCACCAATGTTCCAACTGTTCATTTTGAAAGAATGAATATCTTCAATCAAACAGAGAATGAAGAGCCTGAAAGGAATCAAAGTTACCAAGTTAATATAAATCCCATAAAAATATGTCATATGTGGCGACCTACCTCAAGCCATAAATTTCCTATCATGACCACAACAACCAAAAATTCATCCTCCCTCTACTTTTCTACTTCTACAGCTATCAAATACATAAATATACCTAGTACGGTACATACATACCATAGTCACAAGCATGATTCCAAGAAACATGTATCCAAGCCTTTTTTTTCTAAATTGAGTTGGTGAGGCTCATAGCTTAATCACACACATCATTTTTTTACATTCGTCTAGGTTACTACTCCAAGGATAAAGGAGTATTTCCTTTCATCTCCCATTTCTACGACATATATCAAGATAACTCTATAATTTATACAGTCTCAACTGCTCATGTTGTTCATATTTGCAACAACTTTCATTGAACAACTACGAAATCTAACCTAAATTATCGAGTAATAGATTCAATCAGCATTCTATTTCTCACATATCAAATTAATTTCTTCCTTCAAAAAATAAACTATGGGTGAATTCTCAATCAAAAAATAAAGTATAATTCTAAATGAGTTTGAGGCTCAATTATCAATACTTCATTGCAGTTTTTCTTGCCAGTTTGCTACTTTTGGAACTACCTAGTTTGATTTATGAAGTTAAAGCAAATTGGGATTAATAAAAATAATCAACTTGGCATGTTGCCCTTAAGAATATCCATGATTCTATCGACAACATCACATAGATCTTCCATTCTAGTTAAGTTATGATCCTTCCACGCTTCCCATTTTTCCTTTTCTTCTGCTCTTATCTTCTCTTTAAGTTCTTCCAAATGTTTTTGGGTAATCAGAATTGACTCTTTATGACTTTTAGGAGGCATTTCTTCTTGATTCATAGTGACATCTTCACCTAATCATTTTTCTTCACGATGTTCATTGTTATCTAAAGTTCCGGACTAAAAATTTATATGCCTTCGACTTCTTTTTGGGCACAACCAACCTTTTATAATGTCCAAAAAAATTAGGCTCTTCATTCATTGTTTAATTGAAGATATTCATTCTTTCAAAATGAACAGTTGGAACATTGGTGGTCTCCCCAACAAAACTAAGTTCATAGTCTATGCCAACACATCGGGGTGGCCAGGTAAATGCTAGGGGAGGCTTTGTTTTGGTTCCCTACACTCCCCATGCATCCGAGCTACCTCGTACGGTCATAGTCTCTTAAGATCCCCGAGACCAAAACACGTTATATCTTTGACAGTGATTTGTCGAGACTCCATGGCACCTATAGATGTCTCATCAAATCTGAAACCTCCATGTCAAGGCCCTCTAAAAATCCTCTCATGCTTTTATCCATCTTCATTTGGTTCTCTTCTTTGTCCTATTGTTTGCAAACGCGTGAAATACTACAGTTTGAGTCGGTGTAAAGGCTGCAGACATAATACTTTGCAAACCAAAGCTCTTGGTTCCAAACTAACTACACTAACATGTCACGGTGGCCAGTAAACACTAGTGGAAGATTTTTTTGGTTCCCTACACTCCCCATGCCTTCGGGCTACCTCGTCCCTGGCATAGTGCCTTAAGAGCCCTAAGATCAAAACATGTTATATCTTCGACGAGTGATTTCTTAGACTTCGTGGCACTTAGGGACATCTCGTTAGATCCAAAACCTCCATGTCGGGGCCCTCTACGAAAACCTCTCACAGTTTTATCCATCTCCATTTGGTTCTTTCGTTGTCCTATTGTTTGAAAACGCATACGAAATATTTCGATCGAGTTAGTGTAAGGCTACCAAACACAATACTTTGCAAACAAAAGCTCTTTATGCCAAACCAACTATGCCAACACATTGGGGTAGCTAGGTAAACGCTATATAGGCTTTTTTTGGGTTCTCTACACTCCCCATATTTTTAGGCTACCTCATTCGGGCGTAGTCCCTTAAGAGCCCTCAAACCAAAACACGCTATAGCTTTGACGGGTGTTGTCTCGGACTCAGTAGCACCTAGAGACCTCTCATCAGATCTAAAACATTCACGTTGAGTCCCTCTATGAAATCCTCTCGTGGTTTTGTCCATCTCCATTTGGTTCTCTCGTTGTCCTATTGTTTACAAACGCGTGAAATACTTTGTAACTGAGTCAATGTATGGTTGTCCATTACCAATCACCTAAATAATATAGGTGGTTCATATAATATAGTTGGTGAAATGAGAATTTTAATAATATATTTTTATAATATAGGTGGTGAAATGAGAATTTTTGTTTGTTGTTCCTTTCTAATATTTAATTTCTCTTAGCACCACTAACCTACATAAACATGTTAGTAAGTAATTAAATAGAATTTTAAATCATACATAATTTAAACAAAATCATTTAAGTAAATATTTAAATTAAATTCATAAAGAACATACCTTTGTAAATTTAATCCAATGAACCTCAAGGATCAACTCTACTCTTGACAGTAGCAAGAATTGCTTCATGATCTGATTCACGAACCTTCCACAAATTCTTATTTAATGGCTGACCTCGATATTTGATCAATTTAATATTGTTTGCAAGGAAAAATGTGAATAGTGAAGTATCTTTCAATGTACTTCATAGTCTTCAAACAACCAAATGTTTGATTTTTTGATAGGATATCGTCAAGCCAAGTTCCAAAGACTACCACTCGACCCGGTGGGATACTCAAGGTCTTCACCATCAATGACTAAGGAAGTCATTTTTTCCCCTACACAAGGAGACAAGAAGTAGTATGTTCCCTCTTCGTTAAATTTCGTCATGCAATAATTGCAAAAACGTGCCCTATGTATCACAAAGTAAAATTGTTCAATCAAAGTTAAAATACATTAAGAGTTGACCATTTAATAATTTATAAAACTAAAACATAGCATGTACATATATGTATATACCTTGTTGCACTAAATCGAGACTTGGTTAGAGTCAAGTGATGTTGTCATTTGATGTGAAGACACTGCAAGTTGTAATGCTCGTGGAACTTGATGTGTGTCGAGTCGAATTAGAGGTCTACAAGTCCATTCATCCACCCAATGTTGTGACTCACATTCATTCCACACAAAATTAATGCATGATATACAAAAACATGCCATGCACCTAGTATAAATAGTCCAAGCATTCACATCTGAACTACAGAATGAGTGCATATCACTTGATCCTACAACTGTCATACAATTTTCAAAGTTTTCCAAATGTTGTTCCTCTATCAACCAAAAATATCTACAAACTATTGATCTCTCTTGAGATTCATAGCCCATATTCTTGACACACTAATCAACAATGTTTTTTGCATCTGTAAATTTAACACCATCCTTGAACTTTAACTCTTCTCTTGCAAGTGCTCTTTTCACACATGCTCCTGCACTATCATGCTCTCCTTTTCCATGCCATGCCTCAGTAAAAATCCAGATATGTTGTACATTTATTTCTTTTGCATCCTACTTAGCCAATAAAATATCCATGCATTCTTGAATTTTGATGTGCAGTTGTCCGACCAAATGTAATGTTGATCGAAACTAATGTTCCTCTCATTCAAGTTTGTATAAAACACTGAAACACTCTTGTACATATTCTGCAGTAGAATGTGCCCGATCATCACCGATGTATAAATGACACTCTCTTAATATTTTTGATCTTGCTCAGTACTTTTTGGAGAGTGCATGAATGCTTATAAAGCATGAAAATAACAACTTGCACTTTGAGTTATAATATTGAGACTAAACCTCCATTTGTCGCTGCAATGTATAATTCTCTCAGAAGTCAACTACTCAAACAATAGTACCAAGTGGGAATGTGTCCTTGTTTAATTTGAATTATTCATCCAACCATTGAACTCTATGTGTGTGCTTTGCATACTCATAAAAAAATTCTCTTAATTTGACCATATATTATGATACATGTAAGTGTTTTGTAACAAGCTCACACCTCTTAGATTCTTTTCCATATTTTAATTAATATGCCATTGATTTATATTTGGTGAAATCAACCAATTATTTTCCTATTGAATCTGTACTCTCCTCATGGATACAACTTTTCAGATTTGGCAAGCCACCACATACATTGCATGTTCCATCCAAACATGCTTTGTTATAAAAAAATGTCTAGTTGATTTTTCACAAAATATTGTCAAAATAAATTCCCTTGAAGATTTTGGTGGGACATTTAATCCACACTCCTGCAACATGATGTTAGTATGTAAAACATGACGTATTTGACAAAAAAACATCATAATGCATTGAAAATTCAACATGATGCCTGCAATAACAAGTGGTACGTGAGTGATTGATTTTCACATAAAAGGCTATTCTCATTTCAAAGAATCTTTGGCTAATGTTAATTTGTGGATTTTCATTCTTAAACTTAGAGAACAATTGTGTTTGAGTCATAGCTAAGAATTTTTTTGCACACGATTCACGATTACGAGAACGTATTCTTCTTTTTATTGTATCTCTTCTATTCGGTGACACCCGTGTGTTCTCATTCCAAAATTTTACAATCAATTCTTTTAGAATATCAAATGTATTCTTGTCTTTTCATGGAAGTCTACTAGAGAAATCCCAATAGTCAATGTTATTGACTGACTCAAGATGTTTACGTCTCTCTATTGCTTTCATTAGTGTTTTTTTGTTTAGCTTCAAAACACTTCTTGTTTTTCTAATCAAGCATTTATTAACTATTTTATCACTTACTATACAATCGTAAGTGCACGCCATGTATCATTACTATCTTTGGTGCATTTTTACCACCTACGGTTTGGTAGGCTTTATGTATGATTTCAACAATTGATGCATTTTGATCAACAACATTAGATGTTCTTAACCCTGGGGTCTTCATTATAGGTCTCGTCTTAATTAATTTCATCAATGTAACTAATAATTGACATCTTTGTGTGTCATTTAAATTCTCAAAGTAATTATCCCAAATTCCACTAGCTTTGCTTCTCGTATTTCTTTTCGGACATTTTGTTAGGCATTGGTTTTATAATGGTTTCATCAATTTCAATTAAGTGAATTAGTTTTCTTCTTGTGAAAATGGAAGGAGGTGTTCTTAGAGGTGAAGATTCATTTACAAGGTTACTTTCTTCATTCGGTGTTTTCATACAAATTTCGGGGTTAACATTTAGATTCTTAGGTAAGGGTTTAACAATTGGATTCATATCAAGTTCTTCATCCATACCAACATTATCATTCAATTCAAAATCATTATTCATTGAAAAATCATTATTCTCTACATTTTCATTATGTATTGCATCCCCATTTTCTAATAAATTATCTACATTTGATATAATAGGTGTACCTTGCCTTACCACGAAGTTTTTACATTCTCTTCAATTTATTTATTCTCTTCTCTTCTAATTGCTTCGGTGTCTTGTTCTTGACTTTCCTCTTTTCTTAGCTTGAATTTTATCACCCATGATTAGAAAAAATCAACTAGTGGGGTAGGGTAAAAAATGAACTACTAAAAAATCGTGCAAGAATGTAGAGAAAATTGCAAACCAAATAGAATGTAGGAAAAATTCCCGTGAAAGAGATGAAAGGGATGTTGGCACAATATATAAAAAAATAATAACACGTACACGTTATGATTTTTACCTTTTCCAACACATGCCTCAAGGCTTGGGATCCGTTTTGATCCCCAAGCCTGAGGCATGGACCTACACAAACACAACAAACCATGTGTTTTTCCAGAAAATACAAAAATCCAACTTTCGCCATGATAAATCAACATCAAATGATTGATTTGTTTTAAAAAATTATACCACAACATAAAGTAGAGTTTCTTCTTTGTATAAATATTATTTTTCAATTTTTCTAACAAATACAAGGTTTCCATATTATTTATTTTCTTAACTATGCCTTTTTATAGCTATTTTTTGAAGTTTAAACATGTCTATCTTTTGTCGTGTATCTTTTTTTTACTCATCGAAATTAAATAAAAGTTTTTAGGCACAAATTAGGTGTAATTCTTGTTAGCACAACATATTACATTAGTTGGTTAGACGGTTTCTGTAACCATTTTTGCAGCAAAGAATCTGTATTTCTTTATTTATATCCTTCTCTTCGTTGTTTTATAGATATGAATAAAAGAAAAAATCTTTTAATGTTCTGTAAACATTGGTATCAGAGCACAAAGTGATTGGATGGCATGGGAGGAGGCACCTGAAATCTCTTGCTCACCAACTCGGCCAAGAAACCTGCGTGGAGTTTGTGTGAGCCATGTGGGCAGAAGCGTGGGAGGAGGTGAAGTGCCAAAGCGCTGCTAATAGCTAATAGTTAGTGAGTTTGAGGAGACATTCACCAAGAAGGAAGTGTCTGAGCGTCTAAGCAGGCTACCTAGAAACTGTGCACCTTCAACCGCATATTCAAACTTGTCATGGCGAGCCAAATACCTTTGTTTTTGCTAGATTATGAACAATCAGCTTTTCTTCATCTGTCGAAATTTTTCTCTGTGCTAGCTTGGCTTTCGGAGGGATGTAGAGAGGATAAGGGGAGGCTCATCGAAAAGAATGTTGTGAAAGATAAGACCATGCCTTTGCCAACAGAAAAGGGTGTCAAGAAAGTAGACAATGGAGAAGTGTGGAACATATGGCGAACATATGACAGAGAGTCCTGACTGGTAATTTACTTTCTACTTCACCATTTTTCATTTCTTTAGTAGTTATTATGGACATTCACTTGGAAAAATACTCGGGGTTAAACTTTCATACATGGAAGGTGAAGATCCAAATGCAACTTATGCATAAAAACTTATGGGGTATAGTAGATGGGAAAGAGAAAACACCCACAGACGCCGCCAAATTAGCAAAATGGCAGTGCAGAGATGATAAAGCAAAAGCCATTATTGGCCTTGCTCTCTCAATTCTGAACTCCATCATGTTGATCTCAATAAATCTTCCAAGGACATGTGGGATAATTTAAATCAATTATTTGGAGCAAAAGCAGTGAACGCAAAGTTTTCCCTAAAACTTCAGTTATATAGATTCAAAATGGAAGAAAGCATTTCTATGTCTAGCCACATTAATAATCTTTGGTCTCTGCTCCGACAACTAGCAAAACTCAAAGCTATGATAGAAGATGAGGATGCCAAAGCTATCTTATTAAACAGTCTATCTTCCAAATACAACATGTAATGCCTCTTACGTTAATAATGAAAAATAAATAATAAATAAAATAAGTAAATAAAATAAAATAATTAAAGATAATAAAAAAGGGGGCTCGTGTTTCTTTTGGGGCGAGTTAGGGTTTTGGCAGTTTTTTGGAGTCGCATATGCTTTGGGGGTGCAACACCTGCACACAAAAAAATGATGAGTTTGTTGAAACGGCCTTGGAAATTTCATGCAAATGCTTTGATCCGCGTCAAGCCAGACTTCACAACCGTCCAGCATCTCCCAGGCCGCGCCACACCCCCCCTGCGTGGAAAAAAAATGAGCTTTGGAGAGAGGTATTTTGGTCAGATGTTGTTGCAGACGCCAAAAGCCTTGGGGATAGAGTTTGGATGCCCCATCAAAGCAAATGGAGGAGGTTTTTTGTTCGTTTTAGCTGGTCACGTGGCCAACATTCTTCCAGCCCACGCCCAGGCCTGCGTGGGCTCCCATCGAAGTCAAAAACGTAGAAGAACTTTGCCAGATGTCGCTGTTGCAAGTGCCCTAGTCGATTCATTTGTAAAAACGTGGAAGCATTTTATCTGGTCGTCTAAATGCGTGAAAGAAATCAAGTTCCATGGACTACAATGATTTCGGGTTATGCACAAAATGGTTTTGTTGAAACTGCATTGGAACATTCCAAGCAAAATACAGTTGGCAGGTTTGAAACCACACCCCACAACCTTTGCCAGCATTCTCACTGCCTGTGCCAAAATAGATCTCTTGAAACAGAGTATGGACGTCCATCAAAGCTTTGTGGAGAAGGGTTTTCTTTTGTGTGTTTTAGTTGCAAGTGCCCTGACCAGATACATATGCAAAATGTGGAGGCATGCGAGCTGTTCGATAATGCCTGAAAGGAATGTGGTTTAGGGGCTGCAATGATTGCAGGATGTGAAAAAAATAAAAAAATAAAATGAGTTTGTTGAAAAGGCCTTGGAAACTTTCAAGCAAATGCAATTGGTACGTGTAAAGCCAGACTCCACAACCTCATCCTGGCATCCTCGCAGCCTCTGTCAAAATGGGAGCTCTAGAGCAGGCCTCGGACAACCATCAAGGCATAATGTTAGAGGATTTTTAGTTGCATTTGCGCTAGTAGACAAGTATGCAAATGGCGGAAACTTATACAAGGCAAGTCAACTGTTTGACAAAACGCCTCAAAGAAATGTTGTCTCATGGAATGCCAGGATTACAAGTTATGCACTTAATGGATCTGTTCAAAAGGTTTTAGAAATGCTCAAGCAACTACTTCTCTGTTGGAAAACTTCAAGTGATCGGGAAGTTGGTGTGACGTGGTGGAGCTGAGGATGCTCGTGAACCGGTTGGCGAAGTGCCCGAGCAAGATGACTGAACCCAAGCCTGCGGCTTCGACCGACTCGTTCCCCAGGCATGGTCCTTCTTCCCTTACCTCTCATAATTCTCGTGTTTTAGTTCTCTTTTGCAATTAAATAGAATTTTAAATCATTAGGACTTTTAATATAGTTAAATGTCCCTTCAACTCATTGCAAAACAATATAGTGTCGTGTCGCAACTCTCGAAGCCATTATAACTCACCTACTTTAAACCACGAACTATCACCCTCGCTTCGAGATGATCTAGAAAACTCTTACTCCTTTGATCGCTTCAATATCATTTTATCGACCAGACAAATTTTACTCTCCATTGATTAAGTTGACCTTCTTCCCGCTTAAAATAGTTAAAATTTGCAATTTTCGAGACTCACTAAGTACCCTTCGCAACTCTGGAAACGAGATGTGAAGTTTCATTCGGGTACCTTGGTATACGAGGAGTCACCTTGATTGTTGGTTTGACTCGAAACGATCATATGAAATCCTTCCGACGCCCTTATAGGAGCCTGTAACACTAGACTACAGACTACAACAGAGAATGTTGTTAAAACTAGAAAGTTGGCTTTCGTTTTGGATCACCATTTGAAACCCTGAAAGAGAAATCACTTCCCGTCTTCACAAACCTCTAGCGATTATACTAGACAAATGCATAGAACATTCAATATAGGAAAGAGAAATTTTCAGGATAGTTTGGTGAAGCCATTTTGTAGGCCTTCTGGTCACGGTTTGACGAGATCAAACCGGTCCAGCTCGTTGTCGCTCCGGAAAACTTGTCGCCATTTGAAAATGGTTTACTAGTTCTCAGCCCCGTCGATTCTGATGAACTCTCCTTATGTAGGGGAACTAGTCAAAGATGTCTCGTTGTGTGCTTCCCCTTCGAACGTCAGTTATGGACGTGGGTTTCGGCCCTCGAGTTAACTTTTGTCATTTTACAACCGGGTGAACTACGACCAGTGGTCCCGGAAAACTAACCGCCAAACGCAAACCGTGCTCTCCTTTTCAATTCCGTCAGTTGCAATGAGCTCTTGGTATATCTGGGGACATGTAGAAAGTTATTCGTGACGTGCGTGCTCATCGAAAGATAACCTTTGGAAGCAGTTTCTTAGCCTCCGAGCCCATTTTGTACACTTTGCAGCTAGTGAGAAAATGTAAAAGTAGAAAGCTGCGGACCCTCGTAGGGTTGTCAAATCACCCTGGAAACTTTTAACACACGTGAATAATTGTTTAAAACACTATAATGAAACTTGTTGTGTGTATTGGAACTTTAGACAAAATGATATTTTCTCTCTCTTCCTTTCTCTCTCTCTCTTTTGAGTTTATAAAATGAAGAAAAATGAAATGCAATGATTACATGTTTCTAGACCTTTTTTTTTATTTTGATTGCATATTGTAATTATTGTCAGATGTAAATGGGAACTGAAAAATGATAATTATGATTGTTTTAGGGTGGATGCCATGCCAACGATTTATCGCTGATATCATGCTCACGTGGGTTTTGCAGGATGGAAGTTCGACAACGAAAAAGGTGATGTGTAATTTAATTATTATTATTGTAATTTTTTTATAGGTCATTGTAAAATGAATAACTGTCTAATGCAGTCTCTTGTTACCGAAAAGTTATAAATGAAATTTGTTAATATGCATGATATGCCAGTTTTAGGGATACTTAGGGAATGTGCATCTAATCACCGGTTTACTTTGTTTCTTAGTTGTGTATGGCAAAAAGTGTTTGATTTATACATAGTAAATTGAAATTGAAGTTAATATATTGTAGTACTTTTTCAGCAGTCAATGAACGATTAAATTAATCATTGGGTTATCTTCTTACCTTGCAAACGTAATAAAGAGTTGTAATGGGAACACTTTGAACCCTAATAAAATATTCATGTTTAACTTTCTGCATGTGTGATTCTTTTTACCTTATAAGAAATTTAAAAGCAGTGAGAGAACGAACTTAACCTTTTCACCCGATGGAGCACCTTGGTTTAGGCAAATAAGATCCCAAGAAGAGGGGTTTATCGTCTTAATAGGTACGTTTAGTGACATCAACATAAACTAGACACATAGGAGCAACACAATCAAATAAATCTTCTACATCGAATGAATTTCTTGTGAGATCCAGATGACATCTTGTAGCTAGTGAAATAGTGGTTCTATCGAGTTAAAATTTTGCCTATGAATAGATCCTCCTAGCTATAGGTGCCATCTTTGGCTAGTGACAATAGAGTGCTTTGATCTCTTACGGAGGGTTTATAGGGTGAATATGTTTAAAACCTTAATCTAATCTTTAAGAGAGCGTAAAGCCCTAAGTGAAAAATTGGAATGGGACTAAACCCTAGTTGACTAGGATGTTCACTTGTGGTTAGAAAACCATAATCTAACTCCTTGCATACGAAATTGTGTTGAAAGATGTTGTTTTTAGAGAACCTTAGAAACTGCATTCTTGTCTCATAATCCCTTGTTATGTCATTCTATGGCATTAAGGAATAAAGAATATTCCTTATGCGGAAACATGCTATGCAAGGATATGAGATCTTCGTGAACATAGATCATTTATGGTTATGTGTAGTTTCAATGCTCCTAGCCTTGTACTTCTTTGTGATGTCAGACAAGTGCTGTCGTAACTCTTTTGTTTTAAGACGATGCTAAGAACGAGACCTTAGTGTGATATAAGAGCATATCATATAATGCTGCACACGAGATTGGAGATTAGGATTAAGGTCAATTTTGGAGTCCTTATAACTTAAATAAACTTTATCATGCGTTGCAAAGAATATAAGTTACCTTGGTGCGACCAAACTTTGAGAAAACAAAAGGTATATACATATACACACATATATATAAATCTTATAGGAATTCAATAAGTTTTCAAATTATAATAACAATGGTAGAGAAATAAATTCAGTGTGAATCGAGAAACATTTTGGTGCAAAGCTGCCCTGTATCTATTATCTCCGTCAAATCCTTTCATTGCGTTTTGGACATCAAGTCACTTTCGCTTGAGTTGTAAGGGTAAAACTGTAGACATCAAATAAATGTTGGAGAAGAATATTTTTACATAATAATAGGATAATTAAGTACTTTGTATGCAATTTGATTTATGCCAAATATGTATGTCAGTTATGGAAATTTATATAAAGTATAAGAAGCCAACTTGAGAAGGTCGAATTGTATTTTTCAACCGTGGAATAAACTTAAGAAAATTTGGGTGGACAAACGAGAAAACTTATCCTTGCTCGTAATGTCCTTAGAATGTTAACTTTAACCAAAAATACATTTAAGGAAATGATGTGTTGTGGGTTCGCCGTTCTTGAAGCCATGTTGTTTGTGGTTGGGTCTTTACTAGTGACCTTCCATTGGGAAAAGTGTAGCGTCCGCATTCCTATGTCACTGCGTATGTGTCTATGTGAGTCGATGACTTATGTGATTGTCGCATGTGTGTCGAGTTTTGTACTTGGAGCCCTTACTGTGTTGTGTGTAGTGAGCAATGTAAGTCAAAAAAAAAATTATCCTGGTATTTTTCTGTTGTATTTGGGTGCGTAAAATGTGGGCACTACACAACAATGTTGTTTTTACTCTCAGTCAAATTCACTCTAAATCTTTAGATGACATGATCATGGATCTTCTTGCAAATGAAAAATGCATAACGATGCTGCAGAAGGTGATACTCAACAAGTAAGTGCACTTTATTCCACAAACAGAAAATTTCACAGGTGATCAGATAAAAAAAACAAGGGCCTAAACAAGAGATTGAATGCCACTATTGTCAGAAGAAAGGTCATACAATGTGGAACTGTCATAGTCGAGCAAGATATGTTCTATAAGGAAATATAAAACACAATGGAGCTAATACTGCTCATATAGAAGATCCACAAGATTCTGATGAGAGTGAGGAAGCTGTTGATGAGATTGGCTTCACATCATCTCTAGTAATCGTAAGCGAGAAACGAAGGAGGACAAGACAACAGAGGTATCGGAGGAAATCCAACGACCTCTTGCAAGCCACAAGCGACAAGGCCGCTAGATATTGTGGCAAATAAGGTATTGAGGACCAAATTCCTCAATTTTTGGTTTGTGTTTATTTCAGTTTCTATTTTGTTCCGTGTTCTGTTGTTTTGTGATCGGATGCTGAAAATGGATTATTCTAGAGCATAGTTGTTTGCCAATGGTTCTTCATTTTGAATTGATCCTCTGAGTGCCATGCTTTGAAAATAAGATGGTTCACTTGTGAATACATTCACTTGCAACATGAACCATGTGCAACAAGGTCTAAGTGGCGAGATCCAGTCGATAGCATGTTTCTTGATGTAGTTTCTTTCTCAGTATTCATATTTCACATTATGGGCGAAAATGACTTAGTCAAGGGCAACATCCAGTGGCAGTGATTTGTTTCCTTTATTGTTGAAGATTGGCTAAATGACAATTGACATCAGTGGCTACAACTAAGAACATGATTGCTATGATTCTTAGAAGTGAATGTGGAATATTTGTCAGTATTGTTTGTTGTTTTCCTATGTTGTTTGGTTGTTCAATAAAGTGCAGATGGTGCATAGTTTCCTGTTTGGGACCTCCAAACTGAAGAGCATCATGGGGAGTAGAAAATCACTGAAAGTAACACATGGTACTCGCACTAGGTTCATGGTAAACCTATAAAACCACCAAGGTAAAATCCTCTTGGTTCGTGGTCAGCCTGTAAAACCACCAAGGTATCATCCTCTTGGTTCATGGTAAACCTATAAAACCACCGAGGTGAACAGTCAGAAAGTGCTCCTGTCCCTCTAGGTTTATGGTCAACCTTAGAAAAACCATGTGTATTGAGACCATGTAGGCACATGCTCATGTGAAGACCCTCTTCTGATGTTCGCATTAAGGGGGACATCCAAAGATCGGAAATGTATATTTGTATGAACAATGTAATAAGGGGGGGAATGTTAGCATAACATATTACATTGGTTGGTTAGATGGTTTCTGTAACTGTTTCTGCAACAACTGTATTTATTTATTTATATCCTTCTCTTCACTGTTTTATAGATATGAATAAAAGACAAAATCTTTTAATGTTCTCAGAAACAATTCTATACATATTAAAAAAACTAATTTTTGATATTTTTTGAGGTAGTTAGGGGGTACGGTGGAGCTCTGTTATTTTTAAAAACGTAAAATTTTTGTACTATAAAAATCATTAAAAAAATAATCGGTAAAAAAATCTAAAAACATTTCTAACA
Source organism: Taxus wallichiana var. yunnanensis (assembly GCA_018340775.1). Taxonomy (NCBI): domain Eukaryota; kingdom Viridiplantae; phylum Streptophyta; class Pinopsida; order Cupressales; family Taxaceae; genus Taxus; species Taxus wallichiana. The sequence goes on from CM031239.1 coordinate 313,582,722, forward strand.
CAAACTAGATGCTCCTATCTATCTATATTTATACCAAAGGGTTTTCAAAAATACTAAATGATGCTCAAAAAATGGTGGTGGGCACAAAAGTCACTCTATTATGTTTTTAAAAATTTTAGGAGAACCTGTTGGTATTTTAGTTATTTGAACCACTTAAACTTATCTGTTTTCAATAAAACTTAGTATCTTAGAAACTAGACTCAAAATGCTACGATTCATATTTCTACAACATCTTCCAATTTTGAGTGTAACTTGTTATCTCTCGAAATTGCACCTGTAGAGAGATGGCTGCAAGTTTTCTAAGCTTGCGAGAATTTGATCTCTTTCTTTCGTAGATACAATGGAAACACCTTAGGTCCAATGGGTATACCTATTTTGAGGTGAGTATTTGGTATCAAGGTTGGTTTCTTGTTGATGTATTCTAAACTTCTTCTAGGGTTTAAGGGTAAAAGATGATTTTAAAGTAATAAAAATTAGGGTGATACACCGAATTTGTATGAGGGATTTGATTGAGTATATGCACAATTGATATGTGAAAGGATTTTTGATGCACGAACCAATAGTTATTATACAAAATATCAAGGGAAAAACACTTGGATGGTATTGAGGGAGATTGTCACAACAATACTTTTAAGTTGAACATGCACATTAATATCATGCAGAAATTTCGAGTTTGCAACAGGGTAAGATGATTAATTAGGAATTTGTATTCACAAGACTAATAGAAACATACACAAGACTACAAATAATTGGTAAGGTAGATAATACTTCACACTCAGATGGTAAACAATGGCAAAAATTTCTTTAGTACTCCTATATCCAAAAATTCCTCCTCCTGTGCTTTGCAAAGGCACACAATATATAGCAAAAATAATTCTCCCACCTTTCCTAAAAATAGCTTAAGACTTGTACTCGCCCATGCATCCTCTTTTTATCCTTTACTTAATAATAGATAAAGGAATAAAAATAAAGCATGCAATTACAAATAGACATTATTAGCCTTAATTACAATATAGTCAAACTGAAGTTGACTATTCTATTTTTAAGAAAAGAAGGGGGAATAATTTGCTAAAATAAGATTGCTTGCTAGGCAAGTCTCTCTCCATGGGCATGCAATTTCATCTTCTTCTCTATTCGACCTCTTGTGAAGTATGCAAAAATAACTCCTTTGTTCTATGCTAGCTCCATGTGGGGACCGCCCTTTGATATATGAATTTGTCTTCACTGGAGTTTGGCCACCTTTGTGGACTTAACACATTACCATGGTTTAGATATATAAAGGGCACTTTGTAAAAGTCACCACACCATGCTCGACCACCTTTTGATTATATACGACCATATAATACTTGTCGGCTTTGTATGTCTAAATAGTATATAATTTAGAAATTCACCTTTTCGGTGATCATTGGGTATAATTTGGTCGGCTTTTGGCATTATTGAGAGCATACACTATGGTTAGACTTTGAAAGTCATTGCAATGATTTTGTTTTAATTTGATGACGTGGGTGACCCCTTCTCCATGGTGAATCATCCCTTCATGCACTTTATCGGTGGAAACCTAACTCGGGTTGAGTTTGCTTTGAAAGTTGCAATGGTTTCAGGCCATTGATTTTGTGTCTGTCTGATCACAGACCATCTGATCTCTGACCTGTAGTTAGGGTTTTGGCCTACATTGAATGTTGTCGATGGCATCTTACCCAAGTGGTTTGCATTGATTATTGAGATAGATCTAAGGATGTTGATCTTGTGTCTTTGATGCTTTACGATTGTTGATCCTTGACCGTGGTCAAGTTAGAGTTAACCCACTGCTTAGGTTCAGGCGGTAAAGGGAACTTGACCCAGAATGATCACTTCATTTGGTTTTTGTGATGTGGGTGAAGCCACGGCAAAAAAAAATTGACGTCATTGTTGGTTGCTTTGTGAAGCTATGAACTTTTCCATTATGGGTAACTTTGAAACCCGACCCCTCTGCATTATGTTCTTCGAGCTTGATTAGATATGTATCTTTGTTGTTCGGCTCTGTATATTTTGAAGTCTCCGGTTTCTTTATTGGTCACCGTCTTAACTCGAGCTCTCTGCAGGGTCTTATGGCCACCATTGTTTAATGACAAGGGTAAGTTTTTATCTTTTAACACAGTAACTGATTGTTGTTTTGTCATTTTCACTTTTTTATTCGAGAAATGTTAATAATCATTCTCTCTCTGTATTTACTGGGTTTTGTGGCCCGTCCATGGTTAGTAACCACGAAGCTTGGTTCTTCTTTGTTTTCGTGATCTCTCAAGATTATGAAGCTATTGTTGTATATATCTCCCTCCCGGTAAATATAGACAAACAGAAGAATATGGAAATCAAAGAAACTCAAAAGCCTGATATTTATTGCGTCACTGGCACAGGTTGGAGGTGTAGAGCAGAAGATGTCGACATGAAAAAAGTCGCGCCCTGGCGCAGGTTGAAGGCACAAAGCAGAAGATGTCGACATGAAAAAAGTCGTGCCCTGTGCGGAGTTGGAGGCATAGAGCGAAAGATGTCAACATGGAAAAAGTTACGTCGTGGCACAGGTTGGAGGTGCAGAGCAGAAGATGTCGACATGGAAAAATTCATACCTAGCACTTTTGGTTGGAGGCACGAGTGAAGATATCAACATGGAAAAAGTCACGCCACAGTACAAGTTGGAGGCGCAGAGCAAAAGATGTTGACATGGAAAAAGTCACACCCTAGCGCAGGTTGGAGGCGCAGAGCAGAAGATGTCAACATGGAAAAAGTCATGCCTTGGCGCGAGTTGGAGGCACGAGAAGCGAAAGATGTCGACATGGAAAATTCGTGCCTCACTGCAGTGCGGGTTGGGGCGCAAGTAGAAGATGTCGACATGGAAAAATTTGTGCCCTTGCGCAAGTTGGAGGCGTAGAGTAGAAGATGTCAACATGGAAAAATTCACACCCTGGTGTAAGTTGGAGGCGCAGAGCAGAAGATGTTGACATGCAAAAAGTCGTGCCTTGGCGTAGGTTAGGCAAGCAGAGCGTAAGATGTCGACATGGAAAAGTCGCGCCTGCGCGGGTTAGAGGCGCAGAGTAGAAGATGTCGACATGAAATTTTCAGCACCTATGGCGCACGTAAGAGTATGTTGACATGAGGATGAATGTGCCGAGGCACATCTTCAGGAGGCGCAACATTTTGAGCATTGACACCCCGACAGGAAGCAAACACTGACCCAGATATTCAAACGGCCATAACTTTTCACAGGGAGCTCTTGGATTCACGCAAGGTTGGACTTTTTGGAAAGCTTACAAGGTCCTCTGTCATTTTTGGGTTTGTTAGGGTTCCCACCTACCACCATAATGAGATGAATTAATAAAATCTAGAGGTGGTCGGGGTAGATTTGGAATTCCTCTCTCTTCCCTCTCTCATTCTTCCTATAAATTGTAAGGAGGGGCTTCTTTCTAGAGGTTGGACATTCTTGTTTTGCCCCTCCCTTCTTCTCTTTGGTAGGTGAATTTTTGGAGTTCAAACCTCCCATCTAAAACTGTAATGCAACTTTGCCTCTTGGCATTTTGTAGTGTATTGTATCAATCTTTGGAGCAAGTAATGCATGTCTATGGATGATTCTCAACCCTCTCTATGTTCATCTACATCCTCCCGATCTTTCACTAAAAATTTGGATATCTCGTGCATGATCTTGTATTGCATTTTAATGGTTTGTGTTTTGGCAAGACAGTGTTCTTCATTCCTTGGTGCATCACCTTTGTTAGTTTAGGTTTATTTTTATGCATCTTCTTACCCCTGTCTCCTTGGCAAGTTAGTTTAGGTTTTGAGTAAACCCTCTGTATTTTTTTCATGTGCATCTGAATAGAGGAATAGGAATCGGCCTTCATCCAAAGAGCTTTTCTGATTTCGCAAGGCCCCACACTTGGGAAAAGCTCCATGTTATGCAATCACACTGAAATTCTCAACCCATCGAGTTACAGACATTCAGGGGGTCTTTGTGATACACCATCAACAACTATCATTGGGAATTTTCAAGTTTCTCATGATGAGGCTTTGGTTCTCTTGGAACAAAATAAATCTGAGTCTTTAAAATTTCCATCTAGGTTTACTCTCCTCGTGCATTCTGTTGAGGCTTCATGCATGCAATACCCTCGAGTTTGAAACGGTTTATGATCCTACTCTATTACTCGTTGAGCTTATGATTTCTTGATTTTTGGTATTTGTAGATTTGTGACTTTGATAAAATCTTCAACTCTGTGTATAAAACATCTTTCAGTTAAAGTATCATTTTTCTTTCGAGCACTGTTACGTGTTTTTCCTGGTTTCCTTGTATTGTTTGTGTTGGCCATTGATTAGATGAGCTCAAGAGCCCAGCCTCTATGGTTATTGTGTTTGCCCATGCACTCTATTCAAAACAAGTTCTCGGAAAATGCCATTATGTGTATGGTGAGTTCTTCTTTGTTATCAATGACCACTATTTAATCATCGAGTTTGGCTTGTCCAATGATGAAAGATTTGATTGATTTTGGTTGCACTGTTTTGAGTTTGAGATTTTCTTTGAAATTTGTGTCTCGTATGTGAAGATCTCAAGGCACCATTGTCGATTTTTTTCAAGCTTGATCATGCTCTTTAAAATAGTCATTTGTTTCTTATTTGATCAATATTTAACTTGCTCTGCTTTTACCATTAAATCAATGTTCCAGATCTGGCACTTTTCCTTGTGGATATTTACATATTTAGATCTTTTGTTTGAGAATTTTAGCTTGCATAAAAAGGAAAACCATCATTAATGAACTCTGAAGCTCCGGTTTCTTTGATTTCTCAACTATAATTGAAATTATCACTCATTTTGATTCTGCAATCTGCTCTTGATTCATGAGATCTCTGTATGTGGTATTCTAGAAATTATAAGTAGTTCATCTGCTTTGATACTACTTTAGGAATAAGCTTTGATTCAGATGCTTGTTAAGATCTTTGTTACTTTGTTTCTTTCACATAGATGTTTTATTTCCTTTATAGTAACATTTCTGGCATGTTGGAAAATCTGAAATGTTGATTTTTCATGGCAAAGCCTTGGCAAATTTTTTTCTAGAGTTCTCTCTTCCATCCATTTCCAACTATAGTAGTTGTATTTTCTGATTCATAATATAGAATTATGACACTTCATGTTTGAAGCTTGATTGGTAAATAAAATGAGACATCATAGCTATTTTATCTTGATCATGGCATGCTTTACTACTTCTCTATATGACTTATTTGATTTAAATCATTCTTTTAACGCATGTAGCATTTTAAAGCAGCATGATGATGAAAGTTGTAAATGTCCATTTTACATGGCGAAGCCCTATCAAAATTTTCCCAGAATCTTTTTTTTTCATTCTATTTCAGTTGTACCCCTTTCTTTCTAATCAACTTCAACTTCTTGAAATCTGACTCTTCTTCTTCAGTTGTAATCTGAAACATGTGCTTCTATTGCTAGTCTCTTTTTAGTACCATAACCTGTTCCATTTGAAGAAAATATTGAGTTTGAGTTACATTAATTTTCTTTTCAGCCTGTACTTATGACTTGTCTATTTCTTCTTGGCTGCAACTTGTACCTGCACACTTAAGAAAACAATTAGAAAATACTTAGGCTTTTTGGCCTCTCTTATGTCCATGTTCTTCCTTTCTTTTCTCTTTATTTTTCGAGTAAGTAGAGCATGTATGCAGTCTACTATTCAAGTAAATTACATCTCATGTTATTAGAGATTCATATGCACGAAACTAGGATAATAAGGAATATGAATTGATCCCTGAGCTCATAACTGATAGTTATTTATTTTTTCTTTTCAGGTAAGGTGGCTTCTACAACGGAGATGAAGAAAAGGCTAGAAATGGAGATGATTTCAATCAAAAAAGAAACCCCAAGGCAATGATGGGTTCACTCATACTCCTTTACTTTCTCTTTCATGCATGTGTACCTTTTATTTCAGTAGTTATTCTTTACTTTCTAGTTACATCCCACGGCTTGTGTGGGGAACATTTGAAAATTCCTTATGAATAAAACATTGAATTTGTAGATGAGTTGTATATTTCTTTCTACATTTCAACTTTCTATATGGATTGTATGATGAACTAAACAACTTAGTTATATAATTGAATGTCTTAAACATGAAGGAAAGAACATTAATGAGAACCTGTAACATTCAGTAATGAACTCTGATTTTTGTAAATTGCACTTATGTTTGTTGTTCCAAAAATTTACACTTCACCTACTCTGCAATCCATTGTCTTCATCAAGACAACACAACTATCCTTCGGGGCCCTTGTGTTCTTTTTTTTGAAGGTATCATGAAATTCAGACTATGTGATTTGTTACATTTTGTAACAGCACACATAGCTATAAATTTCACTTAATCATTAATTAATTGAGTAGTAACTAATAACATCAAAACTTCCTTAGCTTAGGTATACTTCACCAATGCCTTTCGTCGTAATGAAAAGTTTCGAGTTGCCCATTTTTACACAAGTGCAAAAATTGTCAACATTTCTAGAAATCTGTGGGGAAGATGCCTACTAGCTTATAGATTAGTGCCTTACTTTTGCCCATTGGGCATGGAGTCTAAACATGTAACCAAAATTTTCCTTTTCGAAAGGTCCAACCCTTCCAAAAGGAACTAAAATTGGGAAAGGATCTAGTAAACCAGATCACATGCACGAATGCACTTATTGAATTAAAAAACAATGCAATGTGTGCATAAAACTACACTTATTGAAGGGAAATCCTACTCTAACAATCACTATAAGATTTTCAATAATAGTGTTTGAGAAACATACCATTCATAGGAATGGGAAGTTCTCTCCATTCAAATTTGAAAGCTAAAAAGCATTGTGTTCTTTACAAGCTGAAATCATGTAAGGGCCACTCCAGATTGTATCAAACTTCATGTGTTTTCCTAGCTTTGCACGATCAACATCCCACTTTAACACAATATCTCCTTCATTGAAGACTCTGAATTTGGCTTTCTTGTCAAAAGTCTTCTTCATTTGTTTTTTATTCTTTTCCATATTCAAATGAGCTTGATCTCTTAGCTCTTGTAATTCCATTAACTCTGCATAACGAACCTAATGGTTCATTCTCAAGTAGCTCCATTTGATGTAGCAAATCTAATGCAGTAACTCAACTAAATAGGAATTCTTGCTTCTTTTCCATACACAAGTTTGTATGGTGAATTGCCAACTGATCTTTTAGGAGTCACTCTGTCAGCCCAAAGTGTTGAATTCAACATCAAGATGCCAAGCTCTTTGATTATCTTTGAGTGTTCTTCTAATGATCCTTAACATATTCTTGTTAGTACTTTCAGCTAAGCCATTACCTTGTGGGTAATAATTAGATGAAGAACTTAGATATATTCCATGGTTGATAGCCCAATATGTTATCTTTGCACTAAGGAATGCTAAAGCATTATCTGATATGATAGTTGTTGGAACACCAAATCTGTAAACTATACCTTTGTAAAAGGATAGTATCAAAGTTTCATTAGCATCCTTCAAGGCTATTGCTTTAGTCCATCGTGTAAAATAATCTGTAGCAGTTAAGATCCACTTATGTCCTTGTGAAGAAGGTGGGTTTATCATGCCAATAAAGTCAAGACCCCACTGCATAAAATGTTGACCAACCGAGATAGGCTGTAAGGGTAGTGAAGCTAGACGTTCTTTTCCAACAAAGAAAGCACATTTTTTACACTTTCTAATCCATTCAAAATAGTCTTTGAATATGCTAGGCCAATAGTAACCAGCTTTCATAATTTTTAAGGTTGTGGTACGTGCTGTGAAGAAGTGACCTCCTATGGTCCTTCATGGAATTCTGACAATATTTTCTAAATTTTATCATAGTCAACACACCGCAGCAAGATTCCATTTATATCTCTTTTAAACAACACATTATCAATGAAGATATAAGGTACAACTTGTAATCTGAAATACCTTCATTTATTCTTGTCCATGCCTTTAGGATAGGTGCCATGCTATAGATAATTAACCAAATCAGTCATCCATCTTGATTCTTGAATCTCATGAGTGAGCTCAGATGTTGATTTCCTAGTTGAACCATGATTTCTGATTGCTAATACGTAATTTCAGCATGTTTTTTTGAATCATCTAGTTTAATAGCTTGTTGTTTTTCCATATCAATAATTAGATGCTCACATAAACCTTTCCCTCGAACCATCTTAGTAACCCGAATATCAACATCATACTCCATGACCTTCGTTATCCAGTTTGATCTTTTCTCATTCAATTATTTATTTAGTAAGAATGCTTTCACACTTGGATGAGAAACAAGAACATGGATTTTATTGTTCAAAGCATATACTTGAAATTATTTAGTCCTTTGACTACTTGAAAGTACTTGTTTTTCAAGAAATGTGTACCTTGTTTCATAATCATGCAAGCTCTGTCCAAAGAAAGTAATAGGTTGCTCAATATTTTTATCATTGACTTGAGTTAATATAGTTGAGATTGTTTCAGCTCTGCAAGTGCATACATTGTAAAATCTTTATCAAAATTTGGATTTGCAAGAGTAGGAGCTTGAGAGATAGCTGCTTTGATTGATTCAAATCCTTCTCTCCCTTCACTAGTCCAAGAGAAAGTTTTCTCTTTCTTTAACATAGTTGTGAGTGGTTTAACCAATGCTACAAAATCTGGAACAAATCTTCTAACAAAGTTGATTTTTCCAAGAAAACTCTATAATTCCTTCTTATGATGAGGCAATGATAGTTGTGATATGGCTTCGATCCTGAAAGGATCAATTGCTAAACCTTGCTTAGAAACAATATGGCCAAGTAGCTTTCCTTGATGTACTAAAAGATAGACTTTAGTGGATTCAAAGATATTCCAAATTGCCTGCACAACTAAAAAGTCTACCTTAAATGCATTAGATGTTCTTTAGAATCTTTTGAAAATACAGTAACATCATCTAAATAAACAAGGATGCATTTATTTAATAAGTGTGAAAAGCCATGTCCATTGCACATTGAAATGTTGCACGAAATTTGAAAGACCAAAGGCATTCTTTTGTAAGCATAAGTACCCCACTTAGTGGTAAAGGTTGTTTTATATCTATCTTCTTCCTAGACTAAAATCTGATTATATCCACTTGTAACCATCTAGAAGAGATAATCTATCTAAACCTGAGACTGTTCTCAAAATCTGATCCATATTTGGGAGTGGGTAATGATCTTTTAATGAAGCCTTATTAAGATCTCTGAAATCTACACATAGTTTGATTTCACCATTCTTCTTCCTAATAGGAACAAGATTGGCTACCCAACTTGAATGCTTAACTGGAAAGATAATACCTAATTCAATCAACTTAGATAATTCTTTCCTCATCAGAGGCTCTATTTTGGGATTTACAGCCTCTGTTTATGTCTAACAGGTTTAGAATTTGGCTGCAACTCAATTGTATGTTGTGCTAAAATGGGATCAAATCCTTTCAGGTCTTGGTATTTCCAAGCAAAAACATCCTTAAACTCCTTGCAAAGATTAATAAATGACTACTTTTCAGTTAAGGAACATACCTTTCTAAGAAAAATATTTTTCCCTTCATCAACCGAGATCTCTTCGTAATTATCAGCATGGGTTGACATTTTAGTCTTGACCTTTCTTAACTGATCGTTAGTGTTGAAGATGTCTTCCAATGTGACCAGACCTCAAGGTAGTTTATTTGTCTTCAATCAACAATTTGATCACCATATAAGTGTTGTAATTTATCTTGATTAATTACAAAAAACTCACTTCTTCTTGAAAACCTACAGATTTGATCATCACTTTCAAAAACTTGCCAATTTGAATCATTATCAAGTATTGAGGGCCTGACAATTAGCTTTATATGAGGCTGGATTTTGCTATTTTCAATATGTTCCAGTACTTCAAAACTAGCCCCAACTGCTGCAAGTCTATCTGCATGCTTGTTTTCAACTCTAGGAATAGACTGAATGTTAATAGCATCGAAATCTTCCATTAAGTCTAAAAATCTATGTCTGTAAGACTTCATTAATGGATTCTTACAAACATTGAAATTTCTTACTTGATTGATAACCAACTCAGAGTCACCAAAAATTTGTAGCATGTTGATACCTCTCTTTCTAGCCCAAAGTAAGCCATGAATTAAAGCTTCATACTCAGCTACATTACAAGTACATGCAAATTGGAGACTCAAAGCTAAGAAATACCTTTCATTTCATTGGGAAGTGAGCATCAAACCTACTCCTGTCCTTTCTTGTTCTTAGCTCCATCGAAATGAAGCTTCCAAATCCCTTCTACTGAATCTTCTATTTTGGACAGTAAGGGAAGTGGTGTATTTTCTTCATGCATACAATACACACCAAATAGGTGTTCTTCAACTTCCTTAAAAGGATCATGAGCATGTTCTTCCACTATCTTTTCATCCATAAACATGTTAGAAACACCATCTAATGCTGAAACCTGAGCTACCTCATCAAAATCAGACTGATCTAAGGCTGAATAATTAGCCACCGCATTTGGAGAGTGAGGCTCAATGTGAAATCTAGCCAATGGTTCTGAATTGATAGTAACTTTGGTACCATAACAAGTAGTGAAAAATAAGAAGGACCAATATGAAGAGAGATAACCTCCTATTTTTGTTGTGAAGTCTCTAGATAAGCATAAAGCAAAGTATGGAGGTAAATCCACAATAGTAACATCTTGCATAATAGAAACATTTGGGAAGCATGTAACGTCACCTCTAAATTTTATTATACCAACTGTATTAGTTGCAGTTCCATCAAGCTGTAAGACACTCCTTTTAGGCTCATACTGCAAACCCAATTTTTCTGCAATTGCTTTTGGCATAATTGTGTTACTTGCGCCACTGTCCACCATGCAATTATGAACTAGATGTTCTCCAATAATTAATGATAAATAAAATGGTGGTGGTTTCTTGATATCATGAGCATTTAAAACTTTCTGAACCATCCACTTAACTTCTTTAATGTGGTCTTGTTCAAACATTCCAAGGACCATGTCTACCTTCTGAACTTCCTTTTCTGTTGTATTTGAAGAAATCTATAGCTTAGCTAGTTCATGAGAAAGTAAATCTTGTTGTCTAGAATACTTAGAGCATCCCACATTGAGATGTTAACGTTATGATTTTTCATTACATCAACAATGTTGAAAGAAGAAACTATTTTAGAGACATTCAACTATCTTAGAGTAGGCCTTAGCAAAAAATTGATTCTTCTTCAGCTGCCTTGATATCTGAGGTATAAACAATCTTCTTGGATCAAGGGTTGTAGCTATTTTTGATGGCCTTTATCAACTAGAACACTTGTTTTTTTTGAGGAACAATAGGGTTTTTGGTTGACTTTGGGATTGTAGATGTTGTCTTATCAATGACAATAGGAAAGATAGGCCTATTTTGTTGCTTTTGACTTTCAATAGCTTTCCCTTGAGCCCTAGTAGTGACTACAATGAAATCCTCCTCATTAAAATTGACTAAATTTTGTTCAGGTGCTTTCTAAACATGAGTTTCTTGCTGCCCACCCTCCATTTGAGGCATGAACAATGTTTCAAATTGAGGTTGTGCAACAAGATTCAGATTCATAAAAGCATTTGGGAAACTTGCAGCTGGAATGATGAGGTTTATTATAAGGTTGACACCACTCTTTTATAGCCATATTAACTGGGACTAAAGCGTGAGATGAACTAGGAGCCTTTGGGTCAAACACCTTTGCTGGTAAGGCTGCCTATAATTTTGATTCTGTTGATAAGGCTACATGTTTTGTTGATTCTATTGATTTTGTTGATAAGGAGCCTGATAGGGTCTACTAGGTAATGTAATTTATTTTCTATCAATTCAATTTATTTCCCATAGTCTGCAAAGCTTTAAATACATCATCTGATGGGGCTACAACAATAAGGTTCTATGATTGTAATAGGCTAGGAATAGGTGCTAAATCTACCAAAAAGGCATTGAAGGCCTTGGTGCCAATTTTCTAGCTTGAATAAGGTATTTTCAGCTTTTCTAGCAATATCATAAGCATCCTAAGGAGTGTATTCCCCCATAGATTGAATCATAGAGGAAATATCACTATTCAAAGCTCTAAGATAATAAAGGAAAGCGTGGTCAGCTTGAGGCTTAACACTTGCTAGGATTCTTTTCCAAGTCCTAGAAAAATGGATATTGAAGCTGACATGTACTCATTGGGAGCTCTTTTAATAGTAGAGAAATTGTTCAATGAGAGACAAATGATCTAATTATCTCGAACTCTTTCAAAATTTTTCACCTAAGTCATCCCAAGTTCTTATGCTTCCAATTTCTAGGTTTCTATACCATTACAAGGCTTCCCTTTAAAAGATGCAACTAAAAGTCTTAAAGCTATGTCTTCATGAGTAATATTATGGATTGCACATATGGTTGCAACATCTTTGATATGTTCAATACGGTGTAACCTGATTTTCACCCGAATGATGGAAAATTTTCATGGCAGCATTAGGAATGTCATGGTAATCGGGATTACTAATGGGTGCCATTAGTAAAGGTCACAAAATTCCTTGGAGGTTGAATAGCCATTTGAAAAATTAGGATGTTAATAGAGAAATTGATACATGGTGAAGGAATATCAGGAGGAGGGTTATCAAAACCAGTCTATTATAAGGTAAAGTATTACCAACTCTTCTCCTTCTAGCAGAATTCAAAGGTAAAGAAACAAACTTAGGAGGAATTCCTCTTACCGATGATCTTATAGTCACTTTAGGCATGGAACATGCTACAATACTAGTCTAAAATCAGCTTTATGGAGTCACCAAAAGATCTTAAAATCTTTAGAATAAATTGCTGCAGCTTTCTCCCGAAAGTGACTTTGTAAATGTTGTAAATCTACTATGGATCTATCATAACTTGCACATAGATCTAATTCGTTGTCCCACCAAGCGTGCCAAAAACTATTATCTCTCAAAAGTGCACCATGTAGAGAGATGGTTAGAGGTTTTCTAAGCTTGCAGAATTTGATCTCTCTCTTTCGTAGATATAATGGAAACACCTCAAGTATGTGGGTATACCTATTTTGAGGTGAGTCTCCGGTATCAAGGCCGGTTCCTTGTTGATGTATCCTAAATTGCTTCTGGGGTTTAAGGGTAAAAGATGATTTTAAAGTAATTAAAACTAGGGTGATACACCAAATTTGTATGAGGGATTTGACTGAGTATATGCACAATTGATATGTGAAAGGATTTTTGATGCACGAACCAACAGTTTTCTAGTAGAATATCAAGGGCAAAACACTTGGATGGTATTGAGGGAGATTATCACAACAATACTTCTAAGTTGAACATGCACATTAATATCATGTAGAAATTACTAAGTTTGCAACAGGGTAAGATGATTAATCAGGGAATTTACATTCACAAGACTAATAGAAACATACACAAGACTGCAAATAATTGGTAAGGCAGAAAATACTTCACACTCAGAAGGCAAAAACTAGAAAAAAATTGCTTCAGTACTCCTATATCCAAAATTCCTCCTCCTGTGCTTTGCAAAGGCACACAATATATAGCAAAAATAATTCTCCCACCTTTCCTAAAAATAGCCTAAGGCTTGTACTCACCCATGCATCCTATTTTTATCCTTTACTTAATAATAGATAAAGGAATAAAAATAGAGCATGTAATTACAAATAGGCATTATTAGCCTTAATTACAATACAATCAAACTGAAGTTGATTGTTCTATTTTTAAGAAAAGAAGGGTGAATAATTTGCTAAAATAAGATTGCTTGCTAGGTAAGTCTCTCTCCATGGGCATGCAATTTCGTCTTCTTCTCTGTTCTGACCTCTTATGAAGCATGCAAAAATAACTCCTTTGTTCTATGCTAGCTCCATGTGGGGACCACCCTTTGATATATGAATTTGTCTTCATTTGAGTTTGGCCACCTTTATGGACTTAACACATTACCATGGTTTAGATACATAAGGGGAACTTTGTAAAAGTCACCACACCATGCTCGACCACCTTTGATTATTGTCATAGGCTACACTATATATGTCACCATTATAATACTTTTACTTGTCGGCTTTTTATATCTAAATAGTATATAATTTAGAAATTCACCTTTTCGGTGATCATTGGGTATAATTTGGTCAACTTTTGGCATTATTGAGAGCATACACTATGGTTAGACTTTGAAATTCATTACAATGATTTTGTTTTAATCTGATGATGTGGGTTGGCCCCTTCTCCACGGTGACTCACCCCTTCATGCACTTTGTTTGGTGGAAACCTAACTCGGTTGAGTTCGTTTTGAAAGTTGCAATGGTTTCAGGCCGTTGATTTTGTGTCTGTCATCTCGGACTTCATGATCTTTGACCTATAGTTAGGGTTTTGGCCCGCATTGAATGTTTCACTGGCATCTTACCCAGGTGGTTTGCATTGATTATTGAGATAGATCTGAGGATGTTGATCTTGTGTCTTTGATGCTTTATGATCATTGATCCTTGACCATGGTTGAGTTAGAGTTAACCCACTACTTGGGTTCGGAGTAAAGGGAACTCGACCCAGAATGATCACTTCATTTGGTTTTTGGTGATGCGGGCGAAGCCCGGGAAAAAAATTTGACGCCATTGTTGGTTGCTTTGTGAAGCTATGAAATTTTCCATTATGGGTAACTTTGAAACCCGACCCCTCTGCATTTTGTTCTTTGAGATTTATTGGATATGTATCTTTGTTGTTCGGATCTCTATATATTTTGAAGTCTCTGGTTTCTTTATTGGCCTTCATCTTAACTCGAGCTCTCTCAGGGTCTTATGGCCACCATTGTTTGATGAGAAGGGTAAGTTTTGATCTCTAAACATGGTAACTGATCGTTGTTTTATCATTTTCACTTTGTTCTTCGAGAAATGTTAATAAGATTTCTCTCTATTTACTGGGTTTTTGGCTCGGTTTGGTAACCTTGAAGCTGGATTATTCTTTGTTTTGGTATTTTAAAGCTATGAAGCTATTTTTTTCAAGGTTCTCATTCATGAGGCTTTGGTTCTAAAGGCTCTCGATTTTTTATTGGCTGCCATTTTGAAAGTCTTTCATCTCTTGAACTCGAGCATTTTTCATTTCTCTGATGAGGCTTCCACCATGATTTCTTGATTGAAAAGTCCATTTCCCCTCTTGGGTATTTGATAAAAATGAAGAGAAACCCCCTTTTGCTGAACAATTAAAATATGTATCTTCCTTCTTTTAAGATGGAAATTTTGTGATGACATTTGCAATCTACATGATACCTTCATTTTTTTTTCTTTTTTGGAACAAAATAGAATCCGAGTCTTTAAAATTTCCATTGGGTTTACTCTCTCATGATTTCTATTGATGTCACAATACCATCGAGCTTGGCATTTTTTTGAGCCTTCTCTATTACTCTTTGAGCTCGTGATTTCTTTGATTTATGGATGTGTGAAAAATTCTTCAACTCTATATAAAACATCTTTCTGTTAAAGTATCATTTTTCTTTCGAGCAATCGATACATGCTTTTCTGGGTTTCCTTGTATTGTTCATGTTTGGCCATTGATTAGATGAGCTCGAAGAGCCTCTATGGTTATTGTGTTTGCTCATGCACTCTACTTAAAATGAGTTCTTAGAAATTTCATTCTATGTATGGTGAGTTCCTTCTCTGTTATCAATGACCGCTATTTAATCATCGAGTTCGACTCTATCTAATGATGCAAGATTTGATTGATTTTGGTTGCATTGTTTTGAGTTTGAACTTTTCTTTGAATTTTGTGTCCATATGTAAAGATCAAGAAGAGCCACCATTTTCAAATTTTTGAAGCTTGATTCTACTTTGTAAAATAATCATCTGTTGCTTATTTGATCAATATTTAACTTGCTCCTTTTACCATTGAATCAATGTTCCAGATCTAGCACTTTGCCTTGTGGATATTTATATATTTAGATCTATTTGTTTGAGAATTTTAGCTTGCATAAAAGGAAAACCATCATTAATGAACTATGAAGCTCCGATTTCTTTGATTTCTCAACTGTAATTGGAAATTATCACTCATTGTGATTCTGCAATCTGCTCTTGATTCATGAGATCTTTGTATGTGGTATTCTAGAAATTATAAGTAGTTCATCATGGCTTTGATACTACTTTAGGTAAGATTTGATTCGATGTTGTTAAGATCTCTGTTACTTTGTTTCTTTCACATAGATGTTTTATTTCCTTTATAGTAACATTTCTGGCATGTTGGAAAATCTGAAATGTTGATTTTTCATGGCGAAAGCCCTGGCAAAATTTTTCCAAATTCTCTCTTCCATCCATTTCCAGCTATAGTAGTTGTATTTTCTAATTCAAAATATAGAATTATGACACTTCATGTTTGAAGCTAGATTGGTAAATAAAATGAGACATCATAGTTATTTTATCTTGATCATGGCATGCTTTATTGCTTCTCTGTATCACTTATTTGATTTAAATCATTCTTTTAAAGCATGTAGTATTTGAAAGCAACATGATGAAAGTTGTAAATGTCCATTTTACATGGTGAAGCCCTATCAAAATTTTCCCAAAATCTTCTTTTTTCATTCTCTGTTTCAGCTGTACCCCTTTCTTTCTAATCAACTTCAGCTTCTTGAAATATAATTCTTCTTCTTCAGTTGCAATCTAAAACATGTGCTTCTATTGCTAGTCTCTTTTCTGTACTTTAACCTATTCCATTTGAAGAAAATATTGAGTTTGAGTTACATTAATTCTTCTTTCATGCATGTACTTATGACTTGTCTATTTCTTCTTGGCTGCAACCTTTGTACATGCACACTTAAGAAAATAGTTAGAAAATACTTAGGCCTTTTGGCCTCTCTTATGTCCATGTTCTTCCTTTCTTTTCTCTTTATTTTTTGAGTAAGTAGAGCATGTATGCAATCTGATATTCAAGTAAATTACATCTCCTGTTATTAGAGATTCATATGCATGAACTAGGACAGTAAGGAATATGAATTGATCCCTAAGCTCATAACTGATAGTTATTTCTTTTTCTTTTCAGGTAAGGTGGCTTCTACAATGGAGATGAAGAAAAGGCTGGAAATGGAGACAATTCAATCGAAGAAAGAAACCCCAAGGCAATGATGGGTTCACTCATACTCCTTTACTTTCTCTTTCATGCATGTGTACCTTTTATTTCAGTAGTTGTTCTTTACTTTCCAGTTACATCCCATGGCTTGTGTGGGGAACATTTGAAAATTCCTTATGAATAAAACATTGAATTCTATAGATGAGTTGTATATTTCTTTTTGCATTTCATCTTTCTATATGGATTGTATGATGAAATAAACAACTCAGTTATATAATTGAATGTATTAAACATGAAGGAAAGAACATTAATGAGAACCTATAACATTCAGTAATGGACTTTGATTTTCTGTAAATTACACTTATGTTTGTTGTTCCAAAACTTTACACTTCACCTACTCTGCAATCTGGTGTCTTCATCAAGACAACACAACTGTCCTTCAGGGCCCTTGTGTTCTTTTGCTGAAGGTATCATGAAATTGTAGACTTTGTGATCTGTTATGTTTTGTAATAGCACACATAGATGCATATTTCACGTAATCATTAATTAATTCAAAAGTAGTAACTAATAACATCAAAACTTCCTTAGCTTAGGTATACTTCGCAAAGCCTTTCATCCTTACGACAAAGTTTCAAGTTGCCCATTTTTGCACAAGTGTAGTCTTAGGTCTATGTCTTAGCTTTGAGAAATGTGGCGTAAACCGATCAATACGAGAAGTTTGTTATAGATGGGAAAGTTAATTCATTCCAATCTTTACAAGGATGATTTCTTTTGAATTTTTTATTGTGATTTTTAGAAGGTTGATCAATGCGGGAAGCCTTCACTGTCATGATATAAGAAAGTAGCCATCATTCGAGGGAGTGGTCTATAATTAGGATTTTTTCCTTGGAATTTGATTTTTGTTTTTATATGGTAGGATAAGATATGACCGATAGTTTTCCTTCAAGGGATTAGTCTACATTTTTAATATTATTTTCTTTATATAAAAAAATGTCATTCGAGGGAGTAGTTTTTTTGGATAAGATCACTTTTGATATGAGAATCCCAATTTTTTATAGGATAGAAATGAGGATAGCGAAATATAGAACTTGGGGAGGGGATGATCGATGTACAATTGACACCTATGGATCCTTAGCATGGTTCTAGTAGGTAGATAAGAAGGTGATGAATGTAATGATTGTGGGATTCCCACCTAGAAGGAGGAACTCGTTCATGAGGAATATGCTATGGGTGAAGCCATAGTGCCCATATTTAAGGTCATACATAGATAAATGAGGGTATACCACATAATTCTAAATCATTACAGTGAGGAATGGAAAGGTGAATGATAGATGTGAGATTATAGAATGGGACTAAGATCACCTTGTAAACGTGTTAATAATAGAATGGATGTAAGTGCAAAGCATTGAGACATTCTATTTTCATTTTACCATCTAGGAGGCTAAGTGATAGGCTCTAGACCTATATTTATGTGTGATAATATTTGGTCTAATCTAGTAGGGAGCAAAATTTCCATGTTGGATCCTTTTTGGAGTAGTGACATTCTAATTCTCTTTAAGGAAAAGGTTATAGGTGTTAAAGTTTTGTTCTTTCAAATGTTTTTTTATATGAATGTTTGATGTGCTCTTGATGGAAATAATGATGTTGTAGAGGGATTAAGTGACATTCATCTTAAAATTCAAGTTAGCCTAGACGTTCTAACAATGATCATTTTTAGATATGAAGTCGTGAAGGGAAACACACAAAGAGGGATTTAAACTTTGAGAGGAAGAATAGATTTGGAGCCAAATACAAGAGATAAATGAGTAGCACACATATAGGTGTGGATTCTAGTCTGATGGGCCCAAAGGGTGAAGGGGATGTGAAGGTGCCAATTAGGACCTGCTTTATCAATAGTTTTGGCAATGATAGTATGAAGAATCTTGTTAGTGCTTCAGATTGGCCATTAGCTTGAGGATAATAAGAAGATGAGAAGCTAAGTTTGATGTCTAAAGAGTCACAAATATTCTTAAGGCATTTATTTTTGAAGGACTTTCTATTGTCCATGATGATCTTATGAGGGACACCGAAGTGACAGATGATATGGTGATAGACGAAGTCGATGATTTCATTAGCTATGGTTGATGTGATTAGAATTTCTTCCACCCATTTGGTGAAATGTTTGGTAGTGGTGATGATGGAATGATAACATTTGGAAGAACATGGATTGATGAAGCCAATGAGTTCAAGGCTCCACTATGAGAAAGGACAAAAATCGTGAGCCATATGTAAGGCCTGACTAGGGATGCAGATGAGATTGGAATGTTATTATTATTTGATGCACTTTTTAACATATTCATGACAATATTGATTAAGGTTGAGACAACAATAGCCTAGGTGAATAACGTGATTGGTGGTGACCAAAATGCTAAAGTATCCACCGCAGATGTCGTCATGTACTTCTTGGATAACATGGCTAGATTCATGGGATTTAAGGCATCATAGTAAGATGTCATCAAACCCACATTTGTAAATGATTTCGCTAAGGATAACATAGTGGTTAGTGCATTGAAGAATGACCTCTTACCGTTCTTGGATATGTTAGAGGTAATTTTAGATGTGGATAGATAATTGAAGATCTAGGTGTACCAGATATCCAATTAATTGGTGTCAACATGATTGCCATGAGGAAACTCATGGAAATGAGATGGCTTACTTGATGTGATGAACAACAACGGGGAGTTTGGATTCTTCACTTTCCCAAGGGATGAGGGATGCGAGTGATACCATGGTGTCTACATTTTTATTGGATGAACGAGGAATAGATTTGATGATATATTGATCAAAGGCCTCAAGAAGAAATTTGATGATGTCATTGTATTTTTGAAGGACCTCATTTTTGCATTAATATGTTCCTTTGAATTGATTAATTATAATATGAGAATCACCATAAATATTGATTATTTGAATACTGAGCATGATAGAATTTTGGAGACCCAAAATGAGGGCTTCATACTCATCCATGTTTGTGCACTCAAAGTTGAGTTTATAAGTGATGGGGATAAGAGCATTCTAAGGAGGAATGATGATAACACCGACACCTCCCCTTTTCCGACACTTATATCAATCAAATAAAAATGTCATTTTAAGGGGAGAATACTTGTGATTGATGGTATAGACGGATTTTGTGGGGAACTACTCATGAGGAATATGATTTTCAAGAAGAGGGGCTTCAACGAGTTGATTGGAAAAATCTTGGCCTTTGTTATATTTCTCGAGATGAACTCTAGGTACAACTCATTCATGAGCATGAACCATTGAGTGATGCAATCATTGTGATAAGGCTTGTAATGCATGATTTTGAGGAGATTGAAGTTGGTGAATACATAGGTTTTGTGATAGAGAAGGTAATGTAGAATTTTTGAAGTGACAAAGAAAAGAGCACAACACATATTTTTAAATGTTAATGTAACAGGTTTTGTAATCTTGAAGGGTTCAAATAATATAATAGATAGCTTTCTCCCTGCTTTGCTCATCACGGTGTGCCAAAATGGCACCTTGATCATGATAAAAGGAAGAGATGTAAAGATAGATATGATCCCCTTCATGTGGATGCATGAGAATAGTTAGGGATATAATGTATTGTTTAATATCATCGAAGGATTTTTGTAATTCCAATCCTAGTTAAAGTGCGTGTCTTTTAAAAGAAGATGGTGAAAATTTTGATAACGGTCGGAAAGATGCAAGATGAAGTAATGGACTAATTAATGTGATCTTTGAAGACCGGGAAGTTACTTTAAATCATAAGGAGGGCGCATCTCAAATATGGCTTTGATTTTGGTGAGGTTAACTTCAATGCCTCTTATAGAAAGGATGCGAGCCAAGGATTTAATCAAGAAAGACTCCAAACACACACTTAGAGGGATTAAGAGGAAGGATGAATTGGATAATATGCGCAAAGAGGATTTTGAGTACGAAATATGGTCATGTTAACACTTAGATTTACCAAAGAGGTCATTGACATTATCCTATATGGTGTTATGGATGAGGTCATAGCACATTGATATGTGGCCCCCACATTTTCAAACTGAATGGCATGACATGATAGCAAAAAGGTTTCCCAAGGGGTGATGAAAGATGTGCTATATCTTGGTCTTTTGGTACAATGAGAATTTTATTGCAACTAGAGAAACCATTCATAAGAAAAATCATCTCATGCACGGCCATTAAGTTGACTAGCTAATTAATGTTAGGAAGGGGAAGTTATCTTTTGGGAAAGCGAGATCTAAATTTTGAAAGTTGATATAGATGCAAAGATTTCCAAAGAATTTGGCAATAGGTACGATGTTAGACACCCATTATGGATGGTTGATGGGTTAGATGAATTTTGTGGATATAAGGCATTGCAACTCTTCATTAACGAGGAGGGCTATGCGAGGATACATGCGACACAATTTTTTCTTAACTAACCTAGCATCAAGGATGGTGACAATGTTGTGGATGAGGATATTGGGTTCAAGGCCTAGCATATCCACGTTAAAACATGTGAAGGGTTGGCTATGCCTAAATAGGAAAGAGGTAAAGTTCTCAAGTCCTTCCTCGTTAAGAGATTGGCCAACTTTAAGGATGTGGGGTTCTTGCAGTCCTTGCGTTGATTTCGATGGTGGATTTATTGAGAAGGATAGATGTGTCGGGAGGTAAGGTCTAGTGAAGATAGGAATATTCTTCCCCCATGTAGGAAAGAATGGAATCATCATCGCTACACTAGATAATGTTGATGATAAGGGAATCCTCCTCTATGTTATCATAAAATACAAGATGAAGGGACCTAGTTTCACCTTAAACTTGATAAATGACCGATCCCAAAGTGATAAAAAGGATTAAAAATGTCAAAAGAAAGGGATGTGGTTTCATCCATGTCCATGGAATCATCAGATGGAGAAGGAATGGATGGTATGTCAACTTTAGGGAAAGCGAGATTTAGATATCAAAATTTGGTAAAAATGTGGAGATTTTTGAAATATTTGGCAATGTGTACGATGTTAAACACCCATTATGGATAGTCGATGGGTTGGATAAAGTTGGTGGATATAAGTAATTGTAACTCTTCCTTATCGAGGAGGGATATGAGAGGATGTATGCGATGTAACATTTTCTTAACCATCTTATCATCGGGGATGGTGATAGTTTTTAATTGTTTAGTTTTAGAATTTTGGAAGTCATTTTGGATCAAAACTCCAAATAGGTTGCAGATTATAGATTGCCATGCCTCATAGATGCAGCCATTCCATTTGAAACCCTCGTCAAAACTGTGCAACAGTAAACAACCATTGCAAGGCCCTAAGGAAGGCATGAAGGGTATCATGTACTAGACATGAAGTTCTAAAGCTATAGATAGGTTACAGGTTTGAAGGACAGGGTGTGGAATAAATTTAAATCATCCATGAACATTAAAAGGTACATTTGATTTTTATTTATTTCCATACATAAGTGAATTATTTAAGTGTGTTGAGTTGTACAAGTTCATTATTATCCATTCAAATGAAAAAAGTATAGAAAGGAAAGATATACATCTCATTACATGAAAATAGTTCATCTATTCATATGGAATAAAAGTACAGTGAACCCACACAAGCCGTGGGACATAACTTGTATGTACTAGAAATAAAAGATGCATATACTTAAAACTATAAGCAAATGGAGAGAGAAGAAACCCATCATTTCCTATTTGGGTCGGTTCTCTCATGCTTCTTGGCTTTGTTTCATTTTCAGCTGCTTCATCCTCATCTCCAGTTCCTAGCAACAGTACCTGTGAACATACAATATATATTGTTAGAGCTCTAGGGTTTGGTCTATATCCATGTGTTTATAGTTTCACATAACTAAATCCTTTAAAGAAAGCACATGCAAGATACATGAAAGATAGAATCAAAAGGAGCATCTCATAGTACATTTAAATTAGAAAAGGTCATACAAAAGGAATTCATGTAAGGTTCAATTTTAACCAAATGATTAAATAATCAAAATAAAGAATATGAAAAGTAACATTGCTTCAATGATGAATTCAAATTTTGATCAAAAGTATGAATTATGAGATGGACTAAAGGAATTTACAAATGAATCATTAACTCAAAATCAACATAAAATTGAAGTGGCACAAGTACAAAAGAATGGTGAAAAAAAAAAACTCCAAAGGAATTTTATATTCTAGATTTCAGGAATCCAAGCCATAATTCTTTGAAAAATCCTCAAATGCTTTGAAACAACATGATTGAGACATTAAACTCAAAATAAATTATTCATATCTATAGTTTTCACAAAAAAATTTGCACAAAACTTTAAAATAAAATTTTGGTCACATAAAAACATCAATTGAATCAAATACAGTACCATAAAAGAATAAATATCTCTAAATGATAAACAGTGAAGCCAAGTTCAAGTGTTCAAATGGATCTAAGATATTTCACTCAATCAATAGTCAATGGAAAATTTTTTTTTCTTAAATCCTGAATGATTGAAATATGTGTAGTGGAAGGTAAGAATACAAATGTCCAAATTACATTTACGAATCAAATTTTCCAGGTTAAAAATGCATGCATCAACACTAAAATCCAAGGTAAATCTCATTTCAGTTAAGTACATAAAAAGTTTCAAAGATTCAACAATGGCATAGTTCTTGTGAAACGATAAATCTTCGAGACAACTAATAGTGATAAGGATCAATTTCTAAATGATAAAACAAGGAGTTCAAATCACAAGGATGTCCATCTGAGAATTCTATAGTATTCAGAACTCACTGCTAATGCTATAGATCTAGACTTGAAATGGGAGCTCTAGGTAAGAACAATATAGAACTCAAGTCTCAAAAATGACTACTATCAAAATTCAAAGCCTTAAACCCAAATGGCCCAAAAATGTGAGCTCAAAAAACCTAGAAAATAGGAACCTAAAATTAAATTTCATATGAAAATCAAAATACAGAAAGTAAGATCCCTTAATCACAAGAATGATGGGCCATAAGACCTCACGAGGTTCTCTCAAGATCAAGAAAGAATCATCAAGTAGAGAGTTTTCAAACTCATCAATGGTGGTCATGTTTCTTAGCCCTCTCCAAAGAAATGTTGGATTCAAAAAAAAACAAGATCTCAAAGGTATCTCAAAAATGCGAGTACCCAAATAAAAATCATAACCCAAATATGGAGAAATACGAAACCCCAATGAGCATCAAATTATGTCGACTCTATTCAAGACAATACATAGTGAATAAACCAAAACCAAATATGGCGGTTTACAAATAATAGATCAGAATCTCAATAGCTCGAACCAGAATAATCAAACCAAAGAATAGAGGCGAGAAAATTTTATTCTTCCATGATTTCAGTTTGTCACCATTCAAAATGATAATATACAATAAAAACTAAAGCTTAGTCTAATGAATCGGAGACAAACGCATGCCCAAGTTGAAAATGACAAACCCATTAATGGGTATTAGTAGATCTAGGTATTCCAATCACTTACCAAAAATTAAAAGGGAAACGACTCCACAGACACGACTCAAGCTCACATAACCATTCAAGAATGCATGGTCACCTTCCAATAGGTATCAAAGGTTTTGCCTCTCTAAGGAATGAAATATTCGTGAGTTTCTTAAAAAAATCACAGACCAAGGAAAATGATCAAATTTCATTGATACAAAGTACACGAAGTTTCTAGATTTAGAAATAACTCAAAATACCAAAAATCAGTGGTCATAAAATCATAACAAAATATTTATAGGAAAATACACTACCCCAAGTTTAATCATCAAACCCTTGTCACCAAATATGTGTCAAAGAAAAAGTTTCATGCAAAACCCATTAATGGGATCTCAAATAATAGAGGAAATGCAATAGGAAACCGGGTTTGAAAGGTCACATCCATGACATCAAATACAAGATGGACCATTAGAACAAAACATCCACGAATTGTCTAGTCCCCTTATGATGGCAGACTCAAGTTTTCATGAAAGTGCTATCACAGTGCCAAGTAGTGAAAAGCTTCGAGTTCTTAAAAATGGCGTCAAAAAGATCACACAGAGGGCTTTAGACCGAATATTGATCAAAAATCTCAAAAATCAAATGGGAAAAGAAAATGAAAATGCTCCAGAAAAATCTCCAAAGAACAAAGTATGGTCAATGGAACAAAAAAAAGAAAATTCAAGCATACTCAAAATTCCGATAAAAAAGTTATCTTAAGCTTCAAAATGCAAACTTCATGCTAAAAATGCAAAGAAATCGAATTCATAAAGAGAGCCCCAAATCTTCACAATGGTGCCCATGCCCATTCATTAAAATCTCTCAATGTTCAGAAAGATATGAAAATTCAAAAGGATTTTTCGTTACATAGGTAAAAACCCTCAATAAAATGAGCTTGAGTAGAAAATAATGGTGGCACAATAGAACAAACTCCACAAGTTTCGAATCCATAAAATCTCCCACACAAATCTCCAAGCACTTCAAAATGGAATGATATCGAGCTCAAAATCTTCAAAAACTTCATGGTGGTCAAAATTTTTGTAGAGCTCATTTAACTCAGAAAGAGCTCATGAGGGTGAAAAGAATGACTAGGGTTTCAAAAACTTTTACCTCAATCGATCCATGGTGGATTTCCTAACCTGATCAGGGTTAGGAAGTAAAATACATGGCATTAACTCCATTACAAGGTTAGAAACCCTAATTATAACTTGAGTTAAATTTGCCACCGACATGATAAGGGTCAAATGATCGTGGGAGGAATGAAATATTTTAAATCAAATGATTATTTGATAAAAACCATAAAATATACTATGGTTTATAATCATTATGCCTTCATACTAATTGTCTATGATTATTATTCAAATATATCTATGAGAGTGCCAATGTTTATTCAAACTAAGGTGATCAAAATCGTGTTATATGCTATGATGATTCACCTAAAAAGTCCATGTTCAAAATAAATTATCAAATACCATAATATATGCCAATGACCAAGATTGAGGGGATAATCAATAAGTGGTGGCGTATAGCAAAAGGATATTTTACATTAGCATTTACAAAGTTTGACTTCAATGTTTTACAAAAGGAAACCTCGTACCCTCTAAGTATACACACATCAAAGGTTGTCCCCACATGGGAGCTGAAGGAAAAGACATCATTTCCATTTACACAAAAGTCAATTCCATGTGACCACAAGAAGACAAAAATGTCGACATCAGAACCAAAGGGTTCCCCATCATGATGGAATACATGGGTGAATTTTTTTTACATTGCCATTATTACAAATTAAAGGAATTTATTTTTCTCACACAGAGGGAGATAATATTTATTTATGTGCATACAAGGACAAGGGCAAGTGATTTTTGCATGATGTCACATCAAGCACAAGAAGACAAATTTACATGCACAAGGGAAGAGACTTGCTCATCAAGCAAGATTTATTATTAGCAAATTATTCACCCATGCTTTTCTTAATAATAGAACAATCAACTATAGTTTGACTGTGATGTAATCAAAGGATATTAATGCCTCTTTGTATTAGTTTGATTTATTTTATTCCTTTATTTAATAATAAATAAAGGATAAAAATAGGATGCATGGTGAGTACAACCTTAGTCTATTTTTAGGAAGGGTGGGTGAATTAATTTTGCTATATATTGTGTGCCTTGGAAAGCACAAAGGAGGACTTTTTAGATACGGAGTGTTGAAGAAATTTTTTGCTAGTTTTTCCCTTTGAATGTGAAGTATTTTCTTCCTTTCCAATTATTTGTAGTCTTGTGTATGTTTCCATTAATCTTGTGAATGTTGAATTCCCTGATTAATCATCTTACCCTATTACAAATTCAATAATTTCTACATGATATTAATGTGTATGTGTAACTTAGCAATATTGTTGTGATTTTATCCTCAATACATCAAAGTGTTTACCCTTAATTATCTTTAGAAAATTGTTGGCTGTGCATCAGAAATTCATTCCATATCAATTATTCATGTACTCAGTCAAAGACCTCATACAAGTTTGGTGTATCACCTCAGTTTTAATTTCATTTTACAATCATCTTTTACCCTTAAACCCCAAAAAAATTAGTTTAGGATACATCAATAAGGAACCAACCTTGATACTAGAGACTCACCTCAAAATAGGTATACCCACAGACTTGAGGTGTTTCCATTATATCTACAAAGAGAGAGATAAAATTTGCAAGCTTAGAACACCTGCAACCATCTCTACAAGGTGCACTTTCGAGAGATAACAATTTTTGGCACGCCTGATGGGACAGGACTAGAAACTACTATTGATGCATTTTGAAGATTCAAGATCCAAGAAGAACTCATCTGGTGACTCTGTAAATCTGATTTCAAATCAATACAACACTTAACAACATCATCAAATTTTCAGCTATAATTTTTAGGTATTTTCAAGAAAATCATATCTGTTTATTTGTTGTTATCAGCATTTTTATGAGAAGCAACACCTGTTTTTCATAGTTTTAGTATTTTATGAGGTCTTGCAGCCATGAACCCTCATTTTTAGTAGTATTATCAGCCAAGCCAGCAGCCCTTTTATCCAATTTCCCTTCAGACAATTTCATAACCCCTATCAAAATGAATATCCTTATGACCCAAACCTTGGAAATCAATATGATTGTCAATATGATGATCATTACATTGTTCAAAGTCAAAGTTATGCAGAGGGTTATGCTTGAATGTGAAAGGCGAAGAGATCTTGAAGTTGAGCTTAATGAACTTAAGAAATCATTTTTAGTTATCAAGGAACTATACGAGAAATCATTAACAGTGAAAACTGATAGGCATCAGGTTATGGAACCCTATCAAAAGAGTTTTCCCACTTACCTTCCCTATCAGAATTCAATGCCTATATATTCCCCTTGTCAGTCAAAGTAGCCCATTCATCAAATTTTAAATTATCAAGGTACTGCAATTCCTTCTTTTCCTACCCAATCATGCATCGAACCCAAATTAAAGTGTCCAAATTGGCATTCAAATGTTGTCCTAAAAATAGAGTTTGTACCCCAGCCTCTCTTTAAATAATTTCCAGTTAAGGCTGAGATTAGTCCCACTCCTCCTTTACTCATACTTCCAGTCTAGGAAAAAGAGGATCATAATATCATTCAGGAGGGACAACCAACTGAAGAAAACAATAGGTTGGAGTTTTTATAGAACATAGAGCAATGGGCTTCTAAATTTCAGTTTGATCATACTCCAAAATTAGAGGAGCAACCCATTCAAAAGGTACAGTCTGATTTTTCAATAGATCTAAAGTAGATTAGGGATGATCAACAGTCTTTGTGTTCCAAGAATAGCATGCATGAAATCACCATACTCCTACAAACTACTAATTCATCCCAGTTGGTAGAACCTAAAGGAAATTTTCAAATCATTTCCAAAGATAAATCAACTGATCTAAAGGATGAGCACTCGATTTGCAGCTTATCAGTTTCCATGGTTGATGACCAAAAGGAAACAAATTAGTTTCAGAATGATCATGATCAAATAGTTGAGTGTGAAGACCCTCATTGTGTTGCATGCATGGAGATAGTTACATTATTAGGGACTTGCAATTGTTTCACAAGGACTATTAGATGGTACTACAAGTATTCGAGAGCAACTATTTTTGATTGAGGAGGAATGAAATGTTCAAAGAACATTGTAAGAAGGGATAGAGTGAAAAAATTTGAAAGTGCTGCTTGAAATGTCAGTCTTGGTAGTAGTGGATCAACAAATTGAAAAGGATGAACAACAATTTGAAGACTCTGAAAATATTTTCAAATTTAAAGAAGGAGAACAACCATCTCATCATCTTCACGATGTTATGATTGATGAAATACAACAACTTGAAGAGGCTGAATTTTTTTTAGATCAGTTTCAGATTGTCAAAAAGAATATACAATAGTTTATAGAGGCAAATCAATTCTCAAACAACCTTCAAAATAACTTCAAAGAACCTCGTGATCAAAAATAAGGTTCATTTTTCAGTACAAGACAAGAAGATTAGCTTTTTCAGCTATTTGGAGGCCATGTCCTATTCGATATCTTGCTGGTTCACAACATGCCACGACAATACCAGAATTCATGCTCATATCAAAGCCTAAGAATGAGCATCAGATACTCAAAATCAGTTCAAAGCCCTTTAGAATAGTTTTGTAGATCAATTAGAAAGATTCTTCATGTTTTGGGCTAAGTTTTGGAACAAATTCAAGGTACACATCTCATTTTTCAGTTCTGTCATGCTACTTGTTTTGCAAGTTGAATTCATCATCTCAATTTTGAGAAAAGGAAGCTATTTTTCACTACTTGTCTCGGTTTTATTTAGCCTTGATTTGTAGCTGTTAGAATAGGGTAGATTAGGATTTCCCTTTCAATAAGTGTAGTTCATGCACATTGCAGTTTTCAATTCAATAAGTGCACTTGTGCACATGATCTAGTTCACCAGATCCTTTCCAGTTTTGGTGTGTGTTTTTCAAAAGGTAGTTTTGGTTGTATGCATTTGACTCCATGCCCAATGGACAAGAGCAAGGCACTAGTCTACAAGCTAGTAGGAAGCTTTCCCATAGGATCACCAAAATGTTTTTTACATTTTTCCCCCTATGTGAAAAGGTCAACTCAAAAATTTTTAGTTTCTCAAATTGGTCGAGTTACGAGTTTGGCTATGTTTGGGACAGCCACCTAGAATAACATACATATTTTAATTGTTTGGTTTTGGATAGTCTTGGAAGTCACTTTGGATCAAACTCCAAATAGGTACAGTTACAGAATGCCATGCCTCATAGATGTATCCATTCCATTTGAAACCCTCATCAAAACTATGTAACATCCATAAACAACCATTGTAAGGCCCTAAGGAAGGCAGGAAGGGCAACATGTATCAGACATGAAGTTTTGAAGTTGTAGATAGGTTAAGTTTGAAGGATAGGTGTGAATAAATTTTAGTCATCCATGAACATTAAAAGGTACATTTGATTTTTTTTTATTTCCATACATAAGTGAATTATTTAAGTGTGTTGAGTTGTACAAGTTCATTATTATCCATTCAAATGAAAGAAAGTACAGAAAAGGAAAGATATACATCTCATTACATGAAAATAGTTCATCTATTCATATGGAATAAAAGTATAGTGAACCCACACAAGCCGGGATGTAACTTGTATGTACTAGAAATAAAATATGCATATACTTAAAACTATAAGAAAATGGAGAGAGAAGAAACCCATCATTTCCTGTTTGGGTCAGTTCTCTCGTGCTTCTGGCTTTGTTTCATTTTCAGCTACTTCATCCTCATCTCTAGTTCCCAGCAACAGGTACTTGTGAACATACAATATATATTGTTAGAGCTCCGGGTTTGGTCTATATCCATGTGTTTACAGTTTCAATGTAACTAAATCCTTTAAAGAAAGCACATGCAAGATACATGAAAGACAGAATCAAAAGGAAGATACATCTCATAAGAAGCATTCATAATACAATGGAATTAGAACAAGTACAATAAAATGCATAGCAGAATTCCATTTTCAGAAAGTTTGACACCAGAGGATTAAATAGATGATCAAAATACAAAATAATCACATAGTGCATATCAATGAATTCAGTCATGAGAATCAAGATCAATTACAAAATGAATTCATAAGCAGAATGTCCTTTTAGAAAGCATGACAAATGAAATAGATGGTCAAGTACAATAAGAATTGCAGCAGATAGGAACAAGTACAGAATATCATCATCTAAAGTAGAAATGGAACTCAAATTTTTGCATCATTTGTTAAGATCAAAAGTATGCATTTTCATTATAAACTGAAATGGACTATGTAAGGTTACATTTTATGAAGTAAAACAACTTATGATGGAAAGAGCATTGCTTCAGTTCAAATTTTGCTCACAAATGACTAAGGAATTACAGAGTTCACAACCAAAATCAGGTAGCAAGTGGCACAAGCAGAAAAGAATGGTGAAATAAGAAAAACTCCAAAGGAACTTTATATTCTAGATTTCAGCAATCCAAGCCATAATGCTTTGCAAAATCCTCAATTGCTTTGAAAGAACATGATTGAGACATTACAACTCAAAATAACTGATTATTCAGATCTATAGTTTTCACAACAAATTTTTCACATAACTTTAAAGAAAATTTGGTCACATCAAAGCATCAATTGAATCAAATACAAGGTACCATAAAAGAATAAATATCTCTAAATGATAAACAAGTGAAGCCAAGTTCAAGTGTTCAAATGGATTTGAGATATTTCACTCAATCAACAGTCAATGGAAACATTTTTCTTAAATCTTGAATGATTGAAATATGTGTACTGGAGGTAAGAATACAAATGTCCAAATTACATTTACAAATCAAATTTTCCAGGGTAAAAAAGGCATGCATCAAGCACTACAGAAGGTAAAGCTCATTTCAGTCAAGTACAAAATAGAGTTTCAAAGATTCAACAATGGCATAGTTCTTGTGAAATGATAAATCTTCGAGACAACTAACAATGATAAGGATCAATTTCTAAATGATAAAACAAGGAGTTCAAATCACAAGGATTTCCATCTTAAGAATTCTACAAGATTCGAACTCACTCACTACTAATGGAAAGCGAATTTCTATGAATATAGATCTGGACTAAAAATGGGAGCTCTAGGTAAGAACAATATAGAACTCAAGTCTCATTAAAAAATGACTAAGTAAAATCAAAATTCAAATTTAAACCCAAATCTGGGTTGAGCAGAGTTCTCATGAACATAATATATGAAAATCATGAAAATACAAAATACCCTAAATCTCACAAGAATGATGTGCCAAATAAGACCTCACGAGAGTGCTCCAAATATCAAGAATAATCATCAATTTTCACAAAAATTTTCAAACTCAAAAAAAATGGAGGTCACATTTCTCAAAAACCCTCCAAAAGGATGATTCAATAAAAACAAGAACTCAAATATATCTCACAAAATATGAGTATCAAAAATACAAATCTTAATCCAAATATGGAAAATACGAAACCCCAATGAGCATCAAATTATGGTGACTTTGTTCAGGCATAATACACAATGAAAAAACCAGAAACCAAAGATCATGGTTTACAATAATAGATCAAAATATCAATAGTTTGAACCAAAATAACAAACGAACCAGAGAATAGAGGTTTGAGCAATGTTGATACTTTCATGATTTCGTTCGACCAAATAAAAACAATACAAAAGTTATAAATGCGAATGGAAGAATAATGCTAAGATTAAAATGACAAACCCATTAATGGGTATTAGTAGATCTAGGTATTCCTAAACTTACCTAAAATTAAAAGGAAACGACTCCACATGAGGCACCAATCAAGCTCAAAACCATTTGATAATGCATGAGTCACCTTCCAAAAGGCATCGAAGGTTTCGCCTCTCCAAATGTGAATGAACTCTATGAGTTTCTCAAACAAATCACAGAAAGAAAATGATCAAATTTCACAATACAACATCAAAGTTCTTCAAATAATGGAGAACTATAAATCACCCAAATAGCAATTCAAATCATAAAACCAACAAAATATTCAATAAAGTACAAACCTGGGAGTTTAAGCTTCAAATCCTTCTCACCAGCTATGTCAAAGTTTCAAAAAAACCATTAATGGGCTTTTAGATATGAGGAAACAGAGTGCGAGTTTGAAAGATCGCATCCATGACATCAAATTCAATATGAACCATTAGAAGAAGAGAAACATCCATATTCCCCTTATGATGAAAGACTCAAAACTTTCAAGTGAAGTGCTATCAAAAGGCATTAGTAGATCTTCGAGTTCTATAACTACTGGCGAAAGAAATCACACAGAGGGCTTTAGACCAGAAGATCGTAGAAAGCTCAAAGAATGGAAAAGAAAATGCTTAGAACAATCTCCATGAACAGCTATGGTCGTGGAACAAAATAAAGAAAGGGTCGAGCATACTCAAAACCCTTAGCCCAACAAAATGTAAACTTCATTCTAAAAATGCAGAGAACTTGAATTCGTAAAGAAGAGCCCCAAATCTTCACGATGGCACCCATTCATTACCGGAATCTCTCAAAGTTCAAAAAGATGAAAATTCGGAAGGATTTTTCTTTACATAGGTAAAAACCCTCAAGAAATGAGCTTCAGAAGAAAATAATGGTGGCACAATAAACATGAAACCAAGTTAATCCATAAAATCTCCCACACAAATCTCCAAGCACTTCAAAATGGAATGATATCGAGCTCAAAAGATTCATCAATGACGTCCTAAAAAAATTTCAGAGCTCATGAGGGTGAAAAGAATGACTAGGGTTTCAAAAAATTTTACCTCAATCGAAATGAGTGGATTGCAACTAAATCCTCGAGGGTTAGGAAGTATAAGACGTGTCATTACCTCCATTCATGGGTTAGAAACCCTAATCAACACTCGAGTTAAATTTCCACCGACATGATAAGGGTCACCCCATCGTGGGAGGGGAATGAAATATTTTAAATCAAATGATTAGGTTTGACTGTAACGTCATACTATGGTTTATAATCATTAAGGCTTGTCTAAATAGTCAAAAGGTGCTAATTTGTTATAAAAAAAGGGGCAATGATCATGCCAAAAGTAAACTAAGACCCAAACCTTGTTATAATACGCCATTGAGTTCAAAAGTGCCCATGTAAAAGGATAATATCATGATCAAATACCATAATATATGCCAAATGACCAAGATGTTTGGGGTCAAGGATAAAGGTGGATTATAGCCAAAAGATATATTTACATTAGCATTTGTAAATTTTGACTTCAAGTCTTGAAAATTATGGCCAAACCTAAGTGACCCTATAAGTGTACACATCAAAGGTGGTCCCCACATGGGAGCTAAAAATCATAAATTAGACATCATTTAATTTGCATAGAAGTCAATTTCATGTGACCACCTTTTGAAGATAAAAATGTCGACATCGAACCCAAGGGGTCCCCATCATGATGGAATACATGGGTGAATAATATTGCCAAGTATTGCAGATTAATGGATTTTATTTTTCTCACACAGAGGGATGATTTTTGCATGTGCTTCACAAAAGGACATATAGATGTCACATCGAAGATAAATTTAAATTTGCATGCACATGGAAGGAGACTTTCTCATCAAGCAAGATTTATTATTAGCAAATTATTCACCCATGCTTTTCTTAAAAATAGAATAGTCAACTATAGTTTGACTGTGATGTAATCAAAGGCTATTAATGCCTCTTTGTATTAGTTTGATTTATTTTATTCCTTTATTTATTATTAAATAAAGGATAAAAATAGGATGCATGGGCGAGTACAACCTTAGTCTATTTTTAGGAAGGGTGGGTGAATTAATTTTG
Organism: Taxus wallichiana var. yunnanensis; assembly: GCA_018340775.1. NCBI lineage: Eukaryota > Viridiplantae > Streptophyta > Pinopsida > Cupressales > Taxaceae > Taxus > Taxus wallichiana. The sequence goes on from CM031239.1 coordinate 313,617,100, forward strand.
CTATATATTGTGTGCCTTAGCAAAGCACAAAGGAGGAATTTTTAGATACAAGAGTGCTGAAGCAATTTTCTGCCAGTTTTTCCCTTTGAATGTGAAGTATTTTCTACCTTTCCAATTATTTGCAGTCTTGTGTATGTTTCCATTAATCTTTGAATGTTGAATTCCTAATTAATCATCTTACCCTATTGCAAATTCAGTAATTTCTACATGATATTAATGTGTATGTGTAACTTAGCATATTGTTGTGATTTTATCCTCAATACATCAAAGTGTTTACCTAATTATCTTCAGAAATATGTTAACCTGTGCATTAGAAATTCATTCCATATCAATTGTGCATGTACTCAGTCAAAGACCTCATACAAATTTGGTGTATCACCACAGTTTTAAATCATTTTACAGTCATCTTTTACCCTTAGAACCTAGAAAATCAGTTTAGGATACATCAATAAGGAAACGACCTCAATACCGAGACTCACCTCAAAATAGGTATACCCACAAACCTGAGGTGTTTCCATGATGAAGAAGGGGGTGAAGTAGTCTCATTAAAAGGAGAAACAATGACAACTATTTGTTTTGATTAGGAAGATGGTTGGGAATTGTGAGGGTGAGAACAATTAGTGATACGAATGACATCTATATATAGAGGAGGACCATCCTTAGGAGAAGTGGAAGTTGGTGGTTTGATGGCGAGAAAAAGAGGTGGATCGGTAAAGTATATTTAGAGGTTATGGACTTGTTTGGAGGATTTGGCTTAGATATGGATGGAGTTGAAAATGGGAGAGGGTGGTATAATTTGATGGGAGATCATATTCTTCGATGAGACTATTATACGGGTTCTAACGGCACTACAATATTCTCAGTGTCGGTCTAGGGACATGATCTTAGGCACATATGGTGTTGGAATGAAATCATGTGGGTTTCAGCTAGTGTGGGCCAAAGGGCTTTATAGGAGGAAGGGTGATTGCAGATGCTTGAATGAGGCACATCAAGGACTTCATTGTAAGATCTGATGGGGGTTTGGAAAGATGAAGCCTTATGGATTCTAGGTGGATTTGGTTTGGATGAGGATGATGAAAACAACATAGGTGCTTTAATCTTATGGTGATTAATAAGGCCTTTAGATTCCAATTCAAATTTAGATGGTTTTTATTTTGAAGGTGAAATGAATGGTTTCAATCCATATTTAGAAATATTGGGGGATTTGGATGAAGGGCATGGTCCCAAGATAGATGGGTGGGGTCCTAAGATGGAAGATGAGATGTTTGGTTGTTTAGGTTGATGGGGTTTTGAAAGGGTGTTGGTAAGCTCCAACTTCTTATGTTGATGGGTGAGAGACTTATAACTAGGGATGAAAAATTTCTTGGATTTTTGTTGTGAGGTTTTACCCTTGGCGGGGATCATGATGTTTTCAACCATGGGATCCTTAGAGGTGGAACTAGGTGATGCAGATGTAGGTATTTTCAAAAATGTGGGGATAAAAGAGGGGAGTGGTTTTTTGATGAGACATTTCACAAGATCGGAAGGAGTTGAATACCATGTGAGTTTTGATGTTGTTTATACGGGAATGGTGGTAGTTGTTGGAGATAAATATGGGATTGGGACATCCTTTATGGTTGCATCAAGTGAGGGTGTCTTCTTAGTAGATGTTTGAAGGGATGATGTGGATATGGGATTGGATTAAAGCACTAGTGTGGATGTAATTAGAGGTGAGGGTATAGAATGGGTTGTAGGCATGGGTGTATAATAATATGTTTAGACATATGTGGGAATGGGTATGGGTATAATAGATGTAGGTGTAAAAGATATAGATAAAATGGATGTAGATGTAAAGATGTAGATATAAGAGATGTGGGTGTAGTAGGCGTGTATGTGGTTGATAAAGGGACAATAGGTGTAGACATGGGTACAAATGACAACATGGTTAGATATGTAAAGATATATGTCGAGGGAATATAGGTGGGTATGACAGATGAAGGGACAATGGGCGTGAGTGATGGTGTTGAATCCATACTTATGGTTTTTATTGTATGAGCAATGGGTCACGAGATGTGGAAAGATTTGTTTGCTTATTTGGTGAATGATTAGGGAAGGGATGTTTGAATAGGTTTAATGGTTGGTCAGGAGGGGCATTATGATTATCCAATTGAAGGCCCCCATGATCTATAAGGTGTTGGAAAAGGTCTTTGAAGATGTGACATTTTTTCAATATCATGATCATGTACTTGATGGTATTTTCCACGAGTTTATCAAAGATAGAACTATATGATTCTCCGAGGGGAGTATAGTTGGAGTAGTTTGGTGTGCCCTTTGTGGAGGCTCATAATGATAGGGAGATGTAGAATAATATTTAATGACAACGACATTGGTTGCATTTTTATATTTTTTGTTATGGGTAGAAAATTTGGTGATTCGATATTTGGCTTGTTGGATTGAAGTTTGACATGTCATTCCTTAAGGGCACAAAAATTTAGTTTGCAAGCCATGATGAAGTCCTCCTCAAAACTTTGAAACTATTAGGTTTGAAGAGTTGACAAGATATTCTTCTCACATCATCGGGACAATAGTTTAAAAATCTCAACTTGGGGAAGGGAGAAGGATAACTGATTAATGATGCCACACCACCTAGCGATGAAAATTGTGATGGATTCATCATCAAACTATTAAATGACATATAGGTTCATGATGGTGATTTGTCACACAATATTAATGGAGAAATGATCTAAGAAAAATTACACAAGTCGGGTGAATGAGAAGAGGGAGTGTTGAGTAATTTCGATGTACTAGTCCAGGAATCGGCCCAACCATTGACATGGGCAAAGTGTAGATCGTGGGGTCTTGATAATGTGCAATGAGATATCATGCATGACTAAAGGTATGAATGTGTTATTGAGGGTCCTCCTTGCTATTGAATTTATAAAATTTTGGGATTTCCCAGTATAGGAGATAAGGTTTGACAGAACATATGGGTGGATAGGCTCATTACAAATTTGTTCATAAGAGAAGGTGGTTATAGATCCTAAGTAGAAGATTCAAGATTGGACATCCTACTTAGCAAATCCTGAATGGGGTCATTGGATATTTTGGGATGATAAGTTGATGGATGAGGTTGTGGGTTGTAAAACGTGGATGAATGGGGTTGAGAGTAATATTTATAGTGTTGAGGATGAGTAAGTGTTTACGGGTGTAGTTGATAAGGGGGCATGTAGTTGAAGGGTTGTGATTGAATATGTTGGGAGATAGGATATTGTTGAGAGATGGGGACACAATTAGATGGATATAATTGTGTTTTTTTGAGAGAGGTGGGAGACTTTAGATTAGTTTTCATGGGATGAATTGTAATGTATGTATGGAGTGGTTTGGGTAGATTGATTATGAATCATATGGCATAAGGAACTCCGAAAGAGGTTTATGAGTTTGGGTCAATTCCGAGGGTGAGGTTATAATATGATGACATTAACATGGATTTGAAAAGTGGAGATAAACACCAAAGTTTGATCATGTTATTGGGGTGGTGGAAGAAGTATATGGGATTCTTTTAAAGTTTGGGCGGGGCACTAATGACATCGGTGGATGAATAAGTGATGGGGATGGAAGAAATGGGTGTGACGTTGATGTGGAGAAGGTTAAGTGGATGGGAACGACCAATTAATTCATTTGATGAGCTTGGGGAATCATAGTGGAAGATTCATGGGAGACTTGTTCATATTGGGAAATGGAAATCTCATTCATGGCTCTAGGAAAGAAGATAACAAGTTGAGAGGTGAGGCCTTGAGTGGATTCATGTTGATAGTCATAAGCAGATTTTTTGAAGATGGGTTCCATCAATAGGAATATTAGTGGATTATAGATAAGATAGTCGTGAAGGAAATAGTGTTAGTGTTCAGAGAGTTCTTAGAATCCAAGCATCCGCGCGAGGATAATGAGGCCCAAATGTCTCCAAGGAAGTGGGAGACGAGGGTTTAGTATCTAGAGAAGGAATATAATGATGGTAGATGAAAGGATTGGTTTCAACATGGGAATGGGTCTGGACATAAGGGGGCTCACTAGAAGGGGTTATAAGAATGACATGTTTGGAGAATGTAGAGGAAGTAATCAAAGGAGTGTAAGAAACAATGACTAGAGCGGATGTTTATTGGGAGTGATTGTTGGAGGTGGGGATGTTGGATGAGGTGGTTCGTTCCATTTTTAACTTGAGATTAAGAATGACATGAAAATCACAAGAAGCAAAGTGTTATTAATATCAAGAAAATCATGTTTATTATCAAGATTGTGAAAAAGATAAAAAATGGGCTCAAAGGGAACCTAAGAAATGGCTAGTATAAGGATGGTTTTAGGATGTTTAGGATGGCATCCCAAATATACTTTAAGGTACATGAGGCTTAAATATGTGATGACTACCATTACGTGGCTTGATATAGGGGCCCACCCCTACACTTCATGCACCGTAGCGATAAGGGTGTTGGGCGTTTAGTCAATATACTGATAATCAAAAAAAAATTTATAATGCAACCAAAAAATCATGGTGTATTTTCTATTGGGTGATGAAATCCCAATAATTCCACATGGTAGAATATGTTTCAGATGTGTTGCTTTGATTTGTGATTTGGATGTGTGTGAAAGAAGTGAATGCAATAAATTACCTCCTACTTAGATTAGGTGAGAAAGTAACTATGGAATTATTTTTTTAAAATCCAAAATGAAGTGTTATATTTGATGAGTGGAAGTAGACAAAGAAGGGAGAGAAGATGCAAAAAGAGGAAAATAAGGACAAAACGAGGAATACCCGGATAACGCTATTTTCCTTATTTTGTTTTTATTTTTAAGAACATGTGTTGTTGATCCAAGTGAGAAAATCTACAAAAAAAACACAAGCAAGAAGGATCTACCTACATAGTTAGTAGAAAGAGAAAGATAGGGAGGAACATGAAAAATAATGATAATCAGAAATGACTCACCAAAGAAGAAATGTGGATCCTATGGGACATGCCAAAATGTTTGAAGAGATTTTCTCTCCCATTTCAAGTTAATGACATGGATACAAGAAATCAAAAACTCATAACTATGGAAGGGTTTAAGGCTACCTCTTGATTATGATGGTGATGATGATGATGAAGACACGGGAGTAAAATATCCTCCTTATAGTGATCTTGATAACCTACATGAATAAAAAAAATCTAAACATGAAAATGATTAGTAGATAAGATGGTGGGTTTCTTGACAATTTCAATCCCAAGAAGTGATAACTTCCTAGGGATGGATGTTAACCCACTTTGATAAAATGATAGATAAATGATAATAGATAAAAAAGATACGATAGAAAAGATCTAATATATGCTAGAGATGTTTAGATAAAGATGTGATAATGCAAATGCTGATAAACAAAATCAAACCTGATAGGATTGACGATGACCCAAAATGACTGAAATGTACGATTGATGGTGACCGCTATGAAGATAAGAAGGAGATAAAACAAAAATTAGATCTGGAACCTTCTCTGGGATGTTGAGTTTTATCTTAGGATGGTTAGGAATGGAGAGGATGCAACATAGGAAAAATATGATGGAGATATTGATGGGGTCGATGACAACTGAATCGGGTCGATGACGACTAGGACCAAGAAGACAAGATCTGCACTATCAAGTAGATGGGTGGATGAAACAAAAAATTCTGAATTAGGGAGGAGTAAAGAATGGAAAATGATGAAGAAGACAAAAATAAGGATAACACAGATTGGGACAATAGAGACCAGGCTAGGTTGATAGTGATAGGGGAATATTTGGGGTGTTGATGAGCTTAATGGATGGTAAAAGGGATCTAAAGGTGACCAGAGAAGGCCGACGAGACTATAGAGCTTCAACACACCTACAAACTTGAACGAAAAAGTGGCAAAGAAAAAAAGGAATCCAAATGAACTTTAGAACTTTAAACCTCCATGGATAGCATGCAAAGATTCTAATAAAACACCAAGTTGAAGAATGTGCCTCGTAAGAAGAGAAAGAACACTTCAAGCTCGAAGATACCCAACACCCAAAAATATTCATCTCGCGCTTTGAGAGGAGGGGTGGAGGTATATTAATAGGGTAAAAAAATGCATGGATGGATCACCGAGACTGTGAAAGATAGTCCACTTGGTCAACAAAGATGATGACAATCTCAAAAATGAGGGCTTTAAATGGGAAACAATTGGTGTTAGTCATTTTGGGTGAGATATTGATGCAAAGAGGGAATAAATGGTAGTGGAAGGATAAGGGGATATTAAAAAGGCTTAAGTGGATCCTAGGACCATATGTTTAGGTATTTATGGGTGGGATCCTATGAAAGTTAATAGGTTTTTAGGGTAATTAAATATAATTAGAGTTGGGTAAATAATAATAATATTAAAATGGGGTTAGGATAGGAAAATGGGGATTATGGAAAATAAATGATATTTTGGGATGGAAATAAGTATTTAGGAGGGGAATAGAAATTTAAAATAGGATTGGGAAACATGAATGTGCAAGGTGATGGCAAAGGGAAGCGAGCACAGGATGGGGGACAAGGGTACCAGAAATTGGTGTCTATAACAACATAGGGGAGCTACAATCTATGACAACATTAGATGAAACTTATAAAAAATAATGGGCATCAATGTTGAAGACTTACAATTTCTAAAAATTGATGATGATCCAACAACTCAAATTGTAAACCACATTATAGGCCATGAATTTTAAGTCACCTTTTCCATCAAATCAAAACATACCATGTAAACAAATAGTTAAAATGCATCATTATTATCTTGAAGAAACTAGAAACTATGGATTCCCATCCCTAGATTATGTTGATGTAAAAGTTTAGTAATTTTGCTTTGATGTTGTTTTCCCCATTTCCCCCTTTACCTTGTTTATGGATTTCCCTTGTATATGGTTCACTTAGAATAAATCAAGTACTTACATATACCTTTTCTCTTTGTATCTATTGATGTAGATTGACATTAAATAAATATCCATGCATGCCACTTCTATGTCATTTTTCTTTAAAATGATATAGTTGTAACATCCACTTCAGTGATATAAACATACAATGGTTTTAGAAGCATTCCTTTAATGTTATCTTTTTAAATTTATTTTTCATGTTATAGTATTCCTTTTTTCTTTTAGAGGCATGAGTTTTTTTGTAATATGCTAATATTTTTCCTGTAATAAACAACACGATTATATATATTTGTACATACATTAAATAATATGTTTTTTCGCTACACACATGACTAAATACATCATCTTTTTATCGTGATGCTTCAAACTTGGATTTATTTTTTAGAACATTATGTCTTTCTTCATGTGAAATCCATAAAGGAAATCTTGAAGAAGAGATCTCTACGCATGAAAATAAAATTTGTATCAATGATTATTTGTGCCAACGTTAGCATAGAAAAAGAAACACACCCTCTATTTCTTATCTCGACGCATGTAAACCCTCACGATTTCACTCTCCTTAGTGTCTTCCTCAGCTTCTTCTTCAACTACCAACTTCTTTTCCAAGACCATTTTAGATATCAGCTCTTCCCTTTCCTATTTCCATAACCCTTTCGAATAGATAACGTTTCCATCCATTCCTTTATTAGGCCTAGTATACCCATCATATAGCCCTCATTGCAACTAGAATTGATGTCTTCTTTTTCACGTCATGTTCCATATATTTTCTTCAACCCTCTATTCTTGGCATTCCTTTCCTACTCCAACCAACCCCTTCACATTCTACTATACAAGACTCCCCTTCTTCTAATTCATGCCCCTCACTTACTTAAAAACACACTTATGTTTCACTTTTCTCTCCCAATGCCTATGATCTAACATCCACCCCTATTGTTGAAATGCAATGATGACGGTTCTATAAAAGAATAGATTCTCTTTCTAATATCAATGATTTCTCAATATGGTTGGAGAATTACCTAGTATACAAAAAAACTTCCATGTTCGATCCTCATTTTCACTAGATGCATGTTAGAGAAGCAAGGACACCATTTTTAATCCTAGGATAATATGGAGCATGAATCGATCATTCTATCCTAAAATATTTTACCCAAGATGAAAAAATGTTAATAGTACGAGAAAATCCAATTTTGCAAGTTATCCATGCACAAGGTGGGAAGTAAAATACTCTAAAACACTATAAGTTTCCTGTAAAATATTTAATAAATAAAACTTACCTCCCCATCGCCTTAGAGATTTGGATCTATGTCTGGTATAAAGACTAGATTTCAACAAACAAAATATGGTATCTATGTTAGTAGATCTGTATGGAAAGCTCTTTAATACCAAATTTCCCATGATCCATAATATAAATATGTTCTAATCGACAATGATGCCATCACCTCCCTTCCTCTAGACCCAACAAATAAAGCCTCTATCTTAACACAATCAAAATAGACATTATACCTTCTAAAAAAACCACCATACAAGATGTCAATGAAGATCCTCACTCTTAGCCGACACAAGTGCACATACATATTTATTAGTGTCGACCACCCAAATAAGAGTCCGAAAATGAAGAGAACTCATAATTTCTTCTCATCACATGACAAAAACATACCCTTTATTGTTCCTTGGCAGACATATATATGTCTTTCCCTCATCAATGAATACACTACTGAGGGTATTTTCTCCATGGATTTTCCAAATTTATTTCCGAATGTAAAGCAATGTTTAAGAAACAATACACATGAAATAGGTTCAATTGCACATATACTCCTTTACATAATACCATGATGACTACTTTGGTTCCCACCCTCGAGTTTTGGTATGATTTTTTAACCTCATTATGCACCATGGGAGATAATATACAATAGTCTTCTTCAAAAGAAAAACATTGAACATGGAATCCAACCAATTATAGGAAAGATCCTTAAGAAACTGTAAGAATTCCCCAAAGAGTTTTTGTCGAGACTCTAATGCAATTTAGAAATAACCTTCGATAGACACGATCCTTTTGGTATAAAATTAGAGGATAAATCTCCAAAATGATTAGAATTAAGTGCACAAAAATTATTCTTTAATCTGAGTGTTACATACACAAAATGGCTAGATGTTCATAAATACATATGAGGTGATTATCCTTTTGGTCCTCGTTGCACACAAAACAGTTCAGAAAAAAAACCCTATTAATCACTCGCACCGTGTGAATGCTTACTTACATAAAAATTTCACAAGATTTTGAGAGGAAGTGTTGCAAATTCACCATTAGCTAAATGATTATTGGTACATGTAGTAATATTCATTTTTCCACTTTATTTTTTGCTCAAAATCAACGTTTTTAACTATCCCTTAACTACATAAATAAATGGCAACATAGAGGGTCTACATATTTTCATGGATTCTTAAGGCTAGAGGGTTACCCTAACGTTGATGCTATTAAATGGGCTGATAATGATATTATTGAAGAAACCAAGTAGTAATTTGATAGGTATGTCTCATCTTGGGACCCCCATCCAGCAAATCTCTCGAGCAAGAATTCATACAAATATCAATTCATGATGATCCATACTTGTTATCATAAATGCAAGTATTGGTTTCCCCACCGCACAAGACTTGAGAGTTTATAAACTTAGTTTAGTGTCACACAAATTGTGTTCGAGTGAACATGTTTATGAAAAAAATTCACACCTTGTATGTTAATACAATACACCTTGGGTAACATGGCCTAATTCATCCTTATCCATTGACAAAAAGGTGATATTAATTACCTTCCTTTAAGAAATTATATCAAATTAAACATTCATAACAAAGCCATACTATCTATATGAAGAGCCAACATTTACTTTCAGCTTGTAATTTCCTGACATGTATTTTTTTGAATACATTGCAAAGTGTGCCTCAAGAGTAGAGAAACATTCAGAAACATACCACCAAATGCTTTCTAAACTATCAACAAATGCAAAACCATTTTTCCCTGCACCTTTCATAATACGAAAAATGATTACAAAGAGTGTTATTGAACATGACACATGTGCACAAGAAACTTGTCACATGGTTCTTGAATTCCACTTATTATGTCCAATCGGCCTTTCGTTTCTTTAATTGTATGGAGAAACATTCTTAGGTGACTTGCTAAATCAAATTTTCAAACATAATAAACAACCATGCTTTTCGATGCATACCTTGTTCATCCTCTAATTATGGAGTCTATTTCTTTTATCCGGGTAGCTCAAGATTGGAATTTATAGTAAATATGGACTAAAGACAAATGGAAGAATTGCCATTTCCCAAAATTATCAGGCATATCCATATCCAATATTTTTCATTACTCCACCAAGAAATTCAGATTCTTTTGAGTTTTTCTTTTAGTTTGAACTCCTTCTTTACAATCCTTTCTTCAATATTATTTAAGATATTGGTTCTACCCCTACTTATTATTATTTCTAATTGGCATCTCTTCAAGAATTTCTACAAGCCATGATATGTTAGAAATAATAAAATAAAACCTACACATAATTCAAAGGATTCATCTAATCGTACTTAGACATCGTGTAAAAATAAAAAACAAATTAATGAATGAAATGTTTTTATCTCATCTCCATTCAGGACGTACAACACGTCTTGAAATTCTCGTATATGTTACACCTACAAGAATTTAAATCCCTCTATGAATTTCCATGCCATAACATTCCACTCTAGGTGCAATACATTGGCCCTTCATTTATCAAAATGAATAAGAATGATTATTATGTTCCTCATACAAGTGTATCCACCTCATATTTACCTTTTTAATTGAGTGAGGACTAATTGTTAGCTTTTGAAACTATTCTTCATCAATTTTCTTACAATGATATCTTCCCATCCCATAATCTCATTATTCAAGGAACTGCAGAACATAAATCCTTCCTTATCCACTTTGTCAAGTATGCCCTCTCCTCTCCATGCCACGACCACTTATTTCACCCCTCCTTTTACTATCCCCTACCCGGTGGTTACTTTCAACATTTTTACTTCAACTATTCTTTCCTGCCTCCACATTTCCATTAGATATTTGAAACACCTTGAAGGCCAAGCATTGTCCTATTTTCAAGACTCCTTGAAAAATATCAAGTATATTTTGATTGATGAATTGAGTTTCATTGGCCTTAAACTACTTGCAAAAATTGACTACCGCCTTCGTGAGGATTTACGCATTACAAGACTACTTCATTTGGCAACAGACCCATCATTTTTGTCAGAGATTTCAGACAGTTATCGCCTATCATGAACATTACTTCACATCCTAATAGTTCCTATGGCGCCTCTCTTTGTAAAGGATTTCAAAATTATATCTCTTTGACACCTATCTTCAAACAACAATGTTCCACTCCATCAAAAATTTCATTTCACCATTGTTTCTCAATATCTCGTAATGCCCATCCAGCTTTTGCATTGGGAGCTACTAATTTCCCACACTGATTACTACCTCTCCAAACAAGAGATCATAAAATTAAGCAATGTCACCCTCTTGTTTAAAAAAATGATAAGGTCAACAACCACAATATACAAAATTTGAAGGAATTTAATTCTCCAGCTACCTATCCATTTCTCAAAATACAAGAAGAAATGAGTCCATTGATATAGATGATGATCAAATTCAACAAAAATTATCCTTTGTAAAACTCAAAAGGTCATGCTTTTTTACAAATTTGTGGGCTAATACAAGTCTTATAATTGGTACAACTAACAATATCATAGAAATTTTCTATTGCACTTCCTCCACTCCACCTTCTTCCTTTATTTTTTGTCGTAAAATTTGATTGGTATACTATAACTTCTTTTGATCCCAACAATCCTTCCCATATTCTAATCCAGACTATTACCAGAGGATCTTGAAGACAATTACCTATAAAAATGGCTTCAACTCGTTACTTTCCAAAGTCTCAAGAAATTACTCTAAAACAAAGCATTATTGACATTGGCGCCACCAAAATATCAAGAGTTACTTTAACTAGCAATATCTAAAGTCCCTTTCTTAAAATATATTTGTATTTCTACGCATTTCTCTTTTTACCGTTACTCTTAAATGTCCATAACCCCTCTCTTAAAATATTGCAAATATGAAGAACTTCACCTTTTTCTCTTCCTCCCCTCCATTCATTTTAATTCCCTACTCCTTTCCCTTTCCTACACTTTTTCCCCTCTCTACTCATCTCCTCTGCAACTCCCTCATTTCAAGTACTCTCTCTCTCCCTAAGTTTGTATATATTTTTCTCTTTGCTTCTTCAATAATATTTTAATCAATTACATTTCCAGTTTTCAATCCTCTACTTCTTCTCCCCACTTTCTCTACTATGTTTCTTTAACTCCATTTTTCCCCATTATCTCTCACTCCCCCTTTTGATCTTCACAATTTGCACTCGCTGTGTGATTTCTATTTGGTAAATATAAATTACAAAATTTCTGTGTCCATAACATAATGGTACATAATGATCAAGGAAAGCATAATCAATGAAGAATATTTATCAACATAACATGTCTTGATTTATTTAATTCAAAATAGTAAAATAAACATATAAATGCCTAGATATTATCTTCCCCACACAAATTCAGTTTTGTTATTTTAAAAATATATCATTTTCACTAAGATAATATTAAACAAGTTTCTTAAGAGAATAATATTATCAAGTTCTTATGTTCCTGGCATTCTATAAGGTGAATAAACAACCCAAGATTTAGGATTGCCTTTTGCATATTGAAGTAGTACTCCTAAAATAAATTTTCCCTTTATATTACTCCCAATTAATATTATTATTATGAGTATAACTAAAGATAAATGATGTTCGTAGATTATTTTTCATGAATAATATAGTTGTAAGGATATTCTCAATGTTATTATGGCAATAATTTATCTTCAAAATTGTATCAAAATTTACACAATAATGCTAATTTTACCATTCACTTATTTATTGTAGCTATACTTATCTATTTGACATTATTCTTTGTTTATTTGACACTTTGTCATTTAAAATTGTGATATCTATGAATACATGTATATCTTTCCCGTCTAATAAATTATTTATTATTGGAGTATTTTAATAACATGTGATTATACAAATGCACGTAACCATATTGTATGATTATATTAACAACATTTCTAAGTAAACATGAGTAATGTACTATATAAATAATGATATTTCGAGTGTTTAAATTTTAGCACATTAGCAATTACCTATTAAATTTGTGAAAATAATTTGAAATCATGAAAAGAAAGATTTGGACACAAAATAAGACTCTCATATATGTCATTTTTTATTTAGGAAAGGTTGGGGAGTCTAAATTATTATTCATATATATGTGAAATTTAAACCTAGATTAGTTTTATTTAAGGAATACTATTTAATAAATTATTAAAACTCTTGTTATTGTCCTAAGTAAAATTGTTTAGATTATGCATTTGTGATCAAAGTGTTATCTTTCATGAATCTCATATCACTACTTAAACACAATGAGTCAAATTAGTGTGCAGATATTACACTAAAAATATATTGAAGTGTCATAATAATTACCTAGTTTAATATTAACATTAATTAATTCATACACATATGAAATATGTAACAAATAAATATTGCACATATATTGAGCATCCACGCCTAAATTGAACTATATTTATCAACATATCATTCTTGATTTATTCAATTAAAAATAGTAAAATCAACATGTGAATACATGAATTCAATTTTAACCTTAATATTAATAATTACCTAGTTTAATCTTTACATTAATTAATTCATACACATATGAAATATGTGACAAATAAATAGTGCACATAGATTGAGCATCCACATCTAAATTGGACTCTATTTATCATCACACCATTATTGATTTATTCAATTGAAAATAGTAAAATCAACATATGAATGCATGAATTCAAATTTATTATTTTTACAAATAATTAGCTCCTACTTTTTTCATATAGAGAAAATATATCATTTTCCATTAAACAATTTTCCTAAGAGAATAATATTTTAAGTTCTTATGTTCATGGCATTCTGTAAGTTAATAACCAACCGAAGATTTAGGATTGTAGTACTAAAATTTTTAAAAAATCTTATATTTCTCTCAATTAATAATATTTTAACGAGTACAACAAAATATTTAGGATGTTTTTAGGTTTTTTCAAATGAATAATATAGTTGGAAGGATATACTCAATGTTAATGGCAATAATTTATCTTCAAAATTGTATCAAAATTGACTAAATATATATCCCATTTGTTTTTCTACGAAAGGTTGGGGAGTCTAAATTATTTAATTAAATTAGGTAAATTACTATTTTCCATGTATTTATTGAATTCAAATTTAGGTTAGTTTTATTTAACGAATAATATTTAGTAAATTATTGAAACTCTTGTTAATTTTCTAAGTACAATTGTTTGGATTATACATTTGTGATCAAAGTGTTGTTATGTTATGTGAATCTCATATTTTATCATTACTTAAATGTGATGAATCTAAATGGTGTGTATCTATTGTACTTGAAACATATTTGAAATATCATAATAATTACCTAGCTTAATCAACATTAGTTAATGTATACAAATATGCAAGATCTAACAAATAAATATTACACATAGATTGACTATACACACAAAAATTGGACTAAAATAAAATTAGAACAAAATATTTATTAAATACTTCAAAGAAATTACTTGTGAACTCAAATGAAATAAGATCCTTTTCATCAAAATATCTCTAAGAGAAATGGAAAAATAATTAAATTTTAACCTTAGGGCCTCGTTTTACACTTCTATGTTGCCATTGCATGGTCTAAGAAACCTTTGGATAAGTAATTTCACTTAGTACATATTTTAATTTCCATTTCATTTATCCAACTAATAATATAGTCATTGCCCATGTTCTAAGCTTGTATTTTTTTCATTATAATGAACATTTAATATAGTAAGTTGTCATTATAATATTGAGAGCATTAACATTGAAATAGTAAACATTCGCAATATAACAACATAAAAAAGATGATGTACAAAAATTAAAATGAAATAATAAATCACTCCAACAAAGGTATTAAATAAATATAATGGACAAAATCCATCAACGATGGATAATTACAAATTACAAATGACAAATTCATGAACAAACAAGTATAACGTTAATGGGAATGTCAAATATATTAGTCTAGCTGTCAGAAGATTTTATCTCACAAATTTCCTGACAGCTTGGGATTTGTATGCGTTAGAAGCCAATCCTGCTCCGTTTATATTTATTGACTCTTTTGGGAAGCAAATAGCCATTTCCGAGCAACAACGAGGGAAGAGTGGTGATGAAATTTGAAGGCGGAGATGCAACTCCTCCTCCTACATTACCCTACGACGGGCCAAGGGATTATATTTGACAACCTCCTATGCCTATCAAACAATTTTTTAGGTCACAACAAATTTTCAATATCTCTCTTGAAAAATGTAAAAGTGTTATCTTCTACACCGCTAACAAAATATATAAAACAATTTTTTTATTTCACTATATATATATATATATATATATATATATATATATATATATATATATATATATATATATATATATATATATATATATATTGATGATCATATTTTAACTATGCAAGTTTTGAGAGAATATTATTTTAACTATTTACTAGTAAGTTATAGCTAAAATCATCTAAATGTTTGTCAAATAAAACATTTTAGCCTTCCTAAGTATCCCTCCACAATATTTGGTTGACATGTGATGTTGTCAATACCATACTCACTAGAAATTGGATTTTAGAATATTTAGTACTCAACCAAGATTGATACTGTATTCTCACCCACATTAAGTACATTTTTGAGTTTTATCTTCTCTTTTCATAATACAATAGTCTTTTAACATCTTATCATACATATTTCTATACTTTTGTTTAAGTAATTTGAGACTAACTACTACTCATTTAGATTATGTATTTATCAATATTCTATCAACATAATTTTCATTATAATTGAGATTTAATTTAACATGTTGCCGTTATAATATTGAATGAATAATGGATCTAATAATATAGTTGAGAGCATTAATGTAATGCCCCCCAACCTACCTTGTCTCAGTCAGCTTCATTTCCTGACTGCGTGGAGGATGGAGACTTTATTGTTCGACGTGATGGAATCCCTGTTGGTGGCCGCACCTCCTGTTTTCCCTGTTTTTGCAATCTTTTGTTTTCTTTTTTACCTGCTCACGCAAGAGACTCTGGTGGCCGCACATGCTCATTGATTAAAATGTTGACTTCTCCTGCTGTTCACGTGGTCTCCTGTCATGTCTGTTCAAACCGCGTATGCTTGTTTTGCACTCCATCAAATGCTGAAACAGATGAAATTGCTACAGCGTGTTCTGGATAGTGGTTTCATTAATGGTGAAATGAAGGTCTGTCTCCTTGGCGTTGCGTGGGTGGGTGTGGATCCTCAAAATCGTGCCGCATGGCAGCTTGGTGGGCGCGCAGAATCGAATTTCTCTGGGAGGGCCGTGAGGAAGATTTGGCCGTATGCGCAGCACAGGTCGAGAGGTAAACTTACCTCGAGAAAATCGGGCCTCTGGGAGAGAAAGTGCGGCAATTCTTGTAGGGTGATCCCGAGGAACCGTTGGTGCCGAACCCGATGTTCTCGTTGCACGTGACCACAACATGATCGGTTGTTGCAAGATCTTGCACTGTAGTAAGGCGTAAGAACGAGATAAAGTTTTAGTTGAGCTATCTTGCCTTTTCATTTTGGAAAGTCACTTCATCCAGTGTGGCGAATCTAACATGGAAGAAGCTCGATCAACCTTGAGGCTGCGTTTTGTGCTTTGCAGTTCCATGGTTTTTCTGGTGTCGTGGTTGGCCATGGACGCTCAGCTTGGCCGCCTTGCTCTGGTTGTTGACTGTGTGGGTTCCTCTGGGAGGAAGTATTTCAGAGCTTTGTGGAGTGAAGAGCCAAAACAATTGTGGGCTGCGTATACTACTTTGAGGAGGACACTTGCCCCAAATCGTGGTCATTGAAAAGGCCGTGGATCTCTCTTGCAAATGCATTTAGCTGGTGTAGAGATGTCCTCCTTGGTTGCTATCGTTTTCCTCCCTACTGTGCCTCCCAAGAGGATTCTGGAATGAGGTGGGGACACCCAGCTAGAAGAACAAAGGAATTTCGACCTAAGGATGCTGCTGCTACTCTGGGAGGTGTCCTTGCGGCTGGTAGAGACTGGAAATCAGGTATGTTGCAGTTTGTAGAAGCCTTCGTGAGCGCCTCCAACCAGCAGGTTGTCCAACTTTGTTGTTTTCTGTTCTGTATCTCTGCATCCTCAAATTCGGGATCCTCCTTCATGGTGATAGATCACACCCACGGGCACAGGAGATCTATGCAATGTTGGAGAAAATGTCTTGGGAGATGAAGGTAGCAGGATATTCTTCAGATCCAGAGCATGCACTGAGTTTGTATCTCCAAAATCGGTTATGTGACAGTGAGAGTATTACCAGAAGACCTGATGAAATTTATTTCTAAGATTCTCTATTGCTTTCTTACTTGTTTACGATGTAACTCATGGAAGAGAATCTCATAGGGGCGGATCTGTTTCATATCAGAGTATTTATGAAGCACTTTTTGCTTTGCAATGATATGAGCTGCTTCAACAAGTCACTAAGTTGGCAGGCATAAAGGTCTCTGTTGAAATTATCATCACCTTACAAGCTTCAGCTGCAATGTTTGCACCGAGAGTTTGATGTTGTCCCCAAATCTGATGAAGGAAAAGGATTGTGTATCAATACGGTAGATGCCTTTCAGAACCAGGAGCGATGTAATCATTATGTCTTGTGTCCGAGCTTCAAACCATGGTCGGTGTGTAGCTTTCTAGCACAAGTGCTCTCGGACTAAGTGGTAAGCAGTTCGACTCTCACCCCCAAAGCAGCTGCATGGAAGCAATCTAGTGTTTGGACAACCACCTATTGCATCCTTCTAGTCGTGCCTTCAAAAGGGAATCCTGGTGTGGTATATTGCAAGAAAAGACCAGTGAAACAGAGGATAAAGCGAAGGGCGTGTGGCTGTAGCAGTCCTTGCTGGATGTACACGACTGGTGGATGCGTTAAAATAGGCAAGATAGACTAACCATATACATAATATGCTAGTATCTAATAACCTCTTGAAATGAAACTTTTTCTTTCTAGAAATTGGTTTAAATATGTGATTTTGTGGATTTGCGTTCAGTACATGGTTAACAGTTTGTTACTTCTGGATTTGCCTCTGTTGGTTGTTCTTGTTGACGTGATCAAACCCTTTTATATATAAAACAAACAAAGGTTCTCAGTGTATGCTTCGATTGATCATATGAAAATATATATATATATATATATATAATTTTAAAGTTACTTCCTTCTGCAAAAATGTCGTTGTTTCTTTTGTGAACCTAGGTATGTAATTGCCCTAGAACATTGCAACTTTGACTAGTATTGGTTTCCTTTTATGTTGTTGCCTAGAGGAAAATATACGGTTAAATTATTATTATTATTTTTATGATAAGCGTGATTATGCACTTCGTGTTGTGCAAATTATTAGGACATTTGGAAATTAGAAGTTCAATATATATATGCTTGTTAAGAAGGAAGTTTTGGACCGAAAATATGTCCTGGGTTGATAGAAGGGCATAAATTATTGATAGAACCCCTTTTTGATTCTACTCTTTCTATGAGTAAAATTTGATAAAATTAATGACCTTTATGGTGTTAAGATATGGTATGTTGATGATTCCTTGTGTGATCGATTTAATTATGTATAGACATAATGCCTTGATGGAGTAAGGTAATATCTTTCACGGTTCGTGAAAGTTAAGGTTTTCATCAACTGCTTAAGGTAACATGAAGTTCCTTAATTTAGTCAAACTTGTTTTGTACTTCCTTCTTGATGAGTGACCTTTCATTGCAAATTTAGAATGATTGTGATGGAAGGTCGTGATTATATTTTGTTGTCAAAAAGGGAAAAGAAGCTATGGAATAGTTTGTTCATGTGTCAAACGTAATATTTGTAATAACATCGTTATAGAAGTTCATTGTTGGAGGATATCTATCTTCAATGGTATATTATGTGTTTAATCACTGCATAGGTTACCATAAACTTAGTGATGAGATGTAAATTAAGGAGAGTTGAGAGACCCTTTTTCTTTGTATACATCGTTTATGATATTAGAAAGTGAGTTGACGTCGGAAAATTTCAACCAAGTCTAGATTCATGGCTATGTTCCTCTAGAATGGGATGGTTATAAATCTAAGGTATTATGAAAATTGTAAGGATGTGTTTAGAATGCTAGATTGCCTACTCAATTTGGGTATTAATGAGGCTTTTCGCTATTCCGGCCCTAGTTATGTTCAGTAGGTAGGCTGTTAGACAATGTCTATTCCTGGACATTCTTATCGTCATTTCCACTCATCCTTATTAGCTATGAAGTCACTTATTACCTAAGATATAATGGTTGTGGGTTGAATATAAGATTTTCATCCTTAAAACCTTTTTGATTACATGATGGAACTTTGTTATTACCCTCGTTGTTCGTTTCTAGCCTATTAGGCCTATGGCCCTACGGAACGATTCCAAAACTATATTCTTTTTGGCAGCTAAGATCGGGTCTGGTTTTATCTTTTGACTTCACCTTGAGAATGTGGATTGATGGGTTACACTTTAGATTTCAATCACGTAATCTACGGGATTACATGATTGAAATCCTAATACTCTCAACTCTTGTTTCTAATCATTTAAATTTCATAGTCTTGCATTTTTGGTTGTCAAACTTTTGTAGTTTTCGAGGTATTTTTCATAACTAAAATTTATGGATTTCTTCCTAGTTGATATGTTGAAAATTATGTCTTGTTTCAAAAGGTTGTTAGAGGTTAGAACTTAATCCATTTCTTGAAATAGAATGTTACCTTTCATGGTATTGTTAGCTAGTAGCTTATTGTTGCTATGTATAGTCTTATCTTGCTCAGTTCTCGCGAACTGACTCAGGTTATTAATTGTTGCAGATGGCTTATGTGGTTAGATGATGGAAGAACTTGTAGATTACTGCATCAATCTTGGTTATGATGTTCCTTTGTACGAATGAGTATTATGTTATAAAAATTTGGAAAGGGCCTTTGGACATTTTAGAAGAAGGGTCAGTGCCTTAGTAAATGTATTGTAGAGTATTGTTGTTGTAACTGTTGAAACTTTGGTTTGTTTGGTTATCACGTGAAAGATGAAATTTGATTACCGCTTGGTTACGGGATATTCTAGTGTATTTTAATCCTTAGAATAGTAGCGGGGCATGTCCCATGTTATTACTCTCTTGCTCCCTAGTCATGGTTCAATAGAGATGGTATGTCCCTTTGATTTGTGCATCATGTTGGAATGAATTGATATAACCTTGTTTTGTTTCCGCAAACGAGTACTGTTAAACTTTGCTCTTGAGTTAAAATGTTGAGTTGTAAATCCTCCTAAGGCTTAGTAGCAATGAGTTTGTAAGCACTATAAAGTGAGCTGGATAGTCCTGATAAAAGTTAAACTAAAATTTACATATATGAATATATTAATGTAGATGTGATCTACTAGATAACCTTTGAGACCTGGAACAATCAAGAGGAAACTATCTTTTGTAATGAAATATGATTACTCTTTTTTTTTCCCACGCCAAACTAATAAACATTATCCTTTTACGGTGAAACCTTAAATGATCTCATGGTGAAATCAATGGTTAGATTTTAGAAAATGATAGGATTTAATAAGTAGGAAGGAAATTGATTAATAAAACCTTAATTATCTCTCTATCGTTTGAAATGTCCCCTTTGTCAAACTTAATTAAGTAAAGTCTAGATGGAGCTTTTAACCAATCTTGATAAAATCTTAACCTCAATAAAAGACTGATAGTAAACAATGTGACCACAAGCTAAATTCGTTGTCCTGTTCTATTAACCCTTGCCTTGATTCATGGTGATATTTCTTAAGCAAGGTCAAAGTTTGATCCTTAAACAAGAAGGTTATGGTTATGAACCCTAAGCGGTACTTTCCACTCAATTGGAGCTTATGCCTTCACCTGTGCAACAGAGGTGTGGAACATGTGTTAGTGGCTTGAATAAGATTAATTAACCTTGTAAGAAATGGAAAATGTTCTAAAATCAAATGAATAAAAAGCTTTGGACATAAAATTGATGAACCTAGTTTAGAAAGCCTAGCCTTAAGCTATTTAGCCAATAGTTGAAAAGAAAGAAGTTCTCCCTTGTGAAAAGAATTGTGTGAATCATTACATGAAATTTTATAAGAACGTAAGTTAAGAATTAAGAGACACTTTAGTAAACAAGAAAATTTAACAAGAAATTTCTCATGGGATGCCCTAGCTATGAGTGTGTCATGTGGTTGGACTTCCATGTTGTCTTGTCAAAAGAAGAGTACATTGTCCTTGATAGGTGTGAACGTTTCCGTGCTGCCTTTATGGCCATCCTTGTATCAAGTTGTTCACAGTGTTAGTTGTATCCTTGGTGATGACATGTTGCGTCATGTTATGTGTCAAGCAAGTCAAAAAAAAAAAAAAAAAGTTATCCTGTATTTCACTGTGTTGTCCTTGTGTTGGTATTTTTGGGTCGTTACATTAACAGCTTAAAATAGTAAACATCCGCAATATAACGCAATATAATAAGATGATTTAAAAAGAAAAAGAAATAATAAATCCTTCCACATGATAATGGGATAAATACAATGGACAAAATCCAAAGAAATGTCCAATGGATAATTATAAATTACAACGACAAATCAATGAACGGACAAATGGGTAGAAAGTTAATGGCAATGTCAAATATATTTGTCCATTGTCGAAGATTTTATCGACAAATTCCCTTTCCCCGACAGATGTGATTTGTACCGTTGGAAGGCAATCGTGTTGGGTTTATATTTATTAAAACAGCGACCATTAACTCCGTTCCTCGTTAGCTTTTATTTGTTTTTGGGAAGCGAGATACAGAGCCATTTCCAGTAGTGAGGGAATTACAGTGGTGATGACATTTGAAGGTAGAGATTGAACTCTGGTGTGTCCAATGTTTACTCTCCGATATTTTGTGTAATTTCCATTTCTCTTTGAGTGCCTTGCAATGTGAGTTCACCCCAAATCTCTGTAAGTAAGTTGCTCTGTATTATGAAATCTTGTTTAATGGCTGCATCTTGAATACTCTGCTCCCAAGCATAAATTTACCCTCCGATTTCAAAGGAACTAAATTCTCTTTCTTCTCCTCTAACCCCTCCAAAGTCACCCGCCATTAGTACTTGTAAGTAGGGAGACAGTGTCATTGTTCCGATTTTACGTATTAATGTGGTTTTCAATTGTATTTTAGGTCCATGTGTCGGCGAGAGAAATACTTGGGAGATCGATTTATGTTTAGAAAGTCCTGTATTTTCTTTTCGTAATAGAATGCATTTAAATCGTACTGCTTTTTGTTTTCTCTAGACAACTATTATTTGATGTGTAATATTTACAGTAAACCGAATTTAGCCGTGGAGGTATGGTTGTGGGCTGCGCATTCGATCATAGGGTTGCAGACGCCTTCTCTGCCAACATGTTTTTTCACATGTTGGGCAAAACAATCTTTTCTCGCCATATTGCTTTGATTTTTGTTCTTTACAAGAATTTAAAGAGTAGTAAAATGGAAAACCCTTTTCGGCGGGATTCGAACCAGTGTTGCACTTTTTATTCTAAATCGATATCTGCTTTTTTCTTACTCGATTCAAACCAAGTGTTGCTCTTTTCACTCTATCTCTCAATGTCGACCACCGATTTTGACCGCCTCAAGTAATCTCCTGCAATTCATTATAGAACTCTGTTAGTGGATTTCTAGAACTCGATTATTGTATGTGCATTTGGTATACATGTTTAGCTCAATGCCTCGACCACCGTTTTTTTGTTGGGTTTTAGTTGCTAACTAATTGGTACTTGTACTTTTCTTGGTTTACGAGAATGGAGAAAGTAGACATAGAGCGTGCTCACACCAATTCGAAATTTGGCACGGTGAATTGTGTGATGGGAAGAATGGCAATGAGTTTCGTCTCTACTCCTGCCGCTAGATTTCTACAACAGGGGAACTCTGCAAAAAGATAACCTTGTCGTGCTCAATGATATTACAGGTGAACTCTCAAAGTTACTTCTTGGCTTTTGTTTCTTAGTATCGTGGTGTTGAACATTTGGGAGCATGCAGATAAAACATTCAAGGAGTATCCTAAGCACCATTATCCCTTACAAGTTACAACCTTGGCTTTTGTTTTTGGTATCGAGGTGCCCGGCACCATCATCCCTTACAACAATGGCAGCCCTTTTTGGGTCAATGGAAATTGCTACCCCGGTAATGACATACTTATTGAATTCATTGTGTTTTTGTTTCAATCCTTTCAAGTTTCTAGTTTATTTCCTAACTTGTTTATATCGCTGCAGAATTGAGAGAAGAGAGGAACAAAGATAACCCAACAAAATAAGGAGAAACAACTAAGTTGAAGTAGATTCTCGCAATGCTCGGAAAATACCATATTTGGGGGCCGTATTCGTAACGAGAATGAGAACTCTAAAATCACTTTGTATTCAAGCATTGACTGGGCATGGCTAACACAGATTCCGACTCTTCTAAAAGATTTTTATGCACAATTTAGAATGTTTCTAGGTTTTTGTAAGAAGATGAAACATCACCAAACTTAAGGTTTTGAAGTATTCAAATTATGAGGAATTACAAACGTTTGATGATCTCCAATTGTGACGAGTCATATTATATGGGTTTTGTAAATTCGATACCCAAATTGTTTTTGGGCCATCATTGTATTCTTATTTTAATTAATAAAAAAAATATTTTTGGTGGGGGACTTCAAAAGTCCCTCCAAAACCCCGAAGATGGCTATAGCCATCTTTGAGGGATGTGTTTATATTGTGTTTTAGTATTTTTATTCATTTATTATTTTTTAAATTTTCAAAATCTATTTTTTAAATGTTATATAATTTATTTTTAAGATAGGTTTGTGGCGGATGTAAAGAGCAAGGAAGAGGGGTTATGGGTGGAGAGAGAGGAAGGAGAATGAGTTGCAGACGGTGCGAATGGGGTCGGGATGAAAGAGAGGTTAGGGTTGGAGGGAAAAGGAGTTAGCGGTGGGATGGAAGAGGGCTTGGAGTTGGAAGTAAGAGAAGGGGTGGAGATAAAATGAGGAATGGATAAGGTGTTGGGAGTTTAAGGGAAGAGAAGTTAGGATTGAGGGAAAAGGAGAGAAATTGAGGAAAGTAGAGGGAAAAGTAGTTATAGATGGGATGGAAGAGAAGTTAGGGTTGAAGGGAAGGAGTTGGTGGTGGGATAGAAGAGATGTTAGGGTTTGGAGGGAAAAGGTGAGAAGATTAGAAAAGTAGATGAAAAATGAGAAATGGGTGAAGGGAGTGAGAGATGGGGGTGAGTGTGAAGAGATGAGAGGGGTGGGTAATGGGTGCAAATAGGAGGAAAAGGGATGGAGGAATAATGAGGGGAAATGAATTTGGGGTAGGATGGAAGAGGTGTAGAGAGAGGAGTTAATATTGGGGGTGGGTGTGAAGAGAAGTGGTCAAGAAGAGTGGGGCTAAGTCTGAAGAGGGGTTGGGGGTGGTTGAGAAGATAAATATGGTGGGTGGAAAGAGGAGGAAATTTGGAGGGGAGAGGAGTTGAATGGGGGAGGGGTGGATAAGGTGTTGGGAGTTTAAGGGAAGAGAAGTTAGGATTGGAGGGAAAAGGAGAGAAATTGAGGAAAGTAGAGGGAAAAGTAGTTACAGGTGGGATGGAAGAGGAGGGATGAAGACAAAATGATAGAAGTTGGGGTTGAAGGGAAGGAGTTGGTGTTGGGATAGAAGAGAAGTTAGGGTTTGGAGGGAAAAGGAGAGAAGACGAGAAAAATAGACGGAAAATGAGATAAGGGTGAAGGGAGTGAGGGATGGGGGTGAGTGTGAAGAGGGGTTGGGTGTGGGTGAGAAGATGATAGGGGTGGGTAATGGGAGGAAATAGGAGGAAAAAGGAAGGAGGAAGATGAGGGAAAAGGAATTTTGGGTTTAGGGTTGAAGGGAAGGAGTTGGTGGTGGGATAAAAGAGAAGTTAGGTTTTGGTGGTGAGATAAAAGAGAAGTTAGGGTTTGGAGGGAAAAGGAGAGAAGATTAGGAGGTAATGGTTGTAAATAGGAGGAAAAAGGAAGGAGGGAAGGAGTTGGTGTTGGGATAGAAGAGAAGTTAGGGTTTGGAGGGAAAAGGAGGATTAGAAAAGTAGATGAAAATGAGATATGAGTGAAGGGAGTGAGGGATGGGGGTGAGTGTGAAAAGGGGTTGGGTGTGGGTGAGAAGATGATAGGGGTGAATAATGGGTACAAATAGGAGGAAAAAGGAAGGAGGGAAGATGAGGGAAAAGGAATTTGGGGTTTAGGGTTGAAGGGAAGGAGTTCGTGGTGGGATAAAAGAGAAGTTAGGTTTTGGTGGTGGGATAAAAGAGAAGTTAGGGTTTGGAGGGAAAAGGAGAGAAGATTAGGAGGTAATGGGTGTAAATAGGAGGAAAAAGGAAGGAGGGAAGGAGTTGGTGTTGGGATAGAAGAGAAGTTAGGGTTTGGAGGGAAAAGGAGAAGATTAGAAAAGTAGACGAAAAATGAGATACGGGTGAAGGGAGTGAGGGATGGGGAGTGAGTGTGAAGAGGGGTTGGGTATGGGTGAGAAGATGATAGGGGTGGGTAATGGGTGCAAATAGGAGGAAAAAGGAAGGAGGGAAGATGAGGGAAAAGGAATTTGGGGTTTAGGGTTGAAGGGAAGGAGTTCGTGGTGGGATAAAAGAGAAGTTAGGGTTTGGAGGAAAAGGAGAGAAGATTAGAAAAGTAGATGGAAAATGAGATATGGGTGAAGGGAGTGAGGAATGGGGGTGAGTGTGAAGATAGATTGGGTGGGGTGAGAAGATGAGAGGGGAGGGGTTTAGGGTTGAAGGGAAGGAGTTCATAGTGGGATAAAAGAGAAGTTAGGGTTTAGAGGGAAAAGGAGAGAAGATTAGAAAAGTAAACGGAAAATGAGATATGGGTGAAGGGAGTGAGGAATGGGGGTGAGTGTGAAGAGAGATTGGGTGGGGTGAGAAGATGAGAGGTGTGGGTAATGGGTGTAAATAAGAGGAAAAAGGAAGGAGGGAAGATGAGGGAAAAGGAATTTTGGGTATAGGACGGAAGAAGAGTTAATATTGGGGGTGGGTGTGAAGAGAAGTGGTTGATAAGTGTTAAGAGTTGAAGGGATAATGAAGGAAAAAGAGTGGGGCTAAGTCGTAAGAGGGTTGGAGGTGGGTGAAAATATAAGATGGTAGGTGGGGTGGATAAGGTGTTGGGAGTTTAAGGGAAGATAAGTTAGGATTGGAGGGAAAAGGAGAGAAATTGAGGAAAGTAGAGGAAAAGCGATTCAGGTAGTAGGATGGAAGAGGAGTTACGGTTTTAGGGAAGAGGAGGGATAAAGACAAAATG
Organism: Taxus wallichiana var. yunnanensis; assembly: GCA_018340775.1. Lineage (NCBI taxonomy): Eukaryota > Viridiplantae > Streptophyta > Pinopsida > Cupressales > Taxaceae > Taxus > Taxus wallichiana. The sequence continues at coordinate 313,643,542 of CM031239.1, forward strand.
AGAGAAGATTAGAAATATAGATGAAAAATGAGATACAGGTGAAGGGAGTGAGGAATGGGGGTGAGTGTGAAGAGAGGTTTGGTGGGGGTGAGAAGATGATATGGGTGGGTAATGGGTGCAAATAGGAGGAAAAGCAAGGAGGGAAGATGAGGGAAAAGAAATTTGGGGTAGGACGGAAGAGGTGTATGAGGGAAGAGGAGTTAATTTTGGGGGTGGGTGTGAAGAGAAGTGGTTGATAAGTGTTAAGAGTTGAAGGGATAATGAAGGAAGAAGAGTGGGACTAAGTCTCGAAGAGGGGTTGGCAAGGTGAGAAATATAAGATGGTGGGTGGGGTAGATAAGGTGTTGGGAGTTTAAGGGAGAAGATAAGATGGTGGGTGGCAAGAGGAGGAAAGTTGGAGGGAAGAGGAGTTGAATTGGGGAGGGGTGGATAAGGTGTTGGGAGTTTAAGGGAAAAGTTAGGATTGGAGGGAAAAGGAGAGAAATTGAGGAAAGTAGAGGGAAAAGTAGTTACTGGTGGGATGGAAGAGGAGGGATGAAGACAAAATGAGAGAAGTTAGGGTTGAAGGGAAGGAGTTGGTGGTGGGATAGAAGGGAAGTTAGGGTTTGGAGGAAAAGGACAAAAGATTAGAAAAGTAGATGAAAAATGAGATACGGGTGAAGGGTGTCGTGGATGGGGGTGTGTGTGAAGAGGGTTTGGGTGTGGGTGAGAAGATAAGAGGGGTGGGTAATGGGTGCAAATAGGAGGAAAAGGGAAGGAATTTGGGGTTTAGGGTTGAAGGGAAGGAGTTGGTGGTGGGATAAAAGAGAAGTTAGGTTTTGGAGGGAAAAGGAGAGAAGATTAGAAAAGTAGACAGAGTAAAATGAGATATGGGTGAATGGAGTAAGGGGCATATGAAGAGGAGTTGGCGGATAAAAGAGAAGTTAGGGTTTGGAGGGAAAAGAAGAGAAGATTAGAAAAGTAGACGAAAAATGAGATACAGGTGAAGGGAGTGAGGAATGGGGGTGAGTATGAAGAGAGGTTGGGTGGGGTTGAGAAGATCGAGGGGTGGGTAATGGGTGTAAATAGGAGGAAAATGAAGGAGGGAAGATGAGGGAAAAGGAATTTGGGGTAGGATGGAAGAGGAGTTAATATTGGGGGTGGGTGTGAAGGGAATCTGGTTGATAAGTGTTAAGTGTTGATAATGAAGGGAAAAGAGTGGGGCTAAGTCTGAAGAGGGGTTGGTGGTGGATGAGAATATAAGATGGTGGGTGCAAAGACGAGGAATGTTGGAGGGAAGAGGATTTAGGGGTGTGTGCGAGGGAGAAGGGTTGGTGGTGGATGCAAAGAGGAGGAAAGTTGGAGGGTAAAGGAGTTAGGAGTGTATGAGAGGGGAGAAGGGTTGGTGTTGGGTCCAAAGAGAAGGAAAGTTAGAGGGAGGAGGAGTTGCGGTAAGTGTGAAGAGAAGTTAGGGGTGTGTGAGAGGGGAGAAGGGTTGGTGGTGGGTGCAAAGAAGAGGAAAGTTGGAGTTTGGGGTAGGACAGAAGAGGTGGGGTTTTGAGTAGGAGATTTAGAGGTGGGAAGAAGAGTTGGAGTGAGATTGAAGAGGATTTGGGGGTGGGTAAGAGGGGAGAACAATTGGTGGTGGGTACCAAGAGGAAAGCAATGGGTGGTTGGTGTAAAGAGGAGGGAAGTGGAGTTGGGTTGAGATTGAAGAGGGGTTGGTTGTGGGTGAAAGGTGAGAAGAGGAGAGTGGTGGATGGTTGATGCAAAGTAGAGGAGAGTAGAGTTGGGGTGAAATTGAAGAGGGGTTGAGAGGGGAGAAGGGTTGGTGGTGGGTGCAAAGAAGAGGAAAGTTGGAGTTTTGAGGAGGAGATTTAGAGGAGGGAAGAAGAGTTGGAGTTAGATTGAAGAGGAGTTGGGGTGGGTACCAAGAGGAAAACAATGGGTGGTTGGTGCAAAGAGGAGGGAAGTGGAGTTAGGTTGAGATTGAAGAGGGGTTGGCTTTGGGTGAAAGGTGCAAAGTGGGGGAGAGTGGAGTTGGGGTGAAATTGAAGAGGGGTTCGCAGTGGGTGAGAGGGGAGAAGAGGAGATCGATTGGTGGTTGGTGCAAAGAGGAGGAAAGTGGCAACAAGGAAGATGAGTGGGGGTGAGTGTGAGGAGCACGAATGTTGGCAGAGGGTGGATGGGGGTGAGTCTAAAGAGGGGTTGGGGGTCGTTGAGAGGGAAGGGTGGGTAGTATATGTAAAGAGGAGACAAGTGGAGGGAGGGAAGAGAAGTTGGGGTTGGGAGTGGGTGCAAAGAGGAGGAAAGTGGGGAGAGGGAAGAGGAGTGGGCTGGGGTGAGTGTGACGAGGAGGGAAATTGAGGGAGGGAAGAGGAGGGAATAGGAGTTTGGGGTAGTATGGAAGAGGCGTAGGAGGGAAGAGAAGTTGGGGTTGGGAGTGGGTGCAAATAGGAGGAAAGTGGGGAGAGGGAAGAGCAGTGGGGTGGGGTGAGTGTGAAGAGAATGAAAGTGGAGGGATGTAAGATGAGTGGGGTGGGGTGAGTGAGAAGAGGATAAAAGTGGAGGGAGGGATGAGGAGTTGGGGATGGGAGTGGGTGAAAAAGGAGGAAAGTGGGGAGAGGGAAGTAGTGGAGTGGGGTGAGTGTGAAGAGGAAGAAAGTGGAGGGAGGGAAGAGGATGGAATTTGAGTTTGGGGTAGGATGGAAGAGGTTGGGAGTGGGTGTAAAGAGTAGGAAAGTGGGGAGAGGGAAGAGGAGTGGGGTGGGGTGAGTGTGAAGAGGAAGAAAGTGGAGGGAGGGAAGAGAATGGAACAGGAGTTTGGGGTTGGGAGTGGGTGTAAAGAGGAGGAAAGTGGAGAGAGGGAAGAGTAGTGGGGTGGGGTGAGTGTGAAGAGGAGGAAAGTGGAGAGAGGGAAGAGCAGTGGGGTGGGGTGAGTGTGAAGAGGAATAAAGTGGAGTAAGGGAAGAGGATGGAAGAGAAGTTGGGGTTGGGAGTGGGTGCAAAGTGGGGAGAGGAAAGAGTGGGGTGAGTATGAAGAGGAGGAAAGTTGAGGGAGGGAAGAGGAGTGGGTCGGGGTGAGTAAGAACAGAAAGTGGAGGGAGGGAAGAGAATGGAATAGGAGTTTATGGTAGGATGGAAGAGGAGTTGGGGTTGGGAGTGGGTGTAAAGAGGAGGAAAGTGGGGAGAGGGAAGAGGAAGAAAGTGAAGGGAGGGAAGAGGATGGAAGAGAAGTTGGGGTTAGGATTGGATGTAAAGAGGAGGAAAGTTGGGAGAGGGAAGAGGAGTGGGGTGGGGTGAGTATGTAAAAGAGAAAAGTTGAGGGAGGGAAGAGGATGGAATAGGAGTTTGGGGTAGGATGGATGTGGTGTAGCAAGGAAGAGGAGTTGGGGTTGGGAGTGGGTGTAAAGAGGAAGAATGTGGGGAGAGGGAAGAGTGGGGTTGGGTGAGTGTGAAGAGGAAGAAAGTGGACGGAGGGTAGAGGATAGAATAGGAGTTGGGGCTGGATGGAGGGAAGAGAATGGAATAAGAGTTTGGGGTAGGATGGAAGAGGAGTTGGGGTTGGGAGTGGGTGTAAAGAGGAGGAAAGTGGGGAGGGAAGAGAATTTGGGGTTAGGATTGGATGTAAAGAGGAGGAAAGTTGGGAGAGGGAAGGGGAGTGGGGTGGGGTGAGTATGTAGAAGAGGAAAGTTGAGGGAGGGAAGAGGATGGAATAGGAGTTTGGGGTAGGATGGATGTGGTGTAGCAAGGAAGAGGAGTTGGGGTTGGGAGTGGGTGCAAAGAGGAAGAATGTGGGGAGAGGGAAGAGGAGTGGGGTGGGGTGAGTGTGAAGAGGAAGAAAGTGGAGGGATAGAGGATAGAATAGGAGTTGGGGTTGGAGTGGGCGCAAAGAGGAAGAATGTGAGGAAACGGAAGAGGAGTGGGGTGGGGTGAGTGTGAAGAGGAAGAAAGTGGAGCGAGTGTATAGGATGGAATAGGAGTTGGGGTTGAAAGTGTGTGCAAAGAGGAGTGGGGGTGAGTTTGATGATGGGTTGGGTAGTTTGTTCACAAGGAGAAAAGTGGAGAGAGGGAAGAGTATGAAATAGGAGTATGGGGGAAGAGGAGTTGGGTTTATGAGTCGATGCAAAAAGAGGAGGAAAGTTGGGAGAGGGAAGAGGAGTGGGATGGGGTGAGTGCGAAGAGGAGGAAAGTGGAGGGATGGAAGAGGATTGAATAGTAGTTTGGGGTAGGCTAGAAGAGGTGTACGAGGGAAGAGGAGTTGGTGTTGGGAGTGGGTGCAAAGTGGTGAGTGTGAAGAGGAGGAAACTGAGGAAGGGAAAAGGATGGAAGAGGAGTGGGATGGGGTGAGTGCAAAGAGGAGGAAAGTGGAGGGATGGAAGAGGATTGAATATGAGTTTGGGGTAGGATAGAAGAGGTGTACGAGGGAAGAGGAGTTGGTGTTGGGAGTGGGTGCAAAGTGGTGAGTGTGAAGAGGAGGAAACTTGAGGGAGGGAAAAGGATGGAATAAGAGTTTGGGATAGATGAAAGAGGTGTATGAGGGAAGAGGAGTTTGGGTTGCGAGAGGGTGCAAAGAGTAGTGGGTGTGAGTGTGAAGAGGGGTTAGGGGTGGGGAGTTTGGGGTAGGATAGAAGAGGTGTATGAGGAAGAGGAGTTAGGTCTAGGAGCGGGTAGAAAGTGGGGAGAGGGAAGAGGAGTGAGGTGGGGTGAGTGTGAATAGGAGGAAAGTGGAGGGAGGGAAGATGAGTGGGTGAGTCTCGAAGAGGAGGGGAATGGGAGTTGTGGGTAGGACAGGAGAGTAGTGGGTGTGAGTGTGAAGAGGGGTTAGGGGTGGGGAGTTTGGGGTAGGATAGAAGAGGTGTATGAGGGAAGAGGAGTTAGGAGCGGGAGCGGGTAGAAAGAGGAGGAAAGTGGGGAGAGAGGGAAGAGGAGTGAGGTGCGGTGAGTGTGAATAGGAGGAAAGTGGAGGGAGGGAAGATGAGTGGGTGAGTGTGAAGAGGAGGGGAATGGGAGTTGTGGGTAGGACAAAAGAGGGGTTGGGGTTTGGAGTGGGTGTAAAGAGGAGGGTGGGGAGAGGGAAGAGGAGTTAGTGCTTTGGGAGTGGGCGTAAAGAGGTGGAAAGAAGGGAGAGGAAAACGATGGGTGTGAGTATCAAGAGGGGTGGGGAGTTTCCTCTTTCAACCCACTTCACTCCTCTTCCCTCTCCCCACTTTCCTCTTTCAACCCGCTCCCGCTCCCAACTCCTCTTCCTCATACACCTCTTCTATCCTACCCAAAACTCCCCACCCCTAACCCCTCTTCACACTCACACCAACTCCTCTTTGCACCCACTCCCAACCCCAACTCCTCTTCCCTTGTACTCTTCCATCCTACCCCAAACTCCTTTACCTCCTCTTCCCTCCCTCCACTTTCCTCCTCTTCACACTCACCCCACTTCACTCCCCACTTTCCTCTTTACACCCATTTGCAACCCCAACTCCTATTCCATTGTATGCCTCTTCCCTCCCTCCACTTTCCTCCTCTTCACAGCCACCCCACCTCACTCCTCATCTCTCTCCCCACTTTCCTTCTCTTTACACCCACTCCTAACCCTCACTCCTCTTCTCTCTTCCCACTTTTCTTCTCTTTACACCCACTCCCAACCATAACTCCTCTCCCCCTACCCCAAACTCTTATTCCCTCCTCTTCCCTCCCTCTTTCCACCTCTTCACACTCACCCCACCTCACTCCTCTTCCCTCTCCCCATTTTCTTCGTTACACCCCCACTCCCAACCAATCCAACTCCTCTTCCCTCCACTTTCCTCTTCACACTCACCCCACCTCACTCCTCTTCCCTCTCCCCGCTTCCTCCTCTTTACACCCACTCCCAACTCCAACTCACATTCCTTCGTACAACACTTCGATCCTACCCCGAACTCCCCATCCGTAACCCCTCTTCATACTCACCCCCACTCCTCTTCCTTCTCCCCTCTTCACACCCACTTCCAACCCCATCTCCTCTTCCCTCGTACACCTCTACGATCCTACACTCCTATTCCCTCCGCTTTGCTCCCCGTGCACAAACCACCCACTCCCAACCCTAACACCACTTCCCTCGTACCCCAAATTATTATTCCCTCCTCTTCCCACCTCTTTACACCCACTCTCAACCCCAACTCCTCTTCCCTTGTACACCTCTTTCGTCTTACCCCAAACTCTTATTCCCTCCTCTTCCCTCTGTTCACTTTCATCCTCTTCACCCTCACAACACCTCACTCCTCTTCTCTCCACTTTCCTCCTCTTTACACCTACTCCCAACTCCAACTCCCATTCCTTAGTACACCTCTTTGATCCTACCCCAAACTCCTCTTCATACACATCCCCACTCCTCTTCCTTCTCCTCGCTTCCTGTTGTTTACATCCACTTCCAACCCCAACTCTTCCTCCCTCGCACACATCTTTGATCCAACCTCGAACTCCTATTCCCTCCTCTTCCCTCCTTCCACTTTCCTCCCCTATAAACAAACCACCCTCCGATAACCCATCTCCTCTCTCACCCACACCCAACCCCTTTTCACACTCACCCCCACTCCTCTTTGTACTTACTCCCAACCCAACTCCTCTTCCCTTGTATACCTCTTCCATCCTACCCCAAACTCCGATTACATCCTCTTCCCCCTCCACTTTCCTCCCTATGCTAAAACCACCCTTCAAACTCTTATTCCCTCCTCTTCCCTCCTTCCTCTTTTCTCCCTGTGCACAAACCACCCACCATCAACCCATCTCCTCTCTCACCCACACCCAATCGCTTTTCACACTCATCCCCATTCCTCTTTGCACTCACTCCCGACCACAACTCCTCTTCCCTTGTACACCTCTTCCATCCTACCCCAAGTTCCTATTCCATCCTCTTCCCCCCTCCACTTTCCTTCCTTGTGCACAAACCACCCATCTCCTCTTTCTCCCACCCCCAACTCCTCTTCACACTCACCCCCACTCCTCTTTGCACCCACTCCCAACCCAAACTCCTCTTCCCTACTACAACTTATCTATCCTACCCAAAACTCCTATTCCATACGCTTCCCTCCCTCTACTTTCCTCCTCTTCAAACTCACCCCACCCCACTCCTCTTCCTTCTCCCCACTTTCCTCCTCTTTACACCCTCTCCCAACCACAACTCCTCTTCCCCTGCTACACCTCATCCATCCTACGCCAAACTCCTATTCCATCCTCTTCCCTCCCTCCACCTTCCTCCTCTTCACACTCACCCACCCTACTCCTCATACCTCTCCCCACATTCCTCCTCTTTGCTCCAACTCCCAACCCCAACTCCTCTTCCCTCCTACAGCTCATCCATTCTACCCCAAACTCCTATTCCATTCTCTTCCCTCCATCCACTTTCCTCCTATTCACACTCACGCCATGCCACTCCTTTTCCCTCTTCCCACTTTCCTCCTATTTGCACCTACTTTGAACCCCAAATTCTCTTCCCTCCCACCCCAAACTCCTATTCCCTCCTCTTCACTCCCTCCACTTTCCTCCTTTGTACATAAACCAACCACCACCAACCCTTCTCCTATCTCACCCACACCAAACCCCTCTTTACACTCACCCCCACTCCTACCTCTACAAACTTTCTTCCTCTTCACCCCACCCACTCGTCTTCCCTCTCCCCACTTTCCTGCTCTTTACACCCACTCCCAACCCCAACTTCTCTTCCCTCCTACACCTCTTCCATCCTACCCCAAACTCATCTTCGCTCCTTCCACTTTCCTCATCTTTACATGAAACACCCACCAAAAACACTTCTCCTATCTCACCCACACCCACTCATCCCTCTACCAACTTTCATCCTCTTCATCCCACCCCACTCCTCTTCCCTCTCCTCACTTTCCTCCTCTTTGCACACACTCCCAACCCCAACTCATCATCCATTCTACCCCAAACTCCTATTCCATCCTCTTCCCTCCCTCAACTTTCCTCCTCTTCCCTCTCCCCAAACTCCTTTTCCATCCTCTTCCATCCATCCAATTATCCTCTCTTAACAACCACCCCACCCCACTCCTCTTCCCTCTCCCCACTTTACTCCTCTTTGCACCCACTCCCAACCCACGCACTCGTCTTCACTCTCCCAAGTTTCCTCCTCTTTTCACCCACTCCCAACCCCAACCTCTCTTCCCTCCTACACCTCTTCCTCTTCACCCCACCCACTCGTCTTCCCTCTCCCCACTTTCGTACTCTTTACACCCACTCCCAACCCCAACTTTTCTTCCCTCTTACACCTCTTCCATCCTACCCCAAACTCCTCTTCGCTCCTTCCACTTCCCTCATCTTTACATAAACGACCCACCACAACCACTTCTCCTATCTCACCCACACCCAACCCCTCTTTACATTAACCCCCACTCCTCCCTCTACCAACTTTCATCCTCTTCATCCTACCCCACTCTTCCCTCTCCTCACTTTCCTCCTCTTTGCACGCACTCCCAACCCCAACTCATCATCCATTATACCCCAAACTCCTATTCCATCCTCTTCCCTCTCCCCAAACTCCTTTTCCATCCTCTTCCCTCCATCCAATTTTCCTCTCTTGACACCCACCCCACCCCACTCCACTCCTCTTTCCTCTCCCCACTTTACTCCTCTTTGCGCACCCACTCCCAACCCCAACCTCTCTTCCATCCTACCCCAAATTCCTCTTCCCTCCTCTTCACTCCCTCCACTTTCCTCATCTTTACATAAACCACCAACCACAACCACTTCTCCTATCTCACCCACCACCAACCCCTCTTTACACTAACCCCACTCCTCCCTCGACCAACTTCCGTCCTCTTCATCCCACCCCACTCCTCTTCACTCTCCTCAATTTCCTCCTCTTTGCACCCACTCCCAACCCCAACTCCTCATCCATTCTACCCCAAACTCCTCCATCCTCTTCCTTCCGTCCAATTTTCTACTCTTAACACTCACCCCACCCAACTCCTCTTCCATCCCCCACTTTACTCCTCTTTGCACCCACTCCCAACCCCAAGTCCTCATCTATTCTACCCCAAACTCCTATTCCATCCTCTTCCCTCCCTCCACTTTCCTCCTCTTCCCTCCGTCCAATTTTCCCCTCTTAACACTCACCCAACCCACTCCCCACTTTACTCCTCTTTGCACCCACTCCTAACCCACCCACTCGTCTTCCCTCTACCCACTTTCCTACTCTTTGCACCCACTCCCAACTCCAACTTCTCTTCCTCCTACACCTCTTCCATCCTACCCCAAACTCTTCTTCGCACCCTCCACTTTCCTCATCCTTACATAAATAACCCACCACAACCACTTCTCCTACCTCACCCACCTCCAACCCCTCTTTACACTAACCCCAACTCCTCCCTTTGCCAACTTTCGTCCTCTTCATCCCAGCCCACTCCTCTTCCCTCTCCCTACTTTCCTCCTCTTTGAACCCACTCCCAACCCAAACTCCTATTCCATCCTCTTCCCTCCCTCCACTTTCCTCTTCTTAACACTCACTCCACACCACTCCTTTTCCCTCTCCCTACTTTCCTCCTTTTTGCACACACTCCCAACCCTAACTCCTCTTCCCTCATACACCTCATCCATCCTACCCCAAACTCCTATTCCATCCTCTTCCCTCCCTCCACTTTCCTCCTCTTAACACTCACCCCATCCCACTCCTCTTCCCTCTCCCTACTTTCCTCCTCTTTACACCCACTCCCAACCCCAACTCCTCATCCATTCTAACCCAAACTCCTATTCCATCCTCTTCCCTCCCTCTACTTTCCTCATCTTTACATAAACAACCCACCACAACCACTTCTCCTACATCACCCAACCCCAACCCCTTCTTTACATTAACCCCATTCCTCCCTCTCGCCAATTTTCGTCCTCTTCATCCCACCCCACTCCTCTTCCCTCTCCCCACTTTCCTCCTCTTTGCACCCACTCTCAACCCCAACTCCTCATCCATTCTACCCCAAATTCCTATTCCATCCTCTTCCCTCCCTCCACTTTCCTCCTCTTCCCTCTTCCCAAACTCCTTTTCCATCCTCTTCCCTCGTACAATTTTCCCCACTTAACACTCACCGCACCCCACTCCCAACCCCAACTCCTCATCCATTCTACCCCAAACTCCTATTCCATCCTCTTCCCTCTCCCAAAACTCCTTTTCCATCCTCTTCCCTCCGTCCAATTTTCCCCTCTTAACACTCACCCCACCCCACTCGTCTTCCCTCTCCCCACTTTACTCCTCTTTGCACCCATTCCCAACCCACCCACTCTCGTCCTCTTCACCCCACCCACTTTCCTCCTCTTTGAACCCACTCCCAACCCCAACTTCTCTTCCCTCCTCTTCGTTCCCTCAACTTTCCTCATCTTTACATACACCACCCACCACAACTTCTCCTATCTCACCCACCCCCAACCCCTCTTTACACTAACCCCCACTCCTCCCTTTGCCAACTTACGTCCTCTTCATCCCACCCCACTCCTCTTCCCTCTCCTCAATTTCCTCCTCTTTCCACCCACTCCCAACCCCAAACTCTTATTCCATCCTCTTCCCTCCTCCACTTTCTTCCTATTCCCTCTCCCCAAACTCCTTTTCCATCCTCTTCCCTCCATCCAATTTTCTCCTCTTAACACTCACCCCACCCCACTCTTCTCTCTCCCCCCGCTTTACTCCTCTTTGCACCCACTCCCAACCCCAACTCCTCTTCCCTCCTACAACTCATCCATCCTACCCAAAACTCATATTCCATCCTCTTGCCTCCCTCCACTTTCCCCCTCTTCACACTTAACCCCCCACTCCTCTTCCCTAACCCCACTTTCTTCCTCTTTCGCGCCCACTCCCATCACCAACTTCTCTTCCATCCTAGCCCATTTTCGTCCTCTTCATCCCACCCACCACCAACCCTTCTCCTATCTCACCCACCCTTAAGCCCTCTCTATACACTCACCCCCACTCCTCCCTCTTCCAACTTTCATCCTCTTCACACTCACCCTCACTCCTCTTCCTTGCCGCCACTTTTCACCAACCATCAACCACTCTCCTCTTCTTCCCTCTCACCCACCACCAACCGCTCTTAAATCTCACCCCAACTCCACTCTGCTCTTTGCACCATCCATCCAACACTCTCCTCTTCTCCCCTCTTCACACTCACCCCCACTCCTCTTCCATGCCACCGACCACTTTCCTCTTCTCCCCTCTCACCCACCGCCAACTCCTCTTCAATCTCACCCCAAAACCACTCTCTTTGAACCATCCATCTAGCGCTCTCCTCTTCTCCCCTCTTCACACTCACCCGCACTCTTCCCCGACTCCACTTTCCTCCTCTTTGCACCAACCACCGACCTCTCTCCACTTCTCCCCGTCACCCACTACCAACTCCTCTTTAATCTCACCCCAACCCCACTCTCCTCTTTGCACCATCAATCCAGCGCTCTCCTCTTATCCCCTCTTCACACTCACCCCCACTCCTCTTGCCTCCACTTTTCCCCTCTTTGCACCAACCACCCACCGCTCCTCTACTCCCCTCTCACCCACCACTAATCCCTCTTCAATCTCACCACAACTCCTCTCTTCTCTTTGCACCATCCATCCAACGCTTTCCTCTTCTCCTCTTCTCCTCTTCACCTCCCCCCCCACTCCTCTTGATCTCAACCCCACTCCTATTCCCCGACTCCACTTTCCTCTTCTTTCCACAAACCACCAATCCCTCTTCAATCTCACCCCAATTCCACTTCCTCCTCTTTGAACCATCCATCCAGCTCTCCTCTTCTCCCCTCTTAACACTCACCCCCACTCCTCTCTCCCGACTCCACTTTCCTCTTCTTTCCCAAACCACCAATCCCTCTTCAATCTCACCCCCACTCCCACTCCTCTTCCCGACTCCACTTTCCTCTTCTTTCCACAAACCACCAATCCCTCTTCAATCTCACCCCCACTCCTCTTCTTTACACCAACCACCAACATCTCTCCTATTCTCCCCTCTCACCCACCGCCAACTCCTCTTCAATCTCACACCAACTCCACTCTCCTCTTTGCACCATCAAACCAACACTCTCCTCTTCTCCCCTCTTCACACTCACCCACACTCCTCTTCCTTGCCTCCACTTTTCCCCTCTTTGTAACCACCCACCGGTTTCCTCTACTCCCCTCTCACCCACCACCAACCCCCCTCTTCAATCTCACAACTCCACTCTCCTCCTATTTGCACCATCCAACGCTCTCCTCTTCTCCCCTCTTGACACACACCCCACTCCTCTTTATACCAAACCATCCACCACTCTCCTCTTCTCCCCTCCACCCATGCCCGCACCAACCCCCTCTTCAATCTCACCCTAACTCCACTCTCCTCTTCTTTGCACCATCCATTCAATACTCTCCTCTTCTCCCTTCTTCACACTCACCCCACTCCTCTTCCCCGTCTGTCACCACTTTCCTCTTTGCACCAATCCATCCACCACTCTCCTCTTCTCCCCACTCACCCACCCCCACCGCTCTTCCTTACCTCCACTTTCCTCCTCTTTGCACCAACCACCCATCGCTCTCCCTCTACTCCCCTCTCACCCACCTTGCCAACCCCTCTTCAATCTCACCCAAACTCCACTCTCCTCTTCTCCCTTCTTCACACTCACCCACACTCCTCTTTCTTGCCGCCACTTTCCTCCACTTTGCACCAAACCATTCAATACTCTCCTCTTCTCCCTTCTTCACACTCACCCCCACTCCTCTTCCCCTGTTGTCACTTTATTCCTCTTTGCAACAAACCATCCACCACTCTCCTCTTCTCCCCACTCACCCACCCCCAATGATCTTCCTCGCCGCCACTTTCCTCCTCTTTGCACCAACCACCCATCACTCTCCTCTACTCCCCTCTCACCCCAACTCCACTCACTTTTTCTTCTCCCTTCTTCACACTCATCCCCACTCCTCTTCCCCGCCGCCACTTTCCTCTACTTTGCACCAAACCATCCACCACTCTCCTCTTCTCCCCTCTCACCCACCCCCACTACTCTTCACCGCCTCCACTTTCCTCCTCTTTACACCAACCACCCACCGCCCTCCTCTACTCCCCTCTCACCCACCCTCAACCCCTCTTTAATCTCACCCCAACTCCACTCTCCTCTTCTCCCATCTTCACACTCACCCCCACTACTCTTCTCTCGCCGCCACTTTGCACCAAACCATCCACCACTCTCCTCTTCTCCCCTCTCACCCACCACCACCGCTCTTCCCTACCTCCACTTTCCTCCTCTTTGCACCAACCACCCACCGCTCTCCTCTACTCCCCTCTCACCCACCGCCAACCCTCTTGAATCTCACCCCAACTCCACTCTCCCCTTTGCACCATCCATCCAATACTCTCCTCTTCTCCCTTCTTCACACTAACCCCACTCCTCTTCCCTATCCAATTTCCTCCTCTTTGCACCAAACCATCTACCACTCTCTTCTCCCTCTCACCCACCCCAACTACTCTTCCCTACCTCCACTTTCCTCCTCTTTTTTCACCAACCACCCACCGCTCTCCTCTACTCCCCTCACCCACCACCAACCCCTCTGCAATCTCATCCCAACTCCACTCTCCTCCTCTTCTCCCTTCTTCACACTCACACCCACTCCTCTTCCTCGCGCCACTTTCCTCCACTTTGCACCAAACCATACACCACTCTCCTTTTCTCCCCTCTCACCCACCCCCTTGCTCTTCCCTCCCTCCACTTTCCTCCTCTTTTCGCACCAACACCCACCGCTCTCCTCTACTCCCCTCTCACCCACCACCAACCCCTCTACAATCTCACCCCCAACTCCACTCTCCTCTTCTCCCTTCTTCACACTCACACCCACTCCTCTTCCTTGCCGCCACTTTCCTCCACTTTGCACCAAACCATACACCACTCTCCTCTTCTCCCCTCTCACCCACCCCAACCGCTCTTCCCTACCTCCACTTTCCTCCTCTTTTGCACCAACACCCACTGCTCTCCTCTACTCCCCTCTCACTCACCACCAACCCCTCTGCAATCTCACTCCAACTCCACTCTCCTCCTCTTCTCCCTTCTTCACACTCACACCCACTCCTCTTCCTTGCCGCCACTTTCCTCCACTTTGCACCAAACCATCCACCAATCTCCTCTTCTCCACTCTTACCCACCCCCACCGCTCTTCCCCTGCCTCCACTTTCCTCCTCTTTGCACCAACACCCACCGCTCTCCTCTACTCCCCTCTCACCCACCGCCAACCCCTCTTCAATCTCACCCCAACTCCACTCTCCTCTTCTCCGTTTGTCACACTCACCCCACTACTCTTCCCCGCTCCACTTTCCTCCTCTTTGCACCAACCCATCTACCACTCTCCTCTTCTCCCCTCTCACCCACCCCCACTACTCTTCTCTGCCTCCACTTTCCTCCTCTTTGCACCAACCACCCACCGCTCTCCTCTACTCCTCTCACCCACCACCAACCCTCTTTCAATCTCACCCCAACTCCACTCTCCCCTCTTCTCCCTTCTTCACACTCACCCCCAATCCTCTTCCCTGCTTGTCACTTTCCTCCACTTTGCACCAAACCATCCACCACTCTCCTCTTCTCCCTCTCACCCACCCCCACCGCTCTCTTCCCGACTCCACTTTCCTTTTTGCACTAACACCCCACCGCTCTCTCCTCTACTCCTCTCTCACCCACCACCAACCCCTCTTCAATCTCACCCCAACTCCACTCTCCTCCTCTTTACACCATCTATCCAGCGCTCTCCTCTTCTCCCCTCTTCACTCAACCCCACTCTTCTTCCCTACCGCCACTTTCCTCCTCTTTGCACCAACTATTCACCCCTCTCCTCTTCTCCCATCTCACCCACCCCCACCGCTTCTCTTCCCTCGCCTCCACTTTCCTCCTCTTTCGCACCAACACCCCACTACTCTCCTCTACTCCCCTCTCACCCACCACCAACCCCTCTTCAATCTCACCCCAACTCCAATCTCCTCCTCTTTGCACCATCTATCCAACGCTCTCGCTCTTCTCCCTCTTCACTCACCCCCACTCCTCTTCCCCGCCGCCACTTTCCTCCTCTTTGCACTAACTATTCACCCCTCTCCTCTTCTCCCCTCTCACCCACAACCAACCCTCTTCAATCTCACCCCAACTCCACTTTCCTCCTCTTTGCACTAGTCACCCATTTCCTCTTCGTACCCACCCCAACTCTTCTTTCCTCCCTAAATTTCCTCCTCAAAACCCAACTCAACTCTCCTCCTCTTGCACCATCCATCGAACGCTCTCCTCTTCTCCCCTATTCACACTCAGCCCCACTCCTCTTCCCCTTCGGCACTTTCCTCCTTTTTGCACCAACCATCCACCGCTTCTCTTCTCCCCTCTCACCCACAACCAACCCCTCTTCAATCTCACCCCAACTCCACTTTCCTCCTCTTTCGCACCAACCACTCATTACTTTCCTCTTCGTACCCACCACTAACTATTCTCCCATCTCACCCACCCACAACTCTTCTTCCCTCCCCTAAATTTCCTTATCAAAACCCAAACTCCTCTTCCCTCATACACCTCATTCCTCCTACCCCGAACTCCTATTTCCTTCACTTCGCACCAACCACCAACCCTTCTCCCCACTCACCCATCCCTAACCTCTCTTCACACTCACTGCAACTCCTCTTCCCTACAACTTTTGAACTGCTTTGCAGACCGACCATCTAATCTTCTCACCCACCCCCAACCCCTCTTTAGACTTAGCCTCACTCTTTTTCCCTCATTATCCCTTCACACACTCCTCTTCCCTCATACACCGCGTTCGTCTACCCCGAACTCCTATGTCCTTCACTTCGCACCATTCACCAACCCTTCTCCCCTCTCACATCCCTAGCTTCTCTTCACACTCACTGCAACTCCTCTTCCCTCCAACTTTCCTCCTCTTTGCCACCCACCATCTCATCTTCTCTCCCACCCCCAACACCTCTTCGACTTAGCCCCACTCTTTTTCTCTCATTATCCCTTGAACTCGTACATTTATCGCCACTTCTCTTCACACCCACCCCCAATATTAACTCCTCTTCCCACATACCTCAAACTCCTTTTTCCCTCATCTTCCTACAACTCATTCTCCCTCCCCTCTCTCCACCCGCCACAAACCCCTCTTACCTCGCTTTTACACCTACCACAAACCTATCTTAAAAATAAATTATATAACATTTATTACTCACTATTAAAAAATAACATTTAAAAAATAGATTTTGAAAATTTGAAAAATAATAAATAAATAAAAATACAAAAACACAATACAAACACATCCCTCAAAGATGGCTATAGCCATCTTTAGGATTTTGGAGGGACTTTTGAAGTCCCCCCACCAAAAATATTTTTTTATTAGTTAAAATAAGAATACAATGATGGTCCAAAAACAATTTGGGTATCGAATTTACAAAGCCCATATAATATGACTCTAGTACAATTGGAGATCACCAAACGTTTGTAATTCCTCATAATTTGAAAATTTCAAAACATTAAGTTTGGTGATGTTTCATCTGCTTACAAAACCTGGAAACATTCTAAATTGTGCATAAAAATCTTTTAGAAGAGTCGGAATCTGTGTTAGCCATGCCCAGTCAATGCTTGAATAAAGCGATTTCAGAGTTCTCATTCTCGTTCTGAATACAGCGGCTCCAAATATGGTATTTTCCGAGCATCGCAGAATCTACTTCAACTTAGTTGTTTCTCCTTATTTTGTTGGGTTATCTTTGTTCCTCTCTTCTCTCAATTACTGCAGCGATATAAACAAGTTAGGAAATAAACTAGAAACTTCAAAAGGATTGAAACGAAAACACAATGAATTCAATAAGTATGTCGCTACCAGGGTAGCAATTTCCATTGACCCAAAAAGGGCTGCCATTGTTGTAAGGGATGATGGTGCCGGGCACCTCAGATACCAAAAAACAAAAGCCAAGGTTGTAACTTGTAAGGGATAATGGTGCCGGATACTCCTCGAATGTTTTGTCCTGCATGCTCCCAAATGTTCAGCACCACAGATACTAAGAAACAAAAGCCAAGAAGTAACTTTGAGAGTTCACCTGTAATATCATTGAGCACGACAAGGGTATCTTTTTTGCAGAGTTCCCCTGCTGTAGAAATCTAAGGAGCATGCAATAGAGCAGGAGCAGAGACGAAACTCATTGCCATTCTTCCCATCACACAATTCACCGTGCCCAATTTCGAATTGGCTGTGAGCACGCTCTATGTCTACTTTCTCCATTCTGTAAACCAAGAAAAGTACAGTACCAATTAGTTAGCAACTAAAACCCAACAAAAAACAGTGGTCAGGCATTGAGCTAAACATGTATACCAAATGCACATACAACAATCAGAGTTCTAGAAATCCACTAACAGAGTTCTATAATGAATTGCAGGAGATTACTTCAAGGGCAGTCAAAATCAGTGGTCAGACATTGAGAGATAGAGTAAAAAAGTGCAACACTGGTTCGAATCAGAGTAAGAAAAAAACAGATATCAGATTTAGAATAAAAAAGTGCAACACTGGTTCGAATCCCGCCGACAAGGGTTTTCCATTTTACTACTCTTTACAGCTGCTGTAAAGAACAAAAATCAAAGCAATATGGCCGGCAAAGATTGTTTTGCCCAACATGTGAAAAACATGTTGGCAGAGAAGGCGTCTGCAACCCTATGATCGAATGCGCAGCCCACAACCATACCTCCACAGCTAAATTTGGTTACCTGTAAATATTGCACATCAAATAATAGTTGTCTAGAGAAAACAAAACAGGCACAGATTTAAATGCATTCTATTACCTGAAAAGAAAATACAGGACTTCCTAAACATAAATCGATCTCCCAAGCATTTCTCTCGCCGACACATGGACCTGAAATACAATTGAAATCCACATTAATACAGAAAACAGGAACAATGATACCACAACACTGCGACCATGGAGGGGTTAGAGGAGAAGAAACAGAATTGAGTTCCTTTGAAATCGGAGGGTAAATTTATGCTTGGGAGCAGAGTATTCAAGATGCAGCCATTAAACAAGATTTCATAATACAGAGCAACTTACTTACAGAGATTTGGGGTGAACTCACATTGCGAGGCACTCAAAGAGAAATGGAAATTACACAAAATATCAGAGAGTAAACATTGGACACACCAGGAGTTCAATCTCTGCCTTCAAATGTCATCACCACTCTAATTCCCTCGCTGCTGCCTGGAAATGGCTGTGTATCTGCTTCCCAAAAACAAATAAAAGCTAAGGAACGGAGTTAATGGCTGCTGCTTCAATAAATATAAACCCAACACGATTGCCTTCCAACGGTACAAATCACATCTGTCAGGGAAAGGGAATTTGTCAGATAAAATCTTCTGACAACTGGACAAATATATTTGACATTGCCAAAAACTTTCTACCCATTTGTCCGTTCATTGATTTGTCCGTTGTAATTTATAATTATCCATTGGACCGTTGATGGATTTGTCCATTGTATTTATCCCATCATCATGGACCGGTGGAAGGATTTATTATTTCTTTTTTCTTTTTAAATCATCTTATTATATTGCGGATGTTTACTATTTAACTGTTAATGCTCTCAACTATATTACTAGATCCATTATTCATTCAATATTATAATGGTAACGTGTTAAATTAAATCTCAATTATAATGAAAATTTATGTTGATAGAATATTGACAAACATATAATCTTAATAAGTAGTAGTTAGTCTCAAATTATTTAAACAAGAGTATAGAAATATGTATGATAAGATGTTAAAAGACTACGATATTATGAAGAGAGAAGATAAACCTCAAACATGTACGTAATGTGGGTGAGAATACACTATCCAAGTACTAGTCGAGCACTTAATATTTTAAAATCCAATTTCTAGTGAGTATGGTATTGACAACATCACACGTCGACCAAATATTGTGGAGGGATACTTAGGCGGGGGTAAAATGTTTTATTTGACAAACATTTAGATGATTTTAATTGTAACTTACTCATGCAAATAGTTAAAATAATTTTCTCTCAAAACTTGCATAGTTAAAATATGATCGTCAATATTTTATATATATAATAGTGAAATAAAAAAATTGTTTTATATTTTTTTTTAGTGGTGTTGAGATAACACTTTTACATTTTTCAAGAGAGATATTGAAAATTTGTTGTAACTTAAAAAAATTTTGATAGGCATAGGAGGTTGTCAAATATAATCCTTGGGCCGTCGTAGGGTAATGTAGGAGGGGAGGAGTTACATCTCTCGCCTTCAAATTTCATCACCACTCTTCCTCATTGCTTCTCGGAAATGGCTATCTGCTTCCCCAAAAGAGTCAATACATATAAACGGAATGGGATTGGCTTCCAATGATACAAATCCCATCAAAGGTACAGTTAGGGGAGACGGTTTGGCCCTCATTGGTCAAGTTTATGGCAACAAGTGGAGTCAGGGAATATCTCATGCGGATCTAGTGCCCCCGTTGTCATGGTTTTACCGTCGCGAGTGTTTTTTTGAGCCTTGGTGGCTCGACAGAAAGTCCTCCTCTACAAAGTGCTTGTGGTTTTAGGGAGAGATGTGTAGGGCAAGGTCATCACAAGATGCAAAACCAAAGTAGGGGAAAGCGCTTTTCTTTCTAGAGGTAGCCATATCTCGGTGTAAAGGAGACTGCCAAACCCATGGCTTATGCCAAATCAACTCCTGTGGTCTCCTTTGGTGAGGATGTCTCGTAAACCGTTGATTTCTACCTAAACAAGGGCCCGATTTGCAGATTCATTAGTTGTTGTCCTCACTTTCCGACCCTTCACAAATGGATATCTAAACAATGGAGGCCCTTTATGGAAGGTAAAGTCAATATCTATCCCTCACTGTGGAATATTCATTGTTGTCTTTGAGGTTTCCTCTGACAAGGACAATATTTTTGGAAAAATATGGGATTTTCAGTCGCACCATCTTCTTATGAAGCCCTGGTTCCCTAATTTTAACTCGTTACTCAAACCTTTTTGTATCACAAACTTTGTGTGGATAAGGATGCCTTACTTACCTTTGCACTTCTAGAGTGAGGAGTGTTTCAGATCTATGGGGATGCTTTGGGTAAATTCCCGATGTTGATACTAGGACAGAATCTTTTGATCACACCACTTATGCTCGTATTTTGGTGTATATGGATATGACAGTTGATTTCCCAACCACAATGGAGCTCAAAGTCAGGGATTTAATATGGACTTAAAATCTCAATTATGAAGGTCTCCCCTTCAGATGCAAAACATGTTTCGCCCTTTGTCATCTTACTTCTGATTGTCACATTGTTAAGAAGCATATTAAAGGGCGGGTATCGTGGTGGAAGGATTTTAACCTTAAAATTTGACAGCTTATGATGGGGAGGACAATAATGTTTCGAAAGTTTTAAACAGTCACATTGGAAATATGGAAAGGAGAAGGACAGGGTAATGGAAGAAATGAATGTGAATAGTCTAGGTGAGACTGCACACTCTACCCACTTTACCCATTAATGAACAACATGTTGCTGATAAGGGGTTGCTCCTTTGCCTTTCCCACAGCTTCCTTGTGTTCTCTAGGTCTAAACATTGCGTCTCTTGAAATTAGTCTTCCTATTAACCTAGATGAGAATGTTGATCCAAATTGGGGGAGGGATGGAAGATGGTGAACAACAAAAAGAGAGGAAAATATGGAAATTTTCCTCTCAAGATGAGCCTTAGATCTCATAAAGGGAAAGACCATGGTAGTTGAGTTCCTTGGTTTGTGGGCCAAGTTGCTTTGACCAACTTACCTTGTGATTCCCTACTTTTGGTGTTTTTCCTATTTATGGGGTTTGGTTTATCTGTTTGTTTCTTTTTAGGCTTGTGGGCTCTTGTTTGTTGTTATTTCTCTCTTGGGATTTGAAGCTTTTCTTTCAGGTTGTACAAGGTTCCCGATCCCTTCAAATTTTGTTTTTACCTAATCTAATAAAAATTATTTCAATGCTAATGCTTTCAATATTATAATGGAAACTTACTATATTAAATGTTCATTATAATGGAAAAATACAATCTTAGAACATGGGCAAATGACTATATTACTAGTTGAATAAATGAATTGGAATCTAAAATATCTACTAAGTGAAAATATGTATCCAAAGGTTTTTAGACCACAATGACAACATAGTGTAAAACGAGGCCCTAAGGTGAAAATTTATTTATTTTTTCATTTCTCTTAGAGATATTTTGATGAAAAGGATCTTATATTAAATAAGATCCTTTTTATTTGAGTTCACAAGTAATTTCTTTGAAGTATTTAATAAATATTTTGTTCTAATTTTATTTTAGTCCAATTTGTGTGTGGATGGTCAATCTATGTGTAATATTTATTTGTTAGATCTTGCATATTTGTATACATTAACTAATGTTAAGATTAAGCTTGGTAATTATTATGATATTTCAATATGTTATCGCATCAATACATACACACCATTTAGATTCATCACATTTAAGTAATGATAAAATATGAGATTCACATAACATAACAACACTTTGATCACAAATGTATAATTTTTTTATTGTTAAACACTTTTGACCGGAGCTATGAACCGAGGGGGTTAGGGCCCCCACCCTACAACAAAGAAGAAGTGAAGAAGAGGTGCGAAGAGAGGAAAGAGGAAGCAAGCGGGAAGAAGAAAGAAGAAACGCGAACACAAGACCGAATGCCAAAAGGAGCAAGATAAAGAATCGAAAACCGAGAGGCTCCAAAAGGCCGAACAGGCTAACCCATGGAGGAACCTGCGCATGAATTGGCCACCTGAAGTAGCAGCTCGAAGGTGGTGCCGACACGGTCCTTGAGTTCGTTATGGTGGTCGACCGCTGAGTGGACCAGGAAGAGCGCAACGTCGATGTCTACCACAGGAGAAAACATGCTGATCCAAGGAAGGATGGAAATTTTGTGCGAAGGTCACCAAATCCCTGTATTGCCCGCATAACCACTGGATGCCACGTCCAGAGCCAAGAGCGTGCTCGTCAACTTCCTCCACCCACAGAAGAGGATCCGGAGAGAGAAGTTAACCAATTGGTCATGCAAACCGACCCGATGTACAACATAAATTTGGTCCACAGCCACGAGTTCAACCGCCACGTAGAATCTGGATGGAGAAGAAGGCAGAAAGAGACGAACACGGAAGCAATATCAGAGTCCGTTCTTGCCGACGGGCTCGAAAGCGAAAGGAATCGCCAAGAATAGTTTTGATTGCCTCAGCCTCCTCCTGCATGGAATATTTGAATATTATAGAGAGGCGACGATCAATGGCAGAGGAGTCTGCTAGTTCCCTAAATTGGCCGCGAAGGGCGACGAAAGGGAAAACCAACGAAAGACATGGAGTCCGAGAGTGCCAAGCCAGGAAAAGGAGCCAGACAGAAATGAAACAGAAGAGAGTAAAACAACATTTATAGAGATCCGTCCACATGAATATCGGGAAAACATCCTTGGAAGGAATGTAGGAAGTTGAAGCCAGGCTGAAGAGACGCTGAAGACAAGAGCAGTGTGTGAAAAAACACCTACAAAAGAGGCAAGAAGATCCACCGCCAAAAAGAGGGAAAGAAAGCTCCCACACTTAGATGAACACAACACATGTGAGAGGCCACTGCCCAACAACTAGGACGAGCTGGCCCGATCATGGGAAAGGATGTTCGACAGTCCATTCCAATCTTGAGCTGTACCGGAAGTGATGCTGGCGGTAGGGTGATCGATGGCAAAATTTGCAAGGAAGTTTTCCGTGATTTGTTTCTCGAAAGTTGTGGAAATGTTCCAAATTCTGATTTTAGCAAGCCAAAAGAGAATTTGGGGGATAAAAAGGTTGATTTTCCATGATGGGGATAAGCCTCTGAAACTCACAAATATGATAATTTGGGAGTCCCCTTCGATGGATAAAAGAGGACAACCAAACTGGGCAGCCATCTTGACCCCTTCCAGGAGAGCTTGGGCTTCGGTGGAATTGCACGAACCATCTTTGAGTGGGAAGGAGCCAGCTCTAATGAGATTACCATGATCATCCCTGAGAATACAACCTACACCAGATTTACCTGGATTACCTCTGAGGCGCCATCAAAATTGAGTTTCCAATAACCCTGCGGGGGGGACGCCACCTAGCTCTTTTCCTTCGAATTGATTTTTCTACTTGAGAAAGCCCTTTTTAACAATTGAGCCTGGTCTGGGAAGCTTAATGAGTGGCCAAGAATGCATAATCGAGAAATCCCTGGAAGAGAAGGTTGTGAGGGATATGCAATTAGCGCTAACTCGCTCGAAATGGCCACTTCCAACTTGTTGAGAAAGGTGGGAAGCTCAGCCGATTGTTCCCTGAAAAGACAAAGATTGCGTTCCCACCATATGTGCCAGAGAAGGAAATATGGGGCGATGCACCATATAGAGCTAAGGGTGCTTTTGGAATTGAATGACGGCCAAGAGAAAAGAGTCGCAACAATGTTATTACAGGAGCCCAGGCTAAATTTAATTTGTTCAGAAGCCAATCCCAACAATAAGATGCAAATGGGCAAAATAAAAAGAGGTGATCCAAATCTTCCTCCATGGCACCACACAACAAACACATGGAGGGGCCAGCATAACCCCAAGATCTCCGCCTAACTTGGGTAAGAACCTTCTTTTTCAAAACTAACCAACCGAAAAAAGTGACCTTAGGGGAGATACTGGGATGCCAACAACCAAAGGAACATGGAAGCCCTTGACCAGAATGAGAAATGAGAGTATTATAACCTGCTTTCACCGAGTAAGAGCCCGAAGCATCCCCAAGCCAAATTAAACAATCATCTTTATTGAGAAAAAGTGCATTTCTGTCTTGAATGGCATCCTTGAGGAGGATGGACTCTCTGTGCATTAGCCCCGATGGTGGAGATATCTTTCCAAAGCCAAGACGGCGAGCCATCTGGGTGTTGGCAGCCGTAATCAGAAACCAAAGATCCCTAGGACTACTTGCCAAATTCATGACGCCATTAAGAGCAATCAAAAGATTAAGCTGGGGGCCATTCTAGCTTTCATCCCAGAAAGAAGCGAGCTGTCCGTTGTTGATGTTCCAGAGACCGACTCAACAATTAGGGATTTTGACTTACAAAAGAAGTTCCAGATGTGTGAACCTTTTGGGAGCTCAGAACTGGATAACAATAACTCGGGACGATGCCCACCGAGATACTTATGAGAAAGAACTTGGAAGGCCTACCTTTTTACATTGGAAATGAAATTCCAAACAAGCTTTGCACCAAGGGCAGTGTTCTGGAGAGCAAGATCCAGAATACCCATGCCTCCCAGGCGTTTTGGGAAGCTTGACCAAATCCCAATTAGCAAGGTGAAATTTGCGCTCATCATTGTTACCTTGCCATAAGAAGGTTCTCACCATTTTTTTGATTTTGAGCAGAACAGATTTTGGGATCTGTAGAACAGATAACATGTAGATAGGAATGGCAAGGAGCACAAAATTAATTAAAAGAGCCCGACCGGCCAATGAAAGCCATTTGCCTTTCCAAGAGAGAAGTCTGAAGATAAGGAGTTTAAGAGCCCGTTCCAGAGATGTGCTCTTGCCATTGCCATGAAAGAGTGGAATGCCCAATATTTGTGTGGGAGAACTCCCACAGAGAAGCCTAGAATTGCTTTGATCCTGCATTGTAATCTAGGGGCAACATTAAAGAAGAAAATGACAGATTTATGAAAGTTTATCACCTGACCAAAGGGCATAAGAATAAGAATCAAGAATAGAAGAAAGCCGCTTAGCTTCTGGGATAGATCCTTGACCAAAAAGAAAGGTGTCATCCGCGAATTGTTGATGAGAAAGGGCTGGAAGGTTGAAGTGATGTGAATGCCTTTAAGGGAACCATCCAAACAATGGATTTGATGCTACGACTGAGAGCCTCAACTGACCAAAATGAAGAGAAAAGAGGAGAGTGGATCACCTTGTCTTAATCCCCGACTGCTCTGGAAGAAGCCTTCCACCGATCCATTAACCAAAATAGAGAAACGGGGAGTGGCAATGCAACTAAAAATCCAATTACAAAATGCCTACACGAAGCCCATGGCTTGAAGAGATTTGATGAGGAACCTCCAATTGACACGATCATAGGCTTTGCTGAAGTCCAGTTTCAGCATCATGCCACCCGGAGGAGGCATGAAGAGTATGAATCAATTCATGGGAAATAATGATCCCATCGGTAATAGACCTACCGGGATGAAACCACTTTGTTCTTGAGCAACCAATTTTGATAAAGAGTGGACTCAATCGATTTGCAATAGCTTTGGAGATGATTTTGTAAGTCGTGTTGCAGAGGGAAATAGGTCTGAAATCATCCATTGACTTGGTTGGATTTTTTAGGAAACATGCAAATGAGAGTATGGTTGAGAGTTCCTAAAATCTTTCCCGTAAGCCTTGATTCCTCTACTGCTTTCCAAACTGAAAACCCAACAACATCCCAAAAATCCTGGAAGAAAGAGGCGGGGAAACCGTCAGGACCAGCGCTTTATCTCTCTTCATAGAAAAACAATTTTTCAACCTCATCCATGGAGAAAGGGGAGAGAAGCAAGTCATTTTCAGCAGCAGTGACTGAAGCAGGAATCTGATGAAAGAAGGAGGACTGCGCTCCAAGGGGGTTGTTGATTCACCATTCAAGAGCTTATTGAAAAAGACACTGCTTCGGTTTTGATCTGAGATTGAGAGGACGCTACAGATAAATCATCCAACTTGAGAGAAGAAATGTAGTTGAAATTTCTTCTGGCTTTGACAGAAGCAAAGAAGAACTTAGTATTTTTGTCGCCGTCATTCAGCCATACTTCCCTGGATTTTTGACGCCAGTAAGTTTCCTCTTTTAGAAGAAGATCACCCAATTCCTTAAGAAGAGATTTTTCTTTGAGAAATCCACTCAAACATCCCTTGAGCGAGAATAGAATCATTCAAAATACGGAGCTCCTGCTCAACTCTCAGTTTTTCCTGAAAAATATTTTTAAAACTCAAAAATTCCAGCTTTGAAGTTTGTCTTTCAACAGAGATAGCTTTTTGGATAGTTGGAACATCCATGTCCCTTTAACTGTGAAGGAATCCCACCAGAGATTAATCAAAGGCTTAAGTGAAGGATCCTGTAACCACATATTTTCAAATTTGAAGGGCGAACGTTGAGGTGGCAGTCAAAAGATAGATCAAGAGAAATAGGGAAGTGATCGAGCCGAGAGAGAGGAAGAACAGAGCATTTAATGAGGAAGTTATTTTGCAGCCAAAATTCTGAAACAAGGAATCTATCGAGACACACTACCAAGGAACTGAAACCAGGCCTCCTGTTATTCCACGTGAACCAGCCCTTGCTAGGTTCCACATCGACCAATTGAGAGGAAGAAACAAAAGAGGTAAAATCAACTTGTGAACATGGCTGCCATTGAATACCTCCGTGCTTATCACGATCAGAGAGAGTAGCATTAAATCGCCAGAATGATGATCTTGGAGTTGGCAGCCGAATCAAGGACCAAATGAAGTTTAGTCCAAAGATCTCTTTTTCTGATCGGATTAGAGGGACCATAGACATTGCATATGAAAAAGGACTCATCAGAATGTTTAATCTGAACTTTACACCAGATAAAGTTTGAGTCAACGAGAATGGGCTCAATAGCACAACAACAAGATTTCCAAATTATTCCAAGACCACCCGAGGCACCAAGAATTAGAGAAACAACCTTCCCAACCTTTCCATCTTCGAAACCAACCATTTTTGCAGCCATCCTCTGACATCTTAGTTTCCCAAGCAGTGCAATATCAACCGCACACATTCGTAGCAGCATAAATCCTTAACAGACGTTTTGTTAGGGGCGTTGAGGCCCCTAACGTTCCATGAAAAGAGGATCATTTGATCTTCAGAGAGGACTCACCTCTCCTACTTGTTGAGGGAAAGAAGGAACGAAGTTGAAGTTGCTTCCCAGCGGCAACCTCATTTTGGGAGATTTTACTCTTATTAGGGCGACCCAGAATACTTTTCGACCAAGATCCATGTTGAGAAGGGGGCGTTGGGAGAATCGGACAAAGCAACAAATTATCGGAAGAATGAATCTCATGAACAGCCTCCTGTGGATCAATGGGGTCACCATCATTAGACTGGAGTAGTTCATCCTTATCATTAACCCATTTTTCCAAAGAGGTAGCGTTCCCTCCCATGCCGATGGAGATACCTTCATGGAAAAGGGACAAAATCCTAGTAGAGTCCTTAACCACTACGGCTATTTCTTTTACTAAAGAGATGGTGTCGGGATCCAGAGTAAGGGATTCACGAACAGGGGAGGGGTCAGAAGATACCAAGCGAGTGGAATGAGGTGTAATTGCAAGAGAGGGGGAGGGAGAAGAGGCATGGGGGAGGGATTTTTTCCTCCATTCCTGTTTGCTAGAAGAGGTGGAATTTTTACAGAATTTACGGATGTGGCCAGGTTTTTACACTTAAAGCAGTTGTTAGAGACACCTTCGTACTCCACCTTTTGCTCCCAAAGCCCGGAGGGGGTAGAGATGAGAATGAAATCTTGGAGCTTTTGATTGTGATCGATAGAAATGCAAATTCTAGCGAAAGAGGAAAGGGTACCTTCCAAGGTGACAGGTCGATGTGAATAACGCGTCCCAGACTGGAGCAGATTTTAGTGAGAATTGGAGTGACCAAAACTCACTGGGCAGAGAATAGAGTCTAACCCAAACATGAAACCCTTCAGTTTCAGCTCTGGCACAGTCGAAATGTGGTTCCCAATCGTGAATCGCCAAGCCAGAATCAGAAAGAAGATATTCTTTCCTCGCCATGGTATCGTCCTTCTGAGCGGCACTACGAAATAAAACCAGGAAGAAGCCCTTTTCAAGGAATCGAATACACAGGCCACTACCCCACTGCGCTTCACACCAATTTTGAATGCCTGCTACCGCCAATCTTCGACCGACAAATTTTGTAAAGATTACTAAGACGACATTGCTTCTCTAGGACATGAAGAAATGGTCTTTATTTGACCAGGACCATTTTTGTCAAGGCCTTCACATCGTCCCTCCGGGTGACACACCCGCCGCTTCGAAATGGCTGGAATGGTCCTCGTGGGGCACCATCACCGCATCACGGGAGGCAAAGACATTTTTGTCATGGCCTTCGCTAATTATTTGTACAAAATAATAAATTTGAATTCATGCATTCATATGTTGATTTTACTTTTTCAATTGAATAAATCAATAATGTTTTGATGATAAATAGAGTCCAATTTAGATGTGGATGTTCAATATATGTGCACTATTTATTTGTTACATATTTCAAATGTGTATGAATTAATTAATGTAGAGATTAAACTAGGTACTTATTAATATTAAGGTTAAAATTGAATTCATGTATTTGCATGTTGATTTTACTATTTTTAATTGAATAAATCAATAATGATATGATGATGAATATAGTTCAATTTAAGTGTGGATGCTCAATCTATGTGCACTATTTATTTGTTACATATTTCATATGTGAATGAATGAATTAATGTTAAGATTAAACTAGGTAATTATTATGACACTTCAATATATCTTTAGTGCAATATATGCACACTAATTTGACTTGTTATGTTTAAGTAGTGATATGAGATTCATGAAAGATAATAATTTAGACTCCCGACCTTTCCTAAATAACAAATGACATATATGAGAGTCTTATTTTGTTTCCATTTCTTTATTTTCATGATTTAGAATTTATTTTCACAAACATAATAGGTAATTGCTAATGTGCTAAAATATAAACACTCATAAATATCATTATTTATATAATACATTACTCATGTTTACTTAGAAATGTTGTTAATATAATCATACAATATGGTCACGTGCATTTGTATAATCACATGTTATTAGAATACTCCAATAATAAATAATTTATTAGACGGGAAAGATATACATGTATTCATAGATATCACATTGTTAAATGACAAAGAGTCAAATAAACAAGCAATAATGTCACATAGATAAGTATAGCTACGATAAAAAAAAGTGAATAGTTAAATTATCATTATTGTGCAAATTTTGATACAATTTTGAAGATAAATTATTGCCATAATAACATTGAGTATATCCTTACAACTATACTATTCATGAAAAATAATCTAAGTACATCATTTATCTTTAGTTATACTCATAATAATAATATTAATTGGGAGTAATATAAAGGAAAATTTATTTTAGAGTACTACTTCAATATGCAAAATACAATCCTAAATCTTGGGTTGCTTATTCACCTTATAGGAATGCCGTAACATAAAAACTTGAAAATATTATTCTCTTAAGAAACAAGTTTAATATTACCTTAGTGAAAATGATATATTTTTTCTCAAAAATTAATAAAATTGAATTTGTGTGGGGAAGATAATATCTAGGAATTCATATGTTTATTTTATTATTTTGAATTAAATAAATCAAGACATGTTATGTTGATAAATATTCTTCATTGATTATGCTTTCCTCGATTACTATGTACCATTATGTTATGGACATCTGAAATTTTATAATTTATATTTACTAAATAGAAATCACACATGAGCAAAGGTGCATTGTGAAGATCAAAAGGGGGAACGAGAGATAATGGGAAAAACGAGTCAAAGAAACATAGTAGAGAAAGTGGGAGAAGATGTAGAGGATTGAAAACTAGAAATGTAATTGATTAAAATATTACCAAAGAAGTAAAGAGAAAAATATATACAAACTTGGGGAGAATAGAACTTAAAACGAGGGAGTTGCAGAGGGAGATGAGTAGAGAGGGGAAAAAGTGTAGGCAAGGGAAAGGAGTAGGGAATTAAGATGAATGGAGGGGAGGAAGAGAAACAAGGTGAAATTCTTCATTTTTCATGAGATTTTAGGAGAGGGGTTATGGACATTTTAGAGTAACAATAAACAAAGAAAGTCGTCACTACTACAAGGGGGGTCATTTGAGACAAAACATAAAGACAAAAATAATAATTTTGTCTCAAAAATATAATCTCATCTCAAAATTTCTCGCTTTTTTATTTTTAATACACCGAGGCAAGGTACCATATACATAGAAATGTTATGTTCCATTGTTTTCTACTATGCTAATTTTATGAGGGCATTTAAAGACCTCGATTCTAATGTTGATTTCTCATTGTCGCTACTCTGTTCTCTAAAGAACGCATGCACTCTTCAAAAATCGGGATATTTTTCCTCTATATTGTGTGCACAGTGGCTTCACGAAGATTGATGGTGGTGTGAAAGCGGTTTCTCCTCCCAATGTTGCTAAGCTTCGGAAAAATAACTTCATCCCAAGCCATATTTGATGGTTATGCCATCTAAATTTCACCGGGATCTAGACTTCTTTAGTTTTCAGATAATACAAAACCACTTTTGGGTGTTCCCATCTGAAGTAGCCATAGGAGGAGCAAAGTTTGTGGGCTTGTAGGTATAGTTCTTGCCCATCATTTGTTTTTGAGCTGCGTAAATACCTGTGTGCGCCGTTTATACATGGATTGCCTATGTATATTTGTTGTTCAAGGGAGATTCTTTTCAGATTTGTTTTTCAGGATGATGGTTTTGTTTTCGAAATCTTTTGGCTTTTATAATCTTTTTCCGGTCATTTGGCATGTTGGGTTCTTGACTCGAAAAACCCTAGGAAAAATCCCCCATGACCTCTACATTTTTGGGCACATACAGTGTGCGGTGAGTATAGTAAAAGTCCCAAAAATTATTGTGTTGTAAGAGCCAAACAAAGTGAGATATTTGATCATGGAATGAGACAAATCGTATACAGGTTTTGTATTTTTTGGTTAAATTCATTGCCATAAGACCACAAAGGAGCAAGACATCCATAGTGTCTATTGTTTCCATGTCTGTAAAATCATTTCCCCCTAAACCAGCTTTGTAAAACCTCTACACAATCTAATCGCCAATGAAAGGATGAAATCCTTGCCTATGTTGCATTCCAGAGGGGGACTCGGTCCAAGACGCTTTCTCTTATATATAAGTCGTTGATGATCTGAAGGGATGCCGAGAAAGACCTCCAATTTTTGTTTAAGATCCACCACTAGACATGTTAGTTGAAAACATATAGTTTTTCCAGAGATGGATCAAATCATTAATTGATGCCCTGTCTGAGGATTTTTATCTATAAATTTACATGCCAACATTTTTTCAAAGAGTTGGCATGCAACCACACTATCATTGCAGATGGCTGACAACTGGGTGGCCAGAAATGGCCCCTCGTCAGACTCCCTTAAAGCTTCCAGCTGGAGAGAATCTGGCCCAACTTCCAATTTTGTGACTGGCACGTTGTCTTCCACCGACTCGGTTTTTCTTAACCTAGACACCACAGTTTTGAAGGGACAACTCAGCCTATGATATTTCCTAATCATCCTCAACCATGACCTCCTCGTTCCTGTCAAGATGGCTCCCAGTATTTCTTTTTCCCTATTTTATATCTTGTCATTTTGTCAAACATTTGACAGGCTCCCTCAGTAGAATGGCATCGGTTCTTTGGGGTTACGACAAAGAGTATACATGGCCTTCCCAGCTTTGACCACATTCTCCCTCTTGAATCCACCCGACATCCAAAATTTCTTTCTTTCCAATCAAAGTTTGCTCCATATTTTTGCTATATTAATATTTTCAAGATCTAATCATGTAGATTATGTATGCCAGATATCAATTATATGTCCTTTACATAAATATGTTATGGCAGTTCGAGAGCTATGACAGTTCAAGAAATGAATGTTCTTGGATGGAAGTCCGTCGAATCCAAGAAAATTACTACCTTTTAATCTCAATGAAATATTTTTAGACAACTAAGAATAGAAGCAAAGGAAAATACCTAAGTACATATTTAGGGTTTTATTTGTTCCTTAAAGCACCAAGAAAATGTTTCAGACACAAATGTTGATGCTTGATGGCATACCCAGATCAAAGTTTAACAAAAGATAAGACTACATCTTTTTTATTGGCTATGGAAATAAAAATATAATCTATTTCAAGGATAATGCTTGAGAATGTTTTAAAAATACCTGAAAGATCGATTAGAATAAAGGAGGAGAAAATTCAAAACAACCAACATTATCTTGCAAACCAGATCATTTGGAACATGAATAAACAATATATACCACTCGGGAAAACTCACTGCAAACTTAGATATTTATTTTAATCTGGAAATGGATTTCATTCCTTTTTAAAGCATAACTAACTATGTATCTTACATATATTTATATGAAAATATTATTCTCAAAAAATGTTAATAGGATATCGTTGAAGAGAGTACCAGTGAGTCTATATTGGCTGCATGATTTCCATTTTTGAAGCCTTCCTTGATCCTTGTATAGTGAGACTTTGTTATATAAAACCATTATCACCGACTTGTAACAAATTCATAGACACTTTCAGATCCTTGCCTTAGAAATCTTCATTGAGCCAAATTAGCAATTAGTATTGTAGGTAATAATTCTATCTCTGACACCATTTTTGAAACTTGATTTCCTTGATTCATATAAAATGTAACTATTTTATTGATGAGATTTCAACAGTGTGTTGTTGGGAATGGTGTGTTATGGAAAAGTTCTAAGTGGGTGTATGTTTTTGTTTTTCTGAAATAGGCAGAGATACTAGTTTTTTCTACAAATTGGTCTTTGTTGTTGTGGGTACCTAAAACAATGAGCTGGTACTCATGGTGGACTAGTTCCATGAGCTAGTACTCAATTAATCATTAACATTTTATGGAATTTATAAGAAAATTTAGACTAAACTGCATAGATATGTTACTTATTTGCTGCAAACTTTCTCCTTTCTAAAATCTACTCCAAATCCTCCTCCTGCACAATAGCCACTCAAAAATAAATAAATAAATTTAATGGAACTACCTAGGATCTGAAGTTGGAGAAATACTTTCAGCCCATCCTGTTAAGCATATCCAAGAAATTTATCATTTATTTTAGATTTAAGCTTGGTTTCTTTGCAGTGTTTCTAGATTCATCTGGGTAAAAATGTCACATTTCAGATCCCACTAGTGGATCCATGATTAGGTGAACAAAGAATCAAGCCATTAAGCATGGTAGTATTTTTAGAGTCTGTAGGAATTAGAAAAAATCTTATGTTCTTGTACTAATGATTGATCACAGACTGTGATCTGAAATGTCTATTAATTAAATCCCACACAGGTTTATTCTAGAAGCTTTTTTCTAATCCATACATTGTTTTCCTAAACAGCAGACAACTCTTACTTTCTATGAGAAATATTAGATAAATTTGCATATTTTAAATTCATAGTATTTCATAGAAAACAGTAATGTGCTTAAAGATTGGAGTGATAGATTGGTAGATTTGTGCGTGGAATCCCTAACGGTTACAACGAAATATTTCGTGGAAGTTAATAAAGTGAATGGATATAGATCTGAGTGTAGTAAATTCTTCTTCTATCATCAATGCATGGAGTTCATCCCAATTCAATGTTTCACATTTATCGCTAAATTATTCCCAACGTAATGCTTTTCTTGTATCTCCTTTAGCTTCACTATGTATCCCATACTCAGATGAAACTGACTTCTTTGCCTCCATATAGCAGCTCAGATATTTTTCCGATAACGCAGTCAGATAATAAGTATCATCTTTTTATCCTAGAAGCTCATTTACTACTGCTACTTCATCAAAATTCCAAACAGGATAACGAGATTCCTTTCCAATATCTGGATTAATAGTTTAGAGATCTATTTGCATGACAAAATTACTATAGTTTTTAGTATCATTCTCAGGGTGCATATGTTTGTTGTAAGTTGTAAACAATTTATCGATATGGGAATCAGTGAGAGAATGAGTGGGTATGTGATTGTTGGGATCAACACCCATATTAATCAGCTTCTTATTAATGTGAGAATTCCAAAAAAATTGATCTTATTGTCTGTTCAACCTGAAGTAGCTTTGCAATCATTAACACCTTGTTTAATTGAAATCCACCACATGTCATATAAATGGACGGTGATAGATAGACGATATTGGTCGTTGGCACCCGACAAGTTTTAATCTATTGATTTATACTTTAGTGTTGTATTCCACGTTAGATGGGACACAACACCAAAATAATTTAACAGATTTGGTAGCCCTTATCATTGACGCTAGGAAAATGTAAATGTTTGGCCACAACGTCGCTGTTTAGATATTTTTTATGATTTTAATCGTTAAATACTTACAAATTTTTGAAATAATTATCACACGTGACTATTTAAAATTCAACCACTTATTTTTATGTACAGTTAACTATTAAAAATAATTGAATGAATACATAATAAATTTTAAATATTTTCTTAGTAACGTAATAATATTGTTTTTTACCGTCACCCAAAAAAATTGGATAGGTATAGGGGGCGTCAAAGTGCTTTCCGGCGAAGGTAGCCGGATGACATGGTAGTCTAACGCCACGAGGGAGATGCCTATTGCTTGACAAAGGCGTCATATCCGCATGCGCTATGTGCTTGGAGGTAGGGGTTAAATTTGACTTTGTTTAGATTTTTTTGTGATTTTAGCCGTAAAATACTTGCAAATATTTGTAATAACCGTCACATGTAACTTGCATATTTAAAATTTTACTGTCATATTTTATATACATTTATATGTAAATTATATAGATATATATACATATATTTTTAAATAATTAAATATACATAGAATAATTGGTATAAATAACATTGTTTTGTATTTTTTGAAGGGCAGTATTAAAAATTACCGTCAAACAAAAATGTGTTACGAGCATAGGTGACCGTCAAACTTAACCCCTGCTTGGAGGAATTTGTTGACGGGAATAAGGTTCGAGTCATGTCCTAATGCAACCGCATGTTCCACGTGGAATGTATAGACAGTGCTCGTTTTGCATTATCTAAGAATCAAGAGAAAGTTGTCAATCAACACGGTGTGATGTGTAATGTCCAGTCATTATTGTGGCCTTCTAGAATTGTTTGGACAAAAGCTCGTGCATCTCTCCCTTTGGACAAAAATGGTCTCTTAAGAAAATAAAATAAAGGAAACTATATATCTTTCCAAAAAAAAATTGAAACTTGAAAGTTCAATTTATCTTCATAAATTGGAATGAAAAATGGAAACCCTCTAAATTTGTAATGTTATAATTTTCTATTTTTAATAACAAAATTCATGTTTCCTCCAAAGTATTAAGCGGAGGAGTTGCATCTCCGCCTTAGAATTTCATCATCACTCTTCCCTCATTCTTTGCTGGAAATGGCTATCTCGCTTCCTCAAAAGAGTCAATAAATATAAAAAGGAACGGATTGGCTTCCAACAATACAAATCCCAATCAGTAAAGGGAATTTTTCGAGATAAAATCTTCCGATAAATTGGACTAATATATTATACATTCCCATTAACATTATACTTGTCTCTGCTCATAGATTTGTCTGCTTGTATTTTGTAATTATCCACGCTTGATGGATTTTGTCCATTGTATTTATCTAATAGACGGTTGGACGGTTTATTATTTCATTTTATTTTTGTACATCATCTTTTTTATGTTGTTATATTGTGAATGTTTACTATTTCAATATTAATGCTCTCAATATTATAATGGCAACTTACTATATTAAATATTCACTATAATGAAAAATACAATTTTAGAACATGGGCAACTCACTATATTATTAGTTGGATGAATGAAAAGGAAATTAAAATATGTACTAAGTGAAAATATGTATCCAACGGTTTCTTAGACCACGATGGCAACATAGAAGTATAAAACGAAGGCGTAAGATGAAAATTTAATTATTTTTCCATTTCTCTTATAGATATTCGATGAAAAGGATCTTATATTAAATAAGATCCTTTTCATTTGAGTTCACAATTAATCTTTAATATTCTTGGTTAACATAATTTTATTCATAAGTTAAATGTAATTTCTTTGAAGTATTTAATAAATATTTTGTTCTAATTTTATTTTAGTCTAATTTGTGTGTGGATGGTCAATCTATGTGTAATATTTATTTGTTAGATCTTGCATATTTGTACACATAAACAAATGTTAAGATTAAGCTAGGTAATTTTTATGATATTTCAATATGTTTTAAGTACAATAGATACACACCATTTGGATTCATCACATTTAAGTAATGATACAAAATGAGATTCACCTAACATAACAACACTTTGATCACAAATGTATAATCCAAACAATTGTACTTAGGAAATTAACAAGAGTTTCAATAATTTACTAAATAGTATTCCTTAAATAAAACTAACGTAAATTTGAATTCAATAAATACATGGAAAATAATAATTTACCTTGTTTAATGTAATAATTTAGACTCCACAACCTTTAGTAGACAAAAAATGGGATATATATGAGTCAATTTTGATACAATTTTGATAATAAATTATTGCCATTAACATTGAGTATATCCTTCCAACTATATTATTCATTTAAAAAAATATAAAAAACATCTCGTTGACAATTTCTGCACTTGTGCGAAATGGGCAACTTCGAAACTTTGTTACGATGGATAGCATTGGTGAATTATACCTAAGCTAGGGGAAATTATATCAAAACTATATCGTTACTGCTGATAAAGATTACATGAAATCTGCAGTTATGTGTCTTATTACAAACGTAATGCAGATCACATAGTCTGTAATTTGATGATGCCTTTAGAAAATTATACTTATGTTGATTAGCATGATGTTTTGTGACTAGATGCATTTGGATTATGATTGGATTTTGTTTTCAAGATGACCTACACCGACTCATGGACGTACTATTGATACCGATATTATTTTTTTATATGGATATATTGCATGTGTTCTAACATTGATTTCTTCGCCATGATGAGTAGAATGTAGTTGTTGAATTTACATTACTATAATTTTGGATAATGATGAAATGCATAATTAAGTTGTGATTTAGACCTAGAAATAATGATTGATTGAATTACGTATAGATGTTAATAAATTTCATGCATATGGTTATTTTGGATATTTTGACATGGCCGCAAGGCCGAAGGAGGTATTTTGCATTTTGAAGGAAACACAACATGATCACAACCATGAGGGGGATTGGGAACCAAACACAACAGATGTCGGGTGGTTACAACATTGGGTCGTCAAGGCAACTAGTAAATTGTATTGTGTTACCTTTGTTCTTTTATGTGTTAAGAAAATTTCCATGAGGGGGAAATTTTCTAATGTGACCAAGGGGTAAGAATTTTAATTACTTGTTTTAACTTGCTTTAGTAGGTGATTTTATTTGTGATATCTTTTTAAAATTACTTTTGCTAAGTGTGTTTAGATTAATGTAATATCTTGTTTTAGTTTTTAAGCTTTGGGGGAAGTCAAGTGGGTGTAATTAATTTTGATGGTTGGCTCCTTGAGCCTTGTGTTTCCTCATGTATTGAATGCTTGGTTTTGAGTGTTGACCACTCCAAATCCTTTGAATCTCGAATTTGAGATTTTGGGCAATTTTAGGGGACTTGTGGGACAAGTTGAACTTGTCCCACACTTCCCAAAACCCCTTACCAACCATATCTATGGGTTGGGAATCCAAAAAGGGATTATTTATTGTTTTGGGAAGGGAAATGTGACTTTGGAGTGCACTTGTCTTCTTTTTGCATTTATTTGTGCTTAGGCACATGGGAAGGGATGGATGTGGATGAGAGATGTCATTCAACCCAACCACCCATTTATGGTGTTTTGGGATTTGAGTTGACTAAAGGGAGGTGGTCTTGAGGATGTGTGATGTGGCATCCTACAAGGAGCCACATCACCCTCACTCTTCCTCTTGTCTATTTATGGAAATTTCCTCTCTTGTTGAGGGGGTTGGAGTTTTGTTTTTGTTTTGTTGAAGAGTTCTCTTTTGTTATTTTGGAGAGAAAAGAATTGGGAGAAAGAGAAAAAGAGAGTGCTTGGACTTGCATGCTTGGATTGTTTTGGGAGGGAGCTTGGACAAATTTCTTGGTTTAGGCTTCTCCAATGGAGAGGTAGGAAACCTTCTCCTTTGTTTTGCTTTCATATTATTGTTGCTTCTATGCTAAATTTGTGAATAATGCATGTTTACTTTGGTGTATTGTGAAAAATGGATAGAATGCTTATTGTGTAGTATAGGAGAGGTCTATGGGAATACTCATGAGGGAGGCATAAGAGTAGACTAGGATATTGTGGAGGGAGTTTGAGAGGGATGCCCATCTTGGGTGAGAATGTTTACATTCTTACCTTGTTCTTGAGGGAGCCATAAGAGGAGGGAGGCATAAGAGTATGGGAGGAAAAAGGGGTACTTGAGGGAGGCATAAGAGTCATAGGGGCTTGAGTTTTATTGTGGAGGGTTTTGGATGGGCATCTCATCTCAATGGGGAGGCATAAGGAAAACTTTCCCATAGGTCCTTCTCTTGTTGGCTTGGATGAAAGCCTTGTTGTGCAAAATATTGTGTTATTTGTGTTCTTTGTTGTTTCCTCTTTTTACCTTGAATGTTGTGAAGAAAATTGTATTGTGGAAGCAAGTATTGTTGCCTTGAGTTGGAGACCACCCTTCATTGTGTTGTGTTTGGGGCTCGGGGGTCAATGGAGGAGATTGCTTCTCTTCTCCATTGAGTTTTGGTTGGGAGGAGAGTGTTGCCTCTCCCCCTATCTTGGTTGTGGTTTGAGCTACTTGGAACTTGGAGCATGGATGAAGAACACCTTGGAGCACAAGAACCTTGTTGTTGACAATGTAAAAATATCATGTAATTACCCACCTTGAGTGGAGAAAAAAAAAATGTAATATTGTTTTGCTTTCTTTAGCTTCCTTTATGGCAAATTTGTTTCCACATGAAGTAGGATATGTTGTAAAAAAAGATTTTGAAGGAAAAGTTGCATTGAAATGATAGTATTTCTTACTCTAAAATTTATTGGAAATGTTGTTGAATCCTTTTGTGGAAGGTTGGAAAGAAATTACAAAAGACTATACATGTTAGATCTCATTTTGTTGCTCAAAAGGAGATGTATTAAAAGTGGAATGTTAGTGTAAAAGGAAATATTTTTATTAAAATAATTTTATCAATGGGCTCAAAATAGAGAGGATTTGATCCATTTAAAACCTTTTCAATATGGCACAATTATGTATCTTTTCCAAAAGGAAGAAAGCACCACTAAAGTCGGAATATGGTTTTAATGTGTTTCCAAATGTTTTCTATTAGAACATCCTTAATGCTTGAATTGCAACAAGCATTAATTAACACTCAACAATAATACTTCCTTAAATGAATCATATCTTTCCCTCTCCAAAACTATAGCAGACCGTTACAAAGATTTTTTAACGTTTTTTTTTTTAATGACGCTGCGAGTGGTCTTAGCTTCACAAATATCAAGCTGCATGGCAGGCCTCACAACTTCCCAAACAAATGTGAAGTTAGTCTCAAAATCAAGACCAGTCAATCACCCTTAAATCATGTCTAAAAGAATAACTAATAAAAAAAAAAAAATGATGATACGTTTCAGTAGATATGCCTGATAGACAACTTGATACACAAAGCACTGACTGTCACAAAGAATATTTAAATTGTTGCAATGCTTACAAATATTTTAAACGTTTTTTTTTACAGATTAGGACACTGCGAGTGGTCTTAGCTTCTCAAATATCAAGCTGCATGGCAGGCCTCAAAACTGCCCAAACAAATGTAAAGTTAGTCTCAAAATCAAGACCAGTCAATCACCCTTAAATCGTGTCTAAGAGAATAACTGCTAAAATATTAAAAAAAATGATGATACGTTTCAGCAGATACGCCTGTTAGACAACTTGTTACACAAAGCGCTGCCTGTCACAGCGAATATTTAAATCGTTGCAATGCTTGCTAAAGCGAGTTCTGGGGTCGCCTATTTTAGAATGTTGCTGTAGACAAGCAATAGTTGCTGGTATAAGAGATCCATCTGATCAGATATCAACCAGAAATGAAATCTAGTTATTTTGGCATGAGTGAAGCTCCACGACTAAGCTGATTATGGATTCTTTATTCTCATTTTTCCTAAGACGTTATTGCAGGCATTTGGACAAGACTTTTAACTCAGCAAGCTGCTGAGATTCAGCAATGGCAAATCACTATCTTATGCGTCTCGATATCAACTTTGCTAAAAATTTATCGGAAGATGAGGGAGAGGCTGCAGCCACGTCGTAGAGAATTATTATTTTACTGATGAAAATCAAGAACCAGTTTCCATAACAGTTTTACCTTATAACATGGACGGGTACGAGAATAATAAGGGGTTTAAAAAAATGGGTTTTCTTGGAGGACGCTGCTGACTGGCGACTCTGTTCAGACCCGCGGCCCGGCCTCCCGCTAGGCACACTCCCCGCCCAGCTCGCACCTTGCAGTACCCAATGAAAGTGGAGGTGTCTCGCCTCCTCACGCACCGAAGACCATTCTGCCCGCGTTTCCGGTCCCACGCGCCCAGGACAACGTGAAATATAGTGGGCCAACTGTGTGCAAGCCAGGAGATTTAGAAATCTAGGAGAATATTTGTTTACGCGCCCCGGGAAGAGATGAAACAGGTCAGCACGCCTCCTAATGGCCTGTAGTTCCGTCTACAACCTCTCTCCTTGCTGTTCACGCGGCCGAGGGTTGGTGAAATGTGGAAAAATGCCTATCATCGCTTGCTGTTCACTTCTCTTTTTGACACCACATGTGGAAATCCAATCCACGCGGCCGACGCCTTATCATCAAATAAGCCGCCTTCGTGAAAATTGGATTTGCATCATAAAGTGAAATCGATGGTTTTAGGTGGCCGGTTGGAAGAAGAAGATGTACACGCAAGGTGAGGGGGAGGAGTCTTAATGGGGGACAGTGGTCGGATTGTAATACCCACCGCCCCAACCTAACAAAATTTCAAGCTAAGTTTGAAAAAACTGCTTTGGACTTGCCTAAGTCAATGAAGAACACGGATATTAATTAGGCAAATATTAAATGCTATATAAGATAATAAGTGGTATGAATTGTAAAAAACTATTATATATATTCATACTAAGTAATGTATGTATATATTCGAAACATATTAGAATATACAATGCAATATAAAATAAACCAAATATGTATGTAGTGTATATTATAATGTGTGATTCCCTTAACGTATATAATAATATATATATACATATATATTTATATAAATTATATATGTTATAATGTATTAAATCAGAGACAACGCGATATAATAGAATAAAAATAAAAAAAATAATAATAAAATAAGTAAATAAAAATTGAGTGGATAGTGTTTTCACCTCGAAATAAATTATATCTATATCTTATCTAGGTTAACCTCCGTAAATATTGTTGTCTCGATATTATCGACCTTAGACTAGTAAATTCGAAGGATGACTCTTCTTAGCTTTCCTTGTGAAACGCCCATTGAAATAAAATCAAACTTCTTTTTGACCTCAAGCATTATCGTGATTGAAGTAGTTTCGAGTCGAATCAGCAACTCAAGACTTACCTTGCGAAAAAAAAAAAAAAAAAAAAATGTCATTTTCGGACGCTTTGTTTGTTTGTTTGCGCGCCATCGTCGTTGCCGTTGTCGTGAGCGTGGCATCGCTTTTTAGCGGCGTTACATTTTGGTATCGAGCTAGGGGTTCAAGCCGGGACCCTGGGCACACGCAGAAAACGTAAACAGAACACTTAACTTAGTACAAGCTAATACCTTTAAAATATAAAGCCATAATGTTGATAATTATAGTAAACAACAAATTTAGAAAACTGACACAAGACCTAGAACGATGAACTAACTCTCGCCTTGATCTGTGCAGGAGGCACGGATTGGGCGAGGGGTCTCTTCACATAGACCTAGACATACCACCGCCAGAGCAGGCCGTAGCAGCCCTTCTGCCTCAGATTTTGCAGACACTCCAGGATGTCAATGCCGCTATACGCGGAGAGCCCTCGAGGACGACTTGCTAGGCATAGTTTGAGCCATCGCAGATGCCTGTGCATCCCCTCGACACGCGAGGAGCACAGAGCGAGAATTTCCGTGCAGAGTCGGCTAGGCGGCAGTCACCACAGAGAGGACATGGGGACAGGATCTCGTGACATAGGGATAGTCTCGAGCCCTGACAGAGGGAGGAGCATACAGAGAGATCTAGGATTCACATACTTCAGCCGCAGATCATATCGTGAGATCCTCAAGCTACGACCATCTCACTATTCGGGTGATACAGGGTTTTCAAGCAGAGGCTCGTTGGTGAGCTTGAGCGATGCTTCAAGCTCTGTCTCAGTAGTAGCAACACGAAAGCTCGTGTTGCGATCCATCTTCTCAAGGATGGAGCGAGTCTCGGTGGAGGACCGAGGAGCATAAGCTCCATGTCGACTCGAGACGATTACCCGGGAGCCGTTTGAGGAGCGTTTCAGAGCAGGTATTTACCTGTGAGATTTATTCAAAGCAGCATGCATAGATGAGTTTCATGACCTCCGCTGTGCATCGATGATGAGCCGAGTATGAGAGTTGATTTCTGACCTACTTCAAGACGTCGACTATATGCAGATGAGCAGCAGGATGGATTCACATGTTCATCCGGGGCCTCGAACTTGATTTAGCTAGGCGCAAAGGCGCATTCACCGCCCACGACACGTTAAGCAGAGGCCGTGGAGAAGGCCTATATTGCAGAGGAGACACGGGGAAGACA
Organism: Taxus wallichiana var. yunnanensis; assembly: GCA_018340775.1. Classification (NCBI taxonomy): domain Eukaryota; kingdom Viridiplantae; phylum Streptophyta; class Pinopsida; order Cupressales; family Taxaceae; genus Taxus; species Taxus wallichiana. Next base: position 313,686,131 of record CM031239.1, read on the forward strand.
CAGCAGCTAGAGACAGAGTTCGAGCCGTATCCAGCAGATGCGGATAAGAGGTCGAAGGGGTCAATCCGGGCCTCCTCCACGGGTGGACAGAGTTCAGTGGCAAGCTTCATTTAGCCACCACAAAGAAAGCAGCAAAGCAGCAGACTCCGCCCACCTTACCGACCTCCTCGAGATTCGATGCACAGAGAGGACGTAGTATGGGGCCTCCTCCTGGGGTCCCATCAGACACAGGGGTGCACCGAGAGCTCGGGCCAGAGGAGGAGCTCACAACAGAGACCTCAAGCAGCAGTCCATAGCCGGATCATCGGGATCTGTATCTCAGTCATCTAGAGTACCAGCTGAGCCGCTTCCCACCGGAGAGGACCAGCAAATGTTATGGTCATGCGGTTTGTTGGACATATTTGGAGAGATTGCCCACATAACCCTACCAAGGGTAAGACATGAGTTCGTGAGCCTACTATTGGAGATATGGCACGGAGTCATCGGATCTACGCAGCGGTCGAGAACCGCCAGCCGAGCATCGAGTACCGTGATTGAGACGACAGTAGTTGGTGGTATTTCCACCTCTATATTATTTGATTCTCGGTTCCTTCTGATTCTTTCATCGCACCATCCTTAGTAGAGCGTCAGAGGCTGTGGCGCTTAGGCAAAGCCGTAGTTGGGACGCTGAGATGGCTTCGAGCCAAGATTTCTAGAGACTCCTTAGTCAAGGAGTGTGTAGTGGATTTGGGACCCTTCACCACTACTTCTGATCTTCGGATCCTTCCATTAGGATCTTATGGCATCATTTTAGGCATGGATTGGTTGTCGCGCTCACGAGCTAGAGTGGATTGTTACCATAAGACTATTGCTTGCATAGATGATCTTGGCGTAGTTAGTGATATCGTGGGTTAAGAGACCTGTTTCATTCGCACCATCTCCGCTATGCAGCTTAAGCGGTGTGTGCGACAGGGGTTGCAACCAGATGTCATCTTTATTACTGCTTAGTGATGATCGAGGATGAGTCAGGGGGACCTTCCCTCGATGATCATCCCATCTTATCAGAGTTCGCCGATGTGTTTCCAGGGGAGCTACCGGGATTACCTCCCCCACGTGAGATCGACTTCCATATAGATCTAGTTCCGGGCGCAGAGCCTATCTCACGAGCACCCTATCGATGACTACTCCCGAGTTATGTGAGCTCAAGTCAGCAGCTTGAGGGCCTCCTCGGAGAAAGGCCTAATCCATCCTAGTGTATCCCCTTGGGGTGCACCAGTGATCTTCGTAAAGAAGAAGGATGGATCTCTTCGGTTGTGCATTGACTACCGTCAGCTGAATAAAGTAACGATCAAGAATCGTTACCCCCTTCCACGCATTGATGATTTATTTGATCAGATGAAGGGGGGATACCATTTTTCTCTAAGATAGATCTTAAGTCGATACCATCACCAGATTACGGAGACAGATATATCACAAGACAGCTTTCCGCACGAGATATGGCCACTACGAGTTCACAAAGTGGTACCGCTTTGGTTGACGAATGCCCCGCAGTTGTTTATGAGTTTGATGAATGGGGTATTCAGACCTTCCTTGATCGCTTCGTGCTCATCTTCCTTGATGACATTCTGGTTTACTCACGCACACGTGAGGAGCACGAGGAGCACCTTCGCCAAGTTCTTCAGTGTCTTCGCGAGCAGCGCCTTTACGGGAACTTGGAGAAGTGTGCGTTCTTTCAGCCTGAGGTGCAGTATTTGGGCCATATCATTTCAGGGGAAGGTATCGCAGTCGATCCTTCCAAGATTCGAGCCATCATGGATTGGCCAGCACCCACTAGTGTGACCGAGGTGCGTAGTTTCATGGGTCTAGCAGGGTACTACAGGAGGTTTGTTCAGACTTTTCCGGATTGCGCACCCCATCACTTCTCTTCAAATGGAAAGGGAAGAAGTTTTTATGGTCGATAGATGTGAGCAGGCCTTCAAGACACCAAGGAATGCCTTACGAGAGCACCTATTCTTGCAGCGCGATCCTCATGGAGAGTTTTTCGTATGCACAGATGCTTCCTTGGCAGGACTTAGAGGAGTGCTAATGCAGGAGGGTAGAGTAGTTGCCTTTGAGTCTCGCAAACTCAAAGATTATGAGCTCAATTATCCGACCCATGACCTTGAGTTGCAGCAGCAGTAGTACATGCCTTAGTGTGGTGGAGACATTTTCTTCTTGGCGAGATTTACACTCGTGATCGATCACTTGAGTTCGCCACCTCTTCACGCAGCCCAATCTCAACGCTCGTCGGCGGCTGATGGAGTTACTCGTGAGTATGACATGGAGATAGAGCATGTGAAAGGGAAAGGAGAATGTGGTGCAGATGCCTTGAGTAGGCGGAGACATGTGGCTATGGCCACCTCGGTGGGCACAGATTTGCGGAGTAGGATCTTGCAGCAGCCTTCCTCAGATAGTTTCTACCTTGCAGCCCAGAGCAGAGATTGAGTCTCGTAGACCCTTGAGGGGAGATTTGATGGATTTTCATTAGAGGCGAGATGGCCTTCTCGCATACACGGAGGCCGGATATATGTTCCTAGAGATGGAGGCTTGAGACATGACATTTTGACAGAGGCTCATCGTGCACCTTACTCAACCCATCCCGGGTGAAGAAGATGCACGCCACCCCGAGACAGCTTGTACTTTGGAGAGGACTTCGAGAGAGACATAGCTTCATTTATATCCCACTGTTTAGAGTGCCAGAGGGTGAAGGCCGAGCATCAACATCCACCTGGCCTTCTCTATCCTCACGCCATACCAGAGTGGAAGTGGGACACCATTTCTATGGATTTCATTGTTGGGTTACCGACGTCGAGATACCACCACGACGCCATCATGGTCACGGTGGATAAATTGACGAAGGTAGCTCACTTTTCTCCAGTGAAGACCACCTATACAAAGCAAGTGCTATGCACGAGTATATCTTGATGAGATTGTCGAGATTACATGGGATTCCGCGGAAGATCATTTCATGATCACACCCTTTGTACACTCCCATTTCTGGACCACCATGCAAGATGCCCTCGGACGAGGATTAATTTCAGCACACCTTATCACCCCGAGACAGATGGACAGACAGAGAGAGGGTGAATCGATTTTGGAGGATATGCTCGTGGATGTACGTGATGGATCATCAATCGAGATGGGAGGAGTATCTCGTATTTGGTGGAGTTCGCTTATAATAATAGTTTCCAGTTCTATAGCATGGCTCCTTTTCGTGCATTATATGGTAGAGAGTGCAGGACACCTCTTAGCTGGGATAGGATTGAGGACAGGGTTTCTCTTGGGCCAGCATTATTACAGGACATGGAGCAGCAGGTTACATTGATCAGACAGAGATCACAGGAGGCGCAGATGTATGAAGAAGTATGCAGACCAAAGATAGGACAGATGATCGCGAGCTTTGAGGTAGGCACGAAGGTGTTTCTTCGTGTCAGACCGCATAAGAGCCCTATCCGTTATGGAAAAGGTTCTAAGCTTGCCCCTAGATTTGTGGGTCCCTTTGAGATCTTGGAGCGCCTCGGCCCCTTAGCCTATCGTCTAGCACTGCCACCTAGCTTATCACGCGTCCATGATGTATTTCACGTTTCGTGCTTAGGAGATATGTTTCGATCCTTCTCATGTGCTAGATTGACCGCATTGCAGTGTGCAGATCGGGGCAGGTGATGGTGGAGCCCGTGCACATTTTAGATCGCAGACCCCGGGCCTTCGCGGCGAGAGATTGATCGATCGTTCGGGTCCAATGGGACAGTACGATGAGACTGCTGCCTACTGGGAGGATGCTACATCATCATGCGAGCTCTGGCCTTCCACACTTATTTCAGTGACTTCCAGGAGGAAGTCTAGTCTAAGGGGAGGGGGATGTAATGCCCACTTCCCTACGACACTTAGTTGATTATCATTTTGAGTTATGCAGACTTTGGATATGGACATGACTTATACTTATGTTGATTAGCATGATGTTTTGTGACTAGATGCATTTGGATTATGATTGGATTTTGTTTTCGTGATGACCTACACTAACTCATGGATGCACTATTGATACCGATATTATTTTTATATGGATATATCGCATGTGTTCTAACATTGGATTTCTTCGCCATGATGAGTAGAATGTAGTTGTTGAATTTACATTACTATAATTTTGATAATGATGAAATGCATAATTAAGTTGTGATTTAGACCTAGAAATAATGATTGCTTGAATTACGTATAGATGTTAATAAATTTCATGCATATGGTTATTTTGGATATTTTGACATGGCCGCAAGGCCGAAGGAGGTATTTTGCATTTTGCAGAAACACAAAGATGATCACAACCATGAGGGGGATTGGGAACCAAACACAACAGGATGTCGGGTGGTTACAACATTTGGTCATCAAGGCAACTAGTAAATTGTATTGTGTTACCTTTGTTCTTTTATGTGTTAAGAAAATTTCCATGAGGGGGAAATTTTCTAATGTGACCAAGGGGGTAAGAATTTTAATTACTTGTTTTAACTTGCTTTAGTAGGTGATTTTATTTGTGATATCTTTTTAAAATTTCTTTTGCTAAGTGTGTTTAGATTAATGTAATATCTTGTTTTAATTTTTAAGTTTGGAGGGAAGTCAAGTGGGTGTAATTAATTTTGATGGTTGGCTCCTTGAGCCTTGTGTTTCCTCATGTATTGAATGTTTGGTTTTGAGTGTTGACCACTCCAAATCCTTTGAATCTCGAATTTGAGATTTTGGGCAATTTTAGGGGACTTGTGGGACAAGTTGAACTTGTCCCACACTTCCCAAAACCCCTTACCAACCATATCTATGGGTTGGGAATCCAAAAAGGGGATTATTTATTGTTTTGGGAAGGGAAATGTGACTTTGGAGTGCACTTGTCTTCTTTTTGCATTTAATTGTGCCTTAAGGCACATGGGAAGGGATGGATGTGGATGAGAGATGTCATTCAACCCAACCACCCATTTATGGTGTTTTGGGATTTGAGTTGACTAAAGGGAGGTGGTCTTGAGGATGTGTGATGTGGCATCCTACAAGGAGCCACATCACCCTCACTCTTCCTTTTGTCTATTTATGGAAATTTCCTCTCTTGTTGAGGGGGTTGGAGTTTTGTTTTTGTTTTGTTGAAGAGTTCTCTTTTGTGATTTTGGAGAGAAAAGAATTGGGAGAAAGAGAAAAAGAGGGTGCTTGGACTTGCATGCTTGGATTGTTTTGGGAGGGAGCTTGGACAAATTTCTTGGTTTAGGCTTCTCCAATGGAGAGGTAGGAAACCTTCTCCTTTTTTTGCTTTCATATTATTGTTGCTTCTATGCTAAATTTGTGAATAATGCATGTTTACTTGGTGTATTGTGAAAATGGATAGAATGCTTATTGTGTAGTATAGGAGAGGTCTATGGGAATACTCATGAGGGAGGCATAAGAGTAGACTAGGATATTGTGGAGGGAGTTTGAGAGGGATGCCCATCTTGGGTGAGAATGTTTACATTCTTACCTTGTTCTTGAGGGAGCCATAAGAGGAGGGAGGCATAAGAGTATGGGAGGAAAAAGGGGTACTTGAGGGAGGCATAAGAGTCATAGGGGCTTGAGTTTTATTGTGGAGGGTTTTGGATGGGCATCTCATCTCAATGGGGAGGCATAAGGAAAACTTTCCCATAGTTCCTTCTCTTGTTGGCTTGGATGAAAGCCTTGTTGTGCAAAGTATTGTGTTATTTGTGTTCTTTGTTGTTTCCTCTTTTTACCTTGAATGTTGTGAAGAAAATTGTATTGTGGAAGCAAGTATTGTTGCCTTGAGTTGAGACCACCCTTCATTGTGTTGTGTTTGGGGCTCGGGGTCAATGGAGGAGATTGCTTCTCTTCTCCATTGAGTTTTGGTTGGGAGGAGAGTGTTGCCTCTCCCCCTATCTTGGTTGTGGTTTGAGCTACTTGGAACTTGGAGCATGGATGAAGAACACCTTGGAGCACAAGAACCTTGTTGTTGACAATGTAAAAATATCATGTATTTACCCACCTTGAGTGGAGGAAAAATGTAATATTGTTTTGCTTTCTTTAGCTTCCTTTATGGCAAATTTGTTTCCACATGAAGTAGGATATGTTGTAAAAGATTTTGAAGGAAAAATTGCATTGAAATGATAGTATTTCTTACTCTAAAAATTTATTGGAAATGTTGTTGAATCCTTTTGTGGAAGGTTGGAAAGAAATTACAAAAGACTATACATGTTAGATCTCATTTTGTTGCTCAAAAGGAGATGTATTAAAAGTGGAATGTTAGTGTAAAAGGAAATATTTTTTTAAAATAATTTTATCAATGGGCTCAAAATAGAGAGGAGTTTGATCCATTTAAAACCTTTTTCAATATGGCACAATTATGTATCTTTTCCAAAAGGAAGAAAGCACCACTAAAGTCGGAATATGGTTTTAATGTGTTTCCAAATGTTTTCTATTAGAACATCCTTAATGCTTGAATCATATAACAAGCATTAATTAACACTCAACAATAATACTTCCTTAAATGAATCATATCTTTCCCTCTCCAAAACTATAGCAGTGACCGTTACAAAGATTTTTAAACGTTTTTTTAGGATGTCTGCAAGTGGTCTTAGCTTCACAAATATCAAGTACATGGCAGCCTCGCAACTTCCCAAACAAATGTGAAGTTAGTCTCAAAATCAAGACCAAGAAATCACCCTTAAATCATGTCCGAAAGAATAACTAATAAAAAAAAAAAAATGATACGTTTTTAGAGATATGTCCGATGACAACTGACTTGATACACAGAGCACTTGATCGATCATCACAAAGAATATTTAAATTGTTGCAATGTTTACAAGTATTTTAAACGTCCTTTTTTTTTTATTAGGACACTGTGAGTGGTCTTAGCTTCTCAAATATCAAGCTGCATGGCAGCCTCAAAACTGCCCAAACAAATGTAAAGTTAGTCTCAAAATCAAGACCAATCAATCACCCTTAAATCGTGTCTAAGAGAATAACCGCTAAAATATTAAAAAAATGATGATACGTTTTACAGCAGATATACTGTTAGACAACTTGTTACACAAAGTGCTGCCTCACATCACAAATATATTTAAATCGTTGCAATGCTTGCTAAAGCGAGTTCGGGGTTGCCTATTTTAGAATGTTGCTATAGACAAGCAATAGTTTTACTGTATAAGAGATCCATCTGATCGATATCAACCAAAAATGAAATCTAGTTATTTTGGCATGAGTGAAGCTCCACGACCGAGCTGATTATGGATTCTTTATTCTCGTTTTTCCTAAGACGTTATTGCAGGCATTTGGACAAGATTTTTAACTCATCAAACATTTAGATTCATAAATATGGCAAATCACTATGTTAAGGCTCCTCGATATCAACTTTGCTGAAAATTCATCTTAAGATGAGGGAGAGGTGCAGCCCACGCATCGTGAGAATTATTATTTTACTCATGAAAATCAAGAACCGCCTTTCCATAACATTTTTACCTTATAACATGGACGGGTACGAGAATAATAAGGGGGTTTAAAAAAATGGGTTTTCTTGGAGGACGTCACGCCCACTCTGCTCGACCCGTGGCCCGGCCTCCCGCTAGGAACACTCCCCGCCCAGCTCGCACCTTGCAGCACCCAATGAAAGTGGAGGTGACTCGCCTCCTCACGCACCGAAGACCATTAATATTTCACGTTTCTCTCCCACGCGTCGTGGACAACGTAAAATACAAAAGTGTGCGAAGCGAGATTTACAAATCTAGGCGAATATTTGTTTACGCGGCCCGGGCAGAGATAAAACGGGTCAGCACGCCTTCTACTGGCCTGTAGCTCCGTCTACAACCTTCCTCCTTGCTATTCACACGGCCAGGGGCGGTTGAAATGTGGAAAAATGCCTATCATGCGCCTGTAACTTCTCTTTTGACCACCATGTGGTCTCCACGTGGCCGGACAAGATCTAACAACAAAGAGCCGCCTTCGTGAGAAATTGGATTTGCATCATAAAGTGAAATCAGGGTTTTAGGTGGCCGGTTGGAAGAAGTGTACACGCAAGGTGAGGGGGGAGGGAGTCTTAATGGGGACAGGTGGTCGGATTGTATACCCACCGCCCCAACCTAACACATTCAAGCTAAGTTTGAAATGCTGGACTTGCAAGTCAATGAAGAACACGGATATCTAGCTAGGCCAGCAAAATATTAAATGCTATATAAGATAATAAGTGGTATGAATTGTAACAAAACTTTCGTATAGTATTCATACTAAGTAGTATGTATATCGAAACATATTAGAACCATACAATGCAATAAAATAAACCAGTGCCGAGTGTATTCCGTAATGTGTGATTCCCTTGTATATAATTATATATATACATATATATATTTATATTTATATATGTTATAATGTATTAAATCAGGAGACAACGCGATATAATAGAATAAAAATAATAATAATAATAAATAAATAAAAATAAAAATTGAGTGGATAGTGTTTTCACCTCGAAATAAATTATATCTTATTCTAGGGTTAACCTCCAGAAATATTGTTGTCTCGATATTATCAGACCTTAGACTAGTAAATTCGAAGGACGACTCTTCTCTTCCTTGTGAAACGTCGATTGAAATAAAATCAAACTTCTTTGACCTCGAAGCATTATCGTGATTGAAGTAGTTTCGAGTCTGTATGCGGACTTACCTTGCAAAGAAACAAAAAAATTGTCATTTTTTTTCAGGTCGTTTGTTTGTTTGCGTCGTCATCATCGTTGTCGTGAGTGTGGCATTGGCTATTTTAGCGGCGTTACAGAGAATCTCCGTGCCAGCCCCTTCATTCTCAAGTCATGGTACCTGAAACGAAAAACAAATCAACCATTAGTCACGAGCTCAGGGATCAAACCATATTCCTACACTGTCCTACTTTGTGCATATGAATCTTATCCTAAGAAGGAGATGTATTCTACTTGAAGGACAAACTGCATGCATGTTTTTTCACTCAGAAAGAATAAAAGGAAAAGAAAGAAAGAAGAAAACCATGGAAATAAGAGAGGCCAAAAGGCTTAATTATTTTTCTAATTATTTTCTTAAGTGTGCGAGTATTAGTTACTGACCATGAAAATTTGACAAGTCATAAGTACATGCTAAGAAGAAGGAAGAGTGCAACTCAAAGTTCAGCAAACATTTTGCAAATGGAAGAGGTTAGAGCTTAGAAGAGAGAATGGAAGATAGAAGTACATTTTTCAATTTGTAAATAAGAAGCAAAATTAGATTTCACAAGTTGAAGTTAAAAGTAAAAAGTATTATAGCTGAAATAGGATGAGAGAGAAGATTCTGGAAAAATTTTGCGAGGGCTTCGCCATGTAAAATCAACATTTTAGATTTTTTAGCGTACATATCAAAGTTGTAATGAAAGGAAAAGCAATATATAATTGCAAAAATAATTATTTATAGCTTAAACAACTGAGAAGAATTGAAATTCCAAGATAATATCACAAATTTAAGTCTTTCTAAGTTGTAATTTTTAGAATAAAGCAGATATAAGAGCACAAAATTACTACAATATCAATGAAATACATTCATTCAAGCAAGGTTGTACTCATCTACAACATAAGCAGAAGCCATTACAGGTGAACAAAATCTATCTCGTGATGACAGTTTTAAATAAGCTACAGAAGACACAATGTGCATGAAAGATCATCATATACTAGCTATACAAGCAACAACCAGATTAAGCTACAGGTCTTCATGAGCTCAACTTATTAGAATAGAGGGGATACTTGCAACCAAGGAACATGTCCAGTTTGAAAAGGTTTTTGAAAGAGAGACAATTCTGGAAAAAAATTGGCAAGGCTTCGCCTTATAAAACCAACATTTACAACTTTTCCAGCATCTATATCAAGCTGAAATCAAAGAAATACAGTGAAAGTAATAGAGTAAAGTATCTAAATCAAGGATTGCACCTAATAGTAACATCAAAATAGATCAAGAATTCCTTAAATTATTGCAGATATCAAAGAGTTGCAGGAGGACCAAATAGTGAGGGATCAAGTATTTACAACCCATAAAGACAAAGTCACAACCTATGCTCAACACAATAGCAATAGAGAAGGATGATGATACAGAATATACAGTGTAATCATCTTGATGAAATGACAAATAGGCTATCCTTTGAGTTACAAATTATGGTTATCTAGATACAGTTCAAAAGATGTAACTATCTACAAAGTACAAATTCAAGGAATGGAGTTGTATTCGACATATAGTAACAACAAGTATAGAAGAGAGTCACGGTTAAACAGAAAACAAATCCTTATGTCCAAACTCAGTATGATACAAATAAAATATTGCCAGCAGTACAGATTTCCATGACTACAGTTCAAAACATCATCAAACAAGTGCATCAATTTAAGAAATGAGCGATGGGATGATGAACCCGAATACACACACCCTCGAAATGCACATATCTATAGTTTTGGATAGTCAAGAATCAATAAACAAGTGGCAAGTATTTAAAGAGAATCCATAGGTTTACCTTCTCCTGTAGATGTCGGTGAATCAAGATGGAACTCATATTCGCAAGTTCGAATCGAGCCAAAACATGAGTACCTATAATGATTTTTAGGTCGAAATAACCAAGGTCAAACCAATGGATCACATGAAAATGAAAAGGAAAAGTGGTTATCAGTATTTTGAAGTCGAAATGGCAAGAGAAAAGTAGCAATGGTTATTATAAGGTCGAAACTTACCTTCCCTCATCAAACAATATAACGGTTACACACTCCCGAGCTCAAAGGACTTCAACAATGACAGCCAAGGGACCAAAAAGAGATCTCAAGAACAAAGAAAACCCCGCAAAGATCAAATATCATGACAATGGTGACAAAATCCACAACCACCTTGCTCAAAAAATGAAGACATAGATGCCTGAAAACAACAGGGAACCATTTTCACAGTCGAAAACCGAGCTCGAAGTTCGTAAGAGAACGCGACCATGACCACTATGTTTCACTTTTGAAGCTCGGGGAAAATAAATAAAAAACTTCACAAGTACACAGAGCTCAAGGTTTAATACAATGGTGAAATAGCCACAACTGTCGTGCTCAGAACAAAGAAATAACCCAAACAAAGAAAAATGAGTTTCAGAACGACCAAGAATTCAAAGACCACAAAGTATGTAGACGCTCGAAGGCTAAAAAGGCTGAAGAATGGGTTGATACAAGCTTTAGAAACTTCAACCATGGCGGCCATAAAAAAAAAAAAGTTTCCAGGCTTTGCCCCTAGCCCAAAAAAACCAAATGAAATGATCAAACTGGAGGAGCTCAAGTTTTAACTCTTCACTTTAGTGTGGGCCAAGTCCAACTCAACCATGATCAAGAATCAACGGCTCATTTTCTTAAAGTGCACGAGATCAAAGCCCGAGATCAAGCTCCGCATCCAAAGCAAACCACTTGGGTAATACACCACTGACCACATTTAATGCCAGGTATGAAACCTTAACTGTGAGTTCAAGATCAACGGCATCGAGCATAGAGGTACATAGATCAAGGGCTAGAGATGATTCACCAAAATCAAAGCTAACTCAACACAGGTCGAATACCACCGACCAAGTTTGCTAAGGGTTGAGTCACCGTGAGGAGGGGACAACCCACGTGTCCACAAAAATTAAATCATTTGCAAATGACTTTCTAAAAAGTCTAAACCTTATTGCATGCTTCCAAAATCACGAGGTCGACTCAAATCATACATAATGATCACCGAAAAGGTGAAATATAACCTTATTTCAATCAAAGGTAAGAGTGGGGCAGTATACCTTATAAACATGCCTAAGTCCACATGGTGGCCAAGTATAGTATGGTGCCCCCTTGTATTATTTCAAAACATAAATTTTCTGAGTCCACAAGGTGGCCAAACCAAGCAAATTGAAGGTGGTATCCACAAGGAGGTTGGAGTGACATTGCAAAGTATCACTCATGTGACCACTCAGGTAAAGAAGCAAATATCAGAACATGTGCACATAAGCGGGTGGTCCCCATAGATAATTATTTTACAAATATTGCTAAGTGTTGTAATTATTTGCTCACATGCGAGAGAGTTATATTTTTGCATACTTCACAATAAGACAGAAAAGAGAAGATGACAAATATGCATGCTTAAAGGAGGAAGACTTTCTATCAAGCAAATTGTATTATTAGCAAATTATTCACCCTTCCTTTCCTTAGAATAGAATAGTTAACTTTAGTTTGATCGTATTGTATTTAAGGCCATTAATGCCTATTTTTAAATTGCATGCTCTAGTTTGTATTATTTTATCCCTTTTTTATTATTAAAGTAAAGGATAAAATTAGGATGCGTATGGGCGAGTACAGCCCTAGGATATATTTAGGAAGGGGGAGAGAATTTATTTTGCTATATATTGTGTGCCCTTGCAAGGCACAAGGAGGAATTTTTTGGATATAGGAGTACTGAAGCAATTTCTACCAATTCTACCATCTGAATGTGAAGTATTTTATGCCTTTCCAAGTTATTTTGCAGTCTTGTGTATGTTTATACTAATCTTGTGAATGAAAAATCCCTGATCAACCACCTTACCCTACTGCAATTTCAGTCTTTTATGCTTAATTTTAATGTGCATGTTAACTTATTAAAACTGTTGTGAATCTTCCTTAGTACAATCAAGTGTTTTGCCCTTAGGTATTTTGCAAAAAAAAAAAAAAAATTAATTGGTTCGTGCATCAAGAATCCTTCTCAAACCAGTTGTGCATTTACTCAAGAAAAGTTCTCATACAATTTTTGGTTTATCACCTTAGTTTTAATTATTTTACATCATCTTTTACCCTATAACTCCCAGAAAACATTTTAGTATGCACCAAAAAGGAACCGACCTTTTAATCCCAGAGATTCACCTCACAATAGGTATACCCATAGACCTGAGGTGTCTCCATTGTATCTATGAAAGAGAGAGATCAATTTTGCGAGCTTAGAAAATCTGCAACCATCTCTCTGTGGTGCACTTTCGAGAGATAATATTGAGAGACCTACTTCAATATGCAAACGACAATCCTAAATCTTAGGTTGGTTATTAACTTACAGGAATGCCATGAACATAAGAATGTAAAATATTATTCTCTTAGGAAAATTGTTTAATGGAAAATGATATATTTTCTCTACACATGAAAAATTAGGAGATACTTATTTGTACAAAATAATAAATTTGAATTCATGCATTCATATGTTGATTTTACTATTTTCAATTGAATAAATCAATAATGTTATGATGATAAAAAGAGTCCAATTTAGATGTGGATGCTCAATATATGTGCACTATTTATTTATATAGTACATTACTCATGTTTACTTAGAAATGTTGTTAATATAATCATACAATATGGTCACGTGCATTTGTATAATCACATGTTATTAGAATACTCCAATAATAAATAATTTATTAGACGGGAAAAATATACATGTATTCATAGATATCACATTGTTAAATGACAAAGAGTCAAATAAACAAACAATAATGTCAAATAGATAAGTATAGCTATGATAAAAAGGTGAATAGTTAAATTATCATTATCGTGCAAATTTTGATACAATTTTGAAGATAAATTATTGCCATAATAACATTAAGTATATCCTTAATACTATATTATTCATAAAAATAATCTAAGTACATCATTTATCTTTAGTTATACTCATAATAATAATATTAATTGGGAGTAATATAAAGGGAAAATTTATTTTAGGAGTACTACTTCAATATGCAAAAGACAATCCTAAATCTCGGTTCGCTTATTCACCTTATAGGAATGCCAAGAACATAAGAACTTGAAAATATTATTCTCTTAAGAAACATGTTTAATATTACCTTAGTGAAAATGATATATTTTTTCCGTAAAAATTAATAAAATTGAATTTGTGTGGGGAAGATAATATCTAGGAATTCATATGTTTATTTTATTATTTTGAATTAAATAAATCAAGACATGTTATGTTGATAAATATTCTTCATTGATTATGCTTTCCTTGATCTGTACCATTATGTTATGGACATCTAAAATTTTAGAATTTATATTTACCAAATAGAAATCACACACGAGCGGTATTGTGAAGATCAAAAGGGGAATGAGAGATAATGGGAAAAAACGGAGTCAAAGAAACATAGTAGAGAAAGTGGGAGAAGATGTAGAGGATTGAAAACTGAAATGTAATTGATTAAAATATTACCAAAGAAGTAAAGAGAAAAATATATACAAACTTGGGGAGAATAGAACTTAAAACGAGGGAGTTGCAGAGGGAGATGAGTAGAGAGGGGAAAAAGTGTAGGTAAGGGAAAGGAGTAGGAATTAAGATGAATGGAGGGGAGGAAGAGAAACAAGGTGAAGTTCTTCATTTTTACGAGATTTTAGGATAGGGGTTATGGACATTTTAGAGTAGCAAGAACTGATAAAGGATTCACTACTACAAGGGGGGTCATTTGAGACAAAACATAGAAAAAAATATAATTTCGTCTCAACATTTCCCGCTTTTTAATTTTTAATACACCGCGAAATGTACCATCTACATAGAAATGTTATGTTCCGTTGTTTGCTACTATGATACTTTTGTGAGGGCATTTAAAGACCTTGATTCCACTGTTGATTTCTCATTGTCGCTACTCTATTCTTTGGCAACACATGCACTCTTCAGAAATCGGGATATTTTTCCTCTATGTTGTGTGCACAGTGGCTCCACGGAGATTGACGGTGGTGTGAAAGTGGTTTCTCCTCCCAATGTTGCTAAGCTCCGAAAAATAACTTCATCCCAAGCCTTATTTGATCGTTATGCCATCTAAATTTCACTAGAGCAGACTTCTTTGGTTTTCAAATAATACAAAACCACTTTTGGGTGTTCCCATATGAAGCAGCCACATGAGGAGCAAAGTTTGTGGGCTTACAGGTATAGTTCTTGCCCATCATTTATTTTTGAGCTGCATAAATAACTATGTGTGCCATTTATGCATGGATTTCCTATGTATATTTATTGTTCAAGGGAGATTCTTTTTAGATTTTTTTTTCAGGATGATGGTTTTGTTTTCGAAATCTTTTGGCTTTTATAATCTTTTCCGGTCATTTTGCATGTCGAGTTCTTGACTCTTGAAAAACACTAAGAAAACTCCTCACAACCTCTACATTTTTGGGCACATACGGTGTGCAGCGAATGAGTACGGTAAAAGTACCAAAAATTATTTTGTTGTAAGAGCCAAACAAAGTGAGATATCAGATTGTGGAAGGGGCCAAATCATATACAAGTTTTGTCTTTTTTGGTTAAATTCATCACCAGAAGACCATGAAGGAGCAAGACATCCACAATGTCTATCGTTTCCATGTCTGTAAAATCGTTGCCCCCTAAACCAGTCCGCAACACCTCCACGCAATCGAAGTACCAATGAAAGGATGGAATCCTTGCCTATGTTGTATTCCAAAGAGGGGGACCTAGTCCTAGAAGACACTTTCTCTCATATATAAGTCATTGATGATCTGATGGGATCCCAATAGAGACCTCCAATTACTTTTTAAGATCCACCACCAGACATGTTAGTTGAAAACATATAGTTTTTCCAAAGATGGATCAAATCATTAGTTGATGCCCTGTCTGAGGATTTTTATCTGTAAATTTACTTGCCAACATTTTTTCAAAGAGTTGACACGCAACCACACTATCGTTGCAGGATGGTTGAAAACTGGGTGGCGAAAATGGCCCTTTCTCATACTCCTCAAGCTTCTAGCTAGAGAGAATCAGGCCCAACTTCCAATTTTATGACTGGGACGTTGTCTTCCATCGACTCAGGTTTATCTTAACCCGGACACCACAGGCCAAGGGAAAGCTCAACCTATGATATTTCCTAATCATCCTTAACTATGACCTCCTCATTCCCGACAAGATGACTCCCAATATTTCCTTTTTCCTTGTTTTATATCTTGTCATTTTGTTAAACATTTTACAAGCTCCTCGGTAGAAGGGCATCGGTTCTTTGGGGTTATGACAATAAGAGAATACATGGCTTTCCCCACTTTGACCACAATCTCCTCTTGAATCAACCCGATATCTAAAATGTCTTTCTTTCCAATCAAAGTGTGCTCCATTTTTTTCTATATTAATATTTTTAAGATATAATCATCTAGATTGTGTATGCCGGATATCACTTATATGTCCTTTACATAGATCTGTTATGGAAGTTTGAGAGCTGTGACAATTCAAGAAATGAATGTTCTTGGATGGCAGTTCGTCGAATCCAAGAAACTTACTGGCTTTTATCTCAATGAAATATGTTTAGACAGGTAAGAATAGAATCAAAGTAAAATACCTAAGTTTGTATTTAGGGTTTTATGTGTTCCTTAAAACACCAAGAAAATGTTTCAGACACAAATGTTGATGCTGTTGGCATACCCAGATCAAAGTTCAACAAAAGATAAAACTACATCTTTTTTATTGGCTATGGAAATTAAAAATATAATATATTTCAAGGATAATGCTTGATACTGCTTTTAAAAATACTTGAAAGATCAATTAGAATAAAGGAGGAGAAAATTCAAAACAACCAACATTATCTTGCAAACCAGATCGTTTGGAACATGAATAAACAATTTATACCACTCGAGAAAACTCATTGCAAACTTAGATACTTCTTTTAATCTGAAATAGATTTCGCCCTTTTTAAAGCGTAACTAACTATGTATCTTACATATATTTATATGAAAATATTAATCTAGAAAAATTTAATAGGACATGGTTGAAGAGAGTACCAAGAGTCTATATTAGCCGCATGATTTCCATTTTGAATCCTTACTTGACCCTTGTATAGTGATACTTTGTTATATAAAACCATTATCACCGAATCAGTAACAAATTCGCAGACACTTTCGATCCTTTCCTTACAAATCTTCATTGAGCCAAATTGGCATGTAGTATTGCAGTTAGTAATAATTCTATCTCTCGACACCTTTTTTTGAAGCTTGCTTTGCTTGATTCATATAAAATGTAACTATTTTATTGATGAGATTTCAACAAAGTGTTTTGTTGGCAATGGTGTGTTATGGAAAATTTCTAAGTGGGTGTATGTTTTTGTTTTTCGTAAAAACAATGAGGTTGGTACTCATGGTGGACTGGTTCCATGAGTTGGTACTCAATTAATCATTAATTGTTTTATGGAATTTATAAAAAAAAATAGACTAAACCACATAGATATGTTACTTATTCGCTGTAAACTTTCTCCTTTCTAAAATCTTCTGCAAATCCTCCTACTACATAATAGCGACTCAAAAATAAATAAATAAATTTAATGGAACTACCTAGGATCGAAGTTGGAGTAATACTTTCAGCCCATCCTGTTAAACATATCCAAGAAATTTATCATTTATTTTAGATTTAAGCTTGGTTTCTTTGTAGTGTTTCTATATTCATCTGGGTAAAATGTCGCATTTTAGATCCCACTAGTGGATCTATGATTAGGTGAACAAAGGATCAAGCCATTAAGCATGATAGTATTTTTAGAGTCCGTAGGAATTAGAAAATCTTATGTTCTCATACTAGTGATTGATCACAAACCGTGATCTAAAATGTCTATTAATTAAATCCCACAAAGGTTTATTCTAGAAGCTTTTTTCTAATCCATACATTGTTTTCCTAAACAATAGACAACTCTTACTTTTTATGAGAAATATTAGATAAATTTACATATTTTAAATTCATAGTATTTCATAGAAAACAATGTACTTAAAGATTGGAGTGGTAGATTGGTAGATCTATCAGTGGAATCCCTAATGGTTACAACAAAATATTTGGAGGAAGTTGATAAAGAGAATGAATATTGATATGAGTTTAGTAAATTATTCTTCTTCTATCAATGTATGGAGTTCATCCCAATTTAATGTTTCACATTAATCACCAAATTATTCCCAACGTAATTTTTTTCTTGTATCTCCTTCACTTCACAATGTATCCTAAACTCGGATGAAACCGACATCTCTACCTTCATATAACGGCTCGGATATTTTTCCAATAAGGCAATGATAATAAGTATCATATTTTTGTCCCGTAATCTCATTTACTACTGCTACTTCATCAAAATTCCAAATAGGATAACAAGATTCCTTTCCAGTCTCTGGATTAATAGTTCGGAGATCTATTTGCATGACATAATTACTACATTTTTAGTATCATTCTCGTGGATGCATCTGTTTGTTGTAAGTTGTAAACAATTTATCGATATGGGAATCGGTGAGAGAATGAGTGGGTATGTGATTGTTGGGATCAACACCCATATTAATCAGCTTCTTCTTAATGTAAGAATTCCAGAAATTTTTGATCTCATTGTCTGTTCAGCCTGGAAGTAGCTTTGCAATCATTGACCCCATGTTTAATTTAAATCCACCACACCACATTACATTGTGCCAATATAATTTTATTACACATTCAAAATTATCACAAATTTCTTCAAAAATATTTGCATGGCGGTGATATGTTGTCGTATTTGTAAGCCATATGTTAAGAGTTTAACTTTGTTAAGTTTTTATTAATTTAGAAGTGCATTCAATTAGGCACTAGATTATATAGATTGTTGCTATCTTTATTCGTGTTTGGGTAGAAGCATATAGTAGATTTATGATTACGAGTAAGCATATAACTAAACTAATGACCACCTTTAGATTAAATTTCAATTGATTAATAATTCAATTTATTAACATATTTGAGGTCATTATATTTTTCACTATGAAAAATATTATACTTAATAACAGAAAAATTAGGACCTTGAATAAATTTTGAAGGTAAATTAGTGAACTTATAGTGAATGAGATGATTCTGACTCCCAAGCCTATCAATGACCTACCCATGTACAACAGTGAAGAATCCTGTATCTAAATAGCAACAGTGAAATCAAAAGAATGGTGTTTGTTATTTTTATATGTTGGGTTATTGTAGAAGGTTAGAGACTGAACTTAGAAACATACAAGTCATATTTCTACAATTATTAGTCATCTTAATCATTGCCTAAATAATGCATAATTTCATTAATTGAAGAACTACTTTACTTTTCAAAATAAATGGAAATCCACCCTAGAATGTTCGGTATTGAGGCTACTCCTAGTGCCTGTGCATGTATGTAAAAATCTATGAGAATGATTATCAAATCCACACTTCATCCAATATAATCTGCAATTAATCCACTGAACATTGCTCCAAACATTGTCCCAACATTGGATAACGAGCCAAATAAAGAAAAATATGTAGAATTTAGCAGCCAATTTATCAACAATAAATTCGACCTGATAAGTGGACCCATACAAAGCTTTAAGGAGAAGCATACCTCTGAAATTGTTAGGCCAAGATCACTCATAATGCTACTCTGAGTAGGTGATGAATATCCATTTTGCAACAAGATGACTGATATTACCTTTCATGTCTTTTAACTTCCAAATATGTAAATTAAGTAATATTTGACTTGGTTACAATTTACAAACTACCAAGCCAACTCCTGCTTGATAGGAGAAATACTTCACTTGATATTATCCAAAGGTGGAGTAGTGCAACAGAAATACAAAAAGGACTTGCTTAAAGTATGACATTGTACTCTCAATTTCTAAATCTACAGGCTATGTGCTCTTCCACTAATGGAGGCTAATGAATACTTCAAACCGGACCTAATTTATTATAAAATGTGAGAGAAGTTCTTTTGTCTAGTCAGAGATTCTGCTTAGTTATTTCTGCTATCCTGACTAGAGATGTTTGGCTTTGTTTCTCCGAGAGGTAATGATCTTCAAGTGTCCAAAATTGAGATAAGATCCTAGGCCTACCAGATCGATTGGTTCATTCTCCTAGCCAATCTTTGATAGCAGGGAAAGCAACAATGCCGACATAGAAGAATGATCAGACGATGCATCTTCAATGGTGTTTATTAGTCCAATAGTCATCTTATGGTGACAACAACTCATATCTATATTCAATCCAGATCTCATAGCCATTTTTTAGACCCCTTCTGTTATATCTTTGACCTTAGGTGTTAGAATGGATAGTATTCTGTTACCATAACCATCAAGGATAACTCTGTTACCTTCTCTTAGCTGAGGCCATTCTCTAGAGAACTTTATCAGACTCCTAGTGGCTACAAGAGTCTTTCTAAGTCTTTAGGTTCATTCTCTGCTAAGCCTGAGGGGTGTTCTACAGTGAGTTGCAGGTTTGACCTATTATTGTTGGGTCCCCAATAACTATGGCCACCAATTTTCCCAAGGTGGTAGAAAAAGATTCACTCTCTGATAATGATGAAGACTAATGGTTTTGCTTCTCCTACTTCATATCTCTTCTAGGATAGCAGTCCATTTCTCTTTGTTTTTCCCTCCTTGGACTCTTCTTTTATAGCTATCGTCTTTTATTTTATTTGGTTGTTGTTTTCTCTATCCTAGATGCCTTACAACTTCCTTTCGTTTGCAATCACTTTAGGTTTTCCTCTGAAGTTCGATTGACTTGTTCTGATTAATAGTGGACATTAATATAATATTTCTTTTAATCTTGTATTATCATCATTCATCTACAGTAGTTCATCATGACTCTCATAAATCGTTTCCCTGTCATTGGACATCATTGACATTTAGAGATCCATGCTTTTAGATGAAGTCTATAATACAGTCAGGGAGATCATATATTGATTGCAGATGATAACTGCAGCTCTCTTTGGTCCATTAGTATAATGAACTTTAATGGATGCTACTAATTGGTCATTTTTAATAGATTAGATTACTTTTCCTTGTCTAATTTCTTTGACTGTTCCTTTTTGCAGGTTTCATTTTCTTCTCTTGCTCTAGTTGGTGTGGAGTGGCTTTAGTGCAAGAAGGTAAGATAAGATGACATTCTAGTCTTATATATATTGGTAAATAGTTAGAACGTGCAGATAGTTTTATTAATTTACTTTAAATATTTTCCTGTATTACTATCATGAGTGTTACTTTTTCTGTAGGACTCTATTACCCGATTAGCCATTATACTTGGACAGAATGGAGAGTCAGGTACTTTTATTTTCTGTCACCTACATTATTTCTTTAATGAATTGAATCTCAATGGAGATTAGTATTATCATAGTCATGAGTTTTTTAATAATACCTAGATCTTAAATAACACTCATAATGGACCCTCTTTTAACTTACAAAAAATGGATAAGTAAGGGCCAAGGACCATATTTTTCATGAGTAGATGGAATATATAATGGCACAAATGACCTCATATTCCAGACTAATGATGTTTTAGTTTATGTAAACATCATAACGAAATTATTCATTTCCAAACTATAAAAATGTAAGTCTCAAGTTGAGAGGTAGATGCTCATTATTTAAAGTATATGATTCATGCAGGATAATAGTATATCTTCATCTGAATATTCAGATGAACATGTACCGAGACCTACTCCAGGGACAAGTGAATACTTTAATGAAATGATATATTGCACTTGTGAAAAGTGCAAAAATAGAAAATTAAAGAAGCGTTGACTTGTTGGTATCCATAGGTTGAAGTATGGAGCTTATATAGAAGAGGTATACTATAATGATAATTCAAAAATGCTTGTTATTAGAAAATATGAAATTTTTATATCGCATTATTATTAACTATTTTAAACGATATTGTAATGTATAGCCAATCCAAGTTCATAATAATGTTGATGAAAGAGCATATGGCACTGATGATAGTGACTCTCACAATGAAGGAGAAGACACATATATGGGTGATACCACTTCTCAATTAAATGAGGATGGGGTGAACAAATTTATACAAGACTTCTACACATATGCTAAAGAAGTTGATGATTCACCCCTAACTCAACTTGCTAGGACACCTCTTTACCCAAATGCAAATTTGTCTGTATTGGCAACACTTATGTTATTTTTGAACTTGAAGGTTATGCATGGAATGACGAATACATGCTTTACTGATATCTTGAGGTATATTTTAAATTTCTCTAAACTATATCTCTCCATGTCATTCAAGTTTTGAATATTGTGTATGGTGAATAATATAAAGATATTTTGTTGTTTCATGTAGACTCTTGGTAGATAAGATACTTCCAAAGGAAAATAAGATGCCTCGTTCACAAAAGGAAGTATCTTTAGCAATGAAAGACATTGGAATGGAGTACAAAATGTATGATGCATGTCCAAATGACCATATCTTATACTATGGTGAAAATGAGAATTTACAACAATGCCCAATATGTCACACCAATAGATATCGTGAAGATCAAGTGTCTAAGAAAGTTACCTATAAGGTTCTACGCCACATTCCAATAAAACCAAGGTTTGAGAGGATGTTCAAATGTAAGGATTTTGAAAGATTTATGGACTATCATGCACTAAGAAGGAGCCAAGATGGTGTCATGCGTATGGTGGCTAATAGCAAAGATTGGAAGGAGATTGAAGAAAAATGGCCTGATTTAATAAATGAGCTAAGGAATGCAATACTTTCAAAGGAAATGGATGGTGTCAATCCTTTCGGAGATCTTAGAATAACATACTGTTTGGCTAGTTTTCCTTAGAACATGATGAGTTTATTGATCATCATTTACCTATGGTCAAGGGGATGAAGATAATGAGAACAATGGTATTTATTTATTTGTGGGTATGGGGCCCATTAATTATGGTGTACGCATGCCTCCAAATGAAGAATTTGTAATGTCAAATGAAGATGATTTTATTTAATCATAACGTAAACCTGAAAATTGTTGTAAGGACATAACACAATTTGATATATTTTCTAGAAATAGAGTATTATGCATTATTATTTTTTAGAACATACCGTATAATTTATGAGTGGATTGCTAATGTTTTTTTCTCTATGTCAATGCATACATTGCACATGTTTCCTTGTTTCATTAAATGTTTCCTTATTGCAAATATATGAAGATGCACACCTTTTGGTCCTTTTGAATATATATATATTTTGATACATGAAATGAAATGGAAATTTAGTATTGCATATGTTATTATTCATTTGTTAGTGAAGTTGTTTAATGTTACATGCAAATTTGAAATGTTTTTTTACTATTAATTAAAAAAATTCTAATATTTTTTGCTTCTTCAACAATGTGCCTAAAGGGTTCTCTTGGAGGATTAACTGATCGTGGCATACCCTCTACATATGCACTAGAAAATCCTAACATGAGAGTGCCACCAAGAAGTAAATCCCGTACCATAATTTCTACATCCAACATTGAAACTTTTAGTATTCCAATTCCATCAAGCATGCCAACACATAGGACAACACCAGAGTTAAGGAGTAACCCTTCATGTGTGGGTTCTCTCCGAATTCACCCTCCAACACCACAACATGCTTCCTTAACAAGTCTCATAGAATCACAGGCCAAAATTTTAACTCTCCTACCAGATACTCCTGAATTTTATGAAGTTAGTGATAAAAAACTACACAATAATAAAACACCGAATATTATAAAATTAGAAACTGAATTTATTCAAGATGATTTATTCATTGATAAAGATTACATTTTATAGCAGTTTGTAATCCTTATTCCATGGAGCCGAACATCATCTCAAATCCCTAAACTAACTCACTAGAATCTCTCAACAACTCATATTCTAGTGGTGAGATAAACTCACGTACACAAATACAATCCTATATTATTATCAATGAGTTGTATTATCATGACAACTATATTAATAATAATATTACAAAGCTATGAGTTGTAAATACAACTCATCACACACATTATAAACAATATAATCCATAATAAACTAATGTGAGCACTAACAACAACTATATATCTGTAACATTCCCCCTTAGTGCGAACATGGTGGAAAAACATTCACACACTTATCTGCAATATGCTCACCCATGTGGCATGCCCAACTTGGCTCATGACCTTGATCAAAAGAAAGGCTCTCTCCTTCCATGGTTTTAAATAGGTTTACCACAAACCTTGACGTGAATGGACCCCATCAACTATCCACCTCATGTGGTTTTTTGGATCTCCCACAAACCTTTTCAAGATCCATGAACTGACTTACATTGGTGCTTCTGATCTTCTATAATGTTCTGACATCAAGGGAAAATGCAAGAAATATCACTCACACAGAGCTCACTTATTACAATAGTTGAATAGGTATGATCCATTTATTCTTATTTGCAGAAAGTAAACACACAACTGAAATAAAATGCCACAACAACATTGTGTGTCCCCGCTCGCCATGCGGATGACGAGAGGTTGTTGATTGACCTCCTTCCTTTGTTGCCTCCTTCCTCCATATGACAGGCTACTAACTTAGTTGGATGTGATCATTAAGCTCAAAAAATAATCTCCACAATTTGGAAATCGCGTATGCGAAAATGCATCCAATTATTAAACAATGAGGTAATTTGTTTTCTTATTTTTACAACTTTTAAGAATGACTCATAAATTTGACAATTTTTTTTTATAAGGACATTACAATACAAATTGACTTGACTTATTGACAAACTCAAATATTTTGAAAATTGATGGACTCAACATAAAAATGACTCTAGACTCATTTTGATTGCATTTATACAAATTTGAAAATGTGACTTGTTTACATGTGGACAATGTTAAATGACTTAAATATTTGACTCAAAAATGACTTTATGACACTTGATACAAAATGAGACTATTTTTGACGCATTACAAGTAATATGTGTTGACGAACATTGACTCTATAAGATGACTAAACCATTACAATTTTTGTGTTGAATTTTAAATCGCTACTAAAATTGACTATACAAGATTTATAATAACAATTAATTACACATCTAATCTCCACTATAAAAAGAAAAACACTCTAAACTTCTTATTCACGTAAACAAACAACAATAATTTTGACCAAGATATATTTGAATCAATACAATGACCTTTTTTTTAAAACAAAAACATCAGTGAAGAATTGGAAGGAAAATTTGAGGGTCTTCACAAACCAATGTACCTTTTGATAAATGTCTAGTTATCCTTGATTCTGGAGAAGACTGTCCTCGAAGTTATAAAGTTGTACGAGTCAAAAATTTGATATAACTTTGGCACTCTTTAGTTGGAGACTTAGCACCAGCTGTGTGAAGAATAATCTACATGATGAACTCATGGATTACTTTCCCAAA
Organism: Taxus wallichiana var. yunnanensis; assembly: GCA_018340775.1. Lineage (NCBI taxonomy): Eukaryota > Viridiplantae > Streptophyta > Pinopsida > Cupressales > Taxaceae > Taxus > Taxus wallichiana. The sequence continues at coordinate 313,711,249 of CM031239.1, forward strand.
TTGAGACGTCGAAAGCATATAGATCCATTAACCAACAATAAAGATATAAGCATGCACGGATTTGGAGATAAGCGTTATGCTTGGGTGATGTTGAAATATGAAGCAGATCATTGTATTGCTTTCACGTTTTCTCCTAAAAGACGATCTAGGTTTTTCTACAATTTACACAACAGTAATATAAAGATTTCTTCTTGAAACCCATAAAATTTCGGGAGAACCTAGATCAAAAAATAGAAATTAGAGGATTTTCTTTAGACGGGTTCAGATGAGTTGCTTGTTGCAGAAACATGTGAATAAACACATTGAAGTTGCAGCAGGTGCATGGAATACATGTGCATTCAATATGATAACCAATCTGAATCTGCATGCTAAGAAGTAAGTTGAGTAAAGTAAAACAACAGCCAAACACCTCCAGATCTCTGTGTATTGCGTATTTTAAACATGTCTATGCTTATGAATAGTAGGCAATTAATATATGCTTCACATTAGTTGCAGCTGCAACCACATATCTTCACTCCAAAAAGACATCATTTCCATAGAAACAGTAAATTGTAACTACCAAATCAAATATAATTAAATCTCAAACAGATAAATTAATCAAGAAAAACTCATGAGTTGGGGCGAATAGGGATCAACTGTACTTGCCCCATAGAAAAATTAAATCTCCATATCATCTTAGATATTCCTGCTCCGATAGCATTGATAAAAACTACACAATAATAAAACACCGAATATTATAAAATTAGAAACTAAATTTATTCGGGATGATTTATTCATTGATAAAGATTACATTATATAGCAGTTTGTACTCCTTATTCCATGGAGTCAAACATCATCTCAAATCCCTAAACTAACTCACTAGAATCTCTCAACAACTCCTATTCTAGTGGTGAGATAAACTCACGTACACAAATACAATCCTATATTATTATCAATGAGTTGTATTATCATGACAACTCTATTAATAATAATATTACAAAGCTATGAGTTGTAAATACAACTCATCACACACATTATAAACAATATAATCCATAATAAACTAATGTGAGGACTAACACTAACTCTATATCTATAATAGTTAAACATGAAGTAATTAAGCAATCTCATGCATTGGAGTCTATATTGCTAGAAAGTATAGGTCTTGTTGCACCTGAATAGGTATGCTTATGATAATTAATTATTTCTAAAACAGTCATAACAATAGTCTTGATTATCATTCATGTGTTATAAAAATTCATAACAATATTTTTTCATATTACATGGTTTACAATAGTCCTAACAAACATTCATGCTCTATACATGTAGGAAGAAAATGGCATGTCCCCTGATGTACCTATCGTGGAAACTAATGTCAATCTCCATGGTGAACACAAAAGGAAAGAAAGAGGTTACAATCTTGTTAACCTCGGATGGAAATGTCTTAAAAGATGAAATGGGGCCGAAATTTTTCCAATTTCTATTTCATCATGCAAAATGCCTATTTGGAAATACCATACAAGTGGATTGGAGAAAGAAATCCAAGTCTAAGAAAGATTAACTCTTTGAAGATGTCATAAAAGAGTTTGGAAATCCCGGTTTTAACAAGGATTTCATAATGGATTATGCACGTAAATTCATTCATTCTAAAAGAGACAAAATAAGGTCAAAGCTAACAAATGACCTGAGATATCCTTGACCATCTTGGATCACTAACCAAGCAACATGGGATGAGCTTATCAAAGATGCCAAATTCAAGAGAAAGTCCTTCAAAAACCCAAACTACATGCCATCTACACGAGAAGGAGGTAAAAGATGCCTTCGAGATACAACAAAGGCTACCCAAGCTAGGGTGTCAAGTATTAGGTCCCATAAATTGGGGTCGGGCGGGTATAATAGTATTTGTGGGAGCTTGGTAAGTGAATAATTTCATTTATTTTTTATATTTTTTGGTGAGTTGAATGTATTGAATGAGAAATGATACTTGATAAATTAAAATATCTTTGTACACTTAGGTTCACCAATTTCGAAAGGAAGCTTCAAATGAAGATCTGAAATATGCTTTATTGCATGGTTCCCAAGGCCTCCGACAACATATGATAGATCGAGGGGAGAAATTGGTCATTGAGCATGAATCTGAGGTAAGTTTATTTTAGTATTTTATGACATAATAAACCATTTAAGTATTGATGTTGTGGTAATTTAATTAACTAAAGTATGTTGTTTAATATGATGCGCAACAATCAGACTCCTTAAAGGGTGCAACTGATAGTGAACATGAAGAGGCCATAGAAGGATGTGATGCTTTTGTTGTTGGAAAAAATGAATTGATTGACCTTCTTGCAACTCATTTGGAAAACAACCCAGAGATCCAACAGACAAGAGTTCAGGATGATGAAGATGTTCAACATGATTATCATGTTGCACCATCTATTATAGTTCCTCATCAAAAGAGGACAAAAAAGAATATGTTTTTCATATTTGGCTAAATAGAATTAAATGACTGTTTTTTTAATGAATTATTGGCTATTTCATTACCAGTGAACTTTAAGTATACCAATGAACTATGTATTGAATGTTGGATTTAAAGCTCAACACTTGGGAGCATATTATATTTGTGGAGTAATTGATCCTCATGGGAGAGAAGAAAAAGAAAGAGAAAATGTAATGGAAAACTCTATTTTGATGAAGGAGAGACTATAAATTCCTAGAAACAGTCAAGAAAGAATTTTTTGAATGAAATGATAGATGAATCCTTGATCCTCCTTTTACTTCATTCATAGATGACTTGTTTTCATTCCTTGAAAATACTTTTGGTGATTCCAAAGCTTGTATATTATTAGTTTACATGAATCTTTCATTAACTGTGTTCAACTGTTACAAGGTACTATCTCTGTGAGAGTATGCAAGTCCTTGGATCAATGTTTGTAGGCATTTTGAATCAGTTTTTGTGCTCAAGAGTATTCATTATGTTTGGTACATACCTGCTGCTAAGTACTAAGATTTTCCCTTAAGTTGTGACTAGAAATGTATTTAACATGCAAAGGCCGAAAGGGAACCAATCAAGACGCCATGCTTGTCTAGGAGGTATGCGGTGTCTAGACCTCAGTTCTCTCTTTTCTACTACTATGGATGGACATAATCAACTGTCTGTTATTCGCATATACCTAATTCAGGATTCATGTTTCATTATAATGTTTAGGCTGATTTATATTGACAGGGATTAATAGAGTTTGATTCATGATGAATACTACAGTGAAATAATTGAGTGATTTGCAAATCATGTGCATGATTGGAATGATTTGTAAACCCACCAAAATGAATCAAATGTCCATATCACAGCTTCCATTTTGATCGGATCCGTAAATGATGTTAATCATTTGAAGCATCACCCACATGATAATGGTTTATTTCTTACAGATAAGACTTGTTTCAAGCAACATGCATACCAATTTTTTTCAACCAATCAAATTGTGTGGCAATTACTTATGTCAAATGTGAATAGGTATATGCCATGATTGCATTAGTTTTATTTGGATCTACAAACAAATATCTAGAGAAATCATTCCTGATTAGATTTGGAATCTATTACCCTAGTGACTTGAATGATTGATATGAAATTCCATTACCTTATGGACATAAACCGACAACCTGGTTGATATCATTGATCTTTGATGAATCAGATACTGGATGAACATGTTAAATTATTTTGTAAATATATTGATTCAATAGTTTGTGTTCTTCTTGATATTATTAGCTAAAAAAAACAAATGTTATATGTCAAACCTAATACAAGGTTGTATCGAAAAGCTGAAATCAGATCGGAGTCGTATGTGGATTGTTTTGGAAATCTTAAATTCAATCCACAAAATTGATTTTTTTCAATTTTTATATCCAATTACATACATGTATTCTTTGGTGACTAAGTACATGGACCAAGAATTATTTCCCAAACCTTACGACCTATTAACAAACATTCAAGACTGAATGACATGGTAATTATCCTAAATAACAAATTAATGAGTTTTTAGTTGAACTCGTGATATCGATCATTATTACTTAAACACATCTTCTTAATTTGTAGGATTTTGGTTCAAGAAAGGACACAATTTTCTGTGGAGTATTTGATGGGCATGGTCCATTTGGGCATCTAGTAACCAAAAGTGTGAGTGACTTACTACCATCAAAGTTGTGCTCCCAATGGGAAACAGAGGTTAAAGATGATGATAGCTTAAAGGAAGTTAATAGTATGGTAGGAAGCGTGAATAATACTGAGGACTCAACCATGGATGATGAATGGAGGGAGTTAGCATGGGAAGTGTGAACAATCTGAGTAATTATTTTACCCTGTGTTTTGATCTCGAATTTTCAGCCTCAGAGACTAATTGGGAAATGGAATCTCATTCCAGATATAATTATTAAATAATAACTTACATTTTATGTTTCTTGGGATCAGGAACAAGACTTGGTTATTGGTAATGTTGGAGATTCAAGAGTAGTTTTGTGTACAAGAGGTCAAGACAATTATTTGGCTCCAGTGACAATTGATAGTGGATTTGAAACCCAATCTTCCAGGTATGTCTTGCAATTTGTTTCTCTAGTGTAGAAATATCTTTTAAATTCCATGCTTACTATATTCATATTCTTTATTGAAAATATATCAGTTTGAATGCTGGCTCGTTTATCAGTTTACTAGAAAGAAAAGCTTAAATAGAAAAAATGTAAGGCTTAATTTTCAAAGTTTTTTTTCATGTTTACCATATATAAGGTAATAGTTATTTGGAGTGTTCCTTTCCTCTTTTCCAAACCTTTGTTTTAACTAATTTGTAGAGTTTGAATATTAATGGTGAATTTAGTTATATCTTGTTAGCATTAGTTTAAATTAATACATTGTTGTTATGGTGGACAATGACAGCTTATAATTGTCTCCTCCTCCCACAAATTTTTATATGGCTATGCTATTTTGTCTCGCAACACACATTGAAATACATTGAATATTATTTTGTCTTGTGATATCAATGGTATGAGCATGAGGCTCTTGGTGCAGGATTGGAAGTTTGTTTTGGTTCATTGGAGTAATTGCAACTTCCTCTCCTACGTGAAAACCTCCTCTTTCAACATTATGTTTTTCATCATTTTTAACCCATTTATTTGTCTGTTGTTGTGTCATGTGTTTTAGTTGGTGAGCATCAATATCCTCTTATAGGGAATAGATCTCCTCCTAGCAGGGTGTGACGTGTGTAGATCTGGAAGCACCAACTTGTTGCACTACTTTCCACCAAAGCCTCGTAAGTGTTTTTTTAGGGTGTCTTGGTTCAATGATAATTTCCTAAAGGAAGAAGTGGCACACGTCCAAAATCAGAGCTCTTTCTTCATATGCAACAGCCTCTTATAGTGGCAGGGGAGTTGTCACTGCTCACTACCAACTAGACTATTTGGAACAGCCCAACAAGGAGCAAGTGAAAGAAATTATATATCACTACCCTTCCAACCGTCGAAGGAATGATGAAGATCTAGAGGGAATCCATGAACACCAAAACGTTACACTCAACCACAAAATGATGTAGCTTCAAGATCAAAGCAAGAAATCATTCATGGAAGCAATGTGCATGCATTGAGGAAACAAAAGCTAAAAAAACCAAACTCTATTCCATTCCCCATGTGTCGCTCAAGATGAAAGGGTGTACAAATAGTAGTGGGGTGTGTAACTCCCCCACAAATGTAGCCGTCAAGAAGTGGGAGTTACATTCCCGAAATAGCCAATCAAATTTAACTCCAATGATGCTCTATGACGCATGTAAGAGCCATAATGACACCCTAGGACACCTAAGCATGGTGAATCACCTATGTGGAGGTATTCCATGTATTTAAAATAAATACATGGAAAATAACCTACACCAACACCCCCCTGAAGCATAGCTTAGGTGGAGACATAGATGAAAACAAGGAGAGAAGTGGGTCCCGACAAGAAGCCTAATGAGGTACCCATGTACAAGAAGCTCTCAAAAAGTGGAGTAAAAGGAGAAAACCCAGTGGGAAAAAACTCCCCCAAAAGAGAGACAAGTCCACTCTCTAATCTAAGAAAGATGCCAAGGATGGGTCCCAGCCACATACGAGCCTGTAAAGGTACCCATGTATAAAGAGGCAATCTCTTGGAAAGAAGAAGAAGAAGAGAGAAGAAGAGGGAGACGAGAGGAATGTAGAAGATGCCATGGATGGATATGAACTCTACAGCTCTAGGAGGTCTCCCAAAAGAATGTCGATCATGAGATCCTCTGCCTCTAGACTGAAGAAGAGCCACTTGCAACGAATTGTGTGCCTACCCTTAGGAAGGATAGAAATGAGGTACTGGAATTCCACCCACTCCACAAAGGAAATCAAGGAAACAACATGAAGAACTCTGAGTCTGGTGCATGAAAGTGTGACATAGGTCTAGCGAGTGAGTGCCAAAGAACCGAAAGTAATGCCAGGTGCATAGAACTGTCAGAGTGAAAAAGAGGAACACCCGCAAAAATGATGTCCAAGTGATGTGAAGGGAACAAAACATCCTCCACAACAGAAAAGGGATCCACAACTGAGGGTGGATCAATGAAGGTCTCCAGAAAAGTGGAAGTGGTATGAGTCCCAGAAGGGGCACTCCCAACAACAGAGATGATGAAATCCTCTGAAACACCTGTAGATGGATGTGGAACCTATAGTGCATCACAAGTAGACTCTGCGAAAAGACGACTAAGGTCAGGCAGATACTCGTCCCAATGAGGGTGCTCGAAAAATAGAAGAGCGATGTCAGATAGGTATGAGTCATCCAATTAAGGTAAAGGAGTAAAGGGGGCCTCACACATTGAAGGTGGAAAGGAGGCTGGTGTAATGACGGTGCGAGGCTAAGTAGAAGATTGCTCGATATCTGATGAGATGTGGGGGGTGACAACAATGTATGGAATAGTGAGAGAAAGAGGAGAAGAGTCCTCTGTAGTACTCTCAACATCGTAAGTAGAGTCAAGCGAGTCTATGTCTCATGTAAACTATCATCACACAAAGAAGAGGAGACAATCAATCAAAGCAGCGAGAACAACAACCGCATTATGTGAAGGGTCTCCATAGAAGGGCTAAAGAATGCTCCAGACACGGTAGGGTGGATCTGATTGTGCCACGTGAAACTAGACAGAGCGAGAGACATGCATCATCATGTGACCAAATATGTGGTCGTAAGTGTCAAGGAAGTCCTCTAGATGACGATGATTAGTGGGTGCGTAAACCGCCCAAGTAAGAAGGCTGAAAGACCCTCGTGGGTGAAGTAGCGTTCCATGGAAGCACACCAGGCTGAATAATTCTCTCTCCTGGTGAGAGGTGGCAGAGGATATAAAGCAATCCTACGATGCTCATGTCTAGAAAGAGTACTCTCCATGATGAAAAATGAAAGATGCACAAAATCAAGATGTCGGACTCGACCGATAATGCATCTCAAGCGTCTATAGGCCCAAGAGTACAAGCAACCCCCTCAGAATGTGACACTTTATAAAAGTAGTGAGTTTACAAAAATGAAAATGCCATCATGTAGAGTGCAAGAAATCATGCAACTTTGACCAAGGAAGCACTCAAAAACGAGTTGCGAGTCAAAAGTTATGACATTATTACGATTCCCGCAACTGATGGAAAATGCCAATAAATGCTGCAAACGCATTAAAAAAGTGCTCAAAATGAGTGCAAAGGGTATTGTGTGACTACTCGTTGGAAATGGCATCAAATTTCAGGCATGGTTTGTTTTTCTTGCGAGGGGGGATTAGCCTCCTGCCAACCCCGGACCTCGCCCTCCGTCTTCGACATGCAAATGAAGGACATAATAACAAGCAAAAATAGCCTAAAACTTATTACAATGCCATGAATGAATGTTTTTAACCTTAAAACATTAAAAAGGGATTATTTTAACCTACAAATAATTCTAAAAGGGAAGTGGGGCCCATGCTGTCAAGCCATGTGGTTGTTTGACCAAGTTGAGCTTAAACGGATTCTCCACGGAGTCTTCTTTGCAAAAAATGCCGAGCTATGGCCTGTGGGTTGTCAGATGCATGCGGGGTCATCTGTGCAAGGTTTTAGGTGGCAGAAACGGCCACGAGGTGAGTGCCATAAATAGCATAGTTGTAGCAAACGACTAGTCAAACTGCCAGTCGAACAATGAGTGCCCATTCCATGTGCCGTGTGAGGTTTGAACGCAGCAAGGGGCCCCAAAAAGCGTAGAGGCAGGAATAAGCCTGCAACTAGACCAACACGTAGAAGCTTGAGTGGTGGATGTAAGGAAGGAAATCGAGCTCCAAAAAATTTGCAGGTTCGAGCTGGAGGAGTCAGAGACGAATGTAAGCCACGAGCAATCAAATCCATAGAGTTGAAATGAACAAAGAGGAAGGTGTGGCGAGCTGGAGCAACCAGCAACAGGAGGTAAGATCAATGCATGGCCATGGGATGTATGCTGCAGCGAGAAAGGAAGAGACCAAATTGTGTAGCAACAAGGATTTATCCATGAGCAAGATAAACCGTAAATAGTGCATAAAGGATCCTTCAATTCTAGAGATCAAATGAAGACTCCGAAGAACTCAAATGCAGGGAAAACATCAGATCGAGCTCGCAGGTCAAGGATCCCCATGAATCAAAGACCAAGAACAAGCTCAACCAAAAAATGTGAAGTTTGCAAAACCAGATCCATTGAGTTAAAGCAAACACGTTCTTGCAAAAATGTTATAGAAGCAAAACTCGAGCCGAGTTGAATATAAGGGAAGACCGAGCCAACACCGTGTCGTGAGTTGGAGAAGGTGAGTTGGGGACGAGTTGACCCTTGAAGACAGTAGACACACCTCTAACACTCTCAAAACAACACTGAAAAAACTCAAATCTGAAGCCCAATCCTATGAAAATGCCTTCAGAAGATGCATGTGATGGTGGAGAACCCAGAAAACCAAAAAAATGGCAAGCACCTGAAGACTCAAACACAACCAAATGAACCATGAATAAACCCACAGAGAGGTATGATGCTGGAATCAGTGCAAGTAGAGCACATGCAAATGATAGCTTGCACAAGAAACTACGAGACAGAGTAGTAAGCAACCGAGGTGAGCAACACGATTTCGATCCCCAAGCTCTAATACCATGTCGGAGGAATGACGAAGATCTGGAGGGAATCCGTGAGCACCAAAACATTGCACTCAACCAAAAATGATGTAGCTTCAAGATCAAAGCAAGAAATCATTCATGGAAGCAATGTTCATGCATTGAGGAAACCAAAGCTAAAAAAACCAAACTCTATTCCATTCCCCATGTGTCACTCAAGATGAAAGGGTGTACAAATAGTAGTGGGGTGTGTAACTCCCCCAAAAATGTAGCCGTCAAGAAGTGGGGGTTACATTCCTGGAATAGCTGGTCAAATGTAACTCCAATGATGCTCTATGACGCATGTAAGAGCCATAATGACACCCTAGGACACCTAAGCATGGTGAATCACCTATGTGGAGGTATTCCATGTATTTAAAATAAATACATGGAAAATAACCTACACCAACATCAACTTCATAAACATGAATTGGAGCCATTCCAAGGGTTTCAACTATTTTGCTCATGGTCGAGACTGGTATTCACCCTCCATGTTTCTACTGTGCAAAATCCAGAACAGAAATAACAAAAGATTACTTGTAGTTTGAAGGGTATCTATAACTATTTGAATAGTTACTTGCAAAGATATACATATCTGCCTGCATATTTTGTGAGATGACTTGCTTTGTGTTGGCTTTGCCATCATTTATATTAAGAAAATCCATGACAACAACGAGTAGTCAAAGGAGAATGCACGACCAAAGAGGTATAAGAGAGCGTGTGGCAGCGACCACCGACCAATATAAAAGCACTGTGTGGAGAAAGCCCAGGCGTAAGTTGATAATTCTCCTACAGAGAACGAAGGATAATGGAGGCTGGAGGATATCTAGCGACCTCTTGCAAGCTGCAAGAAATGAGGCTGCCAACAGAGATTGTGGTAGAATAAGGTATTGAGGACCTATTCCTCAATTTTGGTTTGAGTTTATTTCAGTTTCAGTTTTGTTTTGTGTTCTATTGTTTTGTGATCGGATGCTGAAAATGGATTACTCTAGAGCATAGTTGTTTGCCAATGGTTCTTCATTTTGAATTGATCCTCTGAGTGTCATGCTTCGAAAAGAAGATGGTTCTCTTGTGAATACGTTCACTTGCAACATGAACCATGTGCAACAAGGTCTAAGTGGTGAGATCCAATCAATAGCATGTTTCTTGATGTAGTCTCTTTCTCAGTATTCACATTTCACATTATGGGTGAAAACAACTTAGTCAAGGGCAACATCTAGTGGTAGTGATTTGTTTCCTTTGCTATTGAAGATTGGCTAAACGACAATCGACATCAGTGGCTACAACTAAGAACATGATTGCTATGATTCTTAGAAGTGAATGTGGAATATTTGTCAGTATTGTTTGTTGTTTTCCTATGTTGTTTGGTTGTTCAATAAAGTGCAGATGTTGCATAGTTTCCTATTTGGGACCTCCTAAATTGAAAAGTGTCATGGGGAACAGAAAAGCACTGAAAGCAGCACATGGTACTTGCCCTGGGTTCGTGGTAATCCTGTAAAACCACCGAGGTATCATCCTCTTGGGTTCGTGGTATGCCTGTAAAACCACCGAGGTAAAATCCTCTTGGTTCGTGGTAATCCTGTAAAACCACCAAGGTGAACAGTTGGAAAGTGTTCCTGTCCCTCTAGGTTTCTGGTCAACCTTAGAAAAACCATGTGAGACCATGTAGGCACATGCTCATGTAAAGACCCTCTTTGTGGTGTTCTCATTAAGGGGGGGACCTATCATCAGGAAATGTATCTTTGTACGAATAATGTAATAAGGGGGGGAATGTTAGCATTAGTTTAAATTAATATATTGTTGTTATGGTGGACGCTTGGACAGCTTATAACCGTCTCCTCCTCCCGTAACCTTTATATGGCTATGCTTTTTTTTTGCAACACACATTGAAATACATTGAATATTATTTTGTTTTGTGTTGTCTTACGCTATCATATCTTTCAAGAAAATATTTTTGTTAAAACTATATAGTTCCTTTTATTTTTTTCCCATGTTGTGTACTTTTATCTTAAACTTTTTGTCTTGTTGAATGCTACATATTTAAAATTTTGTAAATAGATTTGCATTCTAAGTTTTGAATAAGTCCATACTCAAATCCTTAGTCAAATCATATAAATGATTAGAATGATGATAAAAATATTGTTCTTGTATACTCTATATGAACATATATTATTATTCAAGTTGATATGGTTTGTTGAATAAGCACAAAAAGTTTAAAATTCTCTAATTTTTTTTTTTTTTATTATGAGTCATAATTCCTCTATTACAAGTGCCCTAGATGAATCTCACAAGCATTTGGGTTATCTGTAAATAAGTCCACGATCCTTTTCTAATGGGTTTCATATCTTTTCCTTATAGTTCCACACACTCATCAACAAAATTCATTTGGAAGTTAGCATAATTCTTTCAGGTTGATTTGGAATTTTTTTCAGTGTGCAAAGCCCGATCCCGAACCTTCTCCTTGTTGTTCAAAGTGAAGCAAAAATGATTTGACGATGCAAAGGGAGAGTATTTGCATTGCATGATGAGCCAAAGATAGCACGTGTTTGGTTGCCTCATAATGACTCCCCTGGACTGGCTATGGCTAGAGCATTTGGTGATTTCTGTCTAAGGGATTTGGTCTTATTGTTGTACCAGATGTTTCTTACCATCGTCTCACTAAAAGAGATGAGTTCATTGTACTGGCTACAGATGGGGTATGCTAAGATTCTTTTTGTAAGACAATCAATGATACCTATGCCTGTGTGTTTAAATATCCTAAAGAAAGATATTTTAAAATCTTACTATTTTGCAGATCTGGGATGTACTCTCTAACAAGGAGGTTGTGGACATTGTAGCGTTAACACTCACTTGAACAACCGCAGCCGAGATTTGGTGGAATATGTTATTCGAGCATGGAGGTTAAAATATCCAACATCCAGGGTGGATGATTGTGCAGTGATATGTCTCTTCCTCAATAATTCCTTGCCATCATCCTTTTTCCTTACGTAAGATTTATCAATGTCAGGCAGCCAGATTTAAGTGAATATCATGTGTGATGTAGGCATGGAGACTATATGTAGGAGGAGATGTTTTGGATATGTTAGAATCAATGGTAAGAGAAACATGTATGCAAGAACAGGCCTTGAGATACATTCAGGTTAGGATTCTATGTGTGTAAGCTAATGCAACATTTCATCCAGCTATGTATACTGTTATTATGCTGATTTCTAGCAGTTCAGTGACATTCCTAACTTCAATTTTGTGGGTGGAAAGCCATTATATTTACAGCCAACAATCCAGGTAAACAAATTTCTATTTTTGTATTTGTGTTCTGTAATCTAAGACTTAATGTTTTGTACATCAACTAAATTAGAGTGTGTTTTCTTGTCTTTTGGAATAACATGAGTAGATGGCATTGACACCATTTGAGTTTGGAGTGTTGTGCTAGGTTGGATGGATTTTGCTGTCCTGAGAGAAACTATCAGAGTTGTTTTGTGTGCAAGTATGTAGCCCACTTTCCATGTTTTTGTTTTCAGCCTGTGTGTTTGTTTGCTTTGTTCTATTTTGTTATGGGCCCCTATTTTGGTTAGGGTTTGAGAAATTTTTTGTTTTGTGTTAGTTCCCTTGATTGACTTGTGTTAGTTCTCGTGGGAATTTAAAACCCGATTCAAAGTCTTCCCAAAATCAATATTGTTGAATATGCACACCTTTGGACTAAATAGAACATTTCTTTAGGAATTTCGGCAGCCTGATCAGTTCTAGATTAGATTGAAATGTTTGATAGAAATCTATTTAGTCATGCAACAAGATTTCTAATGCTATATATTGTTCTTGCATGAGCACGAGAGGAAAGCATGTGAGTTGTTTGTCAAAATACCTCTACAAAACGTAGCCATAAAACAAAATTTGTAGTTATGATCTAATATATATATTTCTGTGAATTGTTTAACCGTGGCATGTTTAAATCATGCGTAGAGATGCAAGGGAAAATATCACAGGTAAATGGTTCCCGAAGAGCCTTGAGTTTTAGCGTCTAGCAGTTGAATTGAAATCCAATGTTTCTTTATTTTAGGATGCCAGATGTGGCTGATATAGTGATCTTAAAGGCCTACCCCAGCTTTGCAAGAAAAAGGATATACTTCTGGTGATGTCTTTATTAAAACAATAGTAATAAAGTAAGGAGATATTGTGGAAGTTTGTGATGGAAAGCTACCGGTGAATGTTGTTATCAAAATGAAGATTTAATTCTTGAGCCACCTGCATATGAGATGCATCCAGTGATTTTACGTAAAGGATGTGTATTGTATTGGGTGCTAACCGCAATAACAACTATGATTCCCATGTTTGAGGACCACTTCCGTGAAAATATATTGGGAAGATCTATACTCTGCTACTGGCCTCCTACTAGAATTAGAAACGTTGTTTATGAAGTGGAGACAACTGTAATATTAGATCACAGAGTAGAAGTGAAAATTACATTAACAGAGAACCCAGTCATAGTCGAGAACACATGGAGTGTAATACCTGTTATCTCTCAAAAGTGCACCCTGTAGAGAGATGACTGCAGGTTTTCTAAGCTTGCACAATTGATCTCTCTTTCGTAGATACAATGGAAACACCTCAAGTCTGTGGGTATACCTATTTTGAGGTGAGTCTCCGGTATCAAGGTTGGTTCCTTATTGGTGTATCCTAAACTGATTTTTGGGAGTTTGAGAGTAAAAGATAACTGAAAAAATAATTAAAACTTAAGGTGATACACCAAATTTGTATGAGGGATTTGACTGAGTATATGCACAACTGATATGGGAAGAATTTTTATGCACGAGCCAATAGTTTTCACGTAGAATATGTAAGGGAAAAATACTTGATTATACTGAGGGAAAATCACAACAGTACTAATAAGTTAACATGCACATTAAAATTAAGCAGAAAATATTGAATTTGCAGTAGGGTAAGGTGATTGATCAGGGAATTTACATTCACAAGACTAATAGAAACATACACAAGACTACAAAATAACTTGGAAAGGTAGAAAATACTTCACACTCAGAGGGAAAAACTGGAAAAATTTTCTTTAGTACTCATATATCCAAAAAGTCCTCCAGTCATCCCCTTGTGCTTTGCAAAGGCACACAATATATAGAAAAATAAAATTCACCCTCTTCCTAAAAATAGCCTAAGGCTTGTACTCGCCCATGCATCCTATTTTTATCCTTTATTTAATAATAGATAAAGGAATAGAAATAGAGCATGTAATTACAAATAGGCATTATTAGCCTTACTTACATTACAGTCAAATTGAAGTTGACTGTTCTATTTTTAAGAAAAGAAAGGTGAATAATTTTCTAAAAATAAGATTGCTTGCTAGGCAAGTCTCTCTCCATGAACATGCAACTCTATCTTCTTCTCTATTCTATCCTGTTGTGAAGGCATGCAAAAATACAACTCCCTATTTGTGAGCAAAATAATTACAATACTTGCAATATTTGTAAAAATAATTCATCCACTATGGGGACCACTAGGAGCACATGTGTAATCATAATCAACTCTTATTTTCTGGAAAGATAAGGTAATAAGCCTTCAAAAGGTTTCTTGCATCTGATGTTGACCTCTGCTCTATTCTTGTGATCACATGAAAAATGTACTCCAATTCATGTACAATCTATCACCATCCGTGGGGGCCACTTGTGGTTGTGAACTCTTGTCTTCATTGGGTTTGGCCACTCTTGTGGACTTAGCATATACTATGGTTTTTAAAAACATGAGGGGCACTTTGTAAAATCCACCACACTATGCTTGACCACCTTTTGATTATGCACGACCAATGGTATATAGTCTACTAACTTTTAATTGTCAGCCTTAGCATATTTCAAAACTCACCTTTTCGGTGATCATTTGGTATAATTTGGTCGTCCCTTTTATATTATTTGCATATGCACTAAGGTTAGACTTTGAAAGTCATGGAAAATGATTTGTTTTATGGACACGTGGGTTGTCCCCTTTTCCACGGTGACTCACCCCTTTTATATGCTTTGTCGGTGGCATCAACTTTGGTTGAGTTTGCTTTGATTGTTGCAATGATTTCAAGTCATGGATTTTGTGTCCCATCTAATCACAGACCATCAATTTTTGACCTATAGTTAGGGTTTTGGCCCGCATTGAATGTTGATGGTGGCATCTTACCCAGGTGGTTTGCATTGGTTATTGCAATTGATCTGAGGACGTTGATCTTGTGTCCTTGATGTTTTGTGATCGTTGATCCTTGATCATGGTCAAGTTAGAGTTAACCCACTCCTTGGGTTCGGGCGGTAAAGGGAACTCGACCCACAAGCACATTTCATTTGGTTTTTGGTTGTGTGGGCAAAGCCCTGAAAATTTTCTCTTCGACGCCATTATTCTGTTCTTGATTCAAGCTTGGATTTCACTGTATTTTGTAGCTCCTCCTCTACAAAAGCTCTCTATCATATCGGGTTTTCATGGTCGGCACTTTGTGGTTCTTCAAGATTTATCTGGTTTTATGGTTTCTGTGTGGCCATGAGAGCTCAACGTTGATATTTATCTATTGTTTTGATCTAGTTGGAGTTCGGATTTACATGCAGAGGAGGTCTCTGTATTCTTTATTGGTCATCGTCTTAACTCAAGCTCTCTACAGGGATTGTGAAGGTGACCACAATTATTGTTTCTTTGAGCTCATATTTGTCATTTGTTGGTCTTCTGCCACTCATTCGTGCCTCTATGTATTTGGAAATCTAAGGTTTCTTTAATGGCTGCCATTGTTGAAGCTCACTGAGCTCACTCCGTTCATTGTTTCTACGGGATTACTTTCAAGGTGGTCATCATCTCTTGCTATGTGCATCACCGTTTGATGAGGGAAGGTAAGTTTTCCTGCCTTCTAAGTTTTGTTGTTACTTAGTCATTACCATCTCGACTTCTGAAACTGATAATCATTTTTTATTTCATTTCTTCCGACCTTCGGGACTCGACCTTTGTTGTTTTGAGTTGAAACGTTTCGAGTTCTTCTTTTTGGGCTCTGATCCTTCATCCTTCGAGGGTTTTCTCAACTCCAATTTAAATGGTAAGTTCTTATTTCTTATTCTGATTCTTGATACCCATTTAATGGGATTTTCAATTAAATTCAGAATCTGTATTTACTTCCTCAGATCTGCATGTTTTAAAACATGGGTATTCAGACTTCTACTTTTGATAATAATTGGTTTATACTCATTACTAAGTTTGCATTATTTGGCCGGTTATGTGAAAAATACCCCATTTGGGCTTTATACTGGATGAGTTTTGAACTTGTAGAAGAGATGTGTAAGCTCTACTTATTTTTAGTGCTAAACTGACTTCTGATATTCTGAAGTGAAGAAGTGTTGATCTTTGATTTTCTGTTTCTGTGATTTCTCATTCTCGGGTTCCTCCTCCTGGGCTAAATCTGGGCTTTACATATTTCATTTCCACTATTTTCTCATGGCTAGGAGTTCTGGTTTTGCTATATAACTTTCCAATGTTGTGTTGAAACACCACTTTAAAAGGGGTTTAACCTTGGATCCTTTCTGGATAGATGTAGACTCTATTATCATTCTCTTCCAAAACTGAGCTGCAAAATCTTTGGTATTTGATATTCTGGAATTGTTATTCTTCACCATAGAGTTCTTTTTTCCATCCATATTTGATTTATCTGACTGGAAATTGTAACTTGTAGTTGTATTTATACTCTTTGACTTGAAGATGATAAGATGACTATGATTGAATGTTGAACTGAAAATGCCAATTGCAAATAGAAATCCATTTCTGATATTTTGTAATCAAGATGCCTTTGTATCCTGCAAGTAGTTTTCTAGAGATTACAAGCAATTATTCTTTGGTGTAATACCATTTTCAGGCATAAGCCCTGATTCAGATACTTTGTTGTAATATTGTAATCTGTTGCTTTTACTTCATTTCTCTTTATTTCAACTTGATATGGATATTGGAAAATTCGTAAATGTCCATTTTACATGGCGAAGCCCTGTCAAAATTTTCCCAGAATTCTCTCTCTTCCAAGCCATCTTCAACCTGAACATGTTCCTTGCCTGCAAGTATCTCCTCTATTCTGAACTGTGTCTTTTTCATTACAGCATATACTTATGACTTATCTATCTTGTGCCATATTGAACTCTGCAAACTTGCAAGTGGCCTTCTGGAAATTGCAAGTAGCTCTTGATTCATGAGATCTCTGTATGTGGTATTTTGGAAGTTGTAAATAGTTCATCTGTCCTGAAACTGTAGATGACTTCTATCTTTGTAGCTATAAATCCTTCATTTAATTTGATCTCTGAAGCTTGTTTCTCTTAGATAGAGGCTTTATTTCTTTTATAGTAACATTTATGGCATTCTGAAAATTTAAAATGTTGATTTTTCATGGCGAAGCCCTAGAATTTTTTTCTAGAATTCTATCTTCCATCCATTTCCAGCATAGTAGTTGTATCTTTTGATTTCAAAATATAGAATTATGACACTTCATGTTTGAAGCTAGATTGGTAAATAAAATGAGACATCATAGTTGTGTTATCTTGATCATAGCATGCTTTACTACTTTTCTGTATCACTTATTTGATTCAAATAACTCTTTTAAAGCATGTAGTAGTTAAAAGAAACATGATGGAAAGTTGTAAATGTCCATTTTACATGGCGAATCCCTCACAAATTTTTTCTAGAATCTTGTCTTTTGTTCTGTTTCAATAGTAAACCTTTCTTCCTTTACCAAACATCAGCTTTCAAATTCTACTTCTTCCTTCATTGCAAAACTGAAACATGTGCTTTTATTGCTAGTCTCTCTTCTACACTGTAACTTCTTCCATTTCAGAACAATTATTGGAACTTTGAGTTACATTCTTCCTTTTATTGCATGCACTTATGACTTGTCTATTTTTTCTCTTTGGCTGCAACTTGTACCTGCACACTTAGGAAAATAGTTAGAAAATAATCAGGCTTTTTGGCCTCTCTTATGTCCATGTTTTCTTTTTTTTTTCCTTTCTTCTTTCTCGAGTGAATAAATCATGCATGTAGTTTGTTCTTCGAGTAGAATACATCTCCTGTTAGGAGAAGATTCATATGCATGAAGTAGGACAGTGTAGGAATATGAATTGATCCCTGAGCTCGTAACTGACAGTTAACTTTTCTTCTTTTCAGGTACAATGGCTTCTACCATGGATATGAAGGAGAAACAAAAGATGGAGATGAAGATGCTTCAATCGAAGAACAGAAACCCCAAGGAAATGATGGGTTCACTCATACTCCTTTGATTTATCTTTCATGCATGTGTACCTTTATTTTCAGTAGCTATACTTTACTTTTCAGTTACATCCCACGGCTTGTGTGGGAAACATTTGACTCTCCTTGTGAATAAAACATTGAATTCTGAAAATGAGTTGTGTATTTATTTCTGCATTCTAGCTTCTCTGTATGGATTGTATAATGAACTAAACAACTCAGTAACATAATTGAATGTCTTAATCATGAAGGAAAGAACATTGATGAGAACTTGTAACATTCAGTAATGAACCCTGATTTTCTAATATATATATTCATGTTTTCTACTTCAAAACTCAGCACTTCACCTAATTTGTAATTTGTTGTCTTCATCAAGACAACGTAGTTATCCTTTGGGGCTTTGCGTTTTTTTAATGAAGATGGCATGAAATTACAGACTATGTGATTTGTTCTATTTTGTGACAGCACACATAATTACAGATTTCATTCAATCTTGTGACTGATTCAACAGTAACAAATAACATAAAAACTTCCTTAGCTTAGGTATACTTCACCCAAGACTTTTCATCGTAACGACGAAGTTTCGAGTTGCCCATTTTTGCACAATTGTAAAAATTGTCAACAATACCTAAATGAGACAGGAAAGAATGTTGTTCTTATAATGTCTCAGATATCAGACCAAACTAGATGGACTAGGTTGATCAACCGAACAAATCAGAGAAGAAACCAATTTTCTCTGCAAGGGATTTTATAGAAGAAAGAGTGGTGATTCAAAATTCAACTTTTCAATCTTTGGGAAGTATGCACGTGAAGTATTTGACAAAATGATCCAAGGAATTTCAATTTAAAAAAAGTGTTACTTTGTATGCAAATGGAAACGATAGCATTAGACATATAAGACTGGGCTAGCTTGGCATAAAACACAAGCAAAGCTTACATGGTCAGGGTATGTTCCGCAGTGCTTCATTAGTTCAAAGAGTTTAATAGCATCCTTGCAAAATCCATTTTGTGCATATCCTGCAATCATTGTAGTCCATGAGACCACATTTTTTTGAGGGATTATTTCAAACACTTCATGAGCCTTGTGTATGCTTCCACATTTTGCATACATATCTACCAGAGCATTTGCAACTACAATATATGGAAAAAATCTCCTTTCTATTATGCTTTGATGGATGTCTATACCTGTTCTAAAGCTCCCATTTTGGCACATTCTAGGAGGATACTTGACAAAGGTTGTGGAATCTGGGTTTACACCTACCAATTTCATTTGCCTAAAAGTTTCTACGGCCTTTTCAACAAACCCATTTTGTGCATATCCTGCAATGATTGCAGTCCATGAAACCATGCTTCTTTGAGGCATTTCTTTGAAAATCCTTAGAGCCTTATCAAGAACACCATTTTGTGCATATCCTGCAATCGTTGCATTCCATGAGACCACATTTATTTGAGGCATTTCTTCAAAAATCCTTAAAGCTTCATCAAGAACACCATTTTGTGCATATCTTGTAACCATTGCAGTCCATGAAATCACATCTTTCTGAGGCATTTTGTCAAATAGTTGACATGCCTTGTGTAGGATTCCATATTTAGCATACACATCTAGCAGTGCATTTGCAACTACAACATCTGAAAAAATTCCCTTTCCATTATGCTTTGATGGATGTTCATACCCTGTTCTAAATCTCCTACTTTAGCACAGGCTTGGAGTATGCTGGCGAAGGTTGTGGAAACTGTCTCTACACCTGCCAATTGCATTTGCCTATAAGTTTCCAAAGGTTTTTCAACATATCCATTTTGTGCATATCCTGCAGCTTCATTGCATTCTGTAACGCCCACAAAATGACATTCTAAGAACATGCTAAAACCCTAAACACTTAACCCGAAAGATTGCGACAATTTTTTTTTTTAAGTTGAAAGGTTACAAGGGTGTCAACCCTTAGTGTGCATTAAATTTATTTTCACCAATAATCTTTACTTTACAAGGGATGAACCAAGTCTAAGTTAAATGATTAAATATTCTTAATTTATCTCTAAGGTCAATTTATTAACATTCAACTAGGAAGGTGCCATAATTTAATTTACTTGGTTTAATGTTTTATTCCTCCACAACTAACATTCACACCCTAAAACTTTACCTTATATTTAGTTACTATAGTTCCATTATTTAATAACTTAAGTGTCCATTTCATTACTTTTCTAAAACATGCTAGGAACTAGATTAGAGACTTTGCACACCAAGGTAATTAAATGGCCCCATTCACCCATCTACACATACCTTTAATTTTTATTTAAAACATCTATAAAATATATTCCTACCAAACAAATGTAGGGTTGATCCTCAACCCTTGGATCAATTCAATTGTGGCCACTAGATCCTAGGGTTCCAAACTAACCCTAAATATCCTTATGAATTTTTATTTAATCTCTTTCTTTACCCAAGTCTCCTCATTTGGTCACTTTTCCTTTGTTTAATTTACAAGTTGAAGAGAAGGAAGCCATGGGAGCAAGAAAGGAAGAACTATGGAGGAGTCTACAAATAAATCAAGCTTAGATTAGTTTAGATTGTAGATTTATCATTGTAATGCCTTTCATTCAAGGATTGAAGGGATTTCCTTTTCAAATATGGTTTTATTACAACACTATTTGTATTTGGAGTTCTCCATTTGGGGAAAATCCTACCTCTATTAATATATATGAGCTTGAGTACTTTGAATTTACCATTAGAAGGTTTGTTTTATTGTTTTAAACAATGAGATTTAGCCATTATTTTATTCTTGGAGGTTTCCTTGTAAATTTTACATGCTTAAAATTTAGTTTTGCACGGACGCGGATCCTTGATTTTTCCACCGTAAGTGACAGATCCACCGCCTAGAGTAGGCCGGTGGTCTTACGACCACCGCCCTACCTGGGTGACAATTCACGAACCATCACCTTGTCAAAGCAGTGGTTCTGAGACCGCCACCTTGCATGAGCGGTGGTTATAAGAGCGTCGCTTCCATAGGGTGGAGGTGATGTTCCTTAGAAATAGAACCTAAAATTGTGATATTTCTCAAAAAACAAAAGTTACTAAAGTGTTCTAAAATCAATCTGAGCCTAAATTTAAGTGCCTAAAATGTCCGGTTGTAAGATTTAGTTCCATTTATTTATTTCTTAGTTACAATTACTCATTTTAAAGCATTTTCTATTTTAATAGTAATAACAACAACTACAAGATCATTCTCATTTTGTTCAACAAATTTTTCTTTCAATTCCAAAAGTAAAAATATCTAAATCTACTTCTAGTATTGTTATTTTTCCTTACTACAAAATGCAACATTTCAATTATAACAATATACTTCAATTTTTTTGCCTCTTTCCATTTCACTACAACTTATATGTTCAAAATAATTATAACATTTATCTTTATTCAAGTATACATTTTTAACATCTTACAACTTCTATATTTCTTCTTTCTCATTTACAATAATACTACAACAATGAAAGTAAACTTTCTCTTCCCCTTGAGCATAGCTCATTTATTTTAAGAAAAAGAACTTATTTTCTCACAATACAAACTAAAACTAAGATTTAAGGCATGATTTACATTTTGGTCCATTTCTTTCATAATAAAACTTAAATAGAAAGGAAATTTTACAACTCTTCCATGAACTTCTTCAAATAATATTACAACTTACAAAACTACATTTCCTTTAAACAAAAAAATATTACAAATCTTCCACCTTGAGTGGGAATAACAAGAAGGCTTTATCACAAGGAAGGATTTCTTGAGGACACCAATAATGCTCCATGTTTCACATCACCAACAAGAGAGCTCCACCATGCTTCATTTTATCACAACAAAAAATGGGGGAGAGGCAACACTCTCCACCCAACCAAGAATTCCAATGAGGAGAAGAAGTCATCCTCCTCATTGGCCCCCGAGCCCCAACCACATTACAATGAAAAATAGATTCAACTCATGGAAAAAAACAAGCTTCCACATCACAAAACAAGATTTTACAACCATACTAAAACACACAAAACTCAAACTGTAATCACAAGAAAGAACCAACAAAATATACAAGGCTTCAAAATTCAAAAGCCAAAGGAGCAAGATGTATGGGGAGGTCACTTATGCCTCCCAAAGAGAAATGGGTTCCCACCTCAATACCCTCCAATAAAACATCTCCAAAACTCCTACACACATGTATGCCTCCCTCAAGAACCTCTTATGCCTCCCACATTCTCTTATGCCTCCCTACAATCTCTTACGGCTCCCTCAACAACATAACCAAGTAAGAAATGTATGAAATTTATTTTTAAGGAGGGGAACCCAACCTAACTCCCTCCAAAACATGAAATAAACTCTTATGACTCCCCACATGAAGATCCTCATAGTCCCCTCCTACACCACACTTAGGCAATCTACCCAAGCACCCAACAAGCATACAAAAACACTCAAAAACACACACATATGTATACAAAATAAAAGAAAGTATTTAACAAGAGTTTAGCTCCTACCTTTCCATGGTAGAGCTTGATCCAAGAGCCACACACCAAGCTTATTTAAGCCCAAACAATCACCAAGAAGCTCCAACAAATCCACAAGCACTCCAAAATCTTCTAACTCCCTAAAAATGCAAGAGCACAAAAAATGAAGTAACCCCCAAACAAGTAAAAGAACTTGAATAAATAGAAAAGGGAGAGAGGAGGGTGAGGTGGCTCTATGTAGGATGCCACATCACTCATCCTCAACTCCACCTCATAAGTCAAACCTCAACCCCAATGCACCATAAATTGGTGGGTGAGAGGAATGACAATTTACTTACACACACAATCCAAGCCCACACCCCCTAAGGACAAACTTAATTACATGAAAGAAAGTGCAATAAAATTTTACCTTTTTGTCTTCCCAAAACACATAATGGGGTCTATTTTTGACCCCCAACCCATAGGTAGGGTTGGTATAGCAATTTAAGAGGTGTGGGACAAGTTTGACTTGTCCCACAAGCCTCCAAAATTGGCCCCTAAGGCCAAATTCGAATTTCCATGAAGGGGTAGAGTGTACAACACTCAAGATCACAAGCACTCAACTTACAACACATAATCTAAGAGCCATATAATCTAATAAATGCATTCCTTTTGACCCATTCAAAATTAATTTAGTAAAAATATTAATTTACTAATCTAGACACAAATCAAGTAATTAATTAAAGGAGAATACATCACTAAAAATCACATACTAAAATCAAATAAAGGAAACTAATAAAAGAGATAACACACAACCCCTTGGTCACAATTGGAGGTGATTCCCCCCCATGGGAACCCCCTAAAAATAATTCAAACACACACACACACACACACACACACACACACACACACACAACAAAATACATGTTGCCATGGTGACCCTTGTTGAATTCATCTAGCATTCCAATGTGGTTGGTCTCCAATCCCCCGTTGTTTGTTGTGACATGTTTACCTACAAAACACATAACACCTCCTTCAGCCTCGTGGCCACATCAAAACATATAGGATAAAATATACAATATAAATCCACAATCATCTATATATGAATCAAAACAACATCTAGGCAAGTAATGATATCATTTACAATTTCTAACAACATCTCGATTCCACATTTCATCGATATCAATAGGATCATAAGATTAGTTCAATTGTTAAGGTCTACTCAAAATGATGAAATATCGCATGTCAGAAATATATATATAACCATGTCAACAACATATATCAGCATCAATATAAAATGTCTCTAATAGTCCATACACATCATATATGAATCGAAATCAACAACAATCCAATATTTCTAACATCTAACATCATGCTAATTCAAAAAGCTATAATGATATCCATAAACATAGTCAACAATATCGAAGTCAATAATATAAAGTGTCAAAGGGAAGTGGGCACTACACATTCCATAAGATAACATTTCTTTGAGGAATTTCTTTGAATATCCTTAAATCCTCATCCAAAACACCATTTTTTGCATAACATGTAATCATTGTAGTCCATGAAATCACATCTTTATGTGGCATTTTGTCAAACAGTTCATGCGCCTTGTGTATGCTTCCACATTTTACATACATGTCTACTAGGGCACTTGATACTACAACATCTGAAAAAAAAACCACCTTCAATTATGTTTTGATGGATGTCCATGCCCTACTCCAAAGCTCTTATTTTAGAACTGTTATCTCTCGAAAGTGCACCTTGTAGAGAAATGGTTGCATGTGTTCTAAGCTTGCAAAATGGATCTCTCTCTTTGTAGATACAATGGAAACACCTCAGGTTTGTGGGTATACCTATTGTTGAGGTGAGTCTCCGGTATCAAGGCCGGTTCCTTCTTGATGTATCCTAAACTAATTTTTGGGGTTTTTAGGGTAAAAAGATGATTGTAAATGAGATAAAATAAAACGGGGTGATACACCAAACTTGTTGAGGGATTTGACTGAGTACATGCACAAGTATCTGAGAATGGATTCTGGATGCACAAACCAATAGTTTTCAACAGAATATTAAGGAAAAACACTTGATGTATTGAGGGAAAGATTCACAACAATACTAATAAGATAAACATGCACACTAATATCATGCAAAAAATACTAAATTTGCAACAGGGTAGGATGATTAACCAAGGAATTTGACATTCACAAGGATTAACAAGACATACACAAGACTGCAATTTTTTTGGAAAGGTAGAATATAATTCTCATTCAAAAGGCAAAATCGGCAAAACTACTTGACAAAGACTTTCTTGTGTCCAAAAATTCCCTCATTTATGCTTTGTCAATGCACACAATATATAGAAAAAATATCCATCCCACCCATCCTTAAAATAGACTAAAATTGTACTCACCCATGCATCCTATTTTTATCATTTATCATGAATAAATAAAGGAATAAAAATAAGCATCCTAATACAATTAGGCACTTAATAGCCTTGTTTACAAAAATACAACTCAGTCAAACTATTGTTGACTATTCTATTTTCAATAAATTTGGGTGAATAATTGGCTAATAATAAACCTTGCTTGTTGTGCAAGTATTCTCCAATGCATGTAACTTTTGTCTTATAGCTGATGATGTGGCATCTGTAACTTGATCCACTTGCAATTGAAAAAATAACACTTTAAACTACCTCTTGGATGCACATGCAAAATAATGTCTTTGTGTGTGAATAATAATTTCTTTATCTGTAATACTTTGCAAAAATAATTCACCCATGCATTCATCCTAAAGGGGACCACTTGCAGGCTTTGATGTTGACATATGTTTGTCTTCTTGTAGTCACATGAAGAATTACACTCCTGAGAAAATATAATTTGACCATTTTTAAACTCTCCCATTGTGGGGACCACCTATGATGTGTGCATACCTTGTACCATTCTTTCATTGGCCACCTTTTGGATAAATTAAGGATGTTTGAAAAATTAAGGTAATTGTTCTTGCATAACTCTATATTCAAATCACTTTTGGGAGGTCACTTTATTCAAATGAAAAGGTACCTTATAAAAGATAGGTCAAGGGACCCCTTTGCATAATCATTTGAATATAATATGTTGACCCCTCAGGATTATATGGCACAAGGCATAGTTTGGTTCTAATAATCACTTGATTGATTTTTTCGGTGTTTGATTATTCGACATATATTCTAAGACCTTAACCAAGGTCAAATGAAATGATTTATTAATCATGGGGTTGGCCCCCTTTGACGATGACTTACCCCTTCCTTTTTAGCTGGCGATGATGTTAACCTTGAGTTAGCTAGGGTTTTGTGATTCTTGCCACGTTAGTACCTTTTCAATCCTAGTTTGGTTTGGAGTAACTCTAGTCGAGCTAAGAATTGATTAGTGATTATTTCTCGATCATTGATTGAAGTACATGTTTCATTCTAGCCGTCAATTCTCTTGAGCATTTGGATTTGCATTGATTATGAGCTATATGAGTCTGTGACCGTTCCTTAGCCATTTGATCCTCTACAATATTTGATCTTAGCACTTGATGTTGAACTCTTCTTTGAATGGGGTGGATGGCTGTAGTTAAGGTTTTCAATTGTTGATTATTGTACCATCTTGATCTTCACCATAGATCCTTACTCAGGTCCAGTTAGGTCTGATTAAAATCTTATCGAGATTATTCTTTCTTCATTTTTGCATGTTCATTTCGAGTGGCAAAGCTCTAAAAATTTCTCTAGGAAGCCATAAATGTGATCTTGAAGCTCTATGGGAGGTTATGTGAAGTTTTTTGTATGCATGTGCTTGGATTCTCTTGGCCATTTTCGATGTTTTTGAGTTTCATTGTGATTTTTGAAGTGGCCGCCATTGTTGATCTTTCAATAACTCTACTTCGCAACAACTGTGAATACATACATTTTACGGATTTTGATTTGTTTTGAGATCTGAAGGATTATAAAGCCATCATTTTGATTTTTGGGATTGAATGAAGGTTTTCTCTGAAATTTGAGCTTTCTACGGTTTTCAAGGTAATTTGTATTTGATATTTGTTATCAAATTGATTTCAATGACACCTATTTTGGGCTTTGGGCAAGTTTAACCAAATGTTGGTGTGTTTTCCCTCTATGGCCTCCATTAACGATGACTAAGAAATTCATTATTTTCTCAAGACTGCAAGGGTTTTCCTTTCACGTCATGGTCGCCATTGAAATTAAATCAAGCTTTCTATGGCATATTTTGGGTAAGCTAATCATTTTCCATCGATGATTGTTTTGATTTGTATCTTCCTTTCCCTTCATTCTTTGTATTGGCTCGTGTTGATTTTATGAAGACGAGTTTATAATTTTATTGATCTAAAACTCAGTTTGAATTCGAAAGTTGGGTTCTCTAAATTTTTCCAGATTTGATTCATTGTCCTCTAATATCTTGCTTTTGACCATTCTGGGTAAGCTAATGCCTTGAGATCTTTGTTTGGAATCTTATTAGGTTAATAGGGTTTTTGGATTCTCTTTTCTCTTGAGATCTTATTCGTGATAAATCAATCACCTATCATGGGATGTATTGTACATAAGGCTCTATGTTCGAACCATTTCATGTCATTATGAGATGGATTTTTGTGCTTCATCCATATTTTGGGTGCTTTGAGTTTTACATATGCAAGTTTGAATATGGTTCTGATTATCTATGAAATGTTAAATGCCTCCATGAAGTGAAATTTGATGTCATACTTTTCATTTCCATTTCAAGTGCTAAAACCTATTACAATCATAGCTAGACTTGTTGCAAAATAATGCATTCCAGGAAACTATGACTTTTACTGAATAGTACAATGTGTATATAAAAATATAACCTTCTTATCTCATAAATAACATTGTATTTTGGTTGCTCAGCTGAGCCTTATTCAATTTTACTGTAACTTTTGCTTGAACATGAACCTGAAAATTTTCCTGAGCTCTTCTTTTATCTGATTAGAGGTCTCTATTTTATACTTATATTTGGTTGCAGCCTATAAGAACCTCATGATTTGTTTGAAAATGCCACCAATATTATGGTTGTATATTCACATCTGCAGGTTTGCATATTTTTTGCATTAAATTTTGAAGCCATATTCAATTCGTGCTATTATTTTTCTAGCTCTGAATCTGAAGGTCGATCCTTGCTTTTCTTGTTAAACTTGTATTGTGCATGAGCCAAGTGCATTGAACCTTTTATGTAACTAGTACTCTTTGCTCCTTTATTTATCTCACAATCATAAAATTTATGACTGGCCTTTCCTCAAAATAATTGTAACCTGATATGAAACTAGAATTTATTGGAAACATTCCTTTTACTTGTAGAAAATACCTCCATTGTGTCCTTGATGTAGAAAATTATTACATTTATGTGCAAGTGGTATGGGGAAATTTCGTATAGCTACAACCATCTTCAAGTATTGTATGCTCTGAAATTTTGAGAAGATTCTTGTATACTGCTTCTTTGTGTCATTGTGATTTGAATTCCATGGATGGCTTATTCTTAACTTATGGATGTTTACCATAGTATCAAACTGTCTACTAGTATAATTCAATGTCATCAACCTATCAATGAAGTTATCTGTTATTGCACACATGTGGATGTAGCTTAATTTGATCCTTGCTTTGTCAAAAATGGATTCTGCTTTGATCTAAACCTGTACCTATATTGTAGAATTTTGCCTCTTTTTGTTCATTGGGATGTACTTTTTCCATTGCTGTGAATTGGTGAATTTCATTACTCTGGTACCTGTTGTAGCTCGTTGTGCACTTCATGAAACATTTCCAAGTTGTCATTTCAATGGTTTTGATTACCTTCAGTTTTATGCCCATATCATCATTCAGTTTTGCCTTACTTTTGAAAGCTCTGTGACTTTGTGATATTGAATATTCACTATTAGACGCTTTGCTCACCTTTAGTATTCAAAAATTGACCTGTTTGAAGGTTTTTGGAAAGATAGATTGTACATCAGAATTTTATTCCTTTCACACTAAGATAGCTCTATATCTTCATGGATAACTCTGCAAGATGGGCTTGTTTTGATTTACATTGAATAATGCTTCAAAAATGTGTTGATAGTTGTTTGGTGTATGATGATGCCTCTCCAAAACTGTACTTTAATCTGTAGCATATCATGATGTGCATTTTTATGTTGACAAGTTGTATTACTGCAAAATTTTCTTGTTGTATCTTCTTATCTGAAAATTTGAGACACCGTGTTTACCATGATCCTTGAAAGTGTTGGAAACTTTGTACTCTCCCAAAATTCATAAGTATTCTATAATTTGTACTTTCTCTTGCAACATGACTATTTATAGGCTTCTCATTAAGCTTTGGAATTTTAATCATGCACTTGTACTTAAGGCATATACAAGTGTCAATTGATTTTGTAGTTTTGATCTGTGATGATGCAATTATTTTGTTGTATGAAAATATGATCTTCCGTAATTGATTGTATCTTTTATAATCCTTTGACCTTCTTTGCATCAACCTAATTGTAGCTTTACTTACTTGGAAGAAGATGAGCCATGTTCTTAGGTTCTTCTTTGTCACTAATTCTGAGTTTTATATCTTGTAAATGCTACTTCATTCATTCTCAGAAGCGATTACTAGAAGTGGCCATCTTGATCTGTAACTCGATTTTGTATAAGCTCTATCTTTATTTCTTCACTTCTTCGTAACCTTTTCATGACTGTGTAATTCATTGATGTTTCTATACTTGTCTAAGTATTGAGCTAGTTGTATTTTGAGTTGTAACTCTTCATCATGAATTATATTCTCCATCCTTAACTTTATCAGAATCGAAAATATTATTTATCATGAGGTAACTTGTATTTATCTAAATCTGTAGCTCTGACTATACAATGTATTACCTCCTTTCTACATACTATTTTATTAGTACAAATTTCAAGCATGAATTAGTTGCAAAATAGCATGATGGAAAGATGTAAAATGTCCATTTTACATGGCGAAGCCCTGTCAAAAATTTCTCATAATTCCTTTTCCATTTTGTTTCAACTTGTAATCTTGTCTCATTCCAGTTAACTTTAGCCTTTAGTTTGAACTAAAATAAATTTAATTTTCTGATTCAAGTTACAAAATGTATCACTTCTTTATTATTACATGTATCTGCACATTTAGATAAACTAGTTAGAAAACATTAGGCCTTTTGGCCTCTCTTTTATTCCATATTTTTCTCTCTCTTTATTTCTGAGTGAATGAGTCATGTATGCTACTATAGAATAGTGATTTTATCAGTTATGCCTTTGATCCTCATGTAATTTATATCTCTTGATGCTAAGAGATCCACTTGCACGAAATTGGATAGTATAGGAATATGGATCAACCCTGAGCTTGAAATTGAAAATATTTCATTTTCTTTTTTTCGATACAAAGTGTCATTTGCTAAGAATCAAGGATGAAGAATGAAGATTTGAGCTATAAATCCATCAATCGAAATGAAATAAACCCAAGGAAATGATGGGTTCTTTCATACTCCTTTACTTTATTTTTCATGCATATTTACCTCTCACTTCAGTAGCTGTAATTTACTTTTGAGTTACATCCCACGACTTCTGTGGGAAACATTTGAAACTCCTTATGAATAAAAAATTGAATTCTTAAATTGAGTTGTCTATTTCTTTCTACATTTCAGCTTTGTATATGGACTATATAATGAATTAAACAACTCAATAACATAATTTAATGTCTTTAATCATGAAGGAAATAACTTTAAAATACCTGTAACTTTAGCAATGAAACTTGACTATTGCAATCTGTAACTATGATTGTTGTTCCAAAACTTAACACTTCATCTATTCTGTATTTTCAGTCTTCATCAAGTTTACACATCTGTCCTTCGGGGCTTTGTGTTCTTTTGTTGAAGATAATCATGAAATTGCAGACTATGTGATTTATTACATTTTGTAACAACACACAATCTGTAAATTACATGTATTCATTAATTAATCCAATAGAACAAATATTGAACTAAAAGAATCTCCCCTAGCTTAGGTTCATTTCACCAATGCCATCCATCATAATGAAGTTTTTGAGTTGCCCATTTTTGCACAAGTGCAAAATTGTCAACAATGTGCATAGGTCAGGAGTGTACCATTTGAATTTATATAAAAAACAATCATTTGGCTAAAAATAACCCATAAAATATTGTAGAGGTTTTACCATTTGAATCTTATATTTTTTGAGGTTTTACCATTTCAATTTTCAATTTTTGAAAAGTTAACTTGGAGTGTACCTAAAATAGCTTACTAATCATCAATATTGTTATCTCAAATCAAGACTACTTTCTATAACATTAATCTCATTATCTTTTTTATATTCAATATAATTTCAGGGAAAAGTACATTGGCTTATGCTATGTAAACTACACTCGACAATCCACTCAATAGACTCGTGCCATGGAAAATATGTTATAGATAGAATATTATGATAAAATTAATCTATATTAACCATCAATCTAGATTATAGTTATTAATACTAAATGTATAGTCCTTGAACTTGGATCTGTCCAGCATTAACCATACAATCCAAGTAAATGTACATGTCAAAACTAGTGCCAAGAGGCATGGATAAATAATTTCAATCCATATATTTAAATAAAGCACTGCAAGTGAGGTGGTGGGAATTTCCTTTCTCTACATTATCTTTGCTTGTTTCGGTTAATCCTTTCTTCCATTCTGGATCCATAATGTCTTCAATATGATATCCTTTGGTGATCAGTTCTTTCATCATTTCTAAGTCTAGTGAGAGAAGCATCCGTTTTCAGTAAATTGCATGTCATCAATTCTGCTATGATTTTGGCTTTTTTTTCAAAAGAAATATTCCAAATGGATCATCATTCCTTAGATTTTTGTCAGAAGTGTTGAAACCTGCTGCAGATGCCCGTAAAAGGAGCCATTTCTCTTCGTTAGATTTGCATCTTTGTAAAATCAATTTAGCCAATTCTATTTTATCTCCTCGAGTTTCTGATTGCACTGCATAATGAAGTCCAGTCCTGCCATCACAGTCACATTCTTTCAATGGATGGGAACCTTAGGTCAAGAGAATATTTATTGTACCAGAGTCTCCACATTTTGCGGCTTTATGAAGAGTTGTTTGTCTAACGAAATCTCCCCTCGTTATATATTTTGTGATATTCTTATGGCTGGACAAGAGCACTTTCACCAGGTCTCTTTTTCCTTGTGAAGCAACACCATGCAATGGGGTTAGACCCGTGCAATCTATCAAATCAAGATACATTTTATATACTTCATGTTCCTCATATGACTCTTGAGTTAATCTGTAAGATATAGTTGCTTATTGTATTTCAATTTTAAAATATTAAGATTATGAGTTACATTCAGAATGAGATAGCTTCTTAAAGAGGGAGATTTGTTGACTTTTATAGTATACCTATTCCAAACAATATATTTTGTTGTTAAGGTATTCAAGTATTTATTTGAATGTAAACATGTAGGTGAAGGCATTATATTATCTCCATTCTCATCGTATCATACATTGTGACATGAAGCCCCAAAATATTCTTATTGGAGTTGAAGTATTGTCAAGGTAAACATTAAACAAGATTTACAATTGAAATCTTTAGCTGGCACAATGTTACCTTATTATGTTATCTTCCACTCCCCCAAATTGGTTTCTTCGAAATAACCTTGTTCTAGGAGTTTTTTTATGGTTGGAGTGGACCTAGATATTATGGGAGTTGGTCAATCTTTTGCAATCTGATCACATGTGAAGGCAGTTGGGTTAGAAATTGGTGATATTGATCTGTTTGAAATAAATGAGGTAAAAGTAAAAACATGATGAAGTTTGAACTTAATATCTTTAGTTGATCAGCTGCATTTATTGAAATATACTCTTTGGCGACCACATTTTTTTTCTTAATAACATTAGTTGATCAGTTACATAAGCCAGCGAAGTTGTTTTTCTGTGTGCATTCTTTATCTTGGTTGACCTTTTTTGTTGTTGCTTTCGTAATTAGTTCAGTAGAAAGAGTTGTGAAAGCATTTCTAATCATTGTATACATTCTAAACTGAGATTGAGGAAGCTTATAGAAATCTTTAAGTTTTGTCCATTCCATCCACTTCCCAAATCTGTAGCTCCAAAAAGTACACAACCCAACAAGCCCAAACAGTCCAGCCAATGAAAGAAATACAAAAGACAGTTGAGGAGAGGGACGTGTTGTTATTAGGAGATGATGATGTTCCTATCATAGCTATAGAAATTGGAGATATGGTTCTTTCAAATGGTTTGATTGATGGTGGTTCATGTAAACGTTCTACCGCAAAACATGTGTAAAATTTTAGGAAAAATACCACTAATAGAAGCAGATTTAAGATTAATATTGCCAAATCAAGAATGGATTGTGCCACTCAGTATACTATCAGATGAAGATATAACAATAGCTGGAAAAGGATAATGTGCATTGTTAATGATTATATAAATTGAAAGTATCGAAACACTATGGTGAAATATAAGGACTTTGTAGTGTCCCTAATGGAGGATTTTCAAACGTGAAAAGAAAATGTTTTATTATCATCTCACTGCAATTTCATCAAAAAATAGATAATTTCAGTTTTCTCCTTTTCATTATTCACACATTTTTAACTTGATATTTTTCCTATATAAAGTTGAAGCTGATTACCTACATATTAATCTGACCATTACACCTGCATGTGATATTTCTAGTTTAGTGCAATTTTCTATGTTTTGTGTCAAATTTAGGTTCCCTTTATACCATGTTTCTTTAGCACTTGTTCATGTTTTGGTATTTCTATTTTAACTTTGTGGCTTCATCAACAACTATCAATTTTTTTCTCTTCTATATGGAAAATGCTTTATATATTATTGCTTGTGGTCTAAAATATGCAATATGTGTTTCTACATGTGATGGAGATGACACAAGTTTGTTTTGTGGAGGATAGGGCACAAGGGATCATTTTTCGACCCAAAAGGTATTGTCTAAGATAAAAATTCTTTATTATATTGTGTTTTAGATCTATTGAAAATTACAATAGATATCTGTGATTACTTTATTATGTTGAAATATTTTTATATTTCACACAATTTTAAAGGAATATTGAACAATTACCATCACTAAAAAGTTGTTAGATGTCCATGGATGTAAAATTTAAAGTCCATAGGGTCGTGATCAACACTAATGGTGCCAAACCTTTCCAGTTTTTAATCATGTTTTACCTTTTATATTTTTGATCCTTTATGTTTCCATTACTTCTGCATATTGCCAAAGTGATACATAGCCAAAACCAACTTACTGTGTTACTAAGAACAAGAGGAATTCAATTTTTGTTGGCTGCATTAGTTGTGGTGTTTTCAACGATACAGTTTCTACAAATTCTTTGACAGGTATAATATGGATGCATGTATGTGATTTAAAATATTTAGTGCACAAGGATATAAATCATATCCTTTGAATTCATGACCGAAAAATATATTGTGAATTCATTCCCCATAAATGATTGCACATCTCCTGCATAAATGTCTAATTGTTATAGTTTAATAATTCGTATTTTTTACTATTTTGTTTCTTGTAGTGCCAACCTATACTAAACACATCCTTGTCAAGCATGTAACATTTTCTCAATTCTAGAGCATATCAACAAGGGAAAAGATTTTCTAGATATTCAGTTTTGGAAGCATACAATAGATTCTGTGCTTATCCATGATCCTTGTTCATCCATCAGTTGGATGTTATTTTTCCTCCCCGGTTCATTGACAATGGAAATTGAACCATTCATTTCTCTCGTGCATCTTTTCTATCTGGTTTGTTTGGTTCAGGTAATACATGTTAATGTGATTTGAAATTTGTATGTTCACGTTTCATAGAATGCCATTTTTTGTATTGAATTCTATTGATGCATCATGCAACTAATGATGTCCATGTTCTTATTCATTACAGAAATTGCATATGCCAGAAGATTTGGTTTTCCTGATTATGAGTTAAATTTTGGTTCTCGTTCTTTTGTTGGAAGCATCTCTACAATAGTATCAGGGACTACAATGAGCCAATTATATTTGGAATTTGTTGATGCAGAACTTCTGTTATTTCCAAAAGAATTGTTGATTCTCCGTTTGACCTTACCCTTCTTACAGAGGTGTGCTTTGCTATATACATTTCTCTATTCTTCATCTACCATTTCAAATGAGAACAGTGTGTTGGGGGAAACAACAATGCATATGATAGATCATTGTATGGAAAATAGAGAAGAGATTTTAAAATAACTGAAAGAGATTCACTATTGTGGATGCATGCGTGAAATTGAAAAGCTTCTCCCAAGTATTGTTCATTGTTTATCCAATCATGGTGGTAAATACCTTGGTGTAAGGGGAACATGGAAACAAGAGATGTAAACTATCATCGTGTCCATTGCATCTTCGAGTGTAATTGTTATTTTTAACTCAATAACTATGTGTACCATTGTATGTGAAGGGTTAACGACATTTAGGCACCCTTTTGTATTTTATCTTATTTTATATTAATAAAATGTTTGTGGACCCATTTGTGGGCACAAGATTCAAATCAAATTGTTTTTAATTTATAATATTAATTACCAGCCCACCCTGACATCATAGATGATATGCAACCGTTGATTGCACTATATAATATTTGGTTATTATTTATTCTTGAAATTCAATTTTTCGTTCTTTAAATTCGTATTGTCTCTAGAGAGACAAAAATTAGTATTATGTATTGTCTCTAGAGAGACAAATATAATATTGTCTCTCAAGAGACAAAATAGTATTCTGTATTGTCTCTAGAGAGACAAAATAATATTGTCTCTCAAGAGACAAAAACAATATTTTCTCTCAAGAGACAAAAATGATATTGTCTCTCAAGAGACAAAATGTGTATCAATTTATATTGTCTCTAAAGAGACAATAATTAGAGACAATATTAGAGACACTCTGCTTTGAGACAATACACAACTTTGTTATTGTCTTTATTTGAGATAATTTGGTCAAGTATTGTCTCTATTATTGTCTCAAATCACCTCTCTTCGTAGTAGTGCATAGAAATACAAATATAATTTAAGGAAGGGACTTTAGATATTGCATTTAAAGTAACTCCTAATCTTTTAGTGGAGCCAATGTTAATAATTCTTCGTTGTAGAGTAATTTCTTGAAAATTTTGTATAGAAATGAGATCAAGCCATTTTTATAGGTAATTGTCTACAAGATCCTCTGGTAATAGTCGAGATTAGGACATGGGAAGGATTGTTGGGATCCCGAGAAGTTCTAGTATACCGATCAAATTTTATGACAATAAATAAAGGAAGAAGGTTGATTGGAGGAAGTGCAATAGACAATTTCTATGATATTGTTAGTTGTACCAATTAAAATACTTGTATCAACCCACAATTTTTTTAAAAACATGAGCTATTTAGTTTTACAAAGAATAAATTTGTGTTGAATTTGATTGTCGTCTGTATCAATGGATTCATTTATTCTTGTATTTTGACAAATTGATATGGCAACTGGAGAATTAAATTCCTTCAAAATATATATATAATGGTTGTCGACATAATATTTTTTTTTTTAAACAAGTGGGTGGCATTGCATAATTCTATGATCTCTTGTTTGGAGAGGTAGTAATCGGTGCAGAAATTAGTAGCTCCCAATCTACAAAAGTAGGATGGGCATTACAAAAATTGAGAAACAAGTGGTGAAATGAAATTCATGATGGAGTGGAACATTGTTGTTTGAAGATAGGTGTTAAAGAGATATTATTTTGAAATTTTTTGCAAAGAGAGGTGCCATAGGAATTGTGGGGATATAAAGTAATGTTCATGATAGGCCATAGCTGGTCAAGATCTCTCGACAAGAATGATGGGTTTGTTGCTAAATGAAGAAGTATTGTAATGTAGAAATCCCTCACGAAGGTGGTAGTCGATTTTTGTGAGTACTTTAGGGCCAATGAAACTCAATTCATCAATCAAAATATACTTGATATTTTTCAAGGATTCTTGAAAAGAGGATAATGTTTGGCCTTCAAGGTGTTTCAAATCTCTAATGGAAATGTGGAGGAAGGCATGAATAGTTGAAGAAAAAATGTTGAAATTAACCACCCGTGTAGGGTATCGTAAAAGGAGGGGTCAAACAAAGCAGTGGTCATGGTAGAGGAGAAGGCAAACTTGATAGAGTAGATAAGGAAGGATTTTCATGTTCCTGCAGTTCCTTGAATAATGAGCTTATGGGATGGGAAGATATCATTGCAATAAAAGTTATGAAGAATAGTTTCAAAGCTAACAGCTTGGTCCTCACTCGGTTAAAAGGTAAATATGAGGTGGATACACTTGTATGAGGAAAGTAATAATCATTCTTATTCATTTTGATAAATGAAGGGCCAATGTATTACAACCAGAGTGGAATGTTATGGCTGGGAAATTCATAGAGGGGGTTAAATTATTGTTGGAGCAACATATGCAAAGTGTCAAGACCTGTTGTATGTCCCGAATGGAGATGAGATAAAAACATTTCATTCATTAATTTGTTCATATTTTTGCACGATGTCTAAGTATGATTTAGATGAAGCCTCCGAATTATGTGCGTGTTTTGTTTTATTCTTTCTAACATATCATGGCTGTATAAATTCTTCAAGAGATGCCAATTAGAAATAATTCTAAGCATGGTAGAACCAATATCTAAAATAATATTGAAGAAAGGATTGTATAGGAGTTAAGACTAAAAGAAAAACTCAAAAGAATCTGCATTTACTAGTGGAATAATGAAAAATATTGGATATGGACCTATGGACCGACAATTTTTAGAAATGTCGGCTTCTTCCATTTATCTCTAGTCCCGTATTTACTTTAAATTCCAATCTTGAGCAACCCGGATAAAATAAATGGACTCCATAATTGGTGGATGAACAAGGTATGAATCAAAAAACATGGTTGTTTATTTTGTTTGAAAATCTAATTTAGAAATTCACCTAAGAATGTTTCTCCATACAATTAAAGAAACGAAAGGTTGACTGGACATAGCAAGTGGAATTTCAAAACCATTTTACAAGTTTCTTGTGCACATGTGTCATGTTCAATAACACTCTCTCGTAATCATTTTTCATATTATGAAAGATGCGGGAAATATGGTTTTGCATTTGATGATTGTTTAGAAAGTATTTGGTGATATTTTTCTAAATGTTGCTCTACTTTGGAGGAAAACTTTGCAATGTACTCAAGAACTACATGTTGGCTCTTCATATAGCTAGTATTGATTTGTTATGAATGTTTAATCGACATTAGTTCTTGAAGGAAGGTAGTTAATATCACCTTTTTCATCAATGGATAAGGATGAATAAGGCCATGTTTCTCAAGTTGTATTGTATCAACATACAAGGTGTGAATTTTTTTCATAAACATGTTCCCTCGTAACACTTGGTGTGACACTAAACTTAGTTTATAAGCTCCTGCAGTCTTGCAGCAATGGGGAAACCAATACTTGCATTGATGATAACAAGTATGGATCATCATGAAGTGATATTTGTATGAATTATTCTTAGTGATTTTCTTAATAGGGGTCCCAAGCGAGACATACCTATCAAATTACTGCTTGGTTTCTTCAATAGAAACTTTATCAACCCATTTAATAGCATCAACGTTAGGTGTATCCACTAGCCTTAAGAATCCATGAACATATGTAGAACCTCTATGTTGCCATTTATTTCTATAGTTAAGGGATAGTTAAAAATGTTGATTTTGAGTTAAAAATAAAGTGGAAAATGAATAGTAGTACTACATGTACCAATAATCATTTAGCTAATGGTGAATCTACAACACTTCCTCTCGAAATATTGTGAACCTTTGATATAAGTAAACATTCACACGGTGCGAGTGATTAATAAGGTTGATTTTTCTGAACTGTCGTGTGCAACGAGGACTAGAAGGATAATCACCTCATATGTATTTATGAACATCTAACCATTTTTTATATGTAACACTCAGATTAAAGAATAATGTTTGTGCACCTAGTTGCTTAACCATTTTGGAGATTTATCCTCTAATTTTATACTAAAGGGATCATGTATATCGAGAGGTTATTTCTAAATTACATTAGAGTCTCGACAAAAATCTTTGGGGAATTCTTGCAGCTTACGTATCTCTCCTATAATTGGTC
The DNA here is from genome assembly GCA_018340775.1 of Taxus wallichiana var. yunnanensis. Taxonomy (NCBI): domain Eukaryota; kingdom Viridiplantae; phylum Streptophyta; class Pinopsida; order Cupressales; family Taxaceae; genus Taxus; species Taxus wallichiana. The sequence continues at coordinate 313,750,224 of CM031239.1, forward strand.
GATTCCATGTTCAATGTTTTGCTTCTTGAAGAAAACTATTGTAGATTAGCTCCTAGAGTGCATAACGAGGTTAAGAAAATCATTCCAAAACTGAGGGTGGGAACCAAAGTGGTCATCATGAGTATTATGTGGAGGAGTATATGTGCAATTGAACTGTTTCATGCATTGTTTCTTAATCATTGCCTTACATTCTCGGAAATAAAGTTGGAAAATCATGTAAAAAATACCCTTAATAATGTATTCATTGAGGAGGGAAAGACATATTTCTGGCCCAGACATAGTAAAGGGTATGTTTTTTTCATGTGACAAAATAAATTATGAGTTCTCTTCATCTTCGTACCTATTTTGTGGGTGGTCAACACTAATAAATATGTATGAGCACTTGTGTCGGTTGAGAGTGAAGGATCTTCATTAACATCCAAAGATGGTGGTGTGTTTAGAAGGTATAATTTCTATTGTGATTGTGTTAAGATAGGAGGCTTTATTTGTTGGATCTAAGGGAAGGGAGGTGATGGCATCATTGTCGATTAGAACATCTTTATACTATGGATCATGGGAAATTTGGTATTAAAGAGATTTCAATACACAGGATCTACTAACATAGATACCATATTTTGTTTGTTGAAATCTAGTCTTCTATACCGATATAGATCCAAATATTTGAGGCGGTGGGGGAGGTAAATTTTTATTGATGAAATATTTTACATGAAACTTATGGTGTTTTAGAGTATTTGTACTTCCCACCTCGTGCGTGGATAACTTACTTAAATTGGATTTTCTTGTACTATTAACATTTTTTCATCTTGGGTAAATATTTTAGGACGAATGATGGATTCCATGGTCCATATTATCCTAGGATGAAAAATGGTGTCCTTGCTTCTCTAACATGCATATAGTACAAACAAGGGATCCTGCATGGAAATTTTTTTGTATACCTTTGTAATTCTCTAAGCATATAGAGAAATCATTTATATTAGAAAGAAAATATATTCTTTTATAGAACCGTCATTACATTTCAACAATAGGGTTGGATGCTAAATCATAGGCGTTGGGAGAGAAAAGTGAAACATAAGTGTGTTCTTTAAGTGAGGGGCATGTATAGCTCCCCACTTAGAAACACACACAAGGATAGCACGGAAAATATCAGATAATTTTTTTTTACTTGTTTGAGGTTTATATGACACACAGATGATCAAAATGGACTGAAACCAACTCATGATAAGCTTGACACAACATTGAACACCTAGGCAAAAGGGAACATATGACACCCATCACGAACAATTCACTTTTATTTTCAACAAGACACAACATAATAGTCCAACCACATAACACACTTATAGTTAGGGGCATCCCACAATGTAAAATCTTTTAAGGTTACTTATTTACTAAAAACATCTTTCAATTCTTAACTTACATTCTAGAAGATTCATGTGTGATTTCCTTTCTTTTATACTATTGAGTAATTAGCTTATGATCATCTCTAATGTGACAATTATTTGTTTAATTCGTTTAATTAATAAAAGGGGTATTCAATTTCCACAAGGCTAATACATGCCCTCTAGGATACTTTGCAAACATATCTAGGATTCACTCCTTAGGAAAACATCCTAATGTATAACACCTCTCACACACTAGAAAATGGGTTAAGTCTAAATGAGGTGAAGCTCATTTTTTTAAAAAAGGGTTTTTGCTTCCCATGCTCACAAGAGATTGATTTAGTATGGAAGAGGTAAAATAACAAAAGAATTAGGCTCTAAGACTACGTAGAAGTGTTAACACACAATACAAGAAAGATCTTGTTCAATTTTACATAGAGGTAGCACAACAAGGATCATTTTAATCACCACAAAAAGGATTATACATTACAAAAGAAAACCTAACCCACTCTTCTCCTAGCACACTAAAGAGGTTACAATCCTAAAACCTACCACCACTCAAAGTATGGTTCAACAAGAACATAAGCAATGATCCATAAATCCAATTGGTGACCAAAATGGGTAATGGGTTTAAAAGTGATTCCAACTCTTAAGGTGACATTCAAGATTAGTTGATTGGTCTAAGAAAAACAACATGAGGTCGGCTAAGAGGGTTTTATAATATGAAAGAGGTTGGTTTTCTGAGGACACTACCCTAGAAGAAGGCATCATCCATAATGCACACCCAACAATCAAACCAAGGGGGAAACAATATGTGCTAGGATAAGGTAAACTAGGTCATCCCTGATTTACAAGTTTACGATGATGATATCAAGCATACCAGCTATGGAAACCACAAAAACTTGGCTCTTATTTGCTTAAGCTAGGAGGTGTAATTAAGCGTAAGAATAAAAGAAATTTGTTAATGATTACAATTCAGAGTTTATAACTTGATAAGTTAGTTTGTGATGTTTTCTTGACCAATTACCCCATTTAGCATGACTTCGTTAACTTTTCAATTTACCTTACATTAATTTACAACTTAATATAATTTTCATCCCAACAACTCAGAAGGTGAAACTGTTATCTCTCAAAAGTGCACCCTGTAGAGAGATGGTTGCAGGTTTTCTAAGCTTGAAAAATTGATCTCTCTCTTTCATAGATACAATGGAAACACCTCAGGTATGTGGGTATATCTATATTGAGGTGAGTCTATCAAGGTCGGTTCCTTATTGATGTATCCTAAACTGATCTATGGGGTTTAAGGGTAAAATATGACTGTAAAAAATGAATTAAAACTAAGGTGATACACCAAATTTGTATGAGGGCTTTGACTGAGTATATGCACAATTGGTATGTTAAAGGATTCTTGATGCAAAACCAACGGTTTTCGTAAAATTTTAAGGGAAAAACACTTCAAGGTATTGAGGGAAAGTATCACAACAATACTGCTAAGCTAAACATGCACATTAATATCATGCAAAAATTACTAAATTTGTAGTAGGGTAAGATAATTAACTAGGGAATTTGCATTCACAAGACTAATAGAAACATACACAAGACTATAAATAATTGGAAAGGCAGAAAAATTCACATTCATGAGGGAAAAACTTGAAAAAATGCTTCATTACTCCTATATCCAAAAAGTCCTCCTTGTGCTTTGCCAAAGCACACAATATATAGCAAAATAATTTCCCCACCCTTCCTAAAAATAGATTAAGGCTTGTACTCACCCATGCATCCTATTTTTATCCTTTATTTAATAATAGATAAAGGAATAAAAATAGAACATGCAATTACAAATAGGCATTAATAGCCTTGATTACATTATAGTCAAACTGAAGTTGACTGTTCTATTTTTAAGAAAATAAAGGTGAATAATTTGCTAATAATAAGTTTGCTTGTTGGACAAGTCTCTTTCCTTGTGCATGTGAATTTGTCTTCTTGTCTATTTTGTCCCCTAGTGAAAGCATGCAAAAATAACTCCCTCTGCAAGAAAAAATAATTACAATAATTGTAAAGTAAATCATCTACTATAGGGACCACTTGTCCATGTGCACATGCTTCCTTTTCTCTCTACAGTATGTGGGGCCACCCTTATTCCTCACCATTAGTCTTCACTAGTTTGGCCACTCTTGTGGACTTAGAAAATTACCATGGTTTGGAAATAATATAAGGAACTTTGGAAAAGGGAAAAAACATTACATTCGGCTACCTTTAAATGCACATAGCCCACTATATGGTTTGCCACATTTGATTATATTGCATGGTATATTTTTTCAGCTTCGCATTATTTGAAGTTTGGACTACAGTGAGTAAGTCAAAGTTGCAAATAATTTTCAAATAATATGGTTGGCCCCCTCACGACAATGACTCAACCCTTGGCATGTTTTTTCGGTGGCTTGTATAACTCAGGTTGAGTTGCTTTGATAATAGTGATTAATTCTTGAACATTGATCTCTGTCCTCAATGCATTTGATGTCGTCGATCTAAAACTAGTAGTTAGGGTTTCTAACCCTGCATTGAATGTGGCCGGTGGGAACTGACCATGATGGTTTACATTGAATAATGGAGCTCGATCCTTGAGCGTTGATATGATGTCCTTTATTTTTGTGGCCGTTTATCTTTGGCCATGGTTGAGTTCGAACTAACCCAATGCTTGGGTTCAGGCAGTAAAAGGAAGTTCGACCCTAATAATCATTTCATTTGGATTTTCAGTGTGTGGGTGAAGCCCTGCAAAATGTTTGTCCAAGCCATTGTTGGTAACTTGAAGTTCGACTCCCATTACAAATTAGTTCTCTGAGGCTTCTATTGCAACTGTATTTCATGTTGCTTTTACTCTATTTGAACTTTCTGAGTGGGATGTTTTGGATGCTTTCCACCATTGTTGACCTCTAAAACTCGGTTCTATGTTATTCTTGCTCTCTATGAGTTTGAATCTTGGTCGCTTGCCTGAGAGTTCTGGAGGGTTCGTATATTTTCATTTTCATGACTTCAGTTTCTTGGGGCAAAAGAATGGTCGCCATTTCTTGGTTAGGCCCTCTGTAACTTTGAGGGTTGCCATGAATGCTGGAAAAGGTGAGCTTCTTTATCTTTGAACATGAAAATTATCTCATTTTCACTGTTTCTATGACCATGCATATACTGATACTTTTCCATTTCTTACTTTTGAAACCCATCCCCTCTACATAAATGGTTTTCTGAGCTCGATTGGATCTACGTCTTTCTGAGATCTGAAGCTTCGTCATTTTTGAGGACTTGACAGTACTATATATTGTTTAGTGAGTTTTATTTCTTACTTTGATTCCTTGCTACCCATTAATGGGTCTTCATTCATCAGCCAAGATCATTGCTTTCTTGTGGGCTTGGTTTTTGTGTGAGAGCTATAGAAAGAGAAATAAGAAGAGATAGTATTTATCTCATATTATTCTGAAGAGAACAATGCACACGTACAGTTTATATAGGGCAGAAAACTGAACTGACTCCCTAACAAAGCTGGGAAGATCCACAAAAGTGGCAGAGAATAATGTGATAAGAAATAGAAGATAAGAATAGACAACTAAGCTAAAAACCAACGTATCCTAACATTCCCCCCCTTATTACATTATTCTTGCAAATGTGACCTCTGAAAGATTCAAATTTCACTTTTCCAAGAGATTTAGTGAGAATGTCAGCAACTTGTGCTTCAGTAGGACAGTACTGGAGCTGAATTTGATGGTTCAAGACGTGCTCTCGAATGAAATGGCAGTCAATTTCAATATGCTTTGTTCGTTCATGAAAGACTGGATTCTGCACGAGCTTCAACACACTCTGATTGTCGCAATAGAGAATAGGTGACTATTTTTCAGGAATTCCTAGGTCATCCATAATGCGACGTATCCATATCACTTCGCACACAGCTCCTCGTGCGGCGCGATATTCTACCTCTGTGGATGAGATAGAAACAACATTCTGCTTCTTGCTTATCCATGAGATTGGTCCAGATCCGAGATGAAATATGTATCCTGTAGTTGACTTCCTATCATCAACAGATCCAGCATGGTCCGAGTCGACATATCCCTGTAGGAAGAATTGATCATTCTTTTTATATTCCAGACCATAATTAGTTGTTCCTCGGACATATCTCAAAACATGCTTTGCTGCATTCCAGTGACATTTCTTTGGCTCTTGCATGAACCTGGAAAGATAGCTGACAGCATAGCAGAGATCTGGTCTGGTGTATGTCAAATAGATGAGCCCTCCAATCAATTGCCTGTAGAGAGTAGCATCTACTTGAGGTGAGTCCTGGAATCTTGAAAGTTGCAAGCCTTTTTCCATGGGAGTGGATATAGGTTTACAATCAGACATTCTATACTTTTCCAGGAGTGTCTTGGCATACTTTGTCTGGGAGACAAAGATGTGATGCTCCTTTTGCCATATTTCCAAGCCAAGACAGTAATGTAGTAGCCCCAAATCTGTCATGTCGAAGGTTCTTTTGAGATCATTCTTTACAATATCAACCTGATCTTCTGAACTACCAGTGATCACAAGATCATCTACATAAACAACCAGAATGATAATTTCTTTGCCTACCTTCTTTATATACAAATTTGAATCTGAGGGACTACGAGTGAACCCATGCTGCAAAGGTGATCGTTGATCTTGATATACCATGCCCTGGGAGCTTGTTTCAGTCCGTAAAGAGATTTGATGAGACGACATACCTTTTTAGGCTGATTTTCATCCACAAATCCTTCAGGTTGGGTCATGTATACTTCTTCTTTCAGATCACCATTTAGGAAAGCACTCTTGACGTCCATCTGCTGAAGTCTCCATCCTTTCTGTGCTGCAAGTGCGCAAACTACCCTGATGGTCTTCATCTTCGCAGTGGGTGCAAAGGTTTCTTCATAGTCGATGCCTTCTTTCTGAGCATATCCTTTGGCTACAAGTCGTGCTTTATATTTGTCGATGGATCCATCTGCCTTATATTTTGTCTTGAAGACCCATTTGTAGCCTATGGGTTTCTTTCCTGTAGGCAGATCGACAAGTTCCCATGTCCGATTTTTCATGAGTGAGTCATATTCTATTTCAATAGCTTCCTTCCACTGAGTTTGACTGAGTGCTTCACGAACATTATCCGCTCCTGGAGCTATTCATCAGTGAACTCATGAGTGCAAAGTTTACCTCATTTCTTGTTTGACTCCTTGTTTTGACTCCGGATGATGTATCTGGGAGTTGTTGTAAATTTGAGTCCTTGATAGTTCTTTGTACCCACTTCGGATGAGAACTTGACTGCTTTTGAGAAGAACTGTGTCGTTGCCGTGAGAATTGATGTGGAGTCACATTCTGCAGTTCTCCAAGGTCAACAAATAGTTCTCCTGGTAGCATTTCTTTTCTCTGAGTAGTCTCCTCCAACTCATCATCTGATTCAGAGACTAATCGGTGAGATGTGTTTGGAAGTGAATCTTCTGTTGATACTATTGAGTCAAAGGATGACTCGTCACAAACCACATCCCGACTTTCGTATACTTTCTTTGTCTCAGGATCCATGAGACGATACGCCTTCGAGGTAGTACTGTAGCCAAGAAGGATACACGGGAGTGTTTTTGGCTCTACCTTCTTTCTCTTCTGAGCTGGAACATGCATGTATGCTGTGCAACCAAATACTCGCAAATGAGAAATTGATGGCTTTTTACCACTCCATACCTCTTCTGGCGTCTTGTTCAGTAGAATCTTTGTTGGTGCCCTGTTGAGAAGATATACAGCCGTTTGTATCTGCTTCACCCAATAGCATTCTCCTAGCTTTGCTGATTGATAGCATGCGGTGAGCCATCTCCATCACTGCGATTGCGACTCTCAACAATGCCATTTTGTCAAGGGGCGTGTAGGGAGCAAATCAGTGCTGCTTAATGCCGTGATGGTTTAGGAAGGCCAAGAAATTCTTTGATGTGAATTCCCCCCCTCGATCTGAGTGGAGTAGAAGAAGTGGTTGTCCAGATTCTTTGACAACACGATGATAGAAGTTCTGAAAGTGTTGAAGAGCCTCACTTTTCTGCTTTAGGAAATATACCCACATCTTGCAAGAGTGGTCATCCACGAACAACTGGAAGTATTTGTATCCTGAAAACGGCAGGCAATGGGCCGTTCAGATCGGTATGAACTATCTCCAGACACTTCTTGGCATGGAAGGTGCTCGCTTGAAACGGATCTCTATGTTGTTTTCCTGCAAGACAACCAGGGCAAATAGGCAAGGAACTGGACAATTTGGGTAGTCCACGGACCATTTCTTTTGAACTCATCTCAGTGCAGAACCGAACCGACCGACAAGTGTCCATATCTAAAATGCCATAAGGCGCTGAGTTGATTCTATTGTTGAAGCGAGATAAAGCTACTACGTGAAGATGAAACAAGATCTAAAGCAAATAACTTATCTTTTACAAAGGCTTTAGCAAGAACCGTACCTTATCGGGAGATTAAGCATGATTTAATGCCATTTTGAACAAGAAATTCAACCTTAAGGTGATGATTCAAGAGCCGAGTAATCGACAAAAGATTGCTAGTCAAGCCAGAACATATAGTACCTTTGTAAGTGTACATTTTCGTGGCCCCGCAGGGAATGGTCACATTCCCTATTCCTTCGCAATGTACTCTTTGTCATCCGCTATCCGAACTCGATCTCCAGTTGGCTCTTTCATGTAGTGAATCAAACAGCCTTCTTGTCACACCGACATATGCTTGCTTGCACTGCAGTCTATCAACCGACTTTCTTCGTAATGGTGAGAAGTTTGAGAGATGAGTACAAGATTCTTACTACAATGGGCTCCTTCTGATGTCTCCTCATTAGATTCATCATCATCTTGTTGGGCTGCAAGATGTCCTTTTTGCTTTCTCCAGCGGGGACGTCGTTTAGACTTTTGAAAATCTTCGCGCCCGGATGTGCTTGTATGGCTTGAAGACCCTTGTTTCAGTCTGTTGTGCCAACAGTGATCAGTGTCATGAGTATTGGTTCTGTAAATATGACACCATCTCTTTGACTTTTGATATTTCTGTTTGATTGCGCTGGATTTGGCTTCTCTGGGGGACCTTTCCGATTCTTCTGGCCACGATTAGGCTTTGAGAACAAGGCTTTGTCCTGAGTCTCCCCATGCGATGAAGTGATAGCTTCTTCCTGCTGTAGCAAATTCACAAGCTCTTCACTATTTGAAGCTCTCAAGGTGATTGGGACGAGTAGTTTATCGTCTACCGTTTCACCGAGCGCCAATAACTCCGATCTCAACTCAGCCACACGACGCAGGAATTCCTCCACTTTCTCGTCAGACCCCATAGAAAGGGTGTGCAGCTTCGACTGAAGATGAAGAATCTTTGTCTGATTTTTGGCTTCATAAATGGTTGCCAACTTGTCCCAGGCCTCCTTGGGTTTCTCTGCATTCCGAACATGCGGTTGCACGTCATCACTGATACTGAGCATTATCAGCATCAAGGCTTTAGCACTAGCCATGTCATATTTTACTAGTTCATCGGGGGCTGTGGGAGCAGGGATAGATCCTGTGACAATTCCCCATAATCCTTCAAACTGAAGGATTGTCTTCATTTTTGTCTTCCAGGCCGCAAAATTAGGCCCTTTGAGCAACTGAGCATCAGACAGAAGTAACTTCGGAGCAGACATTGTAATAAAAAAATATTTATTTATTTGAAAAAGTTATTACAATTTGGACTCACTGTCGAGAATGACTGGCTTGTAGATGCTCATGATATTCGCGTGCTGTGAGACGGCGACGCTTTGCAGGGCGTTCTTCTTCGTCGTCATAATCTGCGTCGTATCCGGCTTCTAATTCTTCCCGTACTCGCTTTGCTTGGCAGCTGATGTCGAAAAGAAAGTACTCAAGGAGTCCTTCTCAAACAAGTTTGTCGAATGCAAGATTGCCGTAATTTTTAAGCTCGTTCAGCAAGGCAAATTAGAACCCAGAGCTCTCAGGAGCTTCTCCACAGTGTTCTCTGGCTGGCGAGTTGATGTTGTGGCTTTCAGCTATGGCGACCGTGTTGTTGACGCTTTCAATCGAGTTGTCTACACTCGACATTCGATGTAGTGTAGAAGAGACTGATGTAGACTCAAAATTACCTCGAAAAACATGCACGTGCTGTCTTCCTTCAGCAGGTGACTGAGTAACTCTCCACGTCCTGGCTGCAGCAAGATTGTTTTCGCAGCACACTCTTCCACGCAAAGAAAGAATCGTCTCCACGCAACAAAGCACTGCCTACGCCGTAAAGCTTCAGCGCTTTCACACAGGTTGTAGATCTTATGAGGATACCAGATAAACACAGAAGTGAAGCGGAGCAGTCAAAGATGGAAATGTGTAGCAAGCGTGATGGTTTCAGGACCTCGCCATTTCACAAATATGAAAACAAACAGCAATCTGTTCTTAGACTGGCGTGTACGTTCAAGAACGAATCCGGCTTTACACGCCCAGGAATCGAACCTGGCCCTCCACTGCCTCTTCTCACGACTGCAGGAAACAAACATTCACTGCCATGTACGATGGATTACAGTCACGCTATTCAAGGCTTCATGAAATTTGCCCGATCCAGGAGACGCAGGTTTAAAACGGTGCAGAATGAACCAATGATAACACTCGAAATTCAAACTATCTTGTTCTTCTTACTCTGCAATACGGCGCACAGCCATTGCTCTCCAAACGCTTCACCGGGAGAGAAGTAATTGTGACTTCTTCTGTACTCGTGTGCGAGTGGGCAAAGATTCTATGTGCTCTTTTTTTTTTTTACTGCTCCACACAGGCTGAATACACCACGTATGAGAGAAAAAAATAGACTCTACCTCCACGCCAAAAACACAGGCTTCTCCTTCACGTCCTCCCAGATCTCTGCCACGCAGGTTTTCCAGGCGCTCAGAACATCATCGATGACCAAGATCTTGGCTTGCAACCTGACCAACATGAATCCTGAGACCGAACGTGCTCTGATACCAAACTGAGAGCTACAGAAAGAGAAATAAGAAGAGATAGTATTTATCTCATATTATTCTAAAGAGAACAATGCACACGCATGCTTATATAGGGCGAAAAATCGAATCGACTCCCTAACAAAGCTGGGAAGATCCACAAAAGTGGCAGAGAATAATGTGATAAGAAATAGAAGATAAGAATAGACAACTAAGCTAAAAACCAACGTATCCTAACATTGTGCACTTGAATATGGTCCTCATTTATTGAGATCATTTGAGCTCGAATTCTCTTGCTCATAGTGTTTCAGTGATCCCGTAAAACTATGGAAAACTTTCTAGGTCTACGTTATCTTTGTTCTTGACTTCTTTAGTTGACCACTATATAGTGTGATATTTGTATGGAGATTTAGCAATATACATCCCTTCTTGACTGTATGTCACCATTATTTTTGACTCAAAGTACCGTGAATGACTGTTACATTATGAACGCATTGTCATTTTCCTAGCTCGAAGTGGGTTTACTTTCTGATACCTAGTTGATGTTTTGATATTCCATTCACTTGTGTATTAAAACATGAAGTACTTGCTTTAGTTATAATGAAATCCTGTAGCCGAAATGATCAATTAGACACTTGCATGCTTATCATTTGTTCAACTGTAAATCATGAAGCTTCATAGTATGCTTTCCTGGAATTGTTATTTGTATTACATATATCATTTCTATTGTTGCAACCTAATTTCTAGTGCTTCGTGCTTTCAAACTGTACCTTGAGCTTATTGCTACGCACTTTGTATGATTCATTTGTACTTGATCAATTTCCTTGCATAAATAGTTGTACTTATTTGATATGGCAGCATCTATGTGATTCATACTTACTTTATTAAAAACTTAAATTGTAGAAGGAATATAGTGTAAGATTACTTCAAATTTCATGTTATTCATTGTTTAAGATATAAATAATGCTCTAAATACTTCAACTGATGACTGAAAATACACCCATTTATTTTCTACATTATATATTGTATATCCTCTTATTACAACTTTGATATGTATGCTGGAAAAGTCGTAAATGTCCATTTTACATGGCGAATCCCTGACAAATTTTTCTCGTAATCCTTTTTTTATTTTGTTTCAGTTGTAATCCTTTCTTTCCAGCTTAACTTTAGCTTCTTGAAATCTCGATTCTTCTTCTTTAGTTACAAAATGAAACGTGTACTTCTATTTTCCAGTCTTTTTTTGATCAGTAAAATTCTTCCATTTGTAGGACAGCTATTGAAACTTGAGTTGCATTCCTCCTTTATTCTAGCATGTACTTATGAATTAATTGCTCATGTATCATAGGATAGAAGTCACCAAAATCTACAATCTATGTTTTTAGTGAAAATTGAGATGTGTATTTCTTTCGCATTTCAACTTTCGTATGGATTGTATGATAAACTAAACAACTCAAGAATACAATTGAATGTATTAATCATGAAGGAAATAACATTAAAGAAAAATTGTAACATCTAGTAATTAACTTTGATTTCGCAACTTGCACTTATGTTTTTTGTCCCAAAACTTAGCATTTCATTTATTCTGCAATTGAATGTATTCATCAAGACAACATACAGCTTGTCCTTCGTGGCCTTGTGTTCTTTTTGCTAAAGATAGTCATGAAATTGCATACTATATGATCTGTTATGTTTTGTAACAAAGACACATAGCTGCAGATTTCATGTAATCATGAATTAATTAGACAATAACCATATTCTTTGAAAGAAACTCCCTATCCTAGGTATCCTTCACCAATGCTATCCATCATAATGAAGTTTCGAGTTGCACATTTTTGCACAAGTGCAAAAATTGTCAATGTAAACTACCAACATAGGTTGAGAGTAATAAGGTATGTTTTTTTGACACAAGATGATAGTTTCCTTTATCCCACTTAAGATTTTTTTTACTTCATCAACTTATTTACAACATTGTATATAATTATTTGTATATATTTTAAAAACCATTATAAGGATTGTAACAACATCCTATTATGCCTAGCATTACATTATTGCCCTACTCTATAAGGGTTTACTACTCAAAGTTATCACTCAAAGGAAAATTTTACCATTGCCCTTTTAAACTAAACATGGTTACATCATTTATATTAGACACGACACACAAACCAAAAGTGGAAAAATATTCTATTGAACTTTAACTAGGAACAAGAAGGTAAAAAATTGATCAAGCAATGCTATACTATTTTCAATATTACTATAATACATTAAAACTACTCATAACAATATGGTGATCAATTTATATGTTTCACAATAGTATTTACAAGTGAAGGTTTCAAGTTATGACAACATTATTCCAAAAACATATTTCTAAGGTATTGAGCCTCTTCTAAAATTTCCACATAACCCATTCCAGAGTTTTACAACACATTAAGCATTTGAACAAAAGAACTCCATAGGTAAAACCGATACATCTTTCTACATGTTTTCCCCTCATCTACTCATAAATCCATCTCGCACATTCATTAGCCTAAGTGAGTTCACAAGAACTGAGCATGATAAGGACTACACATAACAACAATATGCTACTATTTAACAACCTCATGAAAGGAAACCTTCTATTTCAAGAAATGGATCCACGCTCTAACCACTTAATTAAATTTTAAGAACAAAATAAAATTTCCATCATGTTGTCTAAGAAGGAAGTCATAAGCTACATATAATGACAAAGTCTCAAAAGCAAAAACAATTAAAACCCAATCAAGTAGGACCATAGCCTTATGAGTTAGAAAAAAAAGATGAGTGTATTGGGATTTCAATCATGTAATCCTATAGATTATATGATTGAAATCTAATACACAACTAACAATCTAAAATTTCAAAAGAGATACCATAAGCACTGGCTACGATTCTTGATCTCTATAATGACAAAAGTAAAACAATCATTCAAGGAGGAACCATGGGTTTAAAAGTTAAACACGGAGTTTCGAGTGCATTAGAATTTCAATCATGTAATCATATAGATTATATGATTGAAATCTAATACACAACCATCAATCTATATTTTCTAAGAGAAGTCAAATATATACCATTACGATCACTATCTCAAAAAAATAGTTTCACAATCATTTAAGAAGGGGTTGTTGACAATTTTTGCACCTCAAAGGTGCAAAAATTTTAACTCAAATTTTTTTCGTTATGATGAAAGTTATGGGTGAAGTATACCTAAGCTAAGGAAGTTATGATGTTATTAGTTACTGCTGAATTAATTAATGATTAAGTGAAAATCAGAGCTATGTGTGCTGTTACAAAATGTAACAGATCACATAGTCTACAATTTCATGATACCTTCAGTAAAAGAACAGAAAAGCCCCAAAGGACAGCTGTGTTGTCTTAATGAAGACACCGAATTACAGATTAGGTGAAGTGTTGAGTGTTGGGACAAAGAAACATGAGTGCAGATTATAGAAATCAGAGTTCATTACTGAATGTTATAGGTTCTCATTAATGTTCTTTCCTTCATGTTTAAGACATTCAATTATATGACTAAGTTGTTTAGTTCATCATACACTCCATTCAGAAGCTTGAAATGCAGAAGGAAATACACAACTCAATTTCAGAATTCAATGTTTTATTCACAAGGAAGGTCAAATGTTTCCCACACAAGCCATGGGATGTGACTAAAAGTAAAGTACATCTACTGAAGAAAGAGGTACACATGCATGAAATAGAAAGCAAAGGAATATGAGTGAACCCATCATTGCCTTTGTATATTCTTCATTGCAGATTGTTCCCCTTCCAGCTTGTTCCATCTTTGTCTTCACAATTCAAAGCATGGTACCTGAAAAGTAAAAGAAAGGAATCATCAATAAAGAGCTCAGGTTAATCCATATTCCTACACTTTGTCCTAATTCATGCATATGAAATAGTAGGAGATATAGAGTACTTGAAGATCAAACTGCATAGCTCACTCAGAAAGAAGAGAAAGAAGAGGAAGAAGAAACATGGACATAAGAGAGGTCAAGAACCTAATTATTTTCTAACTATTTTCTTAAGTGTGTAGGTACAGTTTGTAGACAAGAAAAGAACCATGTACATGCTAGAAAGAAGGGTTAATGTAACTCAAAACTCAGATATCTTCTCAAAAGGAAACGGTTACAAAGATGCAGAACAAAGAAGATGCTTGTAGACAATGTACACTTTCCAGATTTCAGTCAAGGAAGAGAGAATTCTGGGAAAATTTTGACAGGGCTTCACCATGTAAAATGGACATTTACAACTTTTCTAGTATCCATATCAAGCTGAAATAAAGGGAAATGCAGTAAAAGTAACATATTACAGTATTTCAACGAAGTATTTGAATCAAGGCTTATGCCTGAGAATGTAATCTTCAACTTCAGAATCAAAGAGTATAAATGCAACTACAGTTACAAGTAGGCATTTCAAAAAGTGAACTAAAGAAAGGGATATATAAAATGTAGATTTTTCAAGCAACCCATTTCAATTACGCTTTATCAATGCATTCAACGCCGCAAAGCTTAGACCGGTCAATACACAGTCAAGAAAGTAGAGAGACTCATTTTAAGAAAAATCACATGAGGTCAATAAGCAGATCTAAGAAGCACAAAGTAGATTATTGAAAACTCAGCCATGGATCAAGCTTGAGATGTCAACCCTAGATTCAAAACTTCAACAAATATTATCAGATGCAATGTGGAAATCTTCAAAGATGATTGAATGAAAAGCATTTATGAGGCATATAACTTTGAATCATTGACAAAGAAGAATTACTCATATGTTTTCCTCATTCCAAAATGAGCAAGTTCCATTAGAGAAATCAAAATTGAATGGAAGAAGAACTCTACAGTGAAGAAAATCAATACTGGAATATCAAATACAAAGTATTTTGTATATACCATTGCTCAGTTTTGAAGGAGAAATTGTAAATGGAATCTACATCTAACCAAAAAAGATCCAAAGTTCAAACTCCTTTAAAAGTGGAGTTTCAACACAACATTGGAAAGTTATATAGCAAGATCAAAACAGAAAATCCTAGGCAAAGATCAAAACCTAACAGATGGTCAGAGCTTCAAATTATTTCAAGAATCAATTTCATGGCCCAGATCTGAGGAATCAAAGTTTTGAAATCAAAATAATGGTGACATACAATCAAGAATGAATTCACATTTGCTAACGAACAATCACAATTACAGTGGTCAAACAAAGAGGTTACAGAAGACCAGAAAGAACTCACCTTATACAGAATGGCATTGCCAAAAACCTCATTTCAGGTAGCATGCAAAAGCAAACAAAATAACCATAGAGGCTTTTGATCTCTTTTTATCAACGACCAAGCATGAAAATACAATTCAAACTAGGAAATGTAAGTATCAGTGCACGAAGAAAACCGATGCCTCAATTTCTACAGATGTTTTCTAAACAGAGTTTAAGAAATTGTCAAGATTACAACTGCAGAGAAAATCTTACCCAGGTTATGTGATTATGACTACGATCTCATAAGAACCAAACTAGGATTCGTAGCTATAGCGGTCATGATCATGATGGTCTCGCTCAGAAGTTCTAAGGAGAGAAAGATATAAAAGTGTAGATATTTTAGAGCCCAACAGAATGTGAATTTCATGCTAAAAATGCAAAGAACACAGATTCATAAAAAGAGCCCAAATCTTCATGATGGTGTCCTTTCACTACTAAGAAACTCTTAGAGCTCAGAAAGGTCGAGCTTAACAGAGTAAACCATGAAATACAGATGCAAGAAAGCTTGATATTACCATTCTGAGACAAACCTGAGCTCAAAGAAACTTCCACAAAGGCTCTAACAGGGATAAAGAATTCATTCATAGAGAGACATTTCTAATGAGAAACCAAGCTCGAGAAACACTATCAATGGCATTGGGAAAAAAATTTGCCAAGGCTTCACCCACAAAACCAGATGCAAAGTGGAAAAATGAATAGTGTTTGAGTTTTTTTAACTCACCTACCTCAACCGTGGCTTAACAGAGCTCAACCTTGGTCAATGGATCAACGATTGAAAATCAACAAGGACACAGATCAATGCTCGAGAATCGATCTCCAAGTTCGAAGAAAACCATGGTTCAAGCCATTAAAACACATTTATCACATGTCAGAAACCCTAAAATCATGCTTCATAGATCAACGATTGAAAATTAACAGGTACAGAGATCGACATTCCCAAATGGTTCATCAAAATCAAGGAAAAATTTGTCCAATCAAAATGGTGGTCGGTTGACCAATTTACCAAAATTTCAAATTGTAAAACTTTCATCCATAGGCCTCGCAGCCCAAGAAGGACATGTGTCATCACCACAGTGGAAGTGGAGAAATGGAGGTCGGGAGTCACTTAGGTTTTCAAACCTTAAAAATGCAAAAATTTAAAAGTTCCAAAGTTTCCCGCGAAGCCCTAGCCCCACAAGGACAAAGTCAATATCAAAGGAAAAGTCAATACATCGATTCCACATAGTATTGGTGGAGCAGTGGGCTTTCTCAAGGTTTTGAGACTTTATACAAACATGCTTAAAAGTCTCAAGTTATTTCGTGTGCCCACATTTCCCCTGGGTGGAAGGCCGGAGGAATTTTTCCTTTAAGGCTCACAAACAAAATTTCAAGTTCTTACATTTGCTGCAGGCCCGAAGGCCTGCCAGAGAATTAAAATATCAAACAAGTCTGCAGGGCCACAGAAGGAGTTTAAATGCCAAATTTTCATGCGGGCCCGCAAAGGGGAAATCAGAATGAAAATGGTCAAGTCCCGAGAACCCGCCGGAAGACTAAAACTTGCCACATGTCTAAAAGAACAGAATGGGTTCAAAACTTCAAAATTTAAAGCTCCGCAAAAGACTTAAAATTCCAAAATTTTTCCCGAAGGCCCGTGAAAGCAAAGGGAGAAGAGTTTACGTGCCATCCAAGCTATCATTTCGAGTTTTGACTTTCAAAAATTGAATTATAGTATATGTTTCAAGTGATTCAAAGGGGCCGACCAAATTATGCCATCAATAATCACCAAAAAGGTGAAATTTCAAACTATACACTCTCAAATGCAAAAGCCGACAAGTATTACATGGTCGTGTTTAATCAAAAGGTGGTAGAGACTATGATATACCATGTGTGGCTGAATGTAATATGGTGACACTTTTCCAAAGTGCCCTTGTATTATTTTAAAACCATAGTATTATGCTAAGTCCACAAGAATGGCCAAACTCAGTTGAAGACAAGTGTACGAATCAGAAGTGGTCCCCACAGTGGCTGGATTATTTTGTGAATTTTGCAAGTGTTGTAATTATTTTTCTCACAAACAGGAGTTGAATTTTTGCATGTTCCACAAGAAGATAAAACAAGAAGACAAAGTGGCATGTTTAAAATAGGAAAGACTTGCCTTGCAAGCAAGCTTATTTTTAGCAAATTATTTACTCTTGCTTTCTTAAAAATAGATCAGTCAACTTCAGTTGACCAATTGTAATCAAGGCTATTAAATGCCTATTTGTAATTGCATGCTCTATTTTTATTCCTTTATCTATTATTAAATAAAGGATAAAAATAGGATGCATGGGTGAGTACAAGCCTTAGGCTATTTTTAGGAAGAAGGTGAACTTTTTTGCTATATATTGTGTGCCTTTACAAAGCACAAGAGGAGAACTTCTGGAGGAATTTTTGGATATAGGAGTACTGAAGCAATTTTTGCCAGTTTTTCCTTCTGAGTGTGAAGAATTTTTGCCTTCCCAATTATTTTTAGTCTTGTGTATGTTTCTATTAGTCTTGTGAATGTAAATTCCCTGATTAATCATCTTACCCTGTTACAAAATTCAGTAGTTTCGGCATGATATTAATGTGCATGTTTAGCTTAGCAGTATTGTTGTGATAATCTCCCTCAATACCTCCAAGTGTTTTGCCATTAATATTCTATAGAAGAACTATTGGTTCATGCACCAAAAATCCTTCACATATCAATTGTGCATATACTCAGTCAAATCCCTCATACAAATTTGGTGTATCACCTTAGTTTTAATTACTTTACAGTCATCTTTTCCCTTAAAACCCCAAAATCAATTTAGGATACATCAACAAGGAACTAGCCTTGATATCGGAGACTCGCCTCAAAATAGGTATACCCACATACCTAAGGTGTTTCCATTGTATCTCGTGAAAGAGAGAGATCAAATTTTGCAAGCTTAGAAAACCCGTAGCCATCTCTCTGTGGTGCACTTTTGAGCGATAACAGGGGCCATTTCCCTTATAAGCTAGAAACAAAAATGAGTGTAAGGGGAGTCCCATTAGGTAATCATATGAGTTAAAAACTGATATTCAAACCAACAATCTAAATTTTCACAAACCAAAAAGTGACTCCACAAAGGTAATAATGAGATAGAAAAGATGGCTAACAAATGCCCATATGGACATTGCCAACCAGCCAAGTGACGTGATAAAAATAAGAATGGAACAATGACAAGCCTCATGACCACCCGAGTCCATAAGAAAGTTAGCATTATAAACATCCTTCCAAGATCATAAAGCTTAAGCTTCATAACCCTCCTAAAAAATCTAGTTCTATTTATATAAAAAAAAAAATATTACCACTATCTCTTCACAAGATCCTTACAAAGTAACACATGTTACCATATTCAAAACCAATCCTAAAAATGCATTTACATGTCAACAAAAGCCATTATTCTAGTATAAATTTCCATCATAATCAACAAAGTATCTATAAATATAAATACCTCAATTGTCATTAACAATCTCTTACAATTTCTATCATAAGCCATCAAGGTATTTATATATATATATACCCACCAAATGTCAATAACACACCAACAATAAAACAAACCAATGAGTTATGAAAATGTATATACCACCAAAAGTCTTCTCGTATGAGAAATAAGCCAAAGGAAATAAAAATGTTAATGCCTATCCTTAACATTTTCATACCATGACCAACTTAATTTTGGATCAAAAGCCCAAAATAACTAACACAATGGCCTGATCGAAACAAGAGTTTTCCTTAAATAATAATAAGTTAGTAAATAAAAATGATGCCCACAAGACCAAGTACTATGTTGTTCGAGATTGACAAAAAGGGGTCATATAAATAATTTTTTAATCCCTTTTCACTCTCCTAAGCACCCCCATCCCGTAAGCCCGGAATGATAACCACACCCAAACATTCTTTGTCTTGACCAAAGGAATAAGCACATATACCTTAGAAGGCACTAAGGGCTTCGAGGAGATGGCATTTGCAAAATCTCTAAACGCATGCACACGAATGTACCCATGAAAATTTCACAAACCCAAATTATTTAGGAGGAACTAGGATTCATAGCCAAAGGAAAATAATTTGTATATTTAGATATATATAAAGATGACATACTAAAACTTAAAACTTGAAATGGGATAGAATATAGCTCTAAAATATTTAAGTATTCGACTGAAAACCACATATAGATTTAATCCGCCCACCATTGTATTTAGCATAATCTCTTTTTTTGTTATAACAAAGGCATTTTTCAGGGGAAAAGGAGAGATTTCCCAACAATGCGGCTAAGCCCAAAAAAAGACCTTCAAAACAACATTTACCAAAAATATTTCTCATATTATCACGCATCCATAAAAACTGAATACCCAAAACGAGAGGATAAGCAAGGATCAAACAACATGGTAAAAATGATTGCACATAAACCAAAAAATTCTCACTCAAAAAACCAAATTAGGAAAAAGACAATATTTATTTCAGGAGATTGTTAGATCTTAGCATATTATGGAGATGGGTAGCTTATCATGCATGTCATACGCTTTCATAAGTCACATGCAAACCTGCAGGGGACTGCAATTGCAACACGTACTTTCTCTACCGCTTGTTAAGCGCAATACACCATTCCAAGATCCCCCTCAAGGCATGGGAAGGGAGAAGAAGGCAGCAATTGGATGTCCAAAACAATTATGAATCGCACCGATTGTTGAGATTCAACGCCATTCTCTAAACCCCAAAAGAAATCCCTCTAATCTCATGCGGCCAAAGCAAACTAGGAAAGAGCAAGGTTACAAAAATGGCGATTCTTCAATAAACCATTTTTTTAAAAGCAAAGTGCCAACAAGGAAAAATATACGGTGAGGTGCCTTCATAAAATCATTTAAAACAAACATGTGCTCATCCACCCTCCACACGCCAACAAGTAACCAAACAATTAAAGTTAGCACCAAGGACAAGATTCTCCCTCATGCCAAATATAAAGAATGGTAGGTTGGTGGGTGCATGCATAAAATTCCCATTAATTAGCTATTAAAACCAATGCATGCATGGAGCTTGGTTGGCCAAGGTGGATGATATAAACTTATCTATAAAAATTAGGTCCTTTTAAAAATATACACAATTCACCCTTAAAAACAAATTTGATTATTCCATTATAACTTTATGCAATAGCGTCATTACGTAAACCACTTAATCAAGAGTTCGATACACCTACAGAGAGGATGCTCGAAATCGACACTACGAGGATCCTCAACAACGAAAAGCAAAAGGATGGCACCAAGAGGAACAATGGAAAGAAGAGATACTAAACTACTTTGCAACAAGATCGCAAATACGTAATGATCAAAAGGGAACTCATATACTCATTTGATGATAAGTAACAGGGAAAAGGGACAGAAACAGGGCCGACACCAAATGGGAATTACATTCTCCTCCCCTTAAGAAATCATCATCCTCGATGTGACATAATGTTGAAGGAAGTAAAAGGAGATAAGTAACAAAATATGGATAAGGAAAAGGATTCTTCGTATGGTTTTTTTAAAAATTGTCATTAAAACACAACCACATGGTAGAGTTAGAAAATTTGGTAGATTATTCAACTTTCATTGTTCTATGAAGATTGGCAGTTCTTTCTTACTTCATTATTTAATTAATCTCTTTTCCTTTACATTATTTCTAAACTCAAGTCCTTAAGATTTCATTGTTGTAAAGTTTTAGTTTTTTATTCTTGTGGGTGCTTTGTCATCACCAATCCGACACTATGATAATTCTCCACCGAGAACTCCTCATGCTATGATTATTTACTAATGCACACCTTTGGTGGATTTAATCTGAAACACAACAATAAACATAACACAAGAATACCATAGACTATGATACGAAGGAATGATGACAAATCTGAAATATAAGTGTAAATTATAATATCAACATGAAATTGTTACAATCTCACCCATGAGGTACTTCAAGTGTTACCGACTACACTTGCCTTTAAACAATAACTATGGGAGAAACTTCACAATGGATTCTTTAACACACTTTCTAAATGATGGCTTCCTTTACACACTTACTCATACAATATGTCTCACTACTTCTCTCTAGCTAAATGAGGGGGGTGGCCTCTTTATTTATAGGAATTCAGGCTTATACACCCTATCTCTAAGATAGGATAGGAAATCTCTTCCGGCCAATCATATTCCATGCCTAAACTCTTGCCTTTACATGTAGGCTTATCTTCTAAGATAAGATAAACCTTATCATCTCACATGGGCTCCACCTTTTTAGACTTTTCCACAAATAAAATACACAAAATATTTATGACATCACTCTTTGTCCTTATTACAAATATAATATTTCTAAGTCCTAATCATGTAGACCCTACTTCTCCACTTACCCCAACTTTGACATTTTAACATTACCAGACCACTTATGAAAAATATTTACTTTTACCACAACATTTCTATTGTACTTTGATCATTACCGTACTCTACTTTATTGGCGGCACCGTACTGATGGCGCCATTATCTTCTATCATACGCCACTACTAATCATACTTAACAAAATCCTATTCCTAATACATACATAATAAAATAGAAATTACGGAGGAAAATTTTAATGTCAACAATGCCCAACCGAAACCACTATCACAATACCATACCAGGTCATATGCAACACTAAGGATTCACATGCCATTTTCACATACTATCACGATTGTACCACATCACAAGAGCTTAACCAAACCATGAAAGGAATATACATGATCCACATAACATAGTACTCTTTACACATAGATGACCGACACAAAAATACTCAAACATAAGTGTACTACAACAACCAAAAATTCCCACAATTTCATAGATGACAATTTCACACAAATCAGAACAATAGTTATGGATACATAGTGTCAACAAGGGAATCAAAACCATATCCACAATATCATAAAACATATCCAACTCACATGAGTACACATACACCACAACAACACTCCCAAAACATCACACACAACTCAACATATCTCCTAAAACATCAATCACACACACACAAATCTCTTATGCCTCCCTCAAATATCTTATGCCTCCCTCAAATCTCTTATGCCTCCCTCAAGCAGTAATATATAATTAAATTTTTCCTTTTCACTCCTCAAAGAGGTCAGTCACCCTATGGCCCTAGGCACGTAGAGTCATGACATAATAACTCGTGGTTTGATAACCCGCTAGTTATTTGTAACTCCTTGGGGCGTACCCCGATACAATGAAGTGGGTCCATAGGCTCAACCATTCCATGGTGCATCCCATGACCCTAATCCACACATTACGACAATAAGACCAGCATTGCAATCCGATTCAAATGCCAAGTGGAAAAATACAAGCCTTGGGTTAGGCTATAAGATTTTAAATTTAAAAGAAGATCCAATTCCAAGCGTAAAAAAATGTCCAAATAGCCATAGTTAGTGCAAAAATCCACAGGAAATGCCCAAAATATAAAAAAACATATCAATCAAGAAAATTGTTGGTCCTTGCAAAAATAAAAGGAAAAGTTCAATTTACAAATAAAATACATATATAGAAGTAGCACACTATGATGACTATGTGGCCTTATACGGCCACCTGTGGCATACTCAACACGTTGCTAACACTCGTAACATTGATCCTTGACTCTTAAATAACATATCAATAGTGCAATTGTTGTCATCTCTATCTCAATCATTCTATCACCACTTTGACAAGACTAAACATAGTCATAGATTCACTCAGGTTGAATCCATACAACAACCACAAGGAGAGAGAGAAATAGGAGCACATGTCATCATCTATTGAGCCTAAGGTTGGCTCGAGTTACTGGCCCATGGTACCCATTCCCTCACTCCAAACATACACTTTTACCGATTTCCCTCAAGGTCGGTTAGCATAAGGTTCACAACATAACACGTAACTACATCACTAACACAATGGTGGTTCACGCACATTAACCATAACGTCTTACACATGGTACCGATACAGGGTATATCACATCCATTACATTCACAGGTTACATTACATCACATTACCACATACAACACCCAAAGTGCAACATTGTACAATAGGGATCATATGCTCACCACATGCCCCTAAATCATGACATGAACCATCACATATTACATGAATTTTACTTATGATGAGAACAATTACAACATACCATCAATTTCAATACAATCATGGTGATATACACATTTCTTCACAACATGATGATGACATCACTATACAATCTAGTTCACTATACACCAACCTTGTCATACAACACATCATCACAACTACACATCACAAATGCCAAAAGGCTCCAACACTCTGTAATCAGCAATAACATTCCTTTCACACACACAATAATATGGTACATCACACTCAAATTCATAGTGAATTCATGAAAAGAGAGAGAATACTCTCATCTCCAACACATCAACATGCCAACAGTTACGCACTAAGTGACATACACAACATGTGTGCTTACAATATCATAATTACGACATAATTCACATCATGCTTATATCACATTACTCATCCAATATCCACCACCATCTTGCAACACCATCAAAACTCCAATCTGTCCCAGAGGTTCAAGAGCATGAACCTTCACTCTGATACCAAGTGTAACGCCCCACTTAGAAACACACACAAGGATAGCACGGAAAATATCGGATAATTTTTTTGACTTGTTTAAGGTTTATACGACACATAGATGATCACAATGGGCTAAAACCAACTCACGATAAGCTTGACACAATATTGACCATCTAGGAAACAAGGGAACATACGACACCCCTCACAAACAATTCACTTATCTTTTCGACAAGACACAACATAATAGTCCAACCATAGAACACAATTACAGCTAGGGAATTGTTAGGATATTAAGTTTACATTATAGTTTGGTATTTACCGAAAGGTAAATAAGTAGTTTGTTAGTTAATATTTAATATTGTTATATATTAAATATTAGGTTAGAATGTATATTGTTATAATATATTGTTTCAACAATATATTATTCATAGAGTATGTTTTACCCGTGAATATTTTTTCGGTTATTTGTTGTAACACCTCCCTATTTATTAGGAGGTGGTTTGGTTGTACTTATGGCTATATAATAGCCTCTATAATGTTCTCTCGAAAAGGATCCTAAATATAATATTATTATATTCGTGTGGAAAGCTTAGACCAAATTTATATTTGGTATCATAGCGAAGTTATTAAGTGTGCAACATGGTGTGTTAATTCATGAAGGGGCATCTTCAATTCTGGTTCCTGCCCCAAGCTATGCAAGACATCATTATGCTATAAATTTGTTAAGTGTAGTTATATTCTTTCTCAGTTTTTTTACTCTGTAATACAGAACGCGTCGGTGTAGTTTCTATCAGTGTCATACCGTATTGGCATTCAATATTGTGTGGGAAAAGTCTCTATTTTCACTAGACAACAATGAGCACACTCTGAGTTTTCTCTTGGCATATATACCGGCCTGGTGCAACTGCGACCCATGTTTGAAAATCGAATCACCATAGAGAGGCAGTTGCTGATTAAGTGCATTCAGTCAAGCCGCTGGATTGTTAGAATTGCTGATTTAGATCCCAGAATTAATCTGAACAAGGACGAGTAGAATGGAATCCTCAACCAAGCATTGAAATCCAAAATGAGTTCATCTTAACATGCGCAAAGTCTCCAATCTACATGCATATGCATCATCAATCAACAACCGCGTGCTCAAAGCATCTCATTTTTAGATATATTCTCAACACTATCAACAGGAAACCATGGCTATTTTTTTGGTTCTATTTTATCTCAATGCAGTCTTGATCTCCACATTGGGTTGACAACATTGATGCTCCTCAGGTTCTAACGTGCAGTTTAGAAGGGAAATGATCTGGATTGCGATTGTTTAAGCACTGTCGGTTCTCATTTATATCCTGTGAGTTGTCCTCTATTTGTGATAAAACCGTGTTAGCTAGATGGCCAGTCCATGAAATCACGTAATCTTCTAAATGCAAGTCATCAAATTTCATTCGGAAATGAGTCATACTCATTCGTGTCAACCCATCGCCAATCATCAGGACACATTGGTAAACACAGTTCTGTTTGCAAAGGAAGCTTATGTAAGGAGATTCGAAACCATACTATTCAACATTCAAGTGCCACGTGAGTCTCACATATTGTGTTTTTTATAATTTTTGTTTATAGTATTTTAAATATGTTCAAGTTTCTTTTTAAGTTTGTTTTAGTGTGTCAACGTGCTTATGTGTACCAAGGTGAATCCCTTGTTTTTAGCCCATCCATCCGAGATCTTCAAGTGAAAAGAAATTTTAGGGATTTGTGGTTTATTTATTTATTTGAGTTTAGAGTTTAGTTACACTTCAAGTCTTTGGAATAGTCATAAATTGGTCTAGTGTCGTCAAAATCCAATTTCATTTTGTCAAAAGTTATTTGTTAGAATGAATTGTCATTTTGTTGTCAAAAGTGTCTAACAAATTGTATGTGCAATATATTTGTGATGTCGCATTTGTAATGTCATAAAGCAAGTCATTGTGAGTCAAAGTTGTGTCAAGAATATTGCTGGAGTCATTGATACGAGTTTCAATGATATTGTAGTTGTCAATGTTAGAGTCAAAATAATCAGTATTTGTGAATCTTTCATATTGTTCAAGCATGAGTTGAAAAATGTTGTCATTGTAAATTTTGAAATTTGTCAAAAAAAAAAAAAAAAATCATTATGAATGCATTATCGATGGAATCTGACATTCGATTAAGGTATATAATATGTGTTGTTTCACATTGTAGGAGGGAAACTATACCAATAAATTTAATGTGAAAATTGATGATATTCACTGCTACATTAACTAAGTAAACAACATGGCATTGGAGGATGGAGGCATCAAAGGTCGGAGGTTAGACAACAACATGTCATCACCACCAACGACGGGGCCCACAGAAGTAGTGGTGGAATTTTGTGGTGTGAGTTTGATTTCGCTTGTGTGCTTCAGCCATAGTACCTGCTTTTGCAGTATAATGTGGATTTCAACTTTTCTGTGAATTGAAAAATGAGAACATAAGTTCATTCGTGTTCACTAGTATGTGGTTATTCCTATTTCCCCTATGCAAAAACATAGTGAAGAGAAAATAGCACAAAGAAATTCATCATCATGATTCTTAAAGAGGTTGAATGCAATGATGTGTTCTTGTTCATACCTAGGTTTGTGGTTAGCCTCCTAAAACCATCAAGGTTGTTCAAATATGTTCTTGCATGAGTTCCCACACCGCTAGGTCGATGTGTTCCCTAGACCGACAGTTGATAAGTAGATGATTCCTGGGCATGTTCCCATCCTCGTCGGTCAAATTTGTTCCCGACAGTGCATGGTTGATAAGAATTTGATGTATTCCTTCTTCTACCTTCAGTTTGAGTTTTGTACCAAGATCATGAGCAAGCACAAGCGGCAAACTGCAGAGGAAGTGTGAAAGTTCTTTTATTACCATGTAAACATTAAGGGGGAATGTTAGGATATTAATGTTTACATTATAGTTTGGTATTTACCGAAAGGTAAATAAGTAGTTTGTTAGTTAATATTTAATATTGTTATATATTAAATATTAGGTTAGAATTTATATTGTTATAATATATTGTTTCAACAATATATTATTCATAGAGTATGTTTTACCCATGAATATTATTTCGGGTTATTTGTTGTAACACCTCCCTATTTATTAGGAGGTGGTTTGGCTGTACTTATGGCTATATAATAGCCTCTGGAATGTTCTCTAAAAAGGATCCTTAATATAATATTATTATATTCGTGTGGAAAGCTTAGACCAAATTTATAGGAATCCCACATTGTAAAATCTTTTAAGGTTACTTATTTACTAAAAACATCTTTCAATTCTTAACTTACATTCTAGAATATTCATGTGTGATTCGTACAATTCTTCTCATAGAGCTAGATTTCATTTCTTTTATACTATTGAGTAATTAGCTTACAATCATCTCTAATGTGACAATTAATTATTTAATTCGTTTAATTAATAAAAGGGGTATTCAATTTCCACAAGGCTAATACATGCCCTCTAGGCTACTTGGCAAATATCTCTAGGATTCACTCCTAAGGGAAAACATCCTAACATATAACAACCTTCGTTACGCAATAGAAAAGGGTTAAGTCTAAATGAGGTGAAGCTCATTTTTTATTTTTAAAAATGGGTCTTGCTTCCCACACTCACTAAGAGATTGATTTAGTATGGAAGAGGTAAAAGAACAAAATAATTAGGCTCTAAGACTATAGAAGAAGCGTTAACACACAATACAAGAAAGATCTTGTTCAATTTTCCATAGAGGCAACACAACAAGGATCCTTTTAATCACCATAGAAAGGATTATACATTACAAAATAACAACCTAACACACTCTTCTCCTAGCACACTGAAAGAGGTTACAATCCTACAACCTACCACCACTCAAATTTTGATAATGGTTCACCAGTAACACAAACAATGATCCATAAATCCAATTGGTGACCAAAATGGGTAACGGGTTTAAAAGTGATTCCAAATCTTAAGGTGACATTTAGGATAAGCTGACGGTCTAAGCAAAAAGTTAGGAGGTCGGTCCAAGAGAGTTTTATAATATTAAATAGGTTGGTTTTTTTAGGACACTACCCTAGAAGAAGGCATCATCCATAATGCACACCCAACAATCAAACCAAGGGGGAAACAATATGTGCCATGATAAGGTAAATTAGGTCATCCTTGATTTATAGGTTTACGACGATGATATCAAGCATACTGGATATGGAAACAACAAAAACTTGGATCTTATTTGCTTAAGCTATGAGGTGTAGTTAAGTGTAAGAATAAAAGAAATTTGTTAATGATTACAATTCAAAGTTTATAACTTGATAAGTTAGTTTGTGATGTTTTCTTGACCAATTACCCCATTTAGCATGACTTCTTAAACTTTTCAATTTACCTTACATTAATTTACAACTTAATATAATTTGCATCCCAAAACTCAGAAGGTGAAACTACCAACATAGGTTGAGAGTAATAAGGTATATTTTTTTGACACAAGACGATAATTTCCTTTATCCCACTTAAGAACTCTTTACTTCATCAACTTGTTTATAACATTGTATATAATTATATGTATATATTTTTAAAACCATTATAAGGATTGTAACAACATCCTATTATGCCTAGCATTACATTATTTCCCTACTCTAGAAGGGTTTACTACTCAAAGTTATCACTCGAAGGAAAATTTTACCGTTTTCCTTTTCAACTAAACTTGGTTACATCATTTCTTTTCGACATGACACACGAACCAAAAGTGGAAAAATATTCTATTGAACTTTGACTAGGGAACAAGAAGGTAACAAAATGATCA
The DNA here is from genome assembly GCA_018340775.1 of Taxus wallichiana var. yunnanensis. NCBI lineage: Eukaryota > Viridiplantae > Streptophyta > Pinopsida > Cupressales > Taxaceae > Taxus > Taxus wallichiana. Next base: position 313,779,235 of record CM031239.1, read on the forward strand.
AGCAACGCTATATTATTTTCGAGATTACTATAATACATTAAAACTACTCATAATAGTTCAAAGTGGTCAATTTATATCTTTCACAATAGTATTTACAAGTTAAGGTTTCAGCTAGTTATGACAACATTACTCCACAAAACATATTTCTAAGGCATTGATCCTCTTCTAAAATTTCCACATAACCCATTCCAGAGTTTTACAACACATTAATCATTTGAACAAAAGAACTCCATAAGTAAAATTGTTGCATCTTTCTACAAGTCTTTCCCTCATCTACTCACAAATCCATCTACACATTCATTATCTTGAGTCAGCTCGCGAGAACTAAGCATGATAAGGACTACACGAACAATAATTTTATACTATTTAACTACCTCATGAAAGGAAACCTTCTATTTAAAGAAATTGATCCACACTCTAACCACTTACTTAACTTTGAAGAACAAAATAAAATTTCCACCATGATCTCTAAGAAGGAAGTCATAAGCTACAGATAATAACAAAGTCTTGAAAGCAACAAATTTTAACACCCAATCAAGTAGGACCATAGCCTTATGAGTTAGAAACTTATAGCAATCAACCAGTTTTGCACAGAGAAAATACACCGAATAATGATATTATAGATTCAAATGATTCGGGATATATTATTCACAGGTAGAGGTTACATATATAGAGTTTGATCTCCTTGATTCTAGGAGTCAACACTCATCCCACATATCTCTCCTAATCCCCACAATATCTCACTCAAACTCTCAATCCCATTATTTTCTCACAACAAACATTATCTAGTTACAACTATTTACATGAGTTAACAACTCATAAATAGTTGTATTACATTACACTATATTATTTATTTCCACACTCATAATAATGTTCACAATATCTAATATTATTCCTAACATTCACTCCCCTATTGTTAACATTATTATTTCCACACATACACTCCCCTAATGTGAACAATGTAGAAAAGAATAGTTACACTTTCTCTGCGCAGCTTGCACACCCTGTTTGCTCATGATCTTGGTACACATATGGACCTCGGTCCCAAGGTAAGAACCCCTGTTCATGAACCTCTCTTTCATCAATACGAACCCCTGTTCGACAATAACGTACCTCTCTGTCCTGGTATGAGCCCTGCTCATGAACCTCTGCTTCATCCTCTTCAAGTATCATAATGCTGACTTTGTACTTGTGTTTTCTTCTTTCTATTACAACATTACATCAAGGAGGTTTATAAAAGGAAATCACAATTGAACAAGAATTTCTTTCTGCTTATTATAAAACACACAACTGAAATAAATTGGTCACCAAATCGCACTGCGCCTCGTCGATGGTGCCTAACGAGAGGTCGCTGATCAACCTTCTTCCTCCGTTGCCTCCAACCTCCATTTGCATGCTGCTAACTCAGCAGAATATATCTTTGAAGCTCATCAAGTTTCACATTGTACTTTATTTTGTCTCTCCCCTACAATGTGAAAACAATTATTTCCGACGCTCGGATAACACCGAAAATGCGTCTGTGAGGCAATTTTTATTTTTCTTTAATATTTGACAAGGACACTATTGACAAGACTCGACAATACTATTTTGACAATATGACAAAGGTAATGACATTAGACTTATCACTTTATTTTAGACTCTCACGAAAAAGAAAGACTATTTATAACTACGGACCACCACAAACTTACAATACCAATATTAAAACAAGACACAAAATGAAAGGATATGAATCTAAGATTTAATCAAACTAATGGCATGTGAACTAATGGCATGTGAATGGACATACGGTAGAGTTGGACATACAAGACTACATAACTGTCAATAGATTTGATCATTGCTGAAAGAATACCCGATCTATGAAGAATGGCGGTGAAACCGATGTCAGATCCAAAAACGACAGCAGATCCAAAATGGCAACACTTTCATGGGACTGCAAACAGACTGTGCATGGATAGAGAAATACGTGGAGACTTGGAGAAGACAATAGACTTGGAGAAAACGTGAAGCTTTATACCAAATAATTGTTTTATCAGGCGCTGAATTGCATGTAATTCCACGAATCTCCTGTGTAGACCAGATCCGCGGATGGGCTGTAAATGGAGATCAGTCCAATGTAAAAAAATGCAGGAAGATGATCACTAGTAGCAGCTTCTGTATCTCAGACCCATCATCATATATCGGATTCGTAAGGTTCCTTAACACAAGCAAATAGATCTGGAGATCTATGACAGTCAAATCAGGCACCATAGAGACATCAACGAGCACAAGGAGATCTCAGCGCACAGGTATATAACAGATTCAATGCAAATTGAATCACGAACTGGCAGTACAAGATTAAACCATGAATGTTGATCCACTGTAGATTCGAAAAGATCTCCACTAGACACCAAAAGAACCGTAAATAATGTTAAAACCTCTTGAACATATTGAAAATATACTCCATAATTGTTACAGCAGGCCGTAAGGGAAAAAATCAACATAAAATCCCTTTCGTATTTTCCACATTTCTCCACATCTAGAATGTGGGTTCAGCTGAAATTCGGACAGTATTTTTCTTAAAAACAACTCTATGAACCCATTAAAAATTAGAGAAACCCAGATCGTAATATAGAAATTACGACATGTTCTTTAGAGCAGTTCTAACAGATTCAAGAAATTGCAAAAAGTAGATGATAATCATAAAGCAAGGCAATATAAAAATCACATAGAACTACCATTCCTGCTCTGATACCAAATCATAGCAATCAACCAGTTTTGCACAGAGAAAGTACACCGAATAATGATATTATAGATTCAAATGATTCGGGATATATTATTCACAGGTAGAGGTTACATATATAGAGTTTGATCTCCTTGATTCTAGGAGTCAACACTCATCCCACATATCTCTCCTAATCCCCACAATATCTCACTCAAACTCTCAATCCCATTATTTTCTCACAACAAACATTATCTAGTTACAACTATTTACATGAGTTAACAACTCATAAATAGTTGTATTACATTACACTATATTATTTATTTCCACACTCATAATAATGTTCACAATATCTAATATTATTCCAAACGAAACATAAAGATGAGTGTATTGGGATTTCAATAATGTAATCCTATAGATTATATGATTGAAATATAATAAACAACTAACAATCTAAAATTTTCAAAGAGAAATCATAAGCACTGGCTACGATTCTTAATCTCTATAATGAAAAAAGTAGAACAATCATTCAAGGAGGAACCATGGGTTTAACAGTTAAACACGGAGTTCCGAGTGCATTAGAATTTCAATCATATAATCATATAGATTATAAGATTGAAATCTGATACACAACCATCAATCTATATTTTCTAAGAGAAGTCAAATATATACTGGTTACGATCATTGTCTCAAAAAAACAATAGTTTCACAATCATTTACGAAGGGATCATTTCCCTTATAATATAGAAACAAAAATGAGTGTAATGGGAGTCCCATTATGTATTCATATGGGTTGAAAACTGATATTCAAACCAACAATCTAAATTTTCTCAGCCAAAAGTGACTCCATAAAGGCAATAATGAGAGAGAAAAGATGGCTAACAAATGCTCGAATGGACATTGCCAAGCAACCAAGTGACGTGATAAAAATAAGAACGGGATAGCAGCAAGCCTCATAACCACCCGAGTCCATAAGTAAGTTAGCATTATAAACATCCTTCCAAGATCATAGCGCTTAAGCTTCATAACCCTCCTAAATAAATCTAGTTTGGTTTATATAAAAACAATATTACCACTATCTCATCATAAGATCCTTGCAAACTAACGCATGTTACCATATTCAAAACCACTCCTAAAAATGCATTAATATGTGTCACCAAAATCCATTATTCTAGCAGCAATTTCCATCATAATCAACAAAGTATCTATAAATATAAATACCTCAAATGTCCATAACAATATCTTACAATTTCTCTCATAAGCCATCAAGGTATATATATATATATATAAATACCCACCAAATGTCAATAATACACCAACAATAAAACAAACCAATGAGTTATGAAACTCTATATACCACCAAAAGTCTTCTATATGAGAATTAAGCCAAAGGACATAAAAACGTTAATGCCTATCCTTAACATTTTTAATACCATGACCAACTTAGTTTTGGATCAAAAGCCCAAAATAACTAACACGATGGCCTGATCTAACCAGGTTTTTTTCCTTAAATAATAATAAGTTAGTAAATCAAAACGATGCCCACAAAACCAAGTACTATATTTTTCGAGATTGACAAAAGGGGTCATATAAATAATTTTTAATCCCTTTTCACTCCATACTAGCACCCACATCCCGTAAGTGTGGAAACATAACCACGTCCAAACATTCTTGGCCTTGACCAAAGGAATGAGCACATCTACCTAAGAAGACACCGAGGGCTTCTGAGGAGATGGCATTTACAAAATCATTAAACGCATGTACACCAATATACCCATGAATTTTTCACAAACCCCAATTCTATAGGATGAACCAAGATTCATAGCCAAAAGAAGACAACTAACATATTTAGATATACACAAAGATGGCAAACTAAAACTTAAAACTCGAAATGGGATCAAACATAGCTCTGCAATAAAGTATTTGACCGAAAACCACATATAGATTCAAGCTACCCACCATTTTATTTAGCAAAATATTTCTTTTTTCTTCTTTTTTTTGTTATAACAAAGGCATTTTTAGGGAAAAGGAGAGATTTCCTAGCAAGACAATTACGCCAAAAAAAGATCTTCAAAACAACATTTACTTAAAAATATTTCTCAAACTATCACGCATTCATAGTAACCAGACAACCCAAAACCAGAGGATAAGCAAGGATCAAACAACAAGGCAAAAAATGACTATACATAAACCACAAAATCCTCACTCGAAAAGCCAAATTAGGAAAAAGACAAGATTCATTTCATGAGATTGTTAGATCTTAGCATATTATGAGATGGGTAACTTATCATGCATGTCACACACTTCCACAAGTCTCATGTATGTCTATCAGGGACAAAAACAGCAACACGTCCCCTTCTCCACTGCCTATTGAGGGCAATACACCACTCCATGCTCCCCCTTGAAGGCACGGGCAGGGAGAAGAAGGCAGCATGCTCTTGTCCAAAACAACTACGGACTGCAGGGAGAAGAAGGCAGCATGCTCTTGTCCAAAACAACTACGGACTGCACTGCTTTCTGAGCTTCAACGCCATTCCACAAACCCTAATAGAAATCCCTACAATCTCACGTCACCAGCAAACAAGGCAAGACTAGGGTTACAAAAAAATAGGCTAGATTATTCAATAAACAAATTTTGAAAAGTAGGCGACCAACAGGGAAATATACGGTCAGGTGCCTTCATAAAAGCATTTAAAACTCATAGGTGATCATCCACCCTCCACCCACCAACAAGCAACCAAACAATTAAATTTAGTACCAGGGACAAGCTTCTCCCTCAATCCAAGCATAAAGAATGACAGGTTAGTGGGTGCATGCATAAATTTCTCATTAATTACCTATTAAAACCAAGGCATGCGTGGAGCTTAGTCGGCCAAATTGGATGATATAAACTTAGCTAAAAAAATTAGGTCCCTTTAAAAATATGCCCAATTCACGCTTGAATTTTTTTGAATATTCCTTTAAAACTTTACACAATAACGTCATTACACAAACCACTTAATTGAGAGCTCGATACACCTAAAGAGAGGATGCTCAAAATCTATGCTATGGGGAACCTTCAATAAAAATCAAGCAAAATGATACTAACCTATTGCACAACAAGATCACAAATACCTAACGATCAAAAGGGAACTCGTATACTCATTCGACGATAAGTAATAGGGAAAAGGGATAGAAATGGGGTCGACACCAAACGGGCATTGCAACATGTATTAGAAGAAGGGGGATCTTGTATATTAGAATTTTAAGGGGTTGGTTAGAGAAGGAAAGGAATGCCAAGAATGGAGGGTTGAAAAAATATATGGAAGATGACAGGAAACAGAAGACATCAATTCTATTTGCAATGAGGGCTATATGATGGGTATACTGTGCCTAATAAAGGAATGGATGGAAACGTTATCTATTCTAAAAGGGTTATGGAAATAGGAAATTGAAGATTTGATATATAAAATGGTCTTTTCAAAGTAGTTGGTAGTTGAAGAATAAGTGAGGAAGACACCAAAGGAGAGTTAAATCCATGAGGGTTTACATGGGTCCGATAAGAAATAGAGGGTGCATTTCTTTTTCTATGCCGACATTGGCACTAATAATCATTAATACACATTTTATTTTGTGCGTAAAGCTCTCTTCTTCAATATTTCCTTTATGGAGTTGACATGAAGAAAGACAAAATGTTTCAAAAAGAAATTTAAGTTTGAAGGATCACAATAAAAATATAATGTATTTAGTCATGTGTGTAGCTAAAAAAACATGTATTATGTAATGCATGTACAAATATGTATAGTCGTGTTGTTTATTATAGGAAAACGATGAGCATATTACAAAAAAAGCATGCCTCTAACAAGAAGAAAGGAATAGTATAACATGAAAAATAAACTCGTAAAGATAACATTAATGGAATGCTTTAGAAAACAATTGTATGTTTATATCATCAAGTGGATGTTACAACTATATCATTTTAAATAAAAATGACATAGAAGTGGTATGCATGGATATATTATTAATGTCAATCTACATCAATAGATACAAAGAGAAAAGGTATATGTAAGTACTTGATTTCTTCTAACCAACCATATACAAGGGGAAATCCATAAACAAGGTAAAGCAGAAATGGGGAAAACAACATCAAAGAAAAACTACTAAAATTTTACATCAACATAATCTAGGGATGGGAATCATATGATCCTCATGTGCGGATTTCACTAATGCCTTGATGCTTTGGTGTAATGGTTCATTATATTTGGTATCAGAGAGACCACCTGTGTTCGATTCTCGGGACAGTAGCTACGCCAAAGATTGCAAGGTGTTCTCTCGCGGCTCGTATAGGGCAGGGTGTGGTCCCGCTATACGGGCACAAATCTAGCCCGGGGTCCGGGCTACGGAAGCATGGTGGGATGTTATGATCCTCATGTGCAGATTTCACTAACGCCTCGAGGTTTTGGTGTAACGGTTCGTTATAGAATCTATAGTGTCTAGTTTCTTTGAGATAATAATGGTGCATTTTAACTATTTTTTTACATGGTATGTTTTTGTTTTGATGGAAAAGGTGAATTAAAATTCATGGCCTATAATGTGGTTTACAATTTCAGTTGTTACATCATCATCAATTCTTAGAAATTGTATTTCTTCAACATTAATGTCCATTATTTTTAATAAGTTTCATCTAATGTTGTTATAGATTATAGCTCCCATGTGTTGTTGTAGACACCGATTTATGGTTCCCTTGTCCCCCATCCCACACTCACTCCCCTTTGCCATCACCTTGCACATTCATGTTTCCCTTCCTATTTTAAATTTTTATTCCCCTCCTAAATACTTATTTCCCTCTCAAAATATCATTTATTTTCCAAAATCCCCATTATAAATATCCTAATCCCATTTTAATATTATTATTATTTACTCAAATCTAATTATATTTAATTACCCTAAAATCTCTTCACTTTCCTAGGATCCCACCCATAATACCTAAACATATGGTCCCTAGGATCCACTTAAGCCCATTTAATATATCCTTGTCCTCCTAGTACCATGTATTCCTCTCTCTACATCAATATCTCACCCAAAAAGACTAACATCCAATTTTTTCCCATTTATGGCCCTCAATTTCGAGATTGTCATCACTCCACGCACCAAGTGGACTATCTTCCGCAATCGTTGGTGATCCATCCACATCATTGTTGACCCTAATCCACCCCTCCTCTCAAACAGATGAAATGTTTTGGGTGTTCGGGGTATCTTTGAGCTTGCAATGTTATTTCTCTTCTTAGAGGCACATTCTTCAACTTGGTGTTTTATTAGAATATTTGCATGCTAGCCATATAGAGGTTTGAAGTTCTAAAGTTCGTTTGGATTCCTTATTTTTCTTTGTCACCTCTTTCTTTCAGCTTGTAAGGTGGGTTTAATCTATATCATCTCGTTGGTCTTCTTTGATCACCTTATATCCCCTTTTCCCATCCATTAAGCTCATCAACACCCCAAATATTGCCCCTATTACCATTAACCTAGCCTGGTCTTTGTTATGACCCAATCAGTTTATCCTTGTTTTCCTTCTTCATCGTCATTTTCCAATCTTACTGCTCCTCTCTAATTCGAATGTTTTTTTCACCCACCCATCTACTTGATAGCATGGATCTTGTCTTCTTGGTCATAGTCGTCGTTGACCCGATCGAAGTTTTCATCGACCCCATCAATGTCTCCATCATATTTTTCCTCTCATTGCATTCTCTCCATTCCTTACCATCCCAAAATCAAACTCAACATCCCGAGAGAAGGTTCCAGATATATTTTTGTTTTATCTCCTTCTTAGCTTCGTAGCGATCCGCGGGTCGACCATAGTAGTCATTCTTAGGTCATCGTCGACCTATCAGATTGATTTTGTTTATCAACATTTTCCTTATCACATCTTTATCTAAACATCTCTAGTATATCTTAGATATTTGTTATATGTATCTTTTTATCTATTATCATTTATTGATCATTTTATCAAAGTGGGTTAACATCCATCCCTAGGAAGCTATCACTTCTCAGGGCTTGAAATTGTCAGAAACACACCACCTTATCAACTAATCATTTTCATGTTTATATTTTATTTGTTTTGTAGGCTATCAAGCTCACCGTAAGGAGGATCTTTTACGCCCGTGTCTTCATCGTCATCACCATCATAATCAAGAGGTAGCCTTAAACCCTTCCATAGTTATGAGTTTTTTATTTCTTGTATCCGTGTTATTAACTTGAAATAGAAGAGAAAAATCTTAAAACATTTTAGCATGAACCGTGGGACCTACCTTTCTTCTTGTATGATTCATTTCTTGATTATCATTATTTTTCATTTTTTTCCCTATCTTTCTCTTTCTACTAACTCTATACGTAGAGTCTTCTTTCTTACGTGTTTTGTGGATTTTTCTCACTTGAATCAACAACACATGTTTTTAAAAATAAAAATAAAATAAGGAAAAGAAAATTAGATTCCTGCACGCACTAGTTAGAAATTTCAACACATGCATTTATGAGAAGAAACAACTCTGTAAATGGCAACAAGATGAGATAAGATTGTGAACTCAAAGTTTCTAAAATATCCTCATCAAAGAGGCTACAAAAATCCTTTTCTTGTATTGATGCTTAAACATAAGTTGTACATAATGAGGGAATGGAAGAAATTTGAGAATGGAGGAAATTAGAAGAAAATGGCTATCTCCTTTGCTTTCTCTAAGTACAATGCACTCCTGAGTTTACAAGATCAATTGCCAACCCTTTACAATGGCGTGAAGAAGCCATTAAATATCTTGCAAGAAATAGTTACAACTTCTTCTTTGTTAGCAAGAAACGGTTTACAATTTCTTTTCAATCATTCGATCCATTCAGATTCTTGATTCACAAAGAAACGCCAATGGCAAGAAAACCAGAATTTTCATAATGCAGCCATTACACTCATTTTGTAACTTTGAATTTGAACCATTCATCTTGCCTTTGAAACTTTAAACCAGAGTCATCCACGTGGGAGAAATTTACTGGAGCGGGCATGGAGGATTCCTTTTGCATTTTGTGACTTTATAGAGATTTGGATTTTGGAACATTTTGGCCCACTCACCCGCTTTTGATATGGTCTTGACACGTGGCCTCACTTGAGTGGAGATAGAGTCACGGGCCACTTTTATAATTTTACCTTTTTTCAATGCAGGCTCAAAAACACAAATTGCTCCACGTCGCCCGCCTCCTACTTTGACCTTCGATGCGGGCTTAATATTTGAATTTTTCCTTTATGCTTGGCGGGGATGCGGGTCACTTTATGACTTTTAGCCCTTTTGGAAACAAGGCTCAAAAACTCAAATCTCCCCGATGATCCGCCTCCCCTTTGACTTTCCAATGGCGGGCTCAAGATTTGACTTTTTCCTTTAAGCCTGATCGGGGCTACGGGTCACTTTATGACTTTTAGCCCTTTTTAAAAAGGATCAAAAATTCTCAAATTCTCCCCTTTCCAATGATCCACCTCCCCTTTGACTCTTTTGAGGTGGGCTCAACATTTGACTTTTTCCCTTTAAACCTGATCAAGGCTGTGGGTCACTTTATGACTTTTAGCCCTTTTGGAAACAAGGCTCAAATTCTCAAATTGCTCCACCATGGCCCACCTCCAATTAGATATGTCCACATACCCATGGATAATGGGGCCAAAATTTGATGGGGAAGAAAACCCATCATTCACAACTATGGAAAAATGCAGAGAAGAAGAAAACTCCACCATTTCGCACCCGATTTTCAAATTTCTTTCACAACCAAGGAATTGAAAACAATACAAGGTTTGATGATCCATGGCCATGAAAATATTGAAAATTTCATTCAAATGAGGACAACAATAAAATTTTCACGTCCAAATAGAAAATGGAAAATTCATCAAAAAGTGCAGACTGGAGAGTTTAAACAACTTCAAAGCATGAATTTCTCTATATTTTTAGACTTCCAACTTTACTTGAACACTTCTAGAGGGCGTGAGCTCAAAATTTTGAATTTGACTTAAAAATGAGGGGGGGATTTTGAGGGCAACAACAACTTGGCTCTAGCTTGGGGACATGACATGGACTAAGCATAGTGAAGACATGACATGGGAATCCAGAATCTCAATCTCTAGACCCTGTAATTCATTGACTAGTGCCTTATCCATTGGGCCTTACAGAGTCATGTACAACTTCGAGAAAGAAAGATCAAGAAGAAGGAAACACACAAGCACACAATGAGAAGGAAAACACATGACACACAACAGAAGGGGAAACAAAACCACACAACAGAAAGGGAAACACACCTAACAATCACCTATGGTACAAGGCGGGGGACAACCCACTTTCACTGATGATACAATTTCAAGTATTTCCCACTCCGAGGCAATTCCAATGGCATTCCATCCAAATATGAGAGAAGAAAAGTGTTCTCACCACAAGCTTCACAAATTTGGAATGGGCCGAGCCATAATGAATCAAACTTTCCATGGCTTCCTTTTGGTTCTCTTCTCTTGTCCCATAGCAGGATGAAGTCTCCAACTTTGAATTCTCTTGCCTTGGCCTTCTTATCAAAAAATATTTCTTTACTTTCAATTGGTGCTCCTTAATGTGATCCACCACTTGGAGTCTATTTTCTTCCAGCTTCTCAAGAAAGAGGATCCTCTTGTCAATGGAATCCTTGTACTGACCATCTTCTATTGCCTATAGCAGCTTGAGAGCTGGCATCTCGATCATGAGAGGAATTTCTGCTTCGACTCCATACAACAGTTGGAATGGTGACATACCTATTTCCTTCTTGGGAGTGATCCTATCCACCCACAATGCATCATACAACCTTTTGTGCCAATTCCTTTGATTCTCATTTACAAGCTTACGGAAAATGGTCACAATGTTCTTGTTGCTTGATTTGGCTTGTCATTTCCTTGTGGATAGTAGTCAGAAGAATGAGATAGGGAGATTCCATAGCTATAGAAAAACTCGGTCAGCTCTCTTGAAGAGAAATAGGTAGCATTATCTGCTACAATCTTCTGTGGCACTCCAAAACGGACTATGATATTCTCCTTGATGAAGTTGCATATTGTTTCAGTGTTGGCTTGTTTGGCCGGAATGGCTTCCACCCATTTGGTGAAGTAGTCTATTGTTTGTGAGTACATAGGTGTGCCCCACACTTGAGTGAGGGTTCAAAACACCAATGAAGTCCAGCCCCACTGTTGAAATGGTTCTTCAATAACCACAGCCCGAGTGGTAATGCAGTGAGTTGTGGTCTTCCAACAAATTGTTGGCATGCTTTGCATTTAGAAACCCAATCTTGAGTGTCTCGCAAAGATGGTGGGCCAATAATACCTTCCTCGAAGGATCTTGTGTGTAGTGACCATTGCTGAAAAATTTCCACCACATGCTTGGTCATGGTATGCTTTAAGCAACTTTTCTTTGTTCTTTTATCTACGCACCTGAGGAAACAACCATCCAGCCTCTTTTGTAAAGTGCATGATTCCAGATTACAAATTTAGCTACCTTCATAGCTTGAGTGTTCTCCTTTTTGTAATCAAGATGGGGAGGGCATTCTCCATAAGTCAGGTAATAGGAAATATCAGCATACCACTCATCAAGTAGTGGTGGTGACAGAGAACCTATGGGTTGTCTTCTGAACAAGTTGAGAAAGCACAATTTTCTTCACCATGTTGAACTTTGAGTGTTTCATCTTCAACAATCAACTTGCACAAACCATTTCCCCTTACCAGATTGAGGGTCAAATCTCCAAGTCATATTCTTGAGTCTTTGCAATCCAATTTCCTCTTTTAGCTTCGGGATCTTGCTGTGTCAAGATGGACTTGATTGCACTGCTGGGGACCATCACCACCGTATGGGAATTGAGGATGTAAAACCTGAAGTTTTTTACAGCCTTGACCACTACATAGGCATGCTTCTCCAATTGGCTATATTTTAGCTCATGCTTTTTCAAAGGACAACTCATGAAAGCAATAGGTGCTTCCATGCCTTCATCATTTTTCTGAACGAGAACAACAGAGAGTGTATGTTCTGATGCATAACAATACATGATGAATTCTTTGTTAAAATCTAGAGATACAAGAGTCAGAGCCTTGGAAATGGATTTCTTGATCTCTTCAAATGTTTCCTTCCCTTCATTGTTCCATTTGAAGTTTTCTTGTGGTTTCATCATGGAAGTGATGTGCTTCTGTCAACTCAAAAAACTCAGCACAAAAATGATGAAGAAAGTTCACCTTTCAAGAATGAATGAACTCCTTTCTTGCTTGTGGGCAGGGCTAATGCTTGAATGGATCTAATCCTCTCAGGATCAATGTGTGCTCCATGTTTGTTCACAATGTGCCCCAATAACTTGCCTTCTGTGACTCCAAAAATGCACTTTTTTGGATTTAGTGATATGCCATGTTTCCTACACCTTGCAAGTACTTGTTCCAAGTGATAGATATGATCTCCCCTCTTCTTTGAAAATATTGTGAGATCATCAAGATATATGACAATGCAATGCTTCAGATCTTTGAAGGCCAAATCCATCACCCTTTGGAATGTAGCTCCTGCATTGATTAGGCCAAAAGGCATTCTGTTGTAGGCAAAAGTGCCCCAAGGTGTTGTAAAGGTTGTCTTGGTGTGGTCCTCCTCTACCACTTTGATTTGATTATATCCTGAGAATCCATCAAGTAATGAAAGCATTTTAGATCCAAGTGACTTCTGCAGGATATGGTCCATGATAGGAAGAGGATAATTGTCCTTTAGTGATGCCTGGTTTAGGTTGCAAAAATCTACACATATCCTTATTTCACCATTCTTCTTCCACACTAGCACAATGTTAGCCACCCACGTTGAATGGTGGATGGGAAAGATGATCCTTGCATTAAGCATCTTCATTACCTCCTCCTTGATGGTATCAAAAATCTTTGGGTTGTACGGCCTTTGTTTCTTCCTGAAGGGCTTAACACCCTACTTCAAAGGAATTGAGTGATGCATTTCCTTTGGTTGGAAGGATTTGAGTTCATCATAAGAGTAGGCCAAGACATCTGAGTATTTCTTGAGTAATGCAACAAACCTTCTTTTTTCTTCAGTGAGCAACATTTTCCAATATTGACCATCCTTGGCTCCTCCGGGTACCAATGTTTTCTTTATCAAAATCAGTTTGGGCACCGAGAAGATTGCTTTTCTTTCTCTTGAATGAATCTGTCATGTTTGTCAAAGAGGTCTTCTAAAGAGACTAGGCCTTTGGGAATTTTGTTCCCTTTCAATTTGATTACTCCCTCATCATCAATCCCTTCAATTCCTTCTTTCTTCTTTGGGGACTACTTCTCGGTGTGGATTTTCACCTCCTTCAAGAAGAGATTATTGAAATTATCCCTTTTCTCTAAAAAGGCTAGAATTTGGTTATCATCATTGAAGACTTGCCAATGATTTGCATTGTCTGGTACACTAGGCATGAATACCATTTCAATGGTCACTTTTCTTTACCAAAAGAAGGATGAGGTGTCACTAGGGAAGCTTGACACTACAAGAGAATCAGCCTTTTCATTTTGTTCCCTTGGAATAGCTTCAATGGAAAATGCATCAAAAGATTCAATGCAGTCCCACACTCTTTTTTCTTAATGCCGAGTCTTGGATTCTTCACCTGATATTGTTGGTGGACCTACTTTACTACAACCTCTACATCACCTCGCATCTCAGTTTCTTGATTCCCATGTCCTCTATTGCACTCATGCCTAAGAGTAGTGCTTCATACTCTGCAGTGTTATTTGTATTATCAAATTGCAGCTTGTAGGAAAATGGGTACAACTCATTGGAAGGAGAGTACAATACTACACCAGCTCCCGAGCCCACACTAGAATGACTACCATCAAATTCCATTGTCCAAATTTGATCTTCCTCTTCCTCCATGAGAAGTGGCAAGTTCTCCTCTTTTTTGATGTGAGGAAGTAGTTTCCTAGCCCACAATCTTGAAAGAGAATGTTTTCTTTTGATCATCAAACTTTCATACTTGTGAACTTCATCTTTCTTACTAGTAGCAACTTCTTCATCTCACCTTTTACTAGGATAGTTATATGACCAATCCATTTTTATCTCTCCACCCAAGTCTCTATCAAAAACTCCTACTCAATAGCATACCAAAGGATGTTGGGATGTCTGCTACCATGGGTTAGGAGCACCTTCTTGTCTGGAAAATCAGCTAGTGCTACATGTGCATCTTTGATTCTTCCTACCAATGGCACTTGTTTGGATTCCATTGAGTAGTAGGTGCCATTTACTCGGGTCAAGGTGAGGCCTAGAGAATTTGTAACTTTGGCTGGCATCACATTGTCTGAGGCTCTGGAATCTATGATACAATTATTTAGCTTGGAAGCCTTTAATGAGGAGTGATAGGTAGAAAGGTTCAACCCTGTTGGTTTTGGAGGCACTGAGGGCTAGCATGTTTTGGGAAGGTGGTGTGGATGGTGTGGGTAAGTAAGCCTTTAGAATTAGGACTCGAGGATACAAGGTTACCACCACGAACTACATTAATGAACTTGTCAAACTGGGCAGGTGTGTTTGTAGGTATTCTATTTCTGAGAGCTGGACTTTGGTTTTGCTTGCATGTTCCACAAAGTCAAATGGGGTTATGGTGAGTGAGGAAGAGGTTCTAGAAATGGAGGAAGATTTACATGGTAGAGGCTTTTCTACTTTTGGGTGTTGAATTCTCCTTTTGGGTAGCAATTGGCTTGGAAGGGGGTGAGGGTGTAGCTTTTGATTGAACCTTAGATGTTTTTTAGGAACAACATTTAAAGGAGAATTGTTCTTAGCAAATTTTGAGCTGGGAGAAGAATTAGATGACTTACTTGGCATAGTAGCATGATCCTTGACAACCAGTGAGTCTAGTTTTTCTTTGGCCGACTCCATAGAAGGTGGTAATGGTGATCCTCTGCTGATGATTTTATTTTGTGTGACCTCTTGGAGGAGAATCTTCTTTATTCTTCTTATCCTTTACCACAACCATTGAGGATGAAGCACCTTTCCTGGATTGTGCATGAGTGAAAACAACACATGAGAAACTTGGAGCTTCTTCATCATCCTCATCTTCATCATCAACGTACTCAATTAGGCCATTGTGCATATCAACTTCCTCGACCTCAAGATAGTTTTCATAGTCTTCCATATTTTCTTCTTCAGTTTCATCAATTTCTACTTCCTCCTCCGGCTCTTTGGTGTCACAGATGGCATTGACTAGTGGTGCTTCAAGAGCAAGCCAACGAGGAGGTGGAGCAATCCTTGGCCTATTTGAGGGTTTGGTTTCCTTGAAGCATTCCGCATTGTGATCTAAGATAGCTATTTCTTCAAGGCAACCAAGTCATTTGCCATTTTTGGAACATCGGATCTTTGGTGACAGAATTTGAATTCTGACCCTTTTTCTTTCCATTTGGGGCCTTTCACCTTTACGAAAAAGGATTAGATCATCATCGGTTTCTATTGCATGGTCTTGAGCTTCCCTCAATGTTCTTGGTTGGGATCTTCTAAGGAAGAAACCTACTTCGATGGCAAGGCAGCAACTGATGAAAAACCTCTTCAAATTATTTTCAGAGGCACCACATCTTCAGGGATCCTTCTTATCACTCTATCATATCTTGCTACAAGTCCCTCATTGACTCGGAGGTTTCTTTTCTTCATTTGTACCAATTGACCAAAAGATCCTAACAATCTTCTATGCTCTTGAACTTGTGTTCAATGCACTTCTTATATCTTCCCAACAGGTGACAGACCTCGGGGTAGCATGTAGAACCATTCGAAGCAACTTTTTCTTGAAGTGACTCCACAAAGAGTCAGACTAACACATCTTCATCCTCAACACCCAACACACACAAGCAAGTGATAAATGTTGCTACATGCTCTTCAGGGAGTTGAGAACCATCCCCTCTAAATTTTGGGAAGTTTTTTCTTGAGCCTCTCGGTAGCTCATGGAGTGGTTGAGCAAGAGCCAGTGGACCGGTGTTTCCTCCCCATGGTACATTAGGCCTACGGGCCTCACATCATGTTCATGCACTCATGATCACGATCCCCCATTCTATTTTATTTCTTCTATCTTCCAACCTTGCTAAGGTAAGGCTTCTACTACTTCTCTTTTTGTCTACCTCGGCTTGAAGTCTCTCGATTTCTTCGAGTTGAGCTCTTATTTCTTCTTCGCTCTCACCTCTCTTTCTCTAGCTTCTTCTTCGGTCTCTACATCGAAATCTTCAAGGTTCTCATTGATGTATGGAAATTCACCATCCAAAGGATTGGCAACACTCAAGTTCCCAACATGACTGGTTGCTTGAAAAGGAGGCCTCTGGATTCCGAGTAGCTCTTGTCTCCTTTGAAGTTCCTCAAAAATGGGATCAATTTGTCCTCCTTGTCTCTATTGCTAGGTGTATCTTCTATCCACCAGCTTGAAAATCTATGCTCTTCTTTGTGGTGCTGAATTTGTCTTTTGCCTCTCCAATTTAAGCAGCAGTTTCTTCTTCAAGGTCCAAATTCTCATGGCAATGAAGTAGTGATTGGCACTTTGTCTATTATGCTAGATAGCTTCCCTCAAATCTAAAGCAACATCTTCTTGGATGTGGAAGAGAAATTTGGTCTTTCAATAGGAGGGTTTCCCAAAATAGCCATGATTTGAATCCATGTGGCTCATATAGCCATTCAAATTCTAGAAATTTTTTTCTTTTTTGAATTTTGAATTTTTTGACCTTGCGGTCATTTCAGTGTAGATGTTGCTAAATCTGCCCCACGGTGGGCACCAAAAATTGTTGGCGAGGAAATTTTTTGGGTGGAAAAACTTTTGGATTCCTTTCCAACTGCTCTGGGAATCTAAGTCCCTCTACTTAACCAATAGCTTCCCATATATGCATGCGCATGAAAAGGTGGATTTCTATGGTGGCCTTTCACGGGGATCCAACAGGGGCACTCCACTGACCCTGTGGAAAAATGCTTATAGTTATCTGCAAGGGGGAATTTTCTATGAAGGTGGGAAAGGGAGTGAGAAAGAGGTAGGAGAACTAATGTTGCAGGTAGAAAATCAAATTCCTACACACACTAGTTAGAAATTTCAACACATGCATTCATGAGAAGAAACAACTCTACAAATGGCAACAAGATGAGATAAGATTGTGAACTCAAAGTTTCTAAAATCTCCTCATCAAAGAGGCTACAAAATCCTTCTTCTTGTATTGATGCTTAAATAGAAGTTGTACATAATGAGGGAATGGAAGAAATTTGAGAATGGAGGAAATTAGAAGAAAATGGCTATCTCCTTTTCTTTCTCTAAGTACAATGCACTCATGAGTTTACAAGATCAATTGCACCAACCCTTACAATGGCATGAAGAAGCCATTAAATATCTTACAAGAAATGGTTACAACTTCTTCTTTGTTAGCAAGAAATGGTTTACAATTTATTTCAATCATTCACGTCCGATTCGATTCTTGATTCATGAAGAAACACCAATGGCAAGAAAACTAGACTTTTCATAATGCAACCATTACACTCATTTTTTGTAACTTTGAATTTGAACCATTCATCTTGCCTTTGAAACTTTAAACCAGAGTCATCCACGTGGGAGAAATTTACTGGAGCGGGCATGGAGGATTCCTTTTGCATTTTGTGACTTTATAGAGATTTGGCATTTTGGAACATTTTGGCCCGCTCACCCGACTTTTGATATGGTCTTGACACGTGGCCTCACTTGAGTGGAGATAGAGTCACAGGCCACTTTTATAATTTTACCTTTTTTCAATGCGGGCTCAAAAACACAAATTGCTCCATCGGCCCGCCTCCCTGCTTTGACCTTCGATGCGGCTTAATATTTGACTTTTTCCTTTGTAGCATGATCGGGGTGCAGGGTCACTTTATGACTTTTATCCCTTTTGGAAACAAGGCTCAAATTCTCAAATCTCCCACGATCCGCCTCCCCTTCACTTTGACTTCCATGGTGGGCTCAAGATTTGACTTTTTCCTTTAAGCTTTGATGGGGTCACGGGGGTCACTTTTTATGACTTTTAGCCCTTTTTAATGAAAAAGGCTCAAATTCTCAAATTTCCCGACAATCCACCTCCCTTTTTGACTCTTTTGATGTGGGCTCAACATTTGAATTTTTCCTTTAAGCCTGATCGGGGTTATGGGTCACTTTATGACTTTTAGCCCTTTTGGAAAAAAGGCTCAAATTCTCAAATTGCTCCATTGACCCACCTCCAATTAGATATGTCCACGTACTAAATGATCCACCATTCCAATTATGGATAATGTCCACGTAAACTCCATGGATAATGGGGCCAAAATTTGATGGGGAAGAAAATGATCCATCATTCATTGGCACTTTCATTCAAAGGTGGAAAAAAAATGCAGAGAAAAAACGAAAACTCCACCATTTTGCACCCATGAATTTTCAAATTTCTTTAGTCAAACACTTCAAGAAATGACAAGGAATTGAAAACAATACAAGGTTCGATGATGATCCATGGCATATCAAAATTGGTATTCATTGACATTTTCATTCAAATGAGGACAATCAAAAATTTTTTACGCCATTTCCTAGATCTGAAAATTTCTTAAAATTTATCAAAAACATGATAATTAACACTTTACTTGAGAGTTTAAATAACTAAAAAGCATGCCCCCATATGTCTAGACCCATTCCCATGTTGAAACCAATCCTTTCATCTACCATCATTAAATTCCTTCTAGACTAGCTAAACCCCCATCTACCACTTCCTTGGACACCTTTGGGCCTCCCATTATCCCTCGCGGATTATTGGAATTCCAAGAACTCCTAGACGCTAACCCTATTTCCCTTCATGACTATCTTATCTATAAATCCACTAATATTCCTATCAATGGAACCCATCTTCAACAAATCTATTCTTATCACTATCAACATGAATCCACTCAACGACTCACCCACAACTTGTTATCTTCTTTCCTAGAGCCATAAACGAGATTTCCATTTCCCAACATGAACAAGTATCCCATGAATCTTCCACTATGATCCCCTAAGCTCATCGATGTCTCAATTGGTGGATCCCATTTCACCTAACCTTCCCCAAATCAACGTCACCCCAACTTCTTCCATCCCCATCACTTCTTCATCCGAGTTGTCATTAGTGCCCTGCCTAAAATTTACAAGAATCCCATATACTTCTTCCACCACCCCAACAACATGATCAAACTTCAATTCCTATCTCCACATTCCAATTCCATGTTAATGTCATCATATTATAACCTCACCCCTCATAATTGACCCAAACTCATAAACCTCCTTTTCGGATTTCCTTCTTCTATATGATTCATAATCAATCTACCCACCACCCCATACATATATTCCAATTCATCCCATGCAAAACTAATCTAACATCCTGTTATCTCTCGAAAGTGCACCCTGTAGAGAGATGATTACAGTGTTCTAAGATTTCTCTGGATCTCTCTCTTTCGTAGATACAATGGAAACACCTTAGGTCTATGGGTATACCTATTTTTGAGGTGAGTCTCCGATATCAAGGCCGGTTCCTTCTTGATGTATCCTAAACTAATTTTTTGGGGTTTTGAGGGTAAAAAGATGACTATAAATGAATTGAAAACTAGGGTGATACACCAAAATTGTTGAGGGCTTTGACTGAGTACATGCAAAAATATCTAAGAATGGATTCTAAATGCACAAACCAATAGTTTTCATAAGAATATTAAGGCAGACACTTGATGTATTGAGGTAAAATCTCACCAAAACACTTTTAAGATACACATGCACACTAATATCATGCAAAAATTACTAAATTTGCAACAAGGTAGGATGATTAACCAAGGAATTTTACATTCACAAGGATTAATAAGACATACACAAGACTGCAAATTATTGGAAAGGTAGAATATAATTCTCATTCAAAGGGAAAAACTGGAAAATTGCTTCAACACTCCTGTGTCCAAAAGTCCTCCCTTGTGCTTTTCCAATGCACACAATATATATAGCAAAATTATTCATCCCACCCTTCCTAAAAATAGACTAAAATTATACTCACCCATGCATCCTATTTTTATCCTTTATCATGAATAAATAAAGGAATAAAAATAAGCATGCTAATACAATGAGGCATTAATAGCCTTGTTTACAAAATACAACTCAGTCAAACTGTAGTTGACTGTTCTATTTTTAATAAATTTGGATGAATAATTTAGTTAACAATAAGCTTTGCTTGTGAGAAAGACTTCTCCAATGCATGCAAACTTTGTCTTCTAGATGATGATGTGGCATCTTCAACTTGATCCACTTCCAATTTGCAAAAGTAGCATTTTAAACTGCCCCTTGATGCACATGCAAGAATAAATCCTTGTGTGTGAGTAAAATAATTTATTTATTTGCAATACTTTCAAGAATATTCACCCATGCATTCCATCTTGATGGGGACCACCTTTAGTTCTAATGCTAACATCTCTTTTGTCTTCTTCTGATTACCACTTTTGTGAAAAACAAGATAAGGCTCCATTATTTGATCTCTGATGTTGACCCTATGAATGCATTATCCCTTTTGTCTCTAGCTCATCATGGCACATATATTATGATTTACAAATCATTTTTTCATTGGAAATAATTGGTAAATGTGCACATGTAAAAGTAAATATTCTTCTCTTACAAAAGGTGATAAAAAAGTCAAAAGTCAAAATTCATTGACTATGTGCATATAATATGATTAAAAGGTCATTGTGCATTGTGACACCCTTGGTTTGATCAAGGCCCATAATAATTCTTGTTTCAAAACATATGAAAAGACTTTTCATTGACGTGACCATGGAAAATGATTATTTCCCCCACCCCCATCTTTGCTTCTTATATATCATTATTGTACAATAGCTCTCTCCTTTTGAAAAGTCACAAGGTCACCTAACCTCTTAGACATGATCATTGCATAATTGTTATCACATGATACCCTTTTGATTATTCCGTAGCAAAGACTATAGTTTGAGCATAAATATGAATGTGAAAATTTTTCCCCTTCCTCATGACGCATTGACCCTTTATTTGATATTGTCAGTGGATTTAAACTTGAGTTGAATTAGGGTTTTTGTTTGCTCGACACATGTTCAATCTTGAGACACTTTGGGTTAAGTTAGAGTAACTCATGTTTAATCTAGTGACAAAACTTTGGAACCCTAATCTTTTCTCATTTTCACTTGATCTCTTCTCGTGCTAGCGAAGCTATGTGAAATTTCTCACTTTGGATGGAAGCCATTGAAAATTATTTTAAGCTCTGTCTCATTCCATTTTGAAGTGCTTGGAGATTTTTGTGGAAGATTTTATGCATTCTGAGTTGTTTGTTTATTGTGCTGCCATTCTTGATTCTTGAGAGCTCTAATATCTTCTGAGTAATGTGCATTTCAATATTTCTGCTTCAGTGGCAAAGACCTAGAGTATTTTGGGTGTGATCGACCCTTGCTTCGTTTTGGCTTCACGCCCATGACTTCTCGTGGAGATTGCTTTGAGCATTCAAAGTGGGAGCTTGTAGACACTTTGGACTACTATATTAAATCTAGAAGTTCTCTGTTTCATTTTCAAAGGGTATTCTCAAAGATTCGAGTTCATTTTGGCAACCGTTTGGGTTCTCCACTGTTGGAATCCTTCCTTTTGATTTCATCTAAGTTATCTATACTTTTCTACCATGGGTTTTGCATTGAAGCTATGGTTTAAATTTTTAAAATCTCTGTCACCATTATTGATTTTTGAGAGCTTTGGTTTCAAACACAACTGACTTCTGAGTTTTGAGATTTCTCGGTAGCCTTGGGAACTAGAGGTAAGCTTGATTTTATAGCTATTTTCCTCCTAACTTCAAATCTACTCAGTTACAAAAATGGGTATTCTTCAATTTCTGGCACTTTGGTTCAATAAGCTTTATATCAATCCTTTGAAGATCTATCGGAAGATTTTTGTGTATTTGTTTATCACTCTTTAATATTCAAAATGACTCATTTTACTTATCTGGGTGATTCATTCTGTGAAAATCTGAGCTCATTTGATTTCGGTATTCATATTTTCCTCTTATAACTTGCAATCTTGTGCTTATTCCTCATAATGGCCAAGAATTTTCTTTTGAAATGGTTGTCATTTTATAGATCAAAGTGCATTTTCTAATGTGGGTATTTTGCATTTTGTGTGATTGTCTCGAACTTTTGGATTTTCTCCGCCACCAATATTATGTGATCCCGGATCTATTCCACTACCGAGTTATGGTTTCTTTCATAAAGCTTTGTTTTGAGCTCGAGACACAGAAAATTATTTGATCCTTTATTGCTTTGAAAAAGGTGAACTTTGTCTTCAAAAGTTGATGGTCATGACTTTATTGTTTTGACTAACTATTATTTTAATATTGACACAATTCTTGAGCTTTCATTCTCCAATCCTAATCATTTTCCATTTGCAATTAGAACTATGAGAGGGTGAAGCCCTAGCATAAAAAATTTAGCGGCTTTCATTGATGAAACATCAAACTCATCCGGATCTACCTGTATGTGTGTTGGCCTTCTCGAGTCATCTTTGCTTTGTTGTATTTCATTCGAAAATATTTTCATGGTTTGTCATTTACTTGAAAACAAGTGAGCTTTGGTTTTCTTGGCTATAACTTGCTCGTTTCTAGCTTTGTGACTCCATCAAGTACCTTCATATCATGTAGTTACCCGATGTGGGTAGTCACGTTTTCTATTGAAACTTGTGATTCATTTACATTTGCAATAGCTAATCGAAATGTGGGTTTCTAGTTTCTAATTTTCTCATTCTTGTTGGCCACTTGATAGTTGGACACTTATGAATTCTTCTTGAATGTCTCTACAATGGAGTTTCAATACTTGATCAAGAATTTGTTTTATTAATTGTTTCTCCTCCTTCATAAAACATTGATGGGAATGCCTTTTCTCCACCAAGATTTTTCTATGTCGTGCTTTCTAAACATACAGTTTCCTTTATTTTTGTTGAGTTTATTTCAACATGAAATTGGGCATGATTTGTTGTTGTTTTCCATTTGCTGCTCTTGATAGAAATTGTATATACATGCCAATGTCAAGGATGACTAGTAACTCCATTTTTGACTACTCCATCTACTGGCTTCCTCAAATATGCGAAAATTGTATTGTACGTATTTTGAAAGATAATGGACACTTATTGATGCTTTGGAAATGTCTTCATTGTAATCATGACATTTTTTTATTGTGAAATTCTGATAAAGAAGGGAAAATGTATCCCAAGCTCCATTTTCATATTTGCAAGAGCGTATCATTATGATGTTGTAGCTGGAGTATTGTAAATTTGATGTTGTTCCTCGATACAGGATACAAACTTATTTTGATTGAAAGCCTTCTTTTTCCATTTGAAAGCTATAATGGTTTCATTCTTTGATTGTGTTCTTGAGACTTCAAAAACATTTGTTCTTCAACTCAATTTCATCACACCCCTTTCTAGATAAGTGTATGTTACAAAACCGTACTGATGGACAATGCTTCCTTTGATAGTTAGTCCTGAAAATTGTGTCATAACAGTTGTAGTCTTCTTAAACCATGCAGCACTTTGCAATACTTTGTGTACTTCCGACTAAAATTGAATGAAAGCATGTACTTGGTCTATTTGTAAATTGGTCAGCTGTGTAAAATCATTATTGTGCATAGATTTCTCCTTAGGATTCAAGCTTGTAATGATGCACTTGTACTCATGTGACTATAAAGGTATCCATTGATTTGCAGTTTTAACTTGATTTTTCAATCTTGTGTCAAGACAATGAGGCTCTATATTTTCCATTGGTGTACTTTTAATCTACTTCTAAACTTGCATCCCTCATTTACTTTTATGAAGAGTCTACACTTTGAACTTGCTGCGACTCTTCTTGATTCCACCGAACTATGAGATGCTCTTTTTTATTTAGTCTTTCATGTGCTCTTGTATCACACTTTTTATCTTGAATCTTTCTTTGATTGTATTGTTGTTATGACTCTTTGCTCTACCGTGCTACTTCCTTTACAAGAGAAATTTAAATATCGCATTTATTAATATAGTAATCCTGTAATTTTTCCCCTAATATTCCTCTGATTACCATATTTGCACTTTTGAATGCATTTTTTTCTGAAACTGGAAATATAAGGAGTTAAAATAAAACCCTGAGCTTAGTATTGACACCTTTTCCTTCTCTTTTCTAGGTACCATGATGCAGTTTGCAAAGGATAGCTGGAGAAACAATTCAGAAAGAAAAGAAAACCTCCTCAAGGAAATGACAGTTTCCTTTACCTCCTTACATTTTCAATTTCATAAATATATGCATTCCTTTTCTTCAGTTATTTCTCACGGCTTGTGTGAGAAAAATATGTACAATTATTCCTCATGAATAAATGAAAATATTTTCGTGTAATGAGATGTATGTCCTTCCTTTCTATACTTTTATTCATTTTTATGGATAATGAATGAACTTATACAACTCAAAACACTTAAATAATTCACTTAATCATATAAATAAATTAAGAATCAAGTGTACCTTATTGTCACTCATTAAAAATTTAAACTGCTTCTAAAATTGTACCTTGTCTTTCAAACCTGCCACTTGTCTACAGCTTTAGAGCATCATGTCTGATACATGCTGCCCTTCATGTCTTCTTCAGGGCATTTCAATGGTCATTTATGGTTGTTGCATAGTTCTGACAATGGTGACAAATGGAATGATTGCATCTATGAGGTATGGCATTCTCAGAATCGCACCTAGGTTATAGTTTTGATCCAAATGTGACTTCCAAAACTGTCCAAAACCAAACAATTAAAATTTTTATCTTAACCCGATGTGATTGACCCAAACACAGCTATACTCGTAACCCGACCAATCTGAGAAACTTAAAATTTTTGAGTTGACCTTTTTCGCACGGGGTACAAAAATGTCAATAGTCTGCAGCTCTCAACAAAAACCACAATTATATTCATCTAATTGTGTCTCCATCTCTCAACAATATCCTATCTCCCAACCTATTCAATCACAACCCTTCAACTACATGCCCCCTTACAAACCACCCCCACAAACACCTACTTATCCTCAACACTATAAATATTACTCTAAACTTAATCCATCCACTTTTTACAACCCACAACCTAATCCATCAACTTCTCATCCCAAAATATCCAATGACCCCATTCAGGATTAGCTAAGTAGGATGTCCAATCTTGAATCGCTACTTTGGGATCTAGAACTACTTCTCTTATAAACAAATTTGTAATGAGCCTATCCACCCATATGTTCTTGTCAAACCTTATCTCCCACACTAGGAACTCCCTAAATTTTATGCATTCAATAGTAAGGAGGACCTTCTATAACACATTTGCGCCTTTAGGCATGCATGTTATCTCATTGCACATTATCAAGATCTCACGATCTGCACTTTCCCCATGTCATTGGTCGAGCCCATTTTGGACTAGTACATTGAGATTCCTCTACACTCCCTCTTTTCATTCACCCAACTTGCGCAATTTTTCTTAGAGCATTTATCCATTAATATTGTGTGACAAATCACCATCACCAACCTCTATGCCATTTAACAATTTGACGACGAATCCATCACAAATTTCATCACTAGGTGGTGTGGCATCATTAATCAGTTATCCTTCTCCCTTCCCCAAGTTGAGCTTATCAAACTATTGTCCCGATAATGTGAGAAGCATATCTTTTCAACTCTTCAAACCAAATATTTTTAAAGTTTTGAGGAGGCCTTCACCATGGCTCACAAAATAAAACTTCGTGCCCTTAAGGAATGACATGTCAAACTTCAATCCAACAAGCCATATATCAAATTCACGAAATTTTATACCCATAAAAAAATATAAAAAATACAACCAATGTCATCGTTGTTAAATATTATTCTACATCCCCCATCATACCAGCCTCCACAAAGGGCACTTCAAACTACTCCAACTATACTTCCCTCGAAGAATCATATAGTTCTATCTTTGATAAACTCATGGAAAATACCATCAAGTCCACGATCGCAATATTGAAAAAATGTCGCATCTTCAAATACCTTGTCCAACACCTTATCGATCATGGGGTCCTTCAATTGGATAATCATAATGCCCCTCCTAACCAACCATTAAACCTATTCAAACCTCCCTTCCCTAATCATTCACCAAATAAGAAAAAAATCTTTCCACATCTTAGTAACCCAACGCTCATATAATAAAAACCATCATTATGGATTCAACACCATCATTCATGCCATCTTGCCCCTTCATTCCATACCCACCTCTATTCCCTCAACATCTATATCCACATATCTAACCATGTTGGCATTTATACCCATGTCTACACTTATTGTCCCTTTATCCACCACATCCGCATCTATTACACCCACATCTCTTATATCTACATCAATTACATCTACATCCATTGTATCTACATGTTTTACACCTACATCTATTATACCCATACCCATTCCCACATATTGCTAAACATCGACTTATACACCCATTCCTAAAACCGCTCCTACACCCACACCTCCAATTACATCCACACTAGCACTTTAATCCACTTCCATATCCACATCATCCTTTTAAATATCTACTAAGAAGATACCTTCACTTGATGAAACCATAAAGGATGTCCCCATCCCATATCTATCTCCAAAACTACCCACATTCCTATATAAACAACTTCAAAACTCACATGGTATTCAACTCTTTCTCATCTCATGAAATGTCTCATCCAAAAGCCACTCCCCTCTTCAATCCCCACATTTTTGAAAAAACCTACATCTACATCACCTAGTTCCACCTCTAGGAATCCCACATGGTTGAAAACATCATGATCCCCGCCAAGGAAAAACCTCATAAAAAAAATCCAAGAACTTTGTGTCCCTAGTTAGAAATCTCACACCCATCAACATAAGAATTTGGAGCTTACCAATACCCCTTGAAGCCCCATCCACCTAAACAACCAAACATCTCATCTTCCATCTTAAGACCCCACTCATCTATCTTAGGACTATGCCCTTAATCCAAATCTCTCATTAGTTCAAAATACGGATCAAAACCATTCATTTCACCTTCTAAATAAAAACCATCTAAACTTGAATTGGAATATAAAGGCCTTATTAATCCCCATAAGATTAAAGTACTTATGTTGTTTTCATCATCCTCACCCAAACCAAATCCACCTAGAATCCATAGACTTCATCTTCAAAAACCCCCATCGGATCTTATAATGAATTCCTTTAGCGTGTCATCCAAGCATCTACAATTACCCTTCCTCCTATCAATCCCTTTGACCCACACTAGCTGAAACCTACCTGGTTTCATTCCAACACCATATGTGTCTAAGATCATATTCTTGGACATGACACAAAAATATTATAGGGCCCTTAGAACCCATATTAACAGTCCCATCAAAGAATATGATCTCCCATTAAAGAATACCACCCTCCCTCATTTTCCACTCCATCCATATCTAAGCCAAATCCTCCAAACAAGTCCATAACCTCTAAATCTACTTCCCAATCCACCTCTTTTTCCGCCATCATGCCACCAACTTCCACTTCTCCTAAGGATGGTCCTCCTCTTTATATATATGTCATTTGTATCACTAATTTTTCTCACCCTCATGATTCCCAACCATCTTCCCAATCCAAACTAATAGTTGTCATTTTTCCTCATGTTGATGAGACTACTTCACCCCATTATTCATCTAAGGCCAAGGTGTCAATCCTAGCCACACCACAAACCCAAAATCATGCCACCATTGAACAAAGCATCATAAAACATTTGCATCAAAATTCTATTAATATGTCCCTCTATGAGCTCATCCAAATCTCTCCCAATCATCGACATGCTCTTATTGAATCCTTCTAGTGTATTTACATCACTAGCAATGAATCCCATGCCTCCATAGCCCTCATTGGAGATCTTACCACCTTTGCCACAAATTTTTTGATGATTAAGATATTCTAGACATCTTACTTAAATATCATGACCTTCCTCTTTTCATCACCATCCACATCAATGACACCTTTATCCGTTGCTCTATGATTGATAATGGCACTTACATCAATATCATCTAATCCCATACCTTCAACCAACTCAAACTTCCCAAATCCATTATTTCTCAATCACTCATGGTTCTTCATGCCTTCAATGACATGATTACCTCCGCTTTGGGTATAGTTATCCTCCCGTCCACGTCATGAAAAAATTTCCATGAAATTTTATACATTGTTGAGGGGGAGTTTCAATATAATGTCTTACTTGGATGCCCATGGATTCATGCCATGTGTCATGTCTCATCCAATCTCCATCACAGTATCAAATACAAACATGAGGGGAAAATCCATACACACCCCATCAACCTTTCTCCATTCAAAGCATGTCATATGACCTATCATCCAAATGACGTGCTCATCCCTAATCCATTCTCCATAGCATCTACTAGTCTTTCGTGCCTGCACCAAATTACAAATGATGAATCTCTTGATAATGTAATGTAGTGTCTCTCTCAAGGGAGTATTGACTCCTTGCTCTCAATTTTCTTCCCTTACTTAATCCACTTTGTAGACTTGACAAAGCTCCTATGTATCAACCTAATGTTAGGGATATCATTCCCTTTGATCCACCTCTTCTCAAAACCAATCTTACCTATGGTGGAATCGATCACCCTTCCTCTCATATTGACAATAAACCCCACACAAATCCATACACTAATGGATTAAAATTCCTCTATAACAAATCCTTTTCCTATACCTACCTCCACCACTTTGCATGGAAGGGATTCAATCTTTGACATTATGAATAAGGTATGGATAATCTTGTCATTGACCAATATCGTAAGCCTCGTGATAAATTCATACTGGGATTTAAATAACAACCCACCACCCCCTCACACATCTTTATTCTATATCTCCCATGCACATTGACTTGTCATCCACTTCTTCTATATTTAATGACACCATGGACATGGATGACATCGTGTCCCTTTATTTTGAATTTTTTAATCTCCACGATCACTTTCAGTCTAGTCACTTATCAAGCTAAAGGTGAAACTAGGTACCTTCCTCTCGTATTTCTTGACAAGATAGAGGAAGATTACCCTACCATCAACATTCTCCAATGTAGTGATGATGATTCCATTCTTTCCTACATGGGGGTAGAATATTCCTATCTTTATAAGACCTTACCTCATGACACATCCACCCTTCTCAATGAATCCACCATCAAAATTAATGTATGGACTCTATAAGAACCCCACATCCTCTAAGTTGGTCAATCTCTTGACCCACAAGAACTTGATACCTTTACCTATTTTCTATTTGAACATAATTAGGCCATCACATGGTAATATGCCGATATGTAAGGCCTTGACCCCAACATCCTCATCAAAATATTGTCACCATCGTCGATGATAAGATGGTTAAGAAAAAGTTACATCGTATGCATCCTCTTATATCCCTCCTTGATAAGGAAGAGTTACAATTCCTTCTATCCGCCAACGTTATCCAACCTGTTGACTATGCATAATGGGTGTTTAACATTGTACATGTTTCCAAATCTTTCAAAAGCTCCACATTTTTACTAAATTTCGATGGTCACTTATCAAGTTGAAGGTGAAACTAGGTCCCTTCATCTTGTATTTACTGATAACATAAAATAGGATTCCCTTATCATCAACATTATCTAGTGTAGCAATGATGATTCCATTCTTTCCTACATGGGGGAAGAAGATTCCTATCTTCATTAGACCTTACCTCCTTATAGATCTACCCTTCTCAACAAATCAACGCAGGGACTCTACAAGAACCCCACATCGTTAAATTTTTCCAATCACTTGACCCAAAAGAACTTGAGAACTATACCTCATTCCTATTTATTAAAAGCCAAGCCTTCACATGGTCTTACGTGGATATGCTAGGCCTTGAACCCAACATCCTCATCCATAACATTGTCACCATCCTCGATGCTAAGTTGGTTAAGAAAAATTTGTGTCACATGTATCCTCACATAGCCCTCCTCATCAAGGAAGAGTTGTAATGCCTTCTATCTAAAAAATTCATCCAACCCATCAACCATCCATAATGGATGTCTAACATCGTACCTATTTCCAAATCCTTCTAAAATCTTTGCATCTATATTGACTTTCAAAATTTAGATCTCGCTTTCCCAAAGATAACTTCCCTTCCTAACATCAATTAGCTAGTCGACTTAACGGTTGGACATGAGATGATTTTTATTATGAATGGTTTCTCTGTTTATAATCAAACTCTCATTATACCAAAATACCAACATAACACATCTTTAATCACCCCTTGGGAACCTTTTGCTATCACGTCATGCCTTTAGTTTGAAAATACGGGAGCCACATATCAATGTTCCATGACCTCATCTATAAAACCATATAAGATAATGTCAATGACCTCTCTGGTAAATCCAAGTGTCAATGTGACCATATTTCTATCCTCAAAATCCTCTTCATGCATCTTATCCAATTCATCCTTCCTCTTAATCTTGCCAAGTGTGTGTTTGGAGTCAATACGTATTAAATCTTTGGCATCATCATTTCTATAAGGGGCATTGAAGTTGA
Organism: Taxus wallichiana var. yunnanensis; assembly: GCA_018340775.1. Classification (NCBI taxonomy): domain Eukaryota; kingdom Viridiplantae; phylum Streptophyta; class Pinopsida; order Cupressales; family Taxaceae; genus Taxus; species Taxus wallichiana. Next base: position 313,810,506 of record CM031239.1, read on the forward strand.
CCTCACCAAAATTGAATCCATCTTTGAGATGCTCCTCCTTATGATCTAATGTAACTTCACAGTCTTCAAAGATAACATTAATTGGTCCATAGCTTCATATTACATCTTTCGACCATTCTCGACTTTTTCATCATCTTCTTTACAAAGACACCCACTTCAACTAGGATGCCAATTACCAAAAATCCTTCAATGATATTAAGGAATACATTATATCCCTAACTCGATCACGCATCCACATGAAGGGGATCCCTTCTATTTTTACATCTCTTCCTTTTATCAGGATCAAGGTGCCATTTTGGCACACCGTGATGAGCAAGGTAGGGAAAAAGCCATCTATTATATTATTCGAACCCTTCAAGATGAGCAAACCCATTACACCAACCTTGAAAAATACGTGTTGCGCTCTTTTATTTTCCACTTCCAAACTTATACATTACCTCCTCAATCACAAAACCCACATCGTCGCCAACTTCAATATCTTCAAAATCATGCATTACAATTCTTATCATAATGATTGCATCACTCAATCACTCATGCTTGATGACTGATTTTTACCTAGAGTTCATCTTTGAGAAATATATCAAAGGCCAAGATATTGCTAATCAACCCGTTGAATCCCCTCTTCTTGACAATCATATTACTCATGAGTAGTTCCCCAAAAAATCCATCCATACCATCAATCACGAGTATTCTCCCCTTAAAATGACATATTTAGTTGATTGATCTAAGTGTTAGAAAAGGGGAGGTGTTTGCATTATCATCATTCCTCCTATTATCTCTTGAAAGTGCACCTTATAGAGAGATGGTTGCAGGGGTTCTAATATTTCTCTGGATCTCTCTCTTTTGTAGATACAATCGAAACACGTCAGGTATGTGGGTATACCTATTGTTGAGGTGAATCTTCGGTATCAAGGCCAGTTCCTTCTTGATGTATCCTAAACTAATTTTAAGGGGTTTAGAGGGTAAACGATGATTGTAAATGAATTGAAAAATTGGGTGATACACCAAACTTGTTGAGGGATTTGACTGAGTAAATGCACAAATAATTTGAGAATAGATTTTGGATGCACAAACCAATAGTTTTCAGCATAATATTAAGGAAAAACACTTGATGTATTGAGGGAATGATTCACAACAATAATGTTAAGATAAACATGCACACTAATATTATGTAAAAATTACTAAATTTGCAGCAAGGTAAGATGATTAATCGGGAATTGGCATTCATAATAAATAATAGGGTATACACAGTAATCAAATAATTGGAAAGGTAGAAATCAATTCTCATTCAAAGGGAAAAAATGGCAAAACTACTTCATCACTCCTGTGTCCAAAAGTCCTCCTCTATGCCTTGCAATTACACACAATATATAGCAATCTTCTTCATCCTATCTACCTAGAAATAGGATGAGATTTGTACTCACCCATGCATTACATTTTTAATCTTTAATTGTAAATAATAAAGGAATAAAAATAGCATGCTAGTTACAATGAAGCTACTAATGCCTGAGTACAAAAATAACTTAGTCAAACTGCAGTTGACTGATTTATTTATTTTTTTAAATGAAAAGGGAGGAATAACTTGGCTAATAATAAGATTTTCTTGATGAGCAAGTCTTCTCTTATACATGCAACTTGTCTTCAACTGATCGATGTGACATTTGCCTTAGTGTTTTATTCTTGGAATGATATTAATAGCATTCTTTAATTCTACTTTTTTTCAATGTGTATACAAGAATTATCTCTCTGTGTGACCAAAAAATAATTATTTTACTTCTAACACTTTGCAAGAACTTATCCAATGTGTTGGGACCACTTGTGAGATCTTGATGTTGACCATGCATAGTAATTTTTTCTCTCCTCCTCTCTGTGGGGACCACCCTGATGCTACACTTGTCTGATATTATTCTTGCATTTGCCACCTTTTGAAGAAATTATGGTTTGAAAAATATGAGATAATGTGGTCTTATCTTGACTTGGTTGGCATATACTTGAAAATCATATGCTTGAAAAGGGCCCTCATGATTTGACCATGGTCATAATATGTTTTCGAACCTCCATTTTAATTATCATTATCGTTATTGGTTGTCGATATTTGATTATTTCTTGAGATGTATATTTAAACCTTTAACCAAGGTTGATGCAATGATTTTATTTCAATGGGGCTAGTCCCCTTCACCATGATGCTCAAACATTCCTTTTGCCTTACCGGCACTCTACATTTATTTTATTGGAATCGCAGAACCAATGGTGGTTGTTGATCCTCGCATACTCGATCCATTATCATTGATATTTGTAGGAGATAAGGTTGCATTGATTATGGTTTTCCAGTGACTCTGTGCTCAATCCTTGGCCATTGATCTCGTGTACTTGTTGATCTTGCACCGTTGATCTGTAGCTTGGTGGTTGGCTCACGGTTATCATCTGACATCATCATTTTTGCATGGTTGATTTGGTACCGTTGATTTCTAACTCCTTTGGTTGGGTTAGGTTGCCATGAGTTAATTGGGTGAAAGTGTTTATTTGTACCCTAAAACAATCATTTGCATGGAATTTCTAGTTTGGAGAGTGAAGCCCTAGCAAATATTCCTAAGGACTACCATTTCTATCTAATGTGGAGCTCATTTTTCTTCTGTAAATCCATTTTATAAGCTCTGAATATCTTCATTTTTGTTTGTATTGAGCTCCGAAGCATTCCTTGATAGAGGTGGTCGTTATTGTTATAGATCTTGAGCTCGTGTGAAAAAATTTCTGTAGTTTTCATAGATGGCCCTTGCTTTGATACTTCTCTGCAAAAGGTTTTTAAAACCACCATTGGTGCAATCTAGGGTTCTATGGTTCGTTTCCTCTCGAGATTGAAAGTTGTTCATTTGGAGCTTTCGTGGAAGTGAAAAACATGGCTTATGAATCTATGCTAGATTTTGTAATCTTTCTTTCAAATCTTGTTAGCTCATGGGTCTGAGTGGTCTATTGATGGCATATCCCCTTGTACACTTCAAATCTTTGAGGGTTTCAAACTACATTTTCTAATTAGGGGTGAGTTTCTTCTCTATTTTTCCCTATTGCTTGATAATTGAATTTGTTGAAGCTTTGATGCTAGAGTTGGTAAATCAACTTTGGCCCATGGCCGAGTTTTCCATATGGCCTGAAATTTCATTATAATCGACTTTGTCTTGCTTCAAATTTTCTTGTATTTACTTCATTACATCAGTGAGCCGTAGATTTACCTTACATCAGGCTCTCTAATTGACCACTGATCTGCTCTGGAATGATTATTTATCATTAGCTTAGGCTCAATGATTTTGCTCTATTGTAGCTTGAGGATTCCATTTATTTGTAAATCTGTGTGTGTTAGCTATTCTAGTGCAAATTTAACCTCTATATTTTATTTTGACTGCTCAAATCTTCACCCGTAATAGATAGTGGATTTTCTTGCATTGTGCCTCGGAAGGGTCGCCATGATTTAATACTCATTCGTTTTCGTATTTTGTGTGATTGTCTCTAAAATTTAAGATTTTCTCACGTAAATACTATATGAACCAAGATTTGTTCCAACTATTGAGTTATGATTTCCTACACAAAACTCGCTTTGAGTTTGAGACTTGAGAAAAGATTAAATGATTCGATTCTTTATTTTTAGAACTAAACTTGAATTTTCATCTTGTTTCATCTAATATTAACAATGAATACTCATGTTTCATTTGTCATATCCACCATTTGTTGTAGCTTTTGTATGGAAGTGCTTATTTCTTTCTTTCTGAATAAAGTTGTTCCTTATTTTTATGTATACTAAAACTATGATGGTCCAAGGATTTCAATTTCTTTTGCTTCAGCTTTGCTAAAAAATTTGGGTATATGCCTATATGGTTCTTGTATTGTGCATTTGGGTGACTTGATTCTAGACTGGTACTTCGATTTGAGCTCTCTTTGAGGTTCTAAGTTGTATTGCTATTTGAATATTCATATTGTGAACTCATCATTATTTGTCTCTTTCCATGAATCAGTATACTGTAAATAATGTGAAACATACTTTTTATCTGTTGAAAGTGCACCTGTAGAGAGATGGCTGCAGATTTTCTATGCTTGCAAAATTGATCCCTCTTTCGTAGATACAATGGAAACACCTTAGGTCTATGGGTATACCTATCTTGAGGTGAGTCTCCGGTATCAAGGTTGGTTCCTTATTGATGTATCCTAAATTGTTTTTATGGGGTTAAGGGGAAAATATGACTAAAAGGTTTAAAATTGAGGTGATACACCAAATTTATATGAGGGATTTGACTGAGTATATGCACAACTAATATGTGAAAGGATTATTGATGCAAGAACCAACAGTTTTATGCAAAATATTAAGGGTAAACACTTGGATGTATTGAGGGAAAGTATCACAACAATATTGCTAAGCTAAACATACACATTAACATCATGCAGAAATTACTAAATTTGCAGCATGGTAAGATAATTAACCAAGGAATTTGCATTCACAAGACCAATAGAAACATACACAAGACTGCAAATAATTAGAAAGGCAGAAAACACTTCACATTTAGAGGGCAAAACTGGAAAAAATTGCTTCAAAGACTACCGTATCTAAAAGTCCTCCTTTGTGCTTTGCCAAGGCATAAAATATATAGCAAAATAATTTCCCCACCCTTCCTAAAAATAGATTAAGGCTTGTATTGCCCATGCATCCTATTTTTATCCTTTATTTAATAATAGATAAAGGAATAAAAATAGAATATGCAATTACAAATAGGCATTAATAGCCTTGATTACATTACAATCAAACTGAAGTTGATTGTTCTATTTTTAAGAAAATAAAGGTGAATAATTTGCTAATAATAAGCTTGCTTGTTGGACAAGTCTCTTTCCTTGTGCATGTGAATTTTTCCTCTTGTTTGTTCTGTCCTCTTGCGAAGGCATGTAAAAATAACTCATGTGCAAGAAAAAAATAAGTACAATAATTGTAATATTTGCAAAGTAAATCATCTACTATAGGGACCACTTGTCCATGTGCACATGCTTCCTTTTCTCTCTGCATTATGTGGGGCCACCCTTGCTCCTCACCATTAGTCTTCACTGGTTTGGCCACTCTTGTGGACTTAGCAAATTACCATGGTTTTGAAATAATATAAGGCACTTTGAAAAAGGGGCAAAACATTACATTCGGCCACCTTTAAATACACATATCCCACTATATGGTCTCCACCTTTGATTATATTGCATGGTATATTTTGTCAGCTTTTGCAATTTGGATAACACTCATTGACTAAGGCTTAAACCTACCTTTTGAGTGATCACTGTTGGTATGATGGTGGTCGGCCCCTTTTGATTATTGGTTACATAGACTATGGTTAGACTTATAAAAGTCAATATGCAATGATTATTTTAAAACATGAGGCTGGTCCCCTTTGCACAATGACTCACCCCTCCAATAGTTGGTGGTGGCATGACTAACTCGGTAGATTTGCTTTGATAATAGTGATTAATTCCTAAACATTGATCTTTGTCCTTGATGAATTTGATGTCGTTGATTTGAAACGTAGTTAGGGTTTCTAACCCCAGTATTGAATGTGGCCGGGGGAACTGACTATGATGGTTTGCATTGAATAATGGAGATCGATCTTCAGCCCTTGATCTTCGTACCTGTTGAATTTGGATCATTTGATTACTAACTCCGGTGAGTTAGGTTAAGTTGTGGTTGAGTTGGGTGAGTTAAAACAACTTGAACCCTATTCTTTGGTCATTCTTTTTCTCGCAGAGAGCGATAAAGCCATGGAAAAAAATTTATAGACGCCATTGATGATGCTTTGTGAGCTCGACTTCTCTGCGGAAAGGACTCTTTGGCCGTACATTGATCGAGCTCTATGAATTGGCTGCCATGATTTAAAAACTTCAAGCTCGGCCCTTCCGCAAAATGGTTATCTCGTGTTTTGAGGAACTCTATTTGAAGTTTCTTTGTCATTATGGGTTACGTGATGGAGACCGAGGGTTCTGATTTCACTTGATCTCGTGCTTTTACATTCTGGGAGCTCATTTTCATGCCATTTCTAGTTCGAATCTACTTGGCTTGAAGATGGGTTTTCTCTATTCATACTTTGGAACATTTCTCAATGGCTCGGCCATGGTCCTAATTTTTTGAGCTCTGAACTCGTTGTAGCTATTACAACAAGGTAAGTGACTTTTGAATCCTCTGGTTTGAGCCAAATTTATCTTTGATAGGTGTTTTGATTTTCTACACACCGTGTGATGCCATTTGACCTCTCGCCACCATTAATGATTTTGAACCTCTCTACTTTCTCTGGAAGCTTTACATTTTTGAGCTCGAAATTTATTTGGGTCTCCATTATTTCATTACAAATTTTGATCTACCCTTAACTCCATATCTCGAACATTTTTTTATTTGTTTATTCATGTTTCACTTCGATTTCCTGGATCTCGACTTTTCCTTTAGGGGTTTCTATATATCTTTATGGGCTGAGTTTTTAGAGATCTATGGTTTTTCAAAAACGTCACAAGATCTTCTCGTATTTACCTTAAATAGAAATGGCACAGTCTTTTCTACTTGCTGGTCTGTTTGAGCTCTGTAAACTTGGTGTGAAAGCTATGGATTCTCTGAGATAATTTCCCTGATTTTTTATTTAATTCAACCTTCAAAAGATATGTTCTACACATTAGCTTTTCTCGAATCTTTCAATTCATATGGTTGTGTGCTTTGTTTACACGTTCCAAGGATCTGTTATGTGAATCCTTTGAGTCTCTATCTATGAGTATGGAGTTGGGATTTTGGCTCCTCATTAAGTTCTCGAGCATGAAAATTTCACATTTTTGTCATCCCGGAATACTTCAACTTATCTCGATTTGATGACTCGCCTGATGGCTTCCCGTGAATGCATTTTATCTTTCTTCCTTTTACCATTGTTAAGAATCTCTAAAGTTATCTCGATTCAAAAATCTGGTAGGTTCTGCGCTCTCACCGCTTGAAATATTCTCGAGTTGTATATATATATTTTAAAATTTATTCTTGTGTTGTGAAATTGTTGTCATATTCCTCATCTCAAGTTGTAGTCTCAGTATGAATCTCCCTCTGGGTATTTGGTAGAAATGAAGAGAAAATTTTTGCTTAACTGGATCTTGTGGAGATACTAGGTCTGCACTATTATTTCTTAATTTATGTTATGACAACATTTCTTAACCGTATTTCTTTAAGAGTTTATGAAAATCATTAAAATAACATGGTTGAACTTGTAATCGTTATCTCAAAACATGTTGATTTGAATAATCGTTATCCTAAGTTGTTTTAAATGTTGCTAAAATGGAAAAATTTATGCTCCTATAGACTTCTTTAACTGAACTCGTCTCCTTTTTTGTAATAACGAGATGAAAATATACTCTACACTGTATCATGATCTTTGTATTTTAAGACTGTACTTTGAGATGTAAGTCTTTAATATTCTTGAATCTATATCAATGTTCTGAGTTGAAATGTCTCAATCATGTTCTTTCAAAACAATTGAGGATTTTTCAAAGCATTATAGCTTGGATCCCTGTGTGAAGTGGTTTTGCTCACCTTGACTACCTGAAAATGATGTACCTTTAATTTTTGAAAACATTACCATAGGATGGCTGCCATCTTGTAAAATTATGAGCTTGATTTATTGATTCCTCACTATTTTCTATAACTTTGTACTAGACATCCTTCCTCCTTTTCAGTTGTAAAATGGTTTTATTGAGATGTTGTAGTTCCATTTTCTATTCTGCTTAAATACTATATTTGAGATTCACTATAGCTTTACATGCATGCTGGAAAATTCGTAAATGTTCATTTTACGTGGCGAAGCCCTATCAAAATTTTCCCAAAATTCTCTTTCTCATTCTGTTTCAGTTGTAATCCTTTCTTTCTAGTTAACTTCAACTTCTTAAAATCTAATTCTTCTTCTTTAGTTGTAATCAAAACATGTACTTTTGTTTGCAGGTCTCTCTTACGTACTATAACTTCTTCCATTTGTAGGATAGTTACTAAACCTTGAGTTACATTCTTCATTTATTTTAGCATGTACTTAGGACTTATCCATTTTATGCCATAGGATAGAAGTCATTGAATTCCACAATATTTATAAGACATGATTTATTCCTTCTTGGCTGCAACTTGTACTTGCACACTTAAGAAAACAGTTAGAAAAACTTAAGCTTTTTGGCCTCTCTTGTGTCCATAGTTTTTCTTTTCTTCTCTCTTTTGATCTTCAAGTAATCTATATCTCCTGTTGTTAAGAGATTCATATGCACAAATTAGGACAATATAGGAATATGGATTGATCCCTGAGCTCGTAACTGATAGTTTCCCTCTTTTCTTCTTTTCAGGTATAGTGACTTCTACAACGAAGATGAAGAAGGAACAAAGCTGGAAATGGAGATGTCTCGACCAAAGAAGAAAACCCCAAGGCAATGATGGGTTCACTCATACTCCTTTATTTTCTTTTTCATGCATGTGTACCTCTTATTTTAGTAGTTGTACTTTACTTTTCAGTTACATCCCACGGCTTGTGTGGGAACATTTGAAATTCCTTATGAATAAAACATTGAATTCTGAAAATGAGTTGTGTATTTCTTTCTACATTTCAGCTTTATGTATGGATTATATGATGAACTAAACAATTCAGTAATATAGTTGAATGTCTTAATCATGAAGGAAAGAACATTAAAGAATACATGTAACATCCATTAATGAAATCTAATTTTTGTAATCTGTATTTATGTCTGATGTTCTAAAACCTAGCATTTCATCTATTCTGCAATTGGATGTCTTCATCAAGACAACACAGCTGTCCTTTGAGACCTTGTGTTCTTTTGTTAAAGATAATCATGAAATTGTAGACTATGTGATCTGTTACATTTTGTAACATCACACATAGCTGCAGATTTCATGTAATCATGAATTAATTCAATAGTAACCATATTCTCTGAAAGAAACTCCCCTAGCTTAGGTATACTTCACCAATGCTATCCATCGTAACGAAGTTTCAAGTTGCCCATTTTTACACAAGTGCAAAATTGTCAACAATACTTGTGGAGGACATATATTTACTTTTTAAAATAATGGTTCTTGTAGTTAGTATTCTCCAATAAATCTGAAAATAATGATTCCTTTGAGCTCTTATTCTTTAAAACTAGCATATGTACCCCTCCATTGTTAATGTTTGAACTTGAATTGTAGTTGAAAACTTACAAATAAACAATATATGTTATTAATTATCTATTTTGTGGTGACTTGACACTACTTGGCCTCTTTTTAAGTATGTAATATTATATTCTCGAGATATTTATTTTCTATTTCTTGAGTTGGTTTGAATTTTGATTCATCCAATGTTACCTTAGAAAATGTGCTTGCTTCCCTTTTGATGGTTGTTTGAAATCATAACTTTTCATATTTACATACTCTTCATTATCAAGATAGTTCATTCTTCGTGATGTGAACTGGTCAACTATATTTCATTTCTTACTAGTTTAGTAGTTCTTATAGAAGGTTTGAACATGAAAACATGTATTTCTTGTTATCATTTATCTGGCCTACCATTCTTGGGCTATATTCTTCTCTTGATAGAATTTGTGCTCATAATTTAATGCCAAATACAACTCCATCCATCTTGATTACCCATGTTGGCTGTAGCTTTTGGTGAAATTTGTTTTCTCTCAGTGATTTTTGAGGTGTATCATCTCAACATTATATACAAGGGTTTATACTCTTCCAGCTGTGTAAAATCATCATGTGCATAGATTTCTATTTAAGATTTAAGCTTCTAATGATGCATTTGTACTCATGTGACCATACGGTATACATTGATTTATAGTTTTTACCGATTTTACAATCTTGTATCAAGACAATGAGACTCTATAGTTACCATTGGTGTACTTTTGATCTACTTTGAGATTTGCATTTATTCCATCTTTGCGTAGATGCTTTCTATATATTTGATAGTTTGGGCAAGGCTTGCTTTATTTGTTGATAATACACTTATTTCTTGATCTATGAGCTTGTATCTATTTTGATCATTTGCAATATCAATTGCATGCTTGGAAACTTGATTCTGTGCTTCATAGTAATGCTTTCAATAGCTCATTCTTTGGTCACTTGTAAGTTGATATTGGACTTGTAAGATCGAAAAACTGTAGATTCATCCTTATGGGAAAATTTGCTCCTGTTCACCTTGAGCTGCAACTATTCTTCACTTGATACAAGTATGATTTAAATCTGCACTTTATCTCAATTCTTACATACTAGTGGATGTAATATTTGATGATAACTGATCTCTTTTGCTTTTGTATCTTGATCAATATGACATAATTATAGTTGATCAACATAGGATGTATTCTTTGATGTTTTAACTAGCTAGAAACTCTTGGCTTCTTCTTCTGCCATCAGATGAACTCACCCTTTATGCATTGTTTTAGTACATTCTCATTACTATGTCCTTAAAGAATACTCCTTATGTGTAAATCATTTAGCTATGATGATGATATTCTCTTGTAAATAGTGTCTTTGGGGATAGTATCGACTTCAATCTTATTTTCTGCACCGTAAAAGTGTATTTTATCTCATTTAAAAAAATGTACTTGATGGTTTTGTACTTTGTTTCTATATCACATTTTGACAATATCTTGGATCTGTATCATTGACTCTGCACTTTTTGTATGCATTCCATTTTTACAATCTGCAACACTAAACTTGCATTTCTTTTATGGATTAGTATAAGTGTATCATTATTTATTCATCCTTTAGTATGAACTGAAATAAATGTACTTCTCTAGTTCAAATTGCATAATGTAATACTTCTGATATGCAAACACAACAATTAGTGTTTATTTCCTTCTTCTTACATGTACCTGCACATTTAGATAAACTAGTTAGAAAATATTAGGCTTTTTGGCCTCTCTCATGTTCCATAGTTTTCTTATTTTATCTTTTCTTTTCTGAAATGATTTTGGGAATCATATACGTTGATGTAGAATATTGCTCTTGTCAATTTTGTATTTGTCTCTGATGTATCTTATTCTTGTAACTCATACCTCATGATGTTAGGAGATCCATTTGCATGAAATTAGATAGTACATGAATATGGATCTAAACCTTGAGCTCGTGATTGGAAATATTTCCTTTTTATATTTCTTAGGTACAACGACATTTTCAGAAAATAAGGATGAAGATGAAGTAAAGCTGGAGCTGGAAGTGGAGCAATGGAGATGAAAGAAACTCAAGGCAATGATGGGTTTTTTTCATACTCCTTTACTTTTCTTTTCATGCATATGTACCTTCTACTTTAGTAGTTATGAATTACTTTTGAGTTACATCCCAAGACTTGTGTGGGAAATATTTAAATCATTTATGAAAAAAATATCAAATTTTGGAACTGAGTTGTGTACTTATTTCTACATTTCAGTTTTATGTATAGATTGTATAATGAACTAAACAACTCAATAACATAATTTAATGTACTTAATCATGAAGGAAAGAAATTTAAAATATCTCAACTTTAATAATGAGCTCCCAATTATTGTAGTCTACAACTATGTCTGCTTTTCCAAAAGTTAACACTCCACCTATTCTATAATTCTGGTCTTCATCAAGCTAATACATCTGCCCTTAGGGATTTTATGTTCTTTTGCAAAGATAAACATAGAATTTGAAACTATGTGATTTATTACATTTTGTAACAACACACATAGTTGCAAATCACATGTAATCATTTATTTGTTGGTACTGAAAACATGATAATGCTTAATGTATTCCCCTAGTTAGGCTCACTTCACCAATGTCATCCATCGTAACAAAGTTTTGAGTTTCCTATTTTCGCACAAGTGTAAAAAAATTCAACATTTCTGCGATCCTACGGGAAAGATGCCTTCTAGCTTATAGACCAGTGCCTTGCTCTTTCCATTGGGCATAGATTTAAATCATATAACAAAAATTTATCTTTCCAAAGGTCCAACCCTTCCAAAACAAACTAAAACTGAGAAAGGATCTGGTAAACTAAATCATGTGCTTGAGTACACTTATTGAATTGAAAAACATACAATGTGCATAAAGCACTTATTGAAAGGGAAATCCTACTCTAAACAGACACTGTAGGATTTTCAATAATAGTGTTTAAGAAACATACCATTCACAAGAATGGGAAGTTCCTCTCCATTCAACCTTGAAAGCTGAAATGCATTGTGTTCTTTGCAAGCTAAAATCATGTAAGGACCACTCCAAATTGTATCAAAATTTGTGTGGTTTCCTGGATTTGCACAATCAACATCCCATTTTAACACAATGTCTCCTTCATTGAAGACTCTAAACTTAGCCTTCTTATCAAAAATTTTCTTCATCTGTTTTTGATTCTTTTCCATGTTCAGATGAGCTTGATCTCTCAGCTCTTGTAACTCCATTAACTCTGCATAATGAACCTACAGTGGTTCATTCTCGATCAATTCTATCTGATGTAACAAATCTAGTACAGGAAAATCAACTAAGATGGGGATTCTTACCTCTCTTCCATAAAGAATCTTGTACGGTGAATTACAATCTGATCTTTTAGGGGTAACTCTATTAGCCCAAAGTGTTGAATTCAACATGAGATTCTAAGCTTGTTGGTTGTTTTTGAGTGTTCTTATGATGATCCTCAAAATATTCTTGTTAGTACTTTCGGCTAATCCATTACCTTGTGGGTAATAATTAGATGATGTTTTTAAATAAATTTTGTGCTTAATAGACCAATCAGTTACTTTTGCACCAAGAAACGCTAAAGCATCATCTAAATGATAGTTGTTGGGATACCAAATTAGAAAACTATTCTGTCATGAAATGAAAGGATTGAAGTCTCATTAGCCTCTTTCAAAGCTATTGCTTCAGTCTAGCGTGTAAAGTAATATGTAGTAGTCAAAATCCACTTGTGTCCTTGTGATGAAGGTGGATTTATCATGCCAATAAATTCAAGACCCCACTACATGAATGGTTGATCCATTGAAATAGGTTGCAGGGGTAACAAAGTTAAACATTCTTTTCCAATAAAGAAAGCACATTTCTTACACTTTTTGATCCATTCAAGTAGTCCTTGAATATGTTGGGCCAATAATAACCAGCTTTCATAATTTTTAAGGCTATAGTACGTGCTGAAAAGTGACCTCCTACAAGTCCTTCATGAAATTCAGATAACAATTATTGAATTCTATCATAATCAACACATCGCAACAAGATTTCATTTATATCACTTTTGAATAACACGCCATCAATGAAAACATAAGGTACAACTTGTAACTGAAGTACCTTCATTTTTTCTTGTCCATACCTTCGGATAAGTACCATATTGTAGATAGATAAATGAATAAGTCATCCATCTTGACTCTTGAACTTCTTAACCGAGTTTGGGTTGTTGATTTTCTTTTGTGCCAGTGTATTATTTGATCTACTTGATAGGTAAATTCAGCATGTTGTTCTGGATCATTTAATTTTTTTGCTTGTTGTTTTTCCATATCAGCAATTAGATGCTCACACAAACCTTTACCTAGAACTATTTTTGTGACACGGATATCAACATCATATTCAATAATTTTCGTAATTCAGCTTGCTCTCTTCTCATTCAGCTTCTTTGTTCAACAAGAATGCTTTCACACTTGTAAGAGAAATAAAAACATGTATCTTGTTATTGGAAAGCATGTAATTGAAATTTTTCAATCCTATAACTATTAAAAGTACCTATTTTTCAAGAAAGGCGTACTACCTCATTTCATAGTCATTAAAACTTTGTCCAAAGAAAACAATTTATTGCTCGGTGTTTTCATCACTAATTTGAGTTAAAATAGCTGAAATAGTCTATGCTCCTACAAGTGCATACATTGTAAAATATTTATCAAAATTTAGATTTGCAAGAGAAGGATCCTATGAAATGGCTGTTTTAATTGCTTGAATCCATTTCTCCTTCGCTAGTCCAAGAGAAAGTCTTGTCCTTTTTCAACATAGTTGTTAAAGGCTTGACAAGTGCTTTGCAAAATCTAAAATAGATCTTCTAATGTAATTTATTTTTTCCGAAAAATCTGCGGTGCTTTCTTATGATGAGGCAAGGATAACTGTGAAATAGCTTCGATTCTAAAAGGATCAATAGATAAACCTTGTTTAGAGACAATATGACAAAGTAGTTTACCCCGATGAACTAAAAAAATGGAATTTTGGGGATTCAAGGATATTCCAAACTATCTGCAAAGTTGAAAAGTATGTTTTAAATGCATTATATGTTCATCGGAATCTTTTGAAAACATGGTGACATCATCTAAATAAACCAATATGCATTTATTTAATAAGATACGAAAATCCATATCCATTGCACGTTGAAACGTTGCACCAACATTTGAAAGACCGAAAGGCATTATTTTATAAGCATAAGTGCCCCATTTAGTGGTAAAGGCTATTTTGTATTTGTCTTCTTCATGCATAAGGATCTGATTGTATCCACTGTAGCTATCTAAAAGAGATAATTTGTCTAAACTAGAAACTGTTCTCAAAATCTAATCCATATTTGGTAGAGAGTAATGGTCTTTTAATGAAGCTTTATTAAGGTCTCTGAAATCCACACATAGCCTAATTTCTCCATTCTTTTTATGAACAAGAACAAGATTAGCTACCCAACTTGAATGCTTAACGGAAAAATAATACTTGATTCAATCAACTTAGATAACTCTTTTCTCATTAATGGCTCAATTTTCAGATTTACGGTCTTTGCTTCTACCTAACTGGCTTGGAATTTGGTTGTAATTCTATTGTATGTTGAGCTAAAATTGGATCAAACCCTCTCAGATCTTGGTACTTCTAGGAAAAAACATCTCTAAATTCTTTACATAATTTGATAAATGACTGTTTTTCAGCTGAAGAACATACCTTTCCAATAAGTAGCTTTTTTTGTCATCCACCAAGATTTCTTCATAGTTATATGCATGAGTTGAAATCTTGCCTTTTTCCTTTCTTAACTGATCATCAGAACTAAAAATGTCTTCTAGAGTGACCAATCCTTGAGGTAACTTGTTTGTTTTTAACTGAACAATCTGGTCACCATAGAAGTGTTGCAGATTTTCTTGATTTACTGCAGAAAATTCAGCTTCTTCTGCAAAAATCTGTAAAAAAATTTATCATCTTCGAAAACCTGCCAATTCTCTTCATTATCAGGAATTGAAGGTCTAATAATTAATTCAATATGTGGTTGTCTTATATTGTTTTCGATATGTTCTAGTACATCAAAACTGGCTCTAACTGTTGTAAGTCTGTCTGCATGCTTATTTTCAGCTCTTGGGATAGATTGAATGTTAATAGCATCAAAATAATCCATTAAGTCTGAAACTCTATGTTTGTAAGACTTCAACAATGAATTATTACACACATTAAAGTTTTTCACTTGATTAATAACTAATTCTAAATCACCAAAGACTTGTAAAGTGTTGATACCTCTCTTTCTGGCCCATTACAAGCCATGAATTAATGCTTCGTATTCAGCTACATTACAAGTACAAGAAAAATGTAGACTTAAAGCTGAAAAGTACCTTTCATTTGAAGGGGAAGTAAGCATTAAACATGCACCTTGTCCTTTCTTATTTTTAGCTCCATCGAAGTGAAGCTTCCATAGCCCTTCTTGTTGCTTCTTCTATCCTGACAACAAGGGAATTGGTGCATTTTCTTCATGCAAGCAATAAACACTAAACAAATATTCTTCTACTTCCTTAAAAGGGTCATAAGCATGTTCTTCTTGAGTCTTTTCATCCATGAACAAATTAGAAACACCATCTAGTGTGGAAACATGACTGTAACATCGAAATCAGACTGATCTAAAATTGAGTAATTTGCTACAACATTTAAAGCATGAGGCTCAATATGAAACCTAGCCAGAGGCTCTTAATTTATGGTAACCTTAATTCCATATCGTGTAGTAAAGAACAAAAATGACCAATCTGAAGAAAGATAACCTCCTATTTTGCTGTAAAATCTCATGATAAACATAAGGCAAAATAGGGAGGCAAATCTACAACAGTCACATCTTGTAGAATTGTAACATTGGGACAAGCATGTAAAGTTACTTCCGGTTTCTGATAATACCAACTATATTAGTTGATGTCCCATCTAGCTACAACACGCTTTTCTCTGTAGGCTCATACTGCAGGCCCAACTTTTTCACAATTGCTTTTAGCATAACTGTGCTACTTGCACCACTTTCAACCATGCAATTATGAACTAAATGGTCTCCAATAATCAGAGATAAATAAAATGGTGGTGGCTTCTTGATATCATGAGAATTTAAGACCTTTTGAACCATCCATTTAACTTCTTTAATGCGGTCTTGTTCCACTATTCCAAGGACCATGTCTACTTTCTAGACTTCCTTTTCTGTTGGTTTTGAATAAATCTACAACTTAGCAGTTCATGAGAAAGCAACTCCTGTTGTCCTGGAATACTTAGAGCATCCCACATTGAGATATTAACATTATGTTTTTTCATTACATCAATAATGTTAAAAGAAGTAATAGTTTTGGAAACAGATTCTATTGTTTAGCATAGGCTTTGGCAAAAACTAACTCTGCTTCAACTGCTCTTGATATCTAAGGTATAAATAATCTTCTTGGATTAGGTTGTAATTATTTTTTATGTTCTTTACCAGCTAAAACACCTGCTTTTTTAGGAACAACAATGTTATTTGCTAATTTTTGGTCTGTACCTATTGTTTTATCAGTCATTGTAGGTAGAACAGGTCTGTTTTGATACTTTTGACTTTCTTGAGCCTTTTCTTGGGCCCTAGTAGTAACTATAATAAAATCATCTTCACTAAAACTGACCAAGTTTTTTTCGGTGCTTTCTGAACATGAGTTTCTTATTGCCCACCCTCCATTTGAGGCATGAACAATGTTTCAGGTTGAGGTTGTGCAACAAGGCTTATATTCAAGAACACATTTGGACAATTTACAGATTGTATGAGGTTGATTACAAGGTTGGCACCATTCTTCTGTAGCCATATTAACTGGGACTAAAGCGTTAGATGAACTAGGAGCTTTTGGGTCAAATTGTCTTGGTTGATATGGTTGTCTATAATTTTGATTATATTGATAAGGCTGCCTATTTTGTTGGTTTTGCTGATAAGGAGCTTGATAAGGCCTGCTAGGTAATGCAAGTCTATTTTCAATCAAAGTTAGCTTATTTCCCATAGTCTGCAAAGATTTAAACACATCATCTGATGGGGCTGCAATAATAGGATCCAAAATGGTAATAGGTTATGGGATAGGTGCCAAATCTACTACAAAAGGCATTGAAGGCCTTGGTGCTAATTTTTTGTCTTGAATAAGATTGTTTTCAGCCTTTATAGCAATATCATAAGCTATCGGGAGAGTGTCACCTCCCATAGACTAAATCATAGTTGAGATATCATTGTTTAAGGCTCTAAGATAATAAAGAAAATCATGGTCAACTTGAGGCTTGACACTAGCTGGAATTCTTTCCCAAGTTCTAGCAAAACATATGTTGAAACTAGCCATAAACTCATGAGGAGCTCTCTTAATTATAGACAATTGTTCTATGAGGGATAAATGATTCAAATAATCTTGAAGTTACTTTAAAATTTCTCACCTAACTCATCCCAAGTTCTTATGATCCCAATCTCTAAGTTTCTATACCATTGCAAGGATTTTCCTTTAAAGGATACAACTAAAAGTCTTGAGGCTACATCTTCATGAGTTATATTATGAACAACACAAAGGGCCACAACATATTTTATGTGCTTTGTAGGTGTAACCTGATTTCAACCAATGAATGAAGGTAAAATTTTCATGGCAGCATTGGGAATATCATGATAAACTGGGATTACTAATGGGTTGCCATTAGTAAAGGTTACAAAATTCCTAGGTAGTTGAATAACCATTGAAATAACTAGAATCTAAACAAAAATATTAATATGTGGTGATGGAAGATTAGGAGGAGGGTTGTTAAAACTAGGACTATTATAAGGTAGAGTGTTACCAACTCTTCTTCTTCTTGCAGAATTCAAAGATAAAGAAATAAATTCAGAAGGGATTCCTCTTACCGATGATCTTGCAATCACTTTAGGCATGGAACATGCTACAAAACTGGTCTGAAATCAACCTTATGGAGTTGCCAAATAAATATTTTAATCTTTAGAATAGTTTTCTACAACTTGTTGCTCCAAAAGTAACTTTTCTTTGCTATGAATTTGTTGTAAATTGTTGTAATTTGCTCATAGATCTGATTTGTGTCCCACTGGGTGTGCCAAAAACTTTATCTCTCGAAAGTGCACCCTATAGAGAGATGGTTACAGGGGTTCTAATCTTTCTCTAGATCTCTCTCTTTTGTAGATACAATGGAAACACCTCAGGTATGTGGGTATACCTATTATTGAGGTGAGTCTCCAATATCAAGGTCGGTTCCTTCTTTATGTATCCTAAACTAATTTTAAGGGGTTTTGAGGGTAAAAGATGGCTATAAATGAATTGAAAAATGAGGTGATACACCAAACTTGTTGAGGGATTTGACTGAATACATGCAAAAATAATTTGAGAATAGATTTTGGATGCACAAACCAATAGTTTTTAGCAAAATATTAAGGCAAAACAATTTATGTATTAAGGGAATGATTCACAACAATATTGTTAAGCTAAACATGCACACTAATATTATGCAGAATTTACTAAATTTGCAGCAAGGTAAGATGATTAATCGGGAATTGGCATTCATAATAAATAATAGGGTATACACAAATCAGTAAATAATTGGAAAGGTAGAAACCAATTCTCATTCAAAGGGAAAAAATGGCAAAACTACTTCATCACTCCTGTGTCCAAAAGTCCTCCTCTATGCCTTGCAATTGCACACAATATATAGCAATTTTCTTCATCCTATCTACCTAGAAATAGGATGAGATTTGTACTCACCCATGCATTACATTTTTAATCTTTAATCGTAAATAATAAAGGAATAAAAATAGCATGCCGATTCTGATGAGGCTACTAATGCTCGAGTACAAAAATAACTTAGTCAAAACAGTTGACTGATTTATTTATTTTTTTAAATGAAAAGGGAGGAATAACTTGGCTAATAATAAGCTTTGCAACTTGTCTTCTCTTATACATGCAACTTGTCTTCAACTAATCAATGTGACATTTTCCTTAGTGTTTTATTCTTGGAATGATATTAATAAAATTCTTTAATTATGCTTTTTGATGTACATACAAGAATTATATCTCTGTGTGAGAAAAATATTTTTTTACCTCTAGCACTTTGCAAGAACTTATCCAATATGTTAGGACCACTTGTGAGATCTTGATGTTGACCATGCATGATAAAATTTCCTCTCCTCCTCTCTGTGGGGACCACCTTGATGCTACACTTGCCTGATATTATTCTTGCATTGGCCACCTTTTGAAGAAATTAAGGATGGTTTGAAAAATATGAGATAATGTGGTCTTAGCTTGACTTGGTCGGCATATACTTGATCAAAAATCATATGCTTGAAAAGGGCCCTCTTGATTTGATCATGGTCATAATATATTTTCGACCCTCCTTTTGAATTATCATTACATCGTTATTGGTTGTCGGTATTTGATTATTCTTGACATATATTTTTAGACCTTTAACCAAGGTCAATGCAATGATTTTATTTCAATGGGGCTGGTCCCCTTCACCATGATGCTCAACCCTTCCTTTTTCCTTGTTGGCACTCTGCATTTATTTCATTGGCATCTGCGAACCAATGGTGGTTGTTGATCCTCGCATACTCGATCCATTATCATTCATCATTGTAGGAGATAGGGTTGCATTGATTATGGTTTTCTAGTGACTCGTGCTTGATCCTTGGTTGTTGATCTCGTGTACTTGTTGATCTCGCACCGTTGATCTGTAGCTTGGTGGTTGGCTTAGGTTATCATCTGATACCGTCAATTTTTGCATGGTTGATTTGGTACCATTGATTCCTAACTCACTTTGGTTGGGTTAGGTTACTACTGACAATTTTTGCACTCATGTAAAAATGGGCAACTCAAAAATTTGTTACGATGGATGGTATTGGTGAAGTGACCCTAAGCTAGGGGAGATTCTTTCAGTTCAATTTTTGTTCTGTTGGATTAATGACTACATGTAATTGCAGCTATGTGTGCTATTATAAAACATAACAAATCACATAGTCTAATATTTCATGATTGTCTTCAGAAAAAGAACAAAAATCCCCGAAGAAGAGATGTGAAATCTTGATGAATACTGAAAATACAAAATAGATGAAGTGTTAAGTTTTGGAACGGCAAGCATAGTTACATATTACACTAGTATCAAAGTTCATTACTAAGGTTACAGGTATTTTAAAGTTCTTTCCTTCATGATTAAATACATTTAATTATGTTATTGAGTCGTTTAATTCATTATACAATCCATATAAAAAGCTGAAATGAAGAAGGGAGTACACAACTCAGTTTCAAAATTTAATGTTTCATTCATAAGGAATCTCAAATGTTCCCACACAATTTGTGGGATGTAACTCAAGTAAACATCATAACTACTAAAATAGAAGGTACATGTGCATGAAAATAAAAGCAAAATAAATGAAGAAATCCATCATTACCTTATTTCTTTTGTCTTGCTCCTCCATCTTTGCTCCATCTTCATCCTTGCCATTTAATACTGCACTATACCTAAAAACAACAGGATATGAGACCGTCAGTCATGAGTTCGAGGATTAAAATCATATTCTTATATTGTCTATCTTTCATGCAAATAAATCTCCCGATATCAGGAGGTATGATTACAGAAAAGATAAATGCATAACAAACAAGCAACAATATTCTACAATAGTACATATGATTCTCACAATCATTTCAGAGAGAAAAGATAAAGAGAAAAACTATGGAATAGAAGAGAGGCCAAAAAGCCTAATTTTTTTCTAACTAGTTTGTCTAAATGTGCAGTACAAGTATGAAGAAGGAAATAAACACTAATTGTTGTGTTTATATATCAAAAGTATTACATTTTGTAACTTGAATTAGAAAAGTACATTTATTTCAGTTCAAACTAAAGGTTGAATACATAAAGATGTGTCTGTACTAGTCCATAAAATAAATATAGGTCTAGTGCTATAGATTCTAACAAATGGAATGAGATAATATTGCAAATGAAACAGAATGGAAAAGGGAATCTGAGAAAATTTGGCAGGGCTTCACCATGTAAAATGGAAATTTTACATCTTTACATCATGTTATTTCACAAGTAATACATGCTTGAAAGTTGTAGATAAATCAAATAATATACGAAAGGAGATAATACATTATATAGTCAAAGCTACAGATTTAGATAAATACAAGTTACTTCATGATAGATAAAAACTTTAGTTACAGTACAACTAAGGATGCAGAGGGTGATTCATAATGAAGAGATACAACACACAATGCAACCAGCTCAGTATATAACTACATAATCAACTTCAGAGTCAAAGAATACAAGTGCAATTACAAGTCACAAAGGATCAATCCAAAAGGTGAACTGAAGGGAGAGGTACATAAGAGATGCAAGATAACATATTTTAAGGAACCATTCTTCAGTAAATAAAAGCATGATATAGAAATCAGGATAGGAATTTTTCTTCAATATGGTTTAAGGATCCCGAACTTTGCAAACTCTGCTACACAATCGAACATCTTCAATACATACTATCCTTTTGAGTCAAATAAACAAAATAGTTCAGCATGTATCTTGACTAAAAGGCACAATTATAACAAATACAAAGTTTGAAGCAAGAAATGGAGGCAACCAACCTTATTGAGCAAGTGAAAGGTCTGTTTCAATGCCAAAATATTAGAGAGTACAGTGTGGAGTCACAATGCTTAAGGAAAGATCTATCAAAAGGAAAGCTTTGGGCTCAATTTAATTCACACAAAACCATTCAACCAACATGAGTTGAACTAGAAAAGAGAGTTCAGAGTATGGAGCAATCAAATATGGATGGAGTTGTCTTTGAAATTGGCATATAAACACAAATTCTATCATTAGCACATATTTGCAAGTAATTCAAGGAGTGAAACAACAAGCTCATAGCAAAAAAAGAATGTGAATTTACAAGCTAGTTGTGATCAAGGATTCATGTACAGTTTGCTTTTGCAACTAAGAAACAAACTTATTCATTTTGCAAAGTATGGGAATCATGGATCAATGAGCAAAATCAAGAGTTTTCAAGATCAGAGAACTAGTGAACCGAAATATACATATCAAAGTGCTACTTTCGGAAGCATATCATCAGAAGGAAATCACTGAAAGATAAAAGGAGAGGCTTATTGCATTTTAATTTTCTAACTTTTGTTTTCAGATGTGGTTGTACAAACTTCATGCATTGAAGACCAGTCGGGAGTGAGCAAGTAAATGTCAAGTACAACTAGAACATATATTCCCTGGAATTGAGTGTCATATTTCAGATTGCGAAAAAGGGAAAACAACCTTACAATAGAAATAACAATACAAGTATTTCAGATTCCTCTTGTACAAGCTATAACAGTTTCAGGAGCTCCATATTTTTGTACATGAACACAAGATTTTCCAGTCTTCAAAGCTACATGAGATCCAGGATATTTTCATTAAAAAATTTAAGTAGAGTGGTTCCCCTGGACATCAAAGATAGAGCAAAGGATATGAATTTACAGCTATGAGAATTGAAGAAAATAAGTAAAGAATTACTCAGGATGATGTCATCAAGTCAAGCACGCAAGAATAGGTAATACAAGAGTATAACATTTTAATGAGACATCGATAGTTACATCTCAAAAAAACATGTCCATAGACAAAGGCACAAAATATACCAAGGAAA
Organism: Taxus wallichiana var. yunnanensis; assembly: GCA_018340775.1. Taxonomy (NCBI): domain Eukaryota; kingdom Viridiplantae; phylum Streptophyta; class Pinopsida; order Cupressales; family Taxaceae; genus Taxus; species Taxus wallichiana. The sequence continues at coordinate 313,833,365 of CM031239.1, forward strand.
GAGATATTTCAAAAGGAAAGTGAACCCAATTTTATTTGAGACAGTGTAAGTATTAAGATCTAAGGCTAGATGACTTACTAGAAAGATCGAGTTCTTCAAAACCCCTTAAGTTGCAGAGAGAAGTGAATGGATAGAACGAGTTTTCCAAATTTGGAATTGATTACCATTTATAGAAAACACAAGAAAATGCAACCGAACTACATGCTCATGAAATAAGAGCTCATACCAAATAAATGGTGGCCAAGTCTTCTTCATAGAAGACCAATTTCATAGCAAGAAATCAAAATAGTCTTGAACTCAAGGATAGCCCATAGCTCAATGAAATAGGGTTATATAGAACAACACTAATAGTATGCCATTGTAACAAAGGTATAAAGACCGAGTTAAATCGAAACAATCTTCAAACTCAAGGATAACCCATAGCTCGTAATGAAGTACAAGGAATATTCATAATTTAAGACTTTACAAATAAATGGCTTCCAAATGCCTTAGATTTGAAACAGAAATATGCAAATCTATTGAGAGTTTGCATGAATAATCAAGAGAAATGAACTTACCAGTATAGTTATCATCAAATCTTTGAAACCCTCATTGATATCAAGTGCGAAGAGAATGACGAAGACCCAAAATGATTTTCGAGCTCAGAGATCAAGGTTGTACAAGAAGATGCAGAGAAACACAAGGGTTTCAAAGTGTTAGTGCTAATAACAAGATGACTAAGGGAGAAAAATTTATAACTCAAGGAACAAGAGGCTCACCTTCAAATAATGACCTCCATTAGAGTTTACACATTTTTCTTCTAAATCCACAGAAGCACAATGTTTCAAAGTATCAGTTCCAAGTTACAAAATAACAATGAAACAATTACAAGTTTGTAGAACCAGAAAGCTCACCCTTTCATTTTATGAAGACCACATAACAGAGTTCAAATGGAGCACCACATGCCATAACTGTGAACTTTCGAGCTCTAAAAACTACAAAGATAACAGTGAACATCGACCAAATACCACTCGAAGCTCTAAATAGATCAAAAACAATAAAAATAAAGATGCACAAGAGCTCGAAGACCGATTTATCAAAAGAAACCGAGCTCAAGAAAGATCAAAAATGGTATCCTGAGGAAATTTTTCCAAGGCTTCACCCGCAGAGTGAGAAACGCATAATGAAAAAACATTAGGTTTATTTTCCTTTTACCCAACTCAAACTCAACCTCTCAAGCTTAACTCTACCAGAGTTGTCATCAACGGTGGAGATCTGAAGGTACATGATCCAACAATCAGAAATGATAACCCAAGTGAGATACCAAGTAATGCATCGACGATCGATATCAAAGGTGACAAAAGATCAATGGCATAAAAATTTTCCAACTCCAACGTAGGTTCACATTTATTAAAGAGAGGATCGACGATCAACATTCAAAGGTACAAAGATCAATGGCTTGCAGAGCACCAACCATCTTTATTACAAAATGTAAACCCTAATCATGGATTTGAAGATCAATGACATATATCAAATGGTACAGGTAATCAACAATCATAGTCAAAGTCCCACTTCCTATGCCAATCAAGGTTAAATAAAATTCCACCTTTATGTATGTGAAGGGGTGAGTCACCGTGGAGAGGGGGCCAGCCCAATTATAACTTTATCATTATAATTAACCTTATAAAGTCTAAATATTCAAAACCAGATATTCCAAAAATGCCGACCAAATCATATGTATGCAATGATCTTGCCAAAAGTGGTCTAACGTCCAATATGCTGACCAAATCAAATTAGGCTCGTGACTATAGTGACATGACTATGGTCTAGTCAAGTTAATTAAAGTGATCACCTTTTTCAACCCATGATGACACCAAAAGGTGAAATAATATGCATGCCTATGCCAGGTCAAAAGAGTCAACATCCCTTAAAACAATTCAAATTACCTTAATATCTTCGAATGGCATAAAGAAGCACAAGTGGCAATTTTTCATGCAAGGAAGGTGATTTTGCATCATGATCACAGTGGTCCCCACTTAGGGTAGTTTTTTCAAGGGTTACATAATGTGCAAAGGACAGGAGAATTCTCATGCAGGTGGGCCCCATCAGTACAAGTGGAATATTCTTATGAAATATTGCAAATCAAACACTATTTATTTTTACTTGCAGGGAGATTATTTTTGCATGTGCATCCAAGGGGCAGTTTAAAATGCTATTTTTACAATTGCAAGTGGATCAAGTTGTAGATGCCACATCATCAGCTAGAAGACAAAAATTGCATGCATTGGAGAAGACTTTCTCATCAAGCAAAGTTTATTATTAGCAAAATTATTCACCCAAATTTATTAAAAATAGAATAGTCAACTACAGTTTGACTGAGTTGTATTTTGTAAACAAGGCTATTAATGCCTCATTGTATTAGCATGCTTATTTTTATTCCTTTATTTATTCATGATAAAGGATAAAAATAGGATGCATGGGTGAGTACAATTTTTAGTCTATTTTTAGGAAGGGTGGGATGAATAAGTTTGTTATATATTGTTTGCTTTGGCAAAGCACAAAGAAGGACTTTTTGGACATAGGAGTGCTGAAGCAGATTTTGCCAATTTTTCCCTTTTAAATGAGAAGTATATTCTACCTTTCCAATAATTTACAGTCTTGTGTATGTCTTATTAATCCTTGTGAATGTCAAATTCCTAGTTAATCATCCTACCCTGTTGCAAATTTAGTAATTTTTGCATGATATTAGTGTGCATGTGTATCTTAACAATATTGTTGTGAATTTTTCCCTCAATACATTAAGTGTCTGCCTTAATATTCTGCTGAAAACTATTGGTTTGTGCATTCAGAATTCATTCTCAGATATTTTTGCATGTACTTAGTCAAATCCCTAAACAATTTTGGTGTATCACCCCAATTTTTCAATTCATTTACAGTCATCTTTTTACCTTCAAACCCCAGAAAATTAGTTTATGATACATCAAAAAGGAACCAACCTTGGTACCGGAGACTCACCTCAAAATAGGTATACCCACGCACTCAAGGTGTTTCCATAGTATCTACGAAAGAGAGATATCCAGAGAATGCCTCGAGCACATGTATTCGTCTCTTTGCAGGTGCACTTTCGAGAGATAATAGTTACCATGAGTTAATTGGGTTAAAGTGTTTATTTGTAACCTAAAATGATCATTTGCATGCAATTTCTGGTTTGGAGGGCAAAGCCCTTGAAAATTTCCTCACGACCGCCATTGCTATCTGATCTGGAGCTCATTTTTCTTCTGCAAATCCTTTTTATAGGCTTTGGATATCTACATTTTCGTTTGTATTGAGCTCCCAAGCATTCTTTGATAGAGGTGGCCGCTATTGTTATAGATCTTGAGTTTGTGTGAAACACTTTCTGTAGTTTTTAGAGATGGCCCTTGCTTTGATACTTCTCTACAAAGTGTTTTTAAAACCACCATTGGTGCATTTTGGGGTTCTATGGTTCATTTCTTCTCAAGCTTGAAGGTTGTTCATTTGGAGCTTTCGTGGAAGTGAAAACCATGGCTCATAGATCTCTACGTGCTTTTGTAATCTTTCTTTTAAATCTTGTTAGCTCATAGGTCTGAATGGTCGAATGATGGCGTATCCCCTTGTACGCTTCAAATCTTCAAAGGTTTCAAACTACATTTGTTGATTCGGGGTGAATTTCTTCTCTGTTTTTCCCTATTGCTTGATAATTGAATTTGTTGAAGCTTTGATGTTGGGGTTGGTAAATTAAGTCTGGCCCATGGCCAAGTTTTCCATATGGCTTGAAATTTCATTATAGTCGACTCGGTCTTGCTTCATATCTGCTTGTATTTACTTTATTACATTAGTGAGTTGTAGAATTACCTTACATCAAGCTCTCTAATTGACCACTTTGATCTTCTTTGGAATGATTATTCATTATTGGCCTAGGCTCAATGATTTATCTCCATTGTAGCTCAAGGATTCTGCTTATTTTTAAATCTATGTGTGTCGGCTATTCCACTTTGCAAATGTAACCTCTATATTTTGTTTTGACTGCTTACAAATCTTCAACCCATAATAGATTGTGGATTTTCCTACATTGTGCCTCAGAAGGGTCGCCATGATTTAATGCTCATTGGGTTTCTGTATTTTGTGTGATTGTCTTTGAACTTTTAGCTTTTCTCAATCGTCAATATTGTGTGAACCAAGATCTATTCTAATCTGTTGAGTTATGATTTCTGCACAAAACTCTCTTTTGAGCTCGAGACACAGGAAAAGATTAAATGACTCGATTCTTTATCGATAGATCTAAACCTGAACCATCATCTTGTTTCATCTGATATTAACATTAAATACTCATGTTTCATTTTTAGTATCCACCCTTTCTTTGTAGCTTTTTTATGGAAATGCTTATTTCTTTATTTTTGAATAAAGTTATTCCTTATTTTTCTACATACCGAAATTGCGATGGTCCAAGGCTTTCAATTTCTTTTGCTTTAGTTGTGCTAAAAATTTGGGTATATGCCTACACGGTTCCTATATTGTGCATTTGGGTGACTTGATTCTAGACTGGTACTTCGATTTGAGCTCTCTTGAAGTTCGAGTTGTATTGCTATTTGAATAGTTATATTGTGAACTCGCTCGTTTTTGTCTCTTTCCATGAATTGTATATCGTAAATAATATGAAACATACTTGTCAAGCACATATTTACTTTTAATAATGATGGTTCTTGCAGCTAGTATTCTCCATTAAATCTAAAAATAATGATTCCTTTGAGCTCTTCTTCTTTAAAAATGGCATATGTACCCCTACATTGTTAATGTTTGAACCTGAATTGTAGTTAAAAATTTACAAATAAACAATATATGTTATTGAGTATCTGTTTTATGGTGACTTGGCACTCGCTTGGCCTCTTTTGAATGTATGCAATATTACATTCTCTGAGATCTTTATTTTCTATTTATCGATTTGGTTTGACTTTTGATTCATCCAATGTTGCCTCGCAACATGCTTTCTTCCCTTTTGATGGTTGTTTGAACTCATAACTTCTCATATTTGCATACTCTTCATTATCAAGATAGTTCATTGTTCATGATGTGAACTGGTCAACTATATTTCATTTGTTACTAGTGTATTAGTTCTTGTAGAAGGCTTGAACATAAAAACATGCATTTCCTGCTATCATGTATCTATCCTACCATTCTTGGGCTATTGTCTTCTCTTGATAGAATCTATGCTCATAATGTAATGCCAAATACAACTCCATCCATCTTGATTGCCCATGTTGGCTATAGGTTTTGGTGAAAGTTGTTTTCTCTCGATGATTTTGAGTTGTATCATCTCAAATTTATATACAAGGGTTTGTACTCTTCCATTGTGTAAAACCATTTTGTGCATAGATTTATCCTTAAGCTTTAAGCTTCTAATGATGCACTTGTACTCATGTGACCATAAAGGTATCCATTGATTTGCAGTTTTTACTTGATTTTGTAATCTTGTATTAGGACAATGAGGCTCTATAGTTACCACTAGTGTATTGTTGATCTATTACTAGACTTTCATTTATTCCATCTTTGCATAGATGTTTTCTATATATTTGATAGATGGGAACTTGCTTTATTTGTTGATAGCACACTTATTTCTTGATCTATGAGCTTTTACATGTTTTGATCATTTGCAATATTAATCGCATGCTTGGAAACTTGATTTTGTGCTTCATAGCAATGCTTTCAATAGCTCATTCTTTGGTCACTTGTAAGTTGATACTAGACTTGTAAGATCAGAAAAACTATAAATTCATCCTTATGGGAAAATTTGCTCCTGTTCACCGTGAGCTACAACTATTCTTCACTTGATACAAGTATGATTTAAATCTGCACTTTATCTCAATTTTTACATATTGGTGGCTATAATCTTTGATGATAATTGATCTCTTTTTCTTTTGTATCTTGATCAATATGACATAATTGTAGTTGATCAACATAGGATGTATTCTTTGATGTTTTAACTATCTGGAACTCTTGGCTTCTTCTTCTCGCCATCAGTTGAACTCACCCTTTATGCATTGTTTTAGTACATTATCATTACTATGTCTTTACTGAGATACTCCTAACTTTGTAAATCATTTAGTTGTGATGATGATATTCTCTTGTAAATAGTGGCTCTGGGGATAGTATGAGACTGCAATCTTATTTTCCACATTGCAAAAGTGTACTTTATCTCATCTAAAAAATTGTACTTGATGGTTTTGTACTTTGTTTTTGTATCATATTTTGACGATATCTCGGATCTGTATCCTTGACTCTGCACTTTGTGTGTGCATTCCATTTTTTAGAATCTTTAGCACTAAACTTGCATTTCTTTTATTGATTAGTACAGTGTATCTTTGTATATTCAGCCTTTAGTCCGAACTAAACAAATGTACTTCTCTGGTTCAAATTGAGAATGTAATACTTTGGATATTTAAACACAAAAATTAGTGTTTATTTCCTTCTTCTTACATGTACCTGCACATTTAGATAAACTAGTTAGAAAATATTAGACTTTTTGGCCTCTCTCATGTTCCATAGTTTTCTTCTTTTATCTTTTCTTTTCTGAAATGATTCTGGGAATCATATACATTGATGTAGAATACTGCTTTTGTCAATTATGTATTTGTCTATGATGTATATTACGCCTATAACTCATACCTCTTAATGTCAGGAGATCCATTTGCATGAAATTAGATAGTACAAGAATATGGATCTAAACCTTGAGCTCATGACTAACAATCTTTTCTTTTTATGTTTCTTAGGTACAACGACATTGTCGGATAGCAAGGATGAAGATGAAGTAAAGTTGGAGCTAGAAGTGGAGCAACGAAGATGAAAGAAACTCAAGGCAATCATGGGTTTTTTCATACTCCTTTACTTTTCTTTTCATGAACATGTACCTTCTACTTCAGTAGTTATGAATTACTTTTGAGTTACATCCCATGGCTTGTGTGGGAAACATTTAAATCCTTTATGAATAAAATATCAAATTTTGGAACTGAGTTGTGTACTTCTTTCTGCATTTCAATTTTATGTATGGATTGTATAACAAACTAAACAACTCAATAACATAATTTGATGTACTTAATCATGAAGGAAAGAACTTTAAAATATCTGCAACTTTAATAATGAACTCCCAATTACTGTAATCTACAACTCATCTGCTTTTCCAAAAGTTAACACTCCACCTATTCTGTAATTTTGGTCTTCATCAAGCTAATACATATGTCCTTAGGGATTTTGTGTTCTCTTGCTGAAGATAAACATAGAATTACAGACTATGTGATTTGTTACATTTTGTAACAGCACACATAGTTGTAAATCACACGTAATCATTTATTTCTTTGGTACTAGAAAACATGATAATGCTTAATGTATTCCCCTAGTTAGGCTCACTTCACCAATGTCATCCATCGTAACGAAGTTTCGAGTTGCCCATTTTGCACAAGTGCAAAAATTGTCAACACCTCCTTAGAATACTATTATCCCCATCACTTATAAACTCAACTTTGAGTGCACAAACAACATGGATGAGTATGAATCCATGATTTTGCGTCTCCAAAATTCCATCATGCTCAGATATTCAAATCCTTGATATTATGGTGATTCTCATCTTATAATTAATCAATTCAAAGAACCTATCAATGCAAAAATGAGGTCCTTCAAAAATACAATGACATCATTGACTTTCTTCTTGAGGCCTTTGATCAATATACCATCAAATCTATCCCTCGTTCATCCAATCAAAATGTATACACCATGGTATCTCTCACATCCTTCACCCCTTGGGAAAGTGAAGAATCCAAACTCCCCATTGTTGTTCATCACATCAATCAGTCATCTCATGCCCATGAGTTTCCTAATGTCAATCATGTTGACACCAATCAATCGGATATCCGGTACACCCGGATCTTTGATTATCTATCCACATTATCCAATAATGGTAAGAGGTAATTCTTAAAAAAACTAACCACTATGTTATCCTTGGTGACATCATTTACAAATTTGGGTTTGATGACATCTTATTATGATGCCTTAAATCCGATGAATCTAGTTACATTATCCAAGAAGTACACAACGACATTTGCGGTGGACACTTTATTGTTTTGGTCACCACCAAGCGCATTCTTCACCTAGTATATTGTTTTCCCAACATTAATCAAGATTGTCATGAATATGTTAAAAGTGTATCAAATACTAGTAACATTCCAATCTCATGTGCATCCCTAGTCGGGCCTTACATATGGCTCACGATCTTTGTCCTTTCTCAAAGTGGGGCCTTGACCTCATTGGCTTCATCAATCCATGTTCTTCCAAATGTCATCATTCCATCATCACCACTACCAAATACTTCACCAAATGGGTAGAATAAATTATAATCGCATCAACCAAAGCTAATGAAATCATGCTATCACCATATAATCTGTCACTTCGGTTTCCCTCATAAGATCATCATGGACAACATAAATTCCTTCAAAAATAAATGCCTTATGAATATTTACGACTCTTTCAACATCAAGATTAGCTTCTCATATCCTTATTATCCTCAATCTAGTGGCCAATTTGAAGCCACTAACAAGACTCTTCACACTATCATTTCCAAAACTATTGATAAAGCATGTCCTAATTGGCACCTTCACATCCCCTTCACCCTTTGGGCCCATCAAACTAGAATCCAAACCTATATGTGTGTTACTCATTTCTCTCTTGTGTATGGATCTGAATCTATTATTTCTCTCAAATTTTAAATCCCCTCTTTGTGTGTTTCCCTTCGTGCATTCATATCTCACAAGGATTATTGTTAGGAACGTCTAGACCAACTTGAATTTTAAGACGAGCGTCTCTTAATCCCTTTATAACATCTTTATTTCTATCAAGAGTGCATCAAACATTCATATAACAAACATCTCAAAGAACATAAATTTAACACTTATAACCTTTTCCTCAAAGAGAATTAGAATGTCACTACTCCAGAAAGGATCCAACGTGGAAATTTTGCTCCCAACTAGATTGGACCAAATATTATCATGCACAAATATGGGTCTAGAGCATATCGCTTAACCTCCTAGATGGTAAACTGGAAATAGAATGTCTCAATTCTTTGCACTTACAACCCTTCTATTATTAACACATTTACCAAGGTGGTCTTAGTCCCATTCTATAATCTCACATCTATCATTCACCTTTCCATCCCTCACTATAATGATTTATAATTATGTGGTCTAACGTCATTTATCTATTTATGACCTTAAATATGGGCACTATGCTCTGCCCATAACATATTCCTCATGGAAGAGTTCCTCCTTGTAGGCGGGAATCCCACAATCATTACATCCATCACCTTCTTATCTACCTACTAGAACCATGCTAAGGGTCCATTGGTGGCAATTGTACATATTATCATCCCTCCCCAAGTTCTATACTTGGCTATCCTAATTTCTATCTTAAAAAATTTAGATGCTCATATCAAAAGTGATCTTATCCAAAAACAAACTGCTCCCTCAAAGGACATTTTTTTATATAAATAAAATAATATTAAAAATATAGACAAATCCTTGAAGGAAAAATATTCGGCATATCTTATCCTACCATATAAAAATCCAAAAGAAAAGTCCAAGGAAAAAATCCTAATTATAGACCACTCCCTCGAATGATGGCTACTTTCTTATATCATGACAGTGAAGGCTTCCCGCATTAATTAACCTTCTAAAAATTTTAAACAAAAATTCAAAAGAAAGCATCCTTGGTAAGATTCTGCGCATCGATTAGCTTTCCCATCTATAACAAACTTCCTATATTGATCGGTTTGCACCACATTTCTCAAAGCTAAGGCATAGACCTAGTACTACCACTCAAAGAGAAACTATTTCCCCTATAAAGGATCCATCTTAATCCCTTTGTCATATCTACAAGGGGTTCATAAGTACACCTTCCATATTTCCCTCATGATCTAAAATGTGACTAACTACCCTTTGTTATATGTCGACACATGTCAAAGGTCATAAGTGCATTATTTTGTGTTGTTCCCTTTTGTGCTTTGCCTCCAATCCAATTCAAAAGAATCTTATCTATGTGCATTCCTCCCCATGATGAAGCATACTCTTTCACATTCGTGTCACCCTATCAAGGTTGCACTCTATCCAAATTTACACCATCATAACACCGGCGACTACTACTCTAGCTAGTCTCATCATCATCACAATCACATGTAAAACATCTATATTTGATCCATCATATCACACCTGATATAATTTCGATCGTAGATGATCCTACATCTATCACATCATCCAATATAAATCCATCATATATTCCTAATTATTCAGATTCATAAACCATCATTATGCCTACCATCTAGGATCATCACATCAATATCCATCAAACCAATATCCACATCATCATCTATATCTAAACATATCTAAATCCATCACATGATTCCTATCATCATATCTAACATTTCGGATTTTAATTTTACTGACAAATAAGTATCCTCCAAATGATAGTAACATTTCGGATTTTAATATATTTGGCTTGTTGAAAGAAATAAATACATGTAAAAATACAAAAAATAAAATAAAAGATAATGATAGTAGTTAAGGTCCTTTGCTATGGATCCATCAATAAATTATTTTTGTAAGGGTGGAGAGTGTGTTCTATAATGTATGATCTCATAAATAGATGATGCAATTAATGATTTATAGTATAGTTTTTTAAATGTAAAATATATCAACACTCAATTGCTTCTTAAATGTTCAATATCATAATATTACAATGCAACATCACTTTTAGTATGAATGGCATTAAATTGATTCTTAACACAAGATAATGTAAATACAGGTGTTATGTGTAATCCACGTAACACATATTATCCATCTAATAACTCTATATAATTTGGGACATTTCTATATAATTAATACTAGTCCAATATGAATGATAACCCTTGGTCATCTAGTATTCTCACATATTACGACAAGAGGCAATACCATATCATCGTCTAATGTCATTATATATGCTTGATAAGTAATCTAATGGTCATCAAACTACTTGTGATGTCACCCCTATATGATAATATTCCAACTAATTTTTCATACATAAATAATAGTTACGCTAATAATTTTGATAAAGCCAAGCTACCTACCAAATCCAATTATAAAATTTAAACCCAAAACTCCTTGAAGTGAGAGAAGGCTTAAGAATGGATAAAATCAAGTGTAGATTTAAAACTCCCGCCAAAACATGTTATAAATACACACAATTATTAACAATAACCAAGTGTTTGAATATAGGAAAAATCAGGGTGAAACAACCTTTATTGGTGTGCCCATTTAGTCAAAGACTTTTCTTTTTTCATTTAAATATTTTTGGAATAGATTTCACATAGATTGTAGTAAATGGAATTTGGGATTATTTAGTCTCGTATTTCCCATTTGTTTATGGTGATTCTCAATCATAATTTGTAGATATTCTATAGGTTCACCGCACTATTTAGTTTGAGGTGTTTGTTTGAACCATGGAAGTGGATTTATCCTCCTTTTTAGTTGTTTAAGCCAAGTAATTTACATATGGTTTATTCATTTGCATAGATAACCCATCTACAAAGAGTACTACTCATAATACAATTATATAAAAAGTGAATATAAAAATATAGTGAATCTAAAATATTTAGGGAATGACTTACGTGATTGGAGAAAAACTAGAAGCGAGAAGATAATTTATATAAACATGGTAGGTGATTATGAGTGAAAAAAACCAATATATCACTTTCAAGGAAGAATAATAATAAATCCATTGAGATATTAAATACAAAAGGTAAATTTTCCTAGTACTTAATAATGAGAAACTTTAATTTTTATTGGAGAATTGGTGTCGTATGCCTCTACATACTAGATATGAAGAAAAAAATAGAAAATAATCCAAACCTTCTAAGTGCATGAACTTTGCTATCTTTCTAATAAATTTTAGTTCTAAGAAATTATTTTTATATTTCATAATGTCAGTTGTAAATATTAAAGGGAATTTCATAAGAGTAGAAGATTTAAAGTTTGAATATGAAAAATGAATATTCGGTAGTAATAATCTAAAGAATATTCTCTTTCTTATTTTGTGTTGAAATTTATAAAAATTAAAAAATATGAAAATATATAAACCCCAATATATCATGAAATCGAGTGGAAGTGATTCTAGTGACATAATGTTTGATTGGTTACGAGGAGGAGGTTTTTGTTGGCCTTCCCTTCCCCTCCTTTGTAGCTTAAAAAATTGTATAAAAATGACCTCTAAATACATTTCATAAGACAAGTCGAATATGCATTATCAAAAATTCTTGTACAACTCAAACTTTTGCAATAATATAATAAACATTATATGCTCATATATATGAATATTGTGTTAGTTGTGAAGTGTTTTGAAGTGCACTACTCTCTTTAATTTCCGAAAATATTTCATATACATAAAATATCAAAGATATAAATAAGCCTTTATATATATATATATATATATATATATATATAAAGGCTTATTTATATCTATATATATATATAGACTTATTTATATATATATATAGACTTATTTTGAAGAAAAATAGACTAATAAGGCGAATACATACTAGCAACATCATGTCGATAGGTTCCTGTGAAGGTTGATAAACATGTGTTAATTATTGATATATATTCATGTGTGTCCTATTCTTATTAAATTATAATGTCGACGGGTAAGTGGGTCTTTATTATTTAAACTAAATCCATGAATATTAGTATCTTTATTTAGAGACTCTAATTTCCAATTCCAAATTATGATTTCATGTCCATTTTTAATTAGAGGATGTGATTGACATTAGAAAGGGTAAAATTCATTTCATATTTCACCAATAACACCTTCATATTTTTAATGTGTTTCTTTTGCCTAAGAGTATGAACACATCCAACATGTTCTTTACACTAAATAGGATTCTCCATTTAGAAATGATTTTTTTAGTGTTTTGTGACGATGATGGAAATAACTTAGAGCTAATTATTTTTGGCAAGAGATTTAGTTGTACCTTTGAGCTATGAGAGTAAGAGGTCTAGGATCATTCCAACACAACTTTGTCTATGAGGGAGTAAAGGATTATGTAACATTGGATTTTTATTGATTATACATTTCAAATTAGGTTTTTTTTAAATGAAAAATATGCATTATCCTTTCTAGTATATGTGGTTTTTTGTATATTTTTATGCATAATCAGTCATTAGGTATTTAATATTTTGATAGGGATTTTTGTTATTAAAAATATGAAATCAAGTGGGTTACACATTATTTTCAGTAATCATTCTAATGTCAATTTTTCAAAATTTGGTGAAAAATAAAGAATGATATGAAACCATGAAATATTTCCCTTGGCTAACTTTATATGAAGTTGGTGAAAAACAGAATACTAATACTTATATGCTAAAAATTGTATAGAAATTTTAATCGAATAAAGTTAATAGAACACTTTGAAAAATAACATTTATCTCATACAATCAATTACTCTCCAAATAATTAATTGTAAATTTAATAATTTGGAATGATACTTAAACTATGAGTTTGTTTTTAGTACAAAGAAAGTTCAATTTTATGTATGCTTACTCAATTTTTCAATCATCTCACAATATAATAATTATAGATTTCACACTTATCTAAAAAGTAACAAACTTTCCAATAGCGAGTACACAAAAGTTTCTATATTTTTACTTTAATCATTTCTCTTTGAAAAAATTCATGCTAAGTAATGAAAAGTAAGTGATTTCAAATCTTTGTTTCAAAATTTTAACACCTATTATTATTATTATTATTTCTCGGTTCACTTATTGAATAGCTCTATTTAGTAGAGTGAGCAACAACACACAATTACCAAAATAGAAATTTCTAAATTATGTTTCTAAGATTGGTTTGAAACCTTTGGAAGGGATGGAAAGCTTCAATTTTGAATATTGGTAGCATGGTAGACATATAACCAAACAACCAAGTGAAGTAAATTTTTCAACATTTAATTATACCTTGCCTTGAGAAGAAATAGTACCTAAAGTAATGAGTGTAGGAATAGAATCTCAAAACCCCCATTATATCATTTTCACTAATAATCTTTTAGAAATACAATAATGTCTCCATGAAAATTCTAGACATTTTAAGGTGTGTAAATTTCACGGTCATTCATCCTTCCTAGTTACACAAATTTTCCATGTGCTTTGACAATGAATTGTATTATGTTTTATCTAGAGTTCCTTCCAGATATGTGGATTATGTAGAAATATTATTTTCATTAATATGGTTCATATTTTATTTTTGGAATTGTGGTGAGGGAGGCGAGAAACTAGTCCTATATAAAATTTGAAAAAAATAATATAATATCTTAACTGTGTATAAGAAGAAAATAATTTCCTTGAAACATGAGAAAAATCAAATATAGCAAATCATTAATATACGAAACAATGGTTATGTAAGTTGTTAAATAAAAGCCTTCACTTGCAGGAACACATTGACCATGAAGGCTTCAAGGTATGTTATCAAGATCTCACTTAAAATTTAATACTTGGAATTATTTACTATTTCATCACCAATATCAATGTATAAAAAAGTAAAACTTAAGAGTTATTCTTGATATCCACCTCCCAACATAATCATCCAATTATGTACTAGATTTTTAAGTGTTCATCTATTTCTTTAAAATATAGTTGAATCACCTTAATTTACAAATAAAAAATCAAATGTTTCTACACATTTCATAAATGAAAAAGACTTGATAAAATATTCATTCCATTCGTTTCATTGTACTAATATAAGGAAATAGTTGAAACTATATTCACCAATCATAATAATAAAACATATATTCAAGGGAGTTATTCTTTTATGTAATAAAATTCAAGCCAAATGTAAGTAGTTCTTTGACCATCATCCTTCGATTACACAGGTTGTAATAATAGAACAATTGTGAGTGTTAATACTTCCTTGATATTATTGATATTATAGTTGCATGATAGCTTGTCCTATAAAGTGTGTGTAGAATATTTTCATGGTAAGGAGTAATTTTCAAGAATTGGCATAAGAAGTTGATACAACATCATGAGTTATATTTGGAACAATATTGAGAGAAGTATCAACATATATCTTCCATTAGGATTAGTCTAGATCATGAATGAATTGATGCCAAGTGTGATGTTGTATAAAGAATCTCAAAGGTGTAGAGATTTCATACATCCTTTTCTCTAACATTTCTCAATGTCATCATTTCTCAAAAATCTCAAAGTGTTAAACGACCAATAATGAAAACCATTGGGCGTTGTTTTTAGACTTGGTTTGAAAACTAGTTTGTTGGAAGACTAAGGAGTGGAAAAATATTTCATTACAAAACCATATTACTTGTTAGTCAAGCGAAATAGTGAAAAATAAAAATAAAAGATATAGAAAATTTAAAAACCAACAATACTTGGATTTTCCAAAAATCAATAAAGTACATGGTTGCTTACTTATTGTACACTTATTTCTCATCATTAGATGACAACAATTTTATCAACACTTTCCCAACATTTTCTAACAAGGAATAGGAAATGAGGACTAAATTTCTGCGAAGGAAATCTACTTTACTATTTTAATTTTTAATTTACTTGTAAGTTTTTTTATTACATGAAGATCCAATTTTTTAAGTCACGCATAAGATTGAGGGATTGAGGAAAGAAAATAAACAAAGAACTTTATCCTATTTAAATGTAAACACATCTTAAACTATGATGATCGAAAGTTTTCAAAGTTTGATATTGTGGAAGATCAAAGCACAAAAAGTTGAGAGAATTATTTTTGCATGGATTTACTCCATATTTTAATGTCTTCGTGGAAAATTACATTAATGATTATGTTTTTTTGTAAACCAAAATTGTTTGTAGGCACAATACGAGGGTCTCCACATAAGAACTTTCTTCTACCTCAAGAAACGAACGAAAAAATAAAATGAGTAGCAAGAGTAGCAAGAGAAGTTACACACAAGAACATGTGTAAAAATACTTACAAATGAGAAAAAAAAGTAAGAGGGGATAGTATGAAAACCTACACATAAGAACCTACTTAACAATCATTGTAAAAAAGTAATGAAAAGAAACAAGAAGGGCTCCAGATGTACACAAGAACTTGTACCTAACAATAAAAGTAGAAGGAAGAATTTTTTTGGTTGTTGAAAAATTGTAGCCATCTTGCTTTCCTTGAATAACTCAAAAGCTTTTAGTTTTTCATATTTTGATAACATCTTCCAATGTTTTCAAATTCATTCTCTTTACTTATATGATAAGAAAATATTTTATTTCTAGCCTATTTGAGTGGCTTTAAAAATATTGGCTATGAAAATATATCAAAGCCGTATGTATAGCAAATAAAGAAGTATGTCTTATGAAAAATAAAGACAAGCATGACTCTCGAAAAGGATGGTTTCATGCATGAGGACCTACATGAGTTTAGGCACGGGGAGATTTTGAGCCCTAGAAATATATCATTTAATACAAGATTTAGCATTCTTTTCCTTACATAAATTGCGGATCTAAATGTATGTTCTACTCAAATAAAATAGTAAGTATAAATCCTCATTATTTCTTTAGAAATTGTCATCATCTCTTTATTAACTATTTATATCGATTATAAGGAAAAGATGTCAATTTTGGTACATACAATTTGTAATAAGCTATAAGTACATCATAATAGGCTTCATACGGAAGTATCAACTCGTAAACAATGCCAAACTCCAATAACAGAGTGTTTGACTCCACTTTGGTAGAGTGCCAAAGTCCACTAGTAGAGCAATCAAGTCTACCAACAGAGCATTAGAATTAACTTATAGAGCACCAATGTCTACAGACAAAGCACCAAAGTCCATAAAAAGCTTCCATAGTTCATCGTAATCTTCATAGGTCGTTATTTCAACTAAATTAGAGATCTCAAGATGTGCATCAACTTTGGTTTTTATATTTTAACTTAGGGGTTGGTCAAAAGCATGACATTTTAAATGTAACCTTCCACATAGAACTATTTAACTTTTTCATTTTTTATTAATCAAAACTAAGAAAAATTGTAGAATTCAGTTTTCCTCATTTGGTTCATTTGAAGTCCTCTTCGAGGAATGAGCTAAGGCCCACTCATTCCAAATATGAGGGAAAATGTGGTTGTGTATGTTTAGATTTAAATAGTTTGTTTTTTGTGTAATTATGTTATGTGCTGTCAAATCTTGTAGGTGTGATATTATTTTTTCCGTGATGTGTGTCAACAAATATGTTTTCTTTCCTCTAGTGCATATTACATTGGGACACCATCCATGGATTGAAAAATTAAATGATGAGGAAAAAATGAAACTCATTAGTATGGTGATTTTTTCTATGGGTATCTAACCTATTTGAATAAAAATTCATTTATAACAAACGATCGCAAATTTGTTCTATAATCCTCCTAGTTATACCAAAAATGGAGCTTGAAAACAAGATATGGACACTTATTAGAGGTTAATTTATTTTTTAAACCTATTTTTGTTTTTTATGATGCCTCACCTTTTCTAGCATAATGTGGAAATGTGGAAAAATAAGATCTTTGAAAATTTTCATGGAACCTTTTTTTCATATGTTTCATTGTAATTTTGTTGAGTGATATCAATGAAAAATGAGGAAGTATTTACAAGGCATGTGAATTATTAGAAAAATCCCTCAAATATATTTTGTCTCATGTAATTATCTGATTTCAATAAGGAACAAGAAATATTTGACAAAATCCCTTAAAAACATGTGGTCTCGTCGAATATTGTGATGATAGGGTATGTAAAAATGGGCTAGTTGAAAATTCCTTTCAATTTATGAAGAAAATGTAATTAGAATGTGTAAAGCTAGGATCTACAACATTTTCTAACATATTCATGGCATGTGCAAAAATTGGAGATTCGAGTAGGCTATGGACATGTAACAAATGATAATGAAAAGGGATTTTTGATAGATGTCATAGTTCCAGCTACATGGATAGATACACATGTAAAATGTGCAAACATATATAATGTACATGAAATATTTGATAAAATGCCTCAAAATAATGGAGTTTCAAGAATCACATGATTGTAGGATATGAATAACATACACCAATCAATTCCTCACAAGGAAGATACTGAGAAAAAAGGTAGCAAAATGAGTATATTTTCTTTTCCTACCTTTCCTCTCTCCTTCTTACTACAAAAGTGAGACGTACATCATTCAATGTACATCAATATTACATCTATAACTATAAGAATCCCAATAGATCATGATCCTTATGCCAATTTTTATGTTCATCTAGATGCATCCTCTCGATTTCAAATATTTCCAAACTTCTCAAAACCTATTTATTTATACTAAAGTGGCCCCCTTTGATCAAGGTTTCTTGAACCATCTATGATAATATAATAAAAATGGTTAATAAAAATGTGGTAATTTGTTTATACAAGGATATTATGTTGGTCTAAGCCATTATATTTACCATGTTCCATTTTCCACAAAAATTTGATAGATATATGTGACCAAATATTGTAATGGGGTGATGCCTCATTTCGGCTATTGATGTAGCAATTGCACTTGTCTTTGGTGCAATTGTTGGTAATACTATAACCAATTTGGGAAGGATGGTCTAGATAAGGAGGGTGGTGATGCTGAAACCAATTAGGCCTTATACATTTCATACCTAGGTGTAGTGGGGAACATATAACACAAATACCACAAGGCGTTGTCCCACATGTGCCCATTATATATGGTTAATTTTAATTCGAGCGGGCCCTTATTATTTACCTTATTTACCCTCGAGGAAGGTTTACACAATGTGAACAGACAAAGAAAGAGGATGTGTTTTCCCATGATGTGTTGCTTGAGTAGATAGTGTACTCAATCCTGCAGTTGAGAGCCAACTCTAAAGAGAGGGAAAAAATCAACAAGGTGCATTCTCTTTGCACACTATTGTTTAGAGTGAGGGCATTCGGGAACAAATATGTACAATGCATGTTGAGTCTAGTGTACAAAACCATGATGGTGGAATTAAACCCATTGTTGTCAATCATGTAATGTATAGGTCTTAGCATCATATGTATTTCATTCCATGTAGTAAATGGAGCCAAGTATGCATGCGTTCACACTAGTTTCATTACATCCACGAAAGGAGTGTTCAAGACAACTTCTAGGTTAGGGCTACTAAAGCTTTGTATGATTAACATTGGAGGAATTTTCACCTTAGGGCCTCGCTTTACACTTATATTGTATCACTATGGTCCAGAAACCTTGCACATCAAATTCATTGATTAATTTGTCATCGATTTAACTAGAACGTTACTTTGCAGAGTGGGCATTTTTTTCAGCTATGAGTGTTATCGGGAATCAAGTGTGTAAGGCAAGGTTAGAGAGTAATGGATCGCTGATGGCATTTATAGCTGTATAAAATGCCTTTTGTACGATTTTTTCAGTATTAAAGTGGCAGCTCTTATGTGCATCTCTCACCATTTTAATCCCTCCTACATTACCCTACGACAGTGCCAACGGATTATATTTGACAACCTCCTATGCCTATCAAACAATTTTTTTAGGTTACAACAAATTTTCAATCTCTCTCTTGAAAAATGTAAAAG
The DNA here is from genome assembly GCA_018340775.1 of Taxus wallichiana var. yunnanensis. Lineage (NCBI taxonomy): Eukaryota > Viridiplantae > Streptophyta > Pinopsida > Cupressales > Taxaceae > Taxus > Taxus wallichiana. The sequence goes on from CM031239.1 coordinate 313,852,983, forward strand.
TGTTATCTTCAACACCACTAACAAAATATATAATGCAATTTTTTATTTCACTATTATATATATTAAATATTGACGATCATATTTTAATTATGCAAGTTTTGAGAGAAAATTATTTTAATAACTATTTGCAAGAAGTTATAGCTAAAATTATCTAATTTTTTGTCAAATAAAACATTTTAGCTTTCCTAAGTATCCCTCCACAATATTTGGTCGACGTGTGATGTTGTCAATACCATACTCACTAGAAATTGGATTTTAGTATATAAAGTGCTCGACTAGTACTTGATATCTTGTATTCTCACCCACATTACGTACATGTTTGAGTTTTATCTTCTCTCTTCATAATATTGTAGTCTTTTAACATCCTATCATACATATTTCTATACTTTCGTTTAAGTAATTTGAGACTAACTACTACTCATTTAGATTATGTATTTGTCAATATTCTATCAACATAAATTTTCATTATAATTGAGATTTAATTTAACATGTTACCATTATAATATTGAATGAATAATGGATCTAGTAATATAGTTGATAGCATTAATATTTAAATAGTAAACATCCTCAATATAACAACATAAAAATAAGATGATATAAAAAGAAAAAAGAAATAATAAATCCTTCCAATGGACAAATCCTTATAAATTACAATGGACAAATCAATGAACGGACAAATGGGTAGAAAGTTAATCGCAATGTCAAATATATTTGTCCGGTTGTCAAAAGATTTTATCGACAAATTTCCTTTATATTTATGACGGAAGAGGTGTATGAGGGAAGAGGAGTTAATTTTGGTTGTGGGTGTGAAGAGAAGTGGTTGATAAGTGTTAAGAGTTGAAGGGATAATGAAGGAAGAAGAGTGGGGCTAAGTCGAAGAGGGGTTGGGGTGGGTGAGAATATAAGATGGTGGGTGGGGTGGATAAGGTGTTGGGAGTTTAAGGGAGAAGATAAGATGGTGGGTGGAAAGAGGAGGGAAGTTGGAGGGAAGAGGAGTTGAAGGGGGAGGGGTGGATAAGGTGTTGGGAGTTTAAGGGAAGAGAAGTTAGGATTGGAGGGAAAAGGAGAAAAATTGAGGAAAGTAGAGGGAAAAGTAGTTACGGGTGGGATCGAAGAGGAGTTGAGGTTTAAGCGAAGAGGAGGGATGAAGATAAAATGAGAGAAGTTAGGGTTGAAGGGAAGGAGTTGGTGGTGGGATAGAAGAGAAGTTAGGGTTTGGAGGAAAAGGACAAGATTAGGAAAGTAGACAGAAAATGGGATATGGGTGAAGGGAGTGAGGGATGGGGGTGGGTGAGAAGATTAGAGGGGTGGGTAATGGGTGCAAATAAGAGGAAAAGGGAAGGAATTTGGGGTTTAGGATTGAAGGGAAGGAGTTTGTGGTGGGATAAAAGAGAAGTTAGGTTTTGGAGGGAAAAGGAGAGAAGATTAGAAAAGTAGACAGAAAATGAGATACAGTGAAGGGAGTAAGGGACATATGAAGAGGAGTCGGTGGGATAAAAGAGAAGTTAGGGTTTGGAGGGAAAAGGAGAGAAGATTAGAAAAGTAGACGAAAAATGAGATACGGGTGAAGGGAGTGAGGAATGGGGGTGAGTGTGAAGAGAGGTTGGGTGGGGTTGAGAAGATGAGAGGGGTGGGTAATGGGTGTAAATAGGAGGAAAAATGAAGGAGGGAAGATGAGGGAAAAGGAATTTGGGGTAGGACGGAAGAGGAGTTAATATTCGAGGTGGATGTGAAGGGAAGTGATTGATAAGTGTTAAGAGTTGAAGGGATAATGAAGGAAGAAGAGTGGGGCTAAGTCTCGAAGAGGGGTTGGGGGTGGATGAGAATATAAGATGGTGGGTGCAAAGATGAGGAATGTTGGAGGGAAGAGGAATTAGGGGTGTGTGTGAGGGGAGAAGGGTTGGTGGTGGATGCAAAGAGGAAAATTAGAGGGTAAAGGAGTCGGGGGTGTATGAGAGGGAGAAGGGTTGGTGTTGGGTGCAAAGAGAAGGAAAGTTGGAGGGAGGAGTTGCGGTAATGTTGGAGGGACGAGGATTTAGGGGTGTGTGCAAGGGGAGAAGGGTTGATGGTGGATGCAAAGAGGAGGAAAGTTGGAGGGTAAAGGAGTTAGGAGTGTATGAGAGGGGAGAAGGGTTGGTGTTGGGTGCAAAGAGAATGAAAGTTGGAGGGAGGAGGAGTTGCGGTAAGTGTGAAGAGAAGTTAGGGGTGTGTGAGAGGGGAGAAGGGCTGGTGGTGGGTGCAAAGAAGAGGAAAGTTCGAGTTCGAGGTAGAACAAAAGAGTTGGCGTTTTGAGTAGGAGATTTAGAGGAGGGAAGAAGAGTTGGAGTGTGATTGAAGAGGAGTTGGGGGTGGGTAAGAGGGGAGAACAATTGGTGGTGGGTACCAAGAGGAAAGTAATTGGTGGTTGGTGCAAAGAGGAGGGAAGTGGAGTTGGGTTGAGATTGAAGAGGGGTTGGGTTGTGGGGTGAAAGGTAAAAAGAGGAGAGTGGTGGATGGTTGATGCAAAGCAGAGGAGAGTAGAGTTGGGGTGAAATTGAAGAGGGGTTGACGGTGGGTGAGAGGGTAAGTGTGAAGAGAAGTTAGGGGTGTGTGAGAGGGGAGAAGGGTTGGTGGTGGGTGCAAAGAAGAGGAAAGTTGGAGTTTGGGGTAGGACGAGAAGAGTTGGAGTTTTGAGGAGGAGATTTAGAGGAGCGAAGAAGAGTTGGAGTGAGATTGAAGAGGAGTTGGGGATGGGTACCAAGAGGAAAGCAATGGATGGTTGGTGCAAAGAGGAGGGAAGTGGAGTTGGGTTGAGATTGAAGAGGGGTTAGTCAGTGGGTGAATGGTGCAAAGCGGAGGAGAGTGGAGTTGGGGTGAAATTGAAGAGGGGTTGGCAGTGGGTGAGAGGGGAGAAGAGAAGATCGATTGGTGGTTGGTGCAAAGAGGAGGAAAGTGGTGGCAAGGAAGAGGAGTGGGGGTGAATGTGAGGAGGACGAATGTTGGCAGAGGGGTGGATGGGGGTGAGTCTAAAGAGGGTTGGGGGTCGGTGAGAGGGGAAGGGTGGGTAGTGGTGTGGGGTGAGTATGGAATTTGGGGTGGGGTGAGTGTGAAGAGGAAGAAAGTGGAGGGAGGGAAGAGGATGTAATTTAAGTTTGGGGTAGGATGGAAGAGGTTGGAGTTGGGAGTGGGTGTAAAGAGTAGGAAAGTGGGGAGAGGGAAGAGGAGTGATGTGGGGTGAGTGTGAAGAGGAAGAAAGTGGAGGGAGGGAAGAGAATGGAATAGGAGTTTGGGGTAGGATGGAAGAGGAGTTGGGGTTGGGAGTGGGTGTAAAGAGGAGGAAAGTGGAGAGAGGGAAGAGCAAAGTGGGGTGGGGTGAGTGTGAAGAAGAATAAAGTGGAGTGATTGAAGAGGTTGGAAGAGAAGTTGGGGTTGGGAGTGGGTGCAAAGTGGAGAAAAGTGGGGAGAGGAAAGAGTGGGGTGAGTATGAAGAGGAGGAAAGTTGAGGGAGGGAAGAGGATGGAATAGGAGTTTGGGGTAGGATGGATGTGGTGTAGGAGGGAAGAGGAGTGGGTCGGGGTGAGTATGTAGAGGGAGGAAAGTGGAGGGAGGGAAGACAATGGAATAAGAGTTTAGGGTAGGATGGAAGAGGAGTTAGGGTTGGGAGTGGGTGTAAAGAGGAGGAAAGTGGGGAGAGGGAAGAGGAAGAAAGTGAAGGTAGGGAATAGGATGGAAGAGAAGTTAGGGTTAGATTTGGATGTAAAGAGGAGGAAAGTTGGGAGAGGGAAGAGGAGTGGGGTGCGGTGAGTATGTAGAAGAGGAAAGTGTAGGGAGGGAAGAGGTTGGAATAGTAGTTTGGGGTAGGATGAATGTGGTGTAGCAAGGAAGAGGAGTTGGGGTTGGGATTGGGTGCAAAGAGGAAGAATGTGGGGAGAGGGAAGAGGAGTGGGGTGGGGTGAGTGTGAAGAAGAAGAAAGTGGAGGGAGGGTAGAGGATAGAATAGGAGTTGGGCCTGGAGTGGGTGCAAAGAGGAAGAATGTGGGGAAAGGGAAGAGGAGTGGGGTGGGGTGAGTGTGAAGAGGAAGAAAGTGGAGCGAGTGTAGAGGATGGAATAGGAGTTTAGGTTGAGAGTGCATGCAAGAGGAGTGGGGGTGACTTTGATGAGGGGGTTGGGTGGTTTGTTCACGGGGAGGAAAATGGAGAGAGGGAAGAGTATGAAATAGGAATACGAGGGAAGAGGAGTTGGGTTTATGAGTCGAGGCAAAAGAGGAGGAAAGTTTGGAGAGGGAAGAGGAGGAAAGCTGGGAGAGTGCGAAGAGGAGGAAAGTGGAGGGATGGAAGAGGATTGAATAGGAGTTTGAGGTAGGATAGAAGAGGTGTACAAGGGAAGAGGAGTTGGTGTTGGGAGTGGGTGCAAAGAGGTGAGTGTGAAGAGGAGAAAACTTGGAGGGAAAAGGATGAAATAGGAGTTTGGGATAGATGAAAGAGGTGTATGAGGGAAGAGGAGTTGGGGTTGCGAGAGGGTGCAAAGAGTAGTGGGTGTGAGTGTGAAGAGGGGTTAGGGGTGGGGAGCTTGGGGTAAGATAGGTGTATGAGGGAAGAGGAGTTGGGAGCAGGAGTGGTTAGAAAGAGGAGGAAAGTGGGGAGAGGGAAGAGGAGTGAGGTGGGGTGAGTGTGAATAGGAAGAAAGTGGAGGGAGGGAAGATGAGTGGGTCGGTGTGTGAAGAGGAGGGTAATAGGAGTTATGGGTAGGACAGAAGAGTAGTTGGGGTTAGGAGTGGGTGTAAAGAGGAGGAAGGTGGGGAGAGGGAAGAGGAGTGGGATGGGATGAGTGTCAAGAGGAGGAAAGTGGAGGGAAGAGGAGTTAGTGTTGGGAGTGGGTGCAAAGAGGTGAAAAGAAGGGAGAGGAAAGAGGATGGGGGTGAGTATCAAGAGGGGTTAGGATGGGGAGTTTGGGGTAGGATGGAAGAGGTGTACAAGGGAAGAGGAGTTGGGGTTGGGAGTGGGTGCAAAGAGGAGTGGGTGTGAGTGTGAAGAGTGGTTAGGGGTGGGGAGTTTTGGATAGGATAGAAGAGGAGTATGAGGGAAGAGGAGTTGGGAGCAGGAGAGGGTTGAAAGAGGAGGTAAGTGGGGAGAGGGAAGAGAGGTGTTGGGAGCGGGAGCGAGTTGAAAGAAGAGGGAAGAGGAGTGAGGTGGGGTGAGTGTGAATAGGAGGAAAGTGGAGGGAGGGAAGATGAGTGGGTGAGTGTGAAGAGGAGGAAAGTGGATGGAGGGAAGAGGAGGGGAATATAAGTTGTGGGTAGGACATAAGAGTTGTACAAGGAAGAGGAGTTGGGGTTAGGAGTGGGTGTAAAGAGGAGGAAGGTGGGGAGAGGGAAGAGGAGTGGGGTGGGATGAGTGTGAAGAGGAGGAAAGTAGAGGGAAGAGGAGTTAGTGTTGGGAGTGGGTGCAAAGAGGAGGAAAGCGGGGAGACGAAAGAGGATGGGGTGAGTATCAAGAAGGGTTAGGGTACTCTTCACCCTCTTCCTAAAAATAAGATAAGGCTTGTAGACTCGCCATGCATCATGTTTTTATCATTTATTTAATAAGGAATAAAAATAGAGCGTGCAATTACAAATAGGCATTATTAGCCTTAATTACAATATAGTCAAACTGAAGTTGATCTGTTCTATTTTTAAGAAAGAAGGGTGAATAATTTGCTAAAAAATATTGTTTACTAGGCAGTCTCTCTCCATGAACATGCAACTCTGTCTTCTTCTCTATTCTATCATGTTGTGAAGACATGCAAAAATACTCCTGTGTATTGAGCAAAAATAAATTACATTAATTGCAATACTTTGCAAAATAATTCATCCAAATATCTATCCTAATTAGGACCACCTTTGTCTTTGATGTTGACACTTGTTCTATCTTCTAGTGATCACATGGATAGCACAGTGTAAATTATCTCTAACCTTTACAGAGTGGGGACTACCTTTGAACTTGACCATTAGTCTTCATTGGTTTGGCCACTCTTGATTATCCAACCTTAGACTATAGTTTGCCACCTTTGTGATAAATATATGCATGTATACACTTGTCAGCCTTTGCACATTGGATAATGTATGGTTTGAAAGACTCACCCAAAACACTTTCATCCTACCCCAACTCCTCTTCCATCCTACCCCAGAATCCTTTCCTCCTCTTCCCTCCCTCCACTTTCCTCCTCTTCACACTCACCCAACCTCACTCCCCACTTTCCTCCTCTTTACACCCATTCGTAACCCCAACTCCTCTTCCATCGTACACCTCTTCCCTCCTCCACTTTCCTCCTCTTCACAACCACCCCACCTCACTCTTCTCTCTCCCCACTTTCCTTCTCTTTACTTACTCCTCTTCCATCATACACCTCTTCCCTCCCTCCACTTTCCTCCTCTTCACACCCACCCCACCTCACTCTTTTCTCTCCCCACTTTCCTTCTCTTTACACCTACTCCCAACCCCAACTCCTCTCCCTCCTACGCCAAACTCTTATTCCCTCTTTCCACCTCTTCACACTCACCCCACCTCACTCCTCTTCCCTCTCCCCATTTTCTTAGTTACACCCACTCCCAACCATTCCAACTCTTCCCTCTCTCCACTTTCCTCTTCACACTCACCCCACCTCACTCCTCTTCCCTCTCCCCACTTTCCTCCTCTTTTACACCACTCTCAACTCCAACTCCCATTCCTTCGTACAACTCTTCGATCCTACCCCGAATTCCCCACCCGTAATTCCTCTTCATACTCACCCCAATTCCTCTTCCTTCTCCCCGCTTTCCTCTTTACACCCACTTCCAACCCCATCTCCTCTTCCTCGTACACCTCTACGATCCTACACTCCTATTCCCTCCACTTTACTCCCCTGTGCAAAACCACCCACTCCCAACCCTACCACCACTTCCCTCGTACCCCCAAACTCTTATTCCCTCCTCTTCCCACCTCTTTACACCCACTCCCAACCCCAACTCCTCTTCCTCGTACACCTCTTTCGACTTACCCCAAACTCTTATTCCCTCCTCTTCCCTTTGTTCACTTTCATCCTCTTTACACTCACCCCACCTCGCTCCTCTTCCTTCTCCCCACTTTCCTCCTCTTTACACCTACACCCAACTCCAACTCCCATTCCTTAGTACACCTCTTCGATCCTACCCAAAACTCCCGATCCCTAACCCCTCTTCATAATCATCCCCACTCCTCTTCCTTCTCCCCGCTTTCCTCTTGTTTGCATCCACTTCTAACCCCAACTCCTCCCTTGTACACCTCTTCGATCCAACCTTGAACTCCTATTCCCTCCTTCCACTTTCCTCCCCCAGTAAACAAACCACCCACCGACAACCCATCTCCTCTCTCACCCATACCCAACCCCTTTTCACACTCACCCCCTCCTCTTTGTACTTACTCCCAACCCAACTCCTCTTCCTCGTACACCTCTTCCATCCTACCCCAAACTCGATTCCATCCTCTTCCCCCTCCACTTTCCTCCCCTATGCACAAACCACCCTTCGAATTCCTATTCCCTCCTCTTCACTCCTTCCTTTTTTCTCCCCGTGCCAAACCACCCACTGACAACCCATCTCCTCTCTCACCCATACCCAACCCCTTTTCACACTCACCCCCTCCTCTTTGTACTTACTCCCAACCCAACTCCTCTTCCTTTGTACACCTCTTCCATCCTACCCCAAACTCTGATTCCATCCTCTTCCCCCTCCACTTTCCTCCCCTATGCACAAACCACCCTTCAATTCCTATTCCCTCCTCTTCACTCCTTCCTTTTTTCCCCTGTGCCAAACCACCCACCATCAACCCATCTCCTCTCTCACCCACACCCAACTGCTTTTCACACTCACCCCCACTCCTCTTTGCACTCACTCCCAACCCCAACTCCTCTTCCCTTGTACACCTCTTCCATCCTACCACAAGCTTATATTCCATCCTCTTCCCCCTCCAATTTCCTCCCTTGTGTACAAGCCACCCATCTCCTCTCTCACCCACCCCCAACTCCTCTTCACACTCACCCCCACTCCTCTTTGCACCCACTCCCAACCCCAACTCCTCTTCCCTACTACAACTTATCTATCCTACCCCAAACTCCTATTCCATACGCTTCCTCCCTCCACTTTTTCCTCCTCTTCAAACTCACCCCACCCCACTCCTCTTCCTTCTCCCTACTTTCCTCCTCTTTACACCCTCTCCCAACCATAACTCCTCTTCCCTCCTACACCTCATCCATCCTACGCCAAACTCCTATTCCATCCTCTTCCCTCCCTCCACCTTCCTCCTCTTCACACTCACCCACCCCACTCCTCATCCCTCTCCCCACATTCCTCCTCTTTGCTCCAACTCCCAACCCCAACTCCTCTTCCCTCCTACACCTCATCCATTCTACCCCAAACTCCTATTCCATCCTCTTCCCTCCATCCACTTTCCTCCTTTTCACACTCACGCCATGCCACTCCTTTTCCTCTCTTCCCACTTTCCTCTATTTGCACCTACTTTGAACCCCAAATTCTCTTCCCTCATACACCTCTTCCCTCCCACCCCAAACTCCTATTCCCTCCTCTTCCCTCCCTCCACTTTCCTCCTTTATACATAAACCAACCACCACCAACCCTTCTCCTATCTCACCCACACCAAACCCTCTTTACACTCACCCCAACTCCTACCTTTGCAAACTTTCGTCATCTTCACCCAACCCACTCATCTTCCCTCTCCCCACTTTTCTCCACTTTACACCCACTCCCAACCCCAACTTATCTTCCTCCTACACCAATCTTCTCTTTGCTCCTTCCACTTTCCTCATCTTTACATAAAGCACCCACCACAACCACTTCTCCTATCTCACCCACACTCAACCCCTCTTTACCTTAACCCCCACTCCTCCCTCTACCAACTTGCATCCTCTTCATTCCACCCCACTCCTCTTCCCTCTCCCTCCCTCCTTTCCTCCTCTTTATCGCACTCCCAACCCCAAACTCCTATTCCATCCTCTTTCCCTCCCTCAACTTTCCTCCTCTTCCCTCTCCTCAAGCTCCTTTTCCATCCTCTTCCCTCTCTCCAATTTTCCTCTCTTAACACCCACCCCACCCCACTCCTCTTTACACACACTCCCAACCTACGCACTCATCTTCACTCTCCCAACTTTCCTCCTCTTTGCACAAACTCCCAACCCCAACCTCTCTTCCCTCCTACACCTCTTCCATCCTACCCCAAACTCCTCTTCGCTCCTCTCCACTTTACTCATCTTTACATAAACCACCAACCACAACCACTTCTCCTATCTCACCCACCACCAACCCCTCTTTACACTAACCCCACTCCTCCCTCTCGCCAACTTTCGTCCTCTTCATCCCACCCCACTCCTCTTCCCTCTCCTCACTTTTCCTCCTCTTTGCACCCACTCCCAACTCCAAATCCTCATCCATTCTACCCCAAACTCCTCCATCGTCTTCCTTCCGTCCAATTTTCTACTCTTAACACTCACCCCACCCAACTCCTCTTCCATCCCCCACTTTACTCTTCATTGCACCCACTCCCAACCCCAAGTCCTCATCTATTCTACCCCAAACTCGTATTCCATCCTCTTCCCTCCCTCCACTTTCCTCCTCTTCCCTCCATCCAATTTTCCTCTCTTAACACTCACCCAACCCACTCCCCACTTTACTCCTCTTTACACCCACTCCTAACCCACCCACTCTCTTCCCTCTCCCCACTTTCCTACTCTTTACACCAACTCCCAACCCCAACTTCTCTTCCCTCATACACCTCTTCCATCCTACCTCAAACTCCTCTTCACTCCCTCCACTTTCCTCATCTTTACATAAACAACCCACCACAATCACTTCTACCTCACCCACCTCCAACCCCTCTTTACACAAACCCCCACTCCTCCCTCTCGCCAACTTTCATCCTCTTCATCCCACCCCACTCCTCTTCCCTCTCCTCACTTTCCTCCTCTTTGTACCCACTCCCAACCCCAACTCCTCATCCATTCTAACCCAAACTCCTATTTCATCCTCTTCCCTCCCTCCACTTTCCTCATCTTTACATAAACAACCCACCACAACCACTTCTCCTACCTCACCCACCCCCAACCCTTCTTTACACTAACCCCATTCCCCTTCCTCTGCCAACTTTCGTCCTCTTCATCCCACCCCATCCTCTTCCCTTTCCCCACTTTCCTCCTCTTTGCACCCACTCTCAACCCTCAACTCCTCATCCATTCTACCCCAATCTCCTATTCCATCCTCTTCCCTCCCTCCACTTTCCTCCTCTTCCCAAACTCCTTTTCCATCCTCTTCACCCGTAAAATTTTCCCCACTTAGCACTCACCCCACCCCAACTCCATTCTACCCCAAACTCCTTTTCCATCCTCTTCCCTCCGTCCACTTTTCCCCTCTTAACACTCACCCCACCCCACCCCACTCCTCTTCCCTCTCCCCACTTTACTCCTCTTTTTCCATCACCCACTCCCAACCAACCCACTCATCCTCTTCACCCCACCCACTTTTCTCCTCTTTGCACCCACTCCAAACCCCAACTTCTCTTCAATCCTACCCCAAACTCCTCTTCCCTCCTCTTCATTCCCTCCACTTTCCTCATCTTTACATAAACCACCACACCACCATTCTCCTATCTCACCCACCCCCTACCCCCTCTTTACACTAACCCCCACTCCTCCCTCTCTCCAACTTTCGTCCTCTTCATCTCCCTTCTCACCCCACTCCTCTTCCCTCTCCTCAACTTCCTCCTCTTTGCACCCACTCCAAACCCCAACTTCTCTTCAATCCTACCCCCAAACTCCTCTTCCTCCTCCTCCTCTTCATTCCCTCCACTTTCCTCATCTTTACATAAACCACCCACCACTTCTCCTATCTCACCCACCCCCAACCCCTCTTTACACTAACCCCCTCCTCCCTCTCTGCCACTTTTTTCTCCTCTTCATCCCACCCAACTCCTCTTCCCTCTCCTCAACTTCCTACTCTTTACACCCACTCCCAACCCCAAACTCTTATTCCATCCTCTTCCCTCCCTCCCTCCACTTTCTTCCTATTCCCTCTCCCCAAACTCCTTTTCCATCCTCTTCCCTCCATCCAATTTTTTCTCCTCTTAACACTCACACCACCCCACTCCTCTTCTCTCTCCCCACTTTACTCCTCTTTGCACCCACTCCCAACCCAACTCCTCTTCCCTCATACAAATCATCCATCCTACCCAAAACTCATATTCCATCCTCTTGGCTCCTCCACTTTCCCCCTCTTCACTTACCCTCCCCCAATCCTCTTCCCTAACCCCACTTTCCTCCTCTTTGCACCCCCACTCCCATCACTAACTTCTCTTCCATCCTAGCCCACGTTCATCCTCTTCATCCCACCATCCACCAACCCTTCTCCTATCTCACCCACCGCCAAGCCCTCTCTTTACACTCACCACCACTCCTCCCTCTTCCAACTCACCCCCACTCCTCTTCCTTGCCACCACTTCTCACCAACCATCAACCGCTCTCCTCTTCTCCCCTCTCACCCACCACCCACTCCCTTAAATCTTACCCCAACTCCACTCTCCTCTTTCCACCATCCATCCAATACTCTCCTCTTCTCCCCTCTTCACACTCACCCCACTCCTCTTCCATGCCTCCACTTTCCTCTTGCACCAACCACCAACATCTCTCCTCTTCTCTCCCTCTCACCCATCGTCAACTCCTCTTCAATCTCACCCCAACTCCACTCTCCTCTTTGAACCATCCATCCAATGCTCTCCTCTTCTCCCCTCTTAACACTCTCCCCCCCACTCTCTTCCCGACTCCACTTTCCTCTTCTTTGCACCAACCACCAACCTCTCTCCTCTTCTCCCTCTCACCAATCGTCAACTCCTCTTCAATCTCACCCCAACTCCACTCTCTCTTTTGCACCATCAATCCAATGCTCTCCTCTTCTCCCCCCTCTTCAAACTCACCCACACTCCTCTTCCTTGCCTCCACTTTTCCCCTCTTTTGCACCAACCACCCACCGCTCTCCTCTCTCCTCTCACCCACCGCCAACCCCTCTTCAATCTCACAACTCCACTCTCCTCCTCTTTGCACCATCCAGCCAACGCTCTCCTCTTCTCCCCTCTTCACACACACCCCCAATCCTCTTTGCACCAAACCATTCCTCCACCGCTCTCCTCTTCTCCCCTCTCACACCCTCCTCGCACCAACCCTCTTCAATCTCATCCCAACTCCACTCTCCTCTTTGCACCATCCATCCAATACTCTCTCTCTTCTCCTTCTTCACACTCACCCCCACTCCTCTTCCATGTCGCCACTTTCCTCCTCTTTGAACCAAACAATCTACCACTCTCTTCTCCCCACTCACCCACCCCCACTTTCTCTTCCTTGCCTCCACTTTCCTACTCTTTGCACCAACCACCCATCACTCTCCTCTACTCCCCTCTCACCCACCGCCAACCCTCTTCAATCTCACCCCAACTCCACTCTCCTCCTCTTTGTACCATCCATCCAATACTCTCCTCTTCTCCCTTCTTCACACTCACCCCACTCCTCTTCCCCGCCTTTCCACTTTCCTCCTCTTTGCACCAACCACCCATCGTTCTCCTCTACTCTCCTCTCACCCACCACCAAACCCTCTTCAATCTCACCGCAACTCCACTCTCATCCTCTTCTCCTTTCTTCACACTCACCCCCACTCCTCTTCCCCACCCCAAACTCCTCTTCAATCTCACCCCAACTCCACTCTCTCTCTTTTGCACCATCAATCCAATGCTCTCCTCCTCTCCCCTCTTCACACTCACCCACACTCCTCTTCCTTGCCTCTATTTTTCCCTTCTTTGCACCAACCACCAACCGCTCTTCCCTACTCCCCTCTCACCCACCTCCAACCCCTCTTCAATCTCACAACTCCACTCTCCTCCTCTTTACACCATCCATCCAACACTCTCCTCTTCCCCCTCTTCACACACACCCCCACTCTTTGCACCAAACCATCCACCGCTCTCATCTTCTCCCCTCTCACCCATCCACGCACCAACCCCTCTTCAATCTCACCCCAACTCCACTCTCCTCTTTGCACCATCCATCCAATACTCTCTTCTCCCTTCTTCACACTCACCCCCACTCCTCTTCCCCTCGTCGCCACTTTCCTCCTCTTTGCGCCAAACCATCCACCACTCTCCTCTTCTCCCCCCACCACCCCACCCACACCGCTCTTCCTTGCCTCCACTTTCCTCCTCTTTGCACCAACCACCCATCACTCTCCTCTACTTCCCTCTTCACACCGCCAACCCCTTTTCAATCTAACCCCAACTCCACTCTCCTCCTCTTCTCCCCTTCCCCACACCCACCCCCACCGCTCTCTTACCTCGACTCCACTTTCCTCCTCTTTACACCAACCACCCACCGCTCTCCTCTCTACTCTCTCACCCACAGACTAACCCCTCTTCAATCTCACCCCAACTCTACTCTCCTCTTCTCCCATCTTCACACTCACCCCCACTCCTCTTCCCCGCCGCCACTTTCCTCCACTTTGCACCAAACCATCTACCACTCTCCTCTTCTCTCCTCTCTCACCCACCCCACTGCTCTTCCCGCCTCCACTTTCCTCCTCTTTGCACCAACCACCCACACTCTCTACTCCCCTCTCACCCACCGCCAACCCCTCTTCAATCTCACCCCAACTCCACTCTTCTCTTTATACCATCCATCCAATACTCTCTTCTCCCTTCTTCACTCACCCCACTCCTCTTCCCTGCCGCCACTTTACTCTTTGCACCAAACCATCTACCACTCTCCTCTTCTCCCCTCTCACCCATCCCGACTACTCTTTCCCTACCTCCACTTTCCTCCTCTTTGCACCCAACCACCCACCGCTCTCCTCTACTTCCCTCTCACCCACCACCACAACCCCTCTTCAATCTCACCCCAACTCCACTCCTCCTCCTCTTCTCCCTTCTTCAAACTCACCCCCACTCCTCTTCCCTATCGCCACTTTCCTCCTCTTTGCACCAAACCATCTACCGCTCTCCTCTTTCTCTCCTCTCACCCATCCGGACTACTCTTCCCTGCCTCCACTTTCCTCCTCTTTTTTGCACCAACCACCCACCGCTCTCCTCTACTCCCTTCTCACCCACCACTAACCCCTCTTCAATCTCACCCCAACTCCACTCTTCTCTCCCTTCTTCACACTCACCCCCACTCCTCTTCCTACCCTCCCGCCACTTTCCACCGAACCATCCACCACTCTCCTATTCTCCCCTCTCACCCACCCCCACTCCTCTTCCTCCCCGCCACCACTTTCCTCCACTCCATCCACCACTCTCCTAATCTCCCCTCTCACCCACCCCCCCTTTACTCTTCCCTTACTCCTCCACTTTCCTTCTTTGCTTTGCACCAACACCCTCACACCCACCGCCAAGCCCTCTTCAATCTCACCCTAACTCCACTCTCCTCTTCTCCCTTCTTCACACTCACCCCAATCCTCTTCCATGTCGCCACTTTTCTCCTCTTTGCACCAAATCATCTACCACTCTCCTCTTCTCCCCTCTCACCCACCCCCACTACTTCTTCCCTACCTCCACTTTCCTCCTCTTTGCACTTCAACCACCCACCGGTCTCCTCTACTCCCCTCTTACCCACCACCAACCCTCTTCAATCTCACACCAACTCCACTCTCCTCCTCTTCCTCCCCTTCTTCACACTCACCCCCACTCCTCTTCCCTACTATAACTTTCCTCCACTTTGCACCAAACCACCCACCACTCTCTTCTCCCTCTCTCACCCACCCCCACTACTCTTCCCTACCTCCACTTTCCTCCTCTTTTCCCCTAACCCCCACCACTCTCCTCTACTCCCCTCTCACCCACCACCAACCCCTCTTCAATCTCACCCCAACTCCAATCTCCTCCTCTTTGCACCATCTATCCAACGATCTCCTATTCTCCCCTTTACTCAACCTCACTCCTCTTCCTTACCTTCCCCACTTTCCTCCTCTTTTTACTCCAACTATTCACCACTCTCCTCTTCTCCCTCTCACCCACCCACCTCCACCCTCTCTTCCTTGCCTCCACTTTCCTCCTCTATTCACCAACACCCCATTGCTCTCCTCTACTCCCCTCTCACCCACCACCACCCCCCTCTTCAATCTCATCCTAACTCCACTCATGTTTGCACCATCTATCTAGTGCTCTCCTCTTCTCCTCTCTTCACTCACCCCACTCCTCTTCCATGCCGCTACTTTCCTCCTCTCGCCCACAACCAACCCCCTCTTCAATCTCACCCCAACTCCACTTTCCTCCTCTTTTCACCAGTCACCCATTTCTTTCCTCTTCGTACTCCACCCCCAACTCTTCTTCCCTCCCCTAAATTTCCTCCTCAAAAATAGATCTCAACTCTCTTTGCACCTTCCATCCAACGCTCTCCTCTTCTCCCCCCCCCAAACCTATTTTCACACTCTCCCCACTCTCTTCCCCTCTCCGCCACTTTCCTCCTCTCTTCTCACCAACCATCCACCGCTTCTCTCCTCTCCCCTCTCACCCACAACCAACCCCTCTTCAATCTCACCCCAACTCCACTTTCCTCCTCTTTCCACCCCACCCATTACTTTCCTCTTCGTACTCACCACTAACTATTCTCCCACCTCACCCACCCCTTCCCTCAACTTCTCTTCAATCTCACCCCAACTCTTCTTCCCTCCCCTAAATTTCCTTATCAAAACCCAAACTCCTATTTCTTTCACTTCGCACCAACCACCAACCCTTCTCCCCTCTCGCACACCCCTAGCCCCTCTTCACACTCACCGCAACTCCTCTTCCATACAACATTTGAACTCCTCTTTCCTACGACCATCTCATCTTCTCACCCACCCCTAACCCCTCTTTCAGACTTAGCCTCACTCTTTTTCCTCTCATTATCCCTTCACACACTCCTTTCCCTCGTAGACCGCGTCCATCCTACCCCAAACTCCTATTTCCTTCACTTCGCACCATTCACCAACCCTTCTCCCCTCTCACATATCCCTAACTTCTCTTCACACTCACCGCAACTCCTCTTCTCTCTCAACTTTCCTCCTCTTTGCCACCCACCATCTCATCTTCTTTCCCACCCCCAACCCCCCTTCACACTTAGCCCCACTCTTTTTCTCTCATTATCCTTTCAACTCTGTACACTTATCGGCCACTTCTCTTCACACCCAACCCCAATATTAACTCCTCTTCCCACATACCTCAAACTCCTTTTCCCTCATCTTCCTGCAACTCATTCTCCCTCCTCTCTCTCCCCCGCCACAAACCCCTCTTCCTTCTCTTTACACCCGCCACAAACCTCTCTTAAAATTAAATTATATAACATTTATTACTCACTTTATTAAAAAATAACATTTAAAAAATAGATTTTGAAAATTTGAAAAAACAATAAATAAATAAATAAAAATACAAAAATACAATACAAACACATCCCTCAAAGATGGCTATAGCCATCTTGAGGGTTTTGGAGGGACTTTTCAAGTCCCCCACCAAAAACATTTTTTTATTAATTAAAAAAATAATACAATGATGGCCCAAAAAAATTTGGGTATCGAATTTACAAAACCCATATAATATGACTCCATTACAATTGAGATCACCAAACGCTTGTAATTCCTCCTAATTTGAAAACTTCAAAACCTTAAGTTTGGTGATGTTTCATCTGCTTACAAAACCTGAAACATTCTAAATTGTGCATAAAAATCTTGTAGAAGAGTCAGAATCTGTTTTAGCCACGCCCAGTCAATGCTTGAATTCAGCGGATTCGAGTTCTAATTCTCGTTCTCAATACACGGCTCCAAATATGGTATTTTCCGAGCATTGCAGAATCTACTTCAACTTAGTTGTTTCTCCTTATTTTGTTGGGTTATCTTTGTTCCTCTCTTCTCTCAATTGCTGCAGCGATATAAACAAGTTAGGAAATAAAGTAGAAACTTCAAAGGATTGAAATGAAAACACAATGAATTCAATAAGTATGTTTACGAGGTAAAATGAAATTTCCATTCACCCAAAAAGGGCTTTACCATTGTTGTAAGGGATGATGGTGCACACTCTCGTTACCAAAAACAAAAGCCAAGGTTGTAACTTGTTAATGGTGCCTCTCCTTGAATGTTTTGTTCGCAATGCTCCCAAATGTTCAAAAATAAGATACTAAGAAACAAAAGCCAAGAAGTAACTTTGAGAGTTCACCTGTACATCATTGAGCACGACAAGGTTATCTTTTTTTTAGCAGAGTTCCCTCTTTGTAGAAATCTAAGGAGCATGCAATAGAGCAGAGCACGCTCTATGTCTACTTTCTCCATTCTGCAAACCAAGAAAAGTACATACAATTAGTTAGCATCAAAAACCCAACAAAAAACGGTTCGTGCATTGAGCTAAACATGTATACAAATGCACATACAACAATCGAGTTCTGAAATCCACTAACAGAGTTATATAATGAATTGCGAGATTACTTCAAGGCAAAAATCGGTGGTCACACATTGAGAGATAAGAGTAAAAAAAGCAACACTTGGTTCAATCGAGTAAGAAAAAAGATATCGATTTAGAATAAAAAAGTGCAACACTGATTTGAATCCCCAGCCTAGAGGGGTTTTCCATTTTACTACTCTTTTCAATTTCTTTGTAAAGAACAAAAATCAAAGCAATATGGCAGGCAAAGATTATTTTGCCCAACATGTGAAAAAACATGTGAAAAACATGTTGGTAGAGAAGGCGTCTCTGCAACCCTATGATCGAATGTGCAGCCCAGCTTCAACCATACCTCCACAACTAAATTCGGTTGATTAAATATTGCACATCAAATAATAGTTGTCTAGAGAAAACTGTGAAAACAGCAGCATTGACCGTTTAAATGCATTCTATTACTCCGAATGAAATACAGACCTCCTAAACATAAATCGATCTCCCATCATTTCTCTCGAACACATGTCGGTATGAAATACAATTGAAAACCACATTAATACGTAAAACAGAACAATGATACCACAACACTTTCTCCTACTTACAAAGAATAATGGCAAAGCACAATGGTGGGGTTAGAGGAGAAGAAATGCAATTGTTCCTTTGAAATCGGAGGGTAAATTTATGCTTGGGAGCAGAGTATTCAAGATGCAGCCATTAAACAAGATTTCATAATACAGAGCAACTTACTTAGAGAGATTTGGGGTGAACTCACATTGCGAGGCACTCGAGAAATGGAAATCCACATTAATACGTAAAACAGAACAATGATACCACAACACTACGACCATGGAGGGGTTAGAGGAGAAGAGCAAATGAATTGAGTTCCTTTGAAATCGGAGGGTAAATTTATGCTTGGGAGCAGAGTATTCAAGATGCAGCCATTAAACAAGATTTCATAATACATATCGAGAGTAAACATTGGACATGCCTTCAAATGTCATCACCACTCTAATTTCTCTCGCCATTGCTGAAATGGAACGGAGTTTATGGCTGCTTCGCTTCAATAAATATAAACTAACACGCTTGGCTTCCAACGGTACAAATCACATCTGTGTGAAAGGAAATTTGTCGATAAAATCTTTTGACAACTCGGACAAATATATTTGACATTGACTTTCTACCCATTTGTCCGTTGATTGATTTGTCCATTGTATTTATCATAGGCGGTGGAAGTATTTATTATTTCTTTTTCTTTTTAAATCATCTTATTATATTGCGGATGTTTACTATTTAAATGTTAATGCTCTCATCTATATTACTAGATTCATTATTCATTCAATATTATAATGGTAACATGTTAAATTAAATTTCAATTATAATGAAAATTTATGTTGATATAATATTGAGAAATACATAATCTTAATGAGTAGTAGTTAGTCTCAAATTATTTAAATGAAAGTATACAAATATGTATGATAAGATGTTAAAAGACTATGGTATTATGAAGAGAGAAGATAAACCTCAAACATGTATGTAATGTGGGTGAGAATACACTATCCAAGTACTAGTCGTGCACTTAATATTCTAAAATCCAATTTCTAGTGACAAATAGTTAAAATAATTTTCTCTCAAAACTTACATAGTTAAAATATGATCGTCAATATATATATATATATATATATATATATATATATATATATATATATATATAGCGAAAAAAAATTGTTTTATATATTTTATTAGCAAGTGTAGAAGATAACACTTATACATTTTTCAAGAGAGAGATTGAAAATTTGTTGTAACCTAAAAATTGTTTGATAGGCATAGGAGGTTGTCAAATATAATCCTCTGTGCCCGCCGTAGGGTAATGTAGGAGGGGAAGAGTTGCATCTTTGCCGTCAAATTTCATCACCACTCTTCCTCGTTGCTCCTCGCAGAAATGGCTATCTGCTTCCCCAAAAGAGTCAATAAATATAAACGGATTCAATAAATATAAACGGAATGGGATTGGCTTCCAATGGTACAAATCCTAGCTGTCAAGAAATTTGTTAGATAAAATCTTTTGATAGCTAGACTAATATATTTGACATTCCCATTAACATTATACTTGTTTGTTCATGAATTTTTCCGTTGTAATTTGTAATTATCCATCGTTCATGGATTTTGTCCATTATATTTATCTAATAGACGGTTAAAATGATTTATTATTTCATTTTAATTTTTGTACATCATCATTTTTTTATGTTGTTATATTGGGAAAGTTTACTATTTCAATGTTAATGCTCTCAATATTATAATGGCAACTTACTATATTAAATGTTCATTATAATGAAAAATACAATCCTAGAACATGGGCAAGTGACTATATTATTAGTTGGATAAATGAAATGGAAATTAAATTATGTACTAAGTGAAAATACGTGTCTAAAGGTTTCTTAGACCACAATGGCAACATAGAAGTGTAAAATGAGGCCCTAAGGTGAAAATTTAATTATTTTTCCATTTCTTTTAGAGATATTTTGATGAAAAGGATCTTATATTAATAAGATCCTTTTTATTTGAGTTCACAAGTAATTTCCTTGAAGTATTTAATAAATATTTTGTTCTAATTTTATTTTAGTCCAATTTGTGTGTGTATGGTCAATCTATGTGTAATATTTATTTGTTAGATCTTCCATATTTGTATACATTAACTCTATACATAACAAGATTAAGCTAGGTAATTATTATGATATTTCAATATGTTATAAGTACAATAGATACACACCATTTAGATTCATCACATCTAAGTAATGATAAAATAAGAGATTCACATAACATAACAACACTTTGATCACAAATGTATAATCCAAACAATTGTATAAGAGTTTCAATAATTTACTAAATATTATTCCTTAAATATAACTAACCTAAATTTGAATTCAATAAATACATGGAAAATAGTAATTTACCTAGTTTAATGTAATAATTTAGATTCCCAACCTTCCATAGAAAAACAAATGGGATATATATGAGTCAATTTTGATACAATTTTGAAGATAAATTATTTCCATTAACATTGAGTAAATCCTTCCAACTATATTATTCATTTAAAAAAATCTAAAAACATCCTAAATATTTATTTATACTCGTTAAAATATTATTAATTGAGAGAAATATGAGAATTTTTTAAATTTTAGTACTACTACTTCAATATGCAAACGACAATCCTAAATCTTGGGTTGGTTATTAACTTACATGAATGCCATGAACATAAGAACTTAAAATATTATTCTCTTCGAAAATTGTTTAATGGAAAATGATATATTTTCTCTATATCAAAAAAGTAGGAGCTAGTTATTTGTACAAAATAATAAATTTGAATTCATGTATTCATATGTTGATTTTACTTTTTTCAATTGAATAAATCAATAATGTTATGATGATAAATAGAGTCCAATTTAGATGTGGATGTTCAATATATGTGCACTATTTATTTGTTACATATTTCAAATGTGTATGAATTAATTAATGTAGAGATTAAACTAGGTACTTATTAATATTAAGGTTAAAATTGAATTCATGTATTCGCATGTTGATTTTACTATTTTTAATTGAATAAATCAATAATAATATGATGATGAATATAGTTCAATTTAAGTGTGGATGTTCAATCTATGTGCACTATTTATTTGTTACATATTTCATATGTGAATGAATTAATTAATGTTAAGATTAAACTAGGTAATTGTTATGACACTTCAATATATTTTTAATGCAATATATGCACACTAATTTGACTCGTTGTGTTTAAGTGATATGAGATTCATGAAAGATAATAATTTAGACTCCCGGCCTTTCCTAAATAACAAATGACATATATAAGAGTCTTCTTTTGTTGCCACTTCTTTATTTTCATGATTTAAAATTTATTTTCACAAACATAATAGGTAATTGCTAATGTGCTAAAATATAAACACTCATAAATATCATTATTTATTTAGTACACTACTCATGTTTACTTAGAAATGTTGTTAATATAATCATACAATATGGTCACGTGCATTTGTATAATCACATGTTATTAGAATACTCCAATAATAAATAATTTATTAGACGGGGAAAGATATACATGTATTCATAGATATCAATTTGTATAATTTATTTTAGGAGTACTACTTCAATATGCAAAAGACAATCCTAATTCTTGGGTTACTTATTCACCTTATAGAATGCCATGAACATAAGAACTTGAAAATATTATTCTCTTAAGAAAGATTTTTAATATTACCTTATTGAAAATGATATATTTTTTTCGTAAAAATTAATAAAACTAAATTTGTGTGGGGAAGATAATTTTTGGGAATTCATATGTTTATTTTACTATTTTTAATTAAATAAATCAAGACATGTTATGTTGATAAATATTCTTCATTGATTATGCTTTCCTCAATCACTATGTACCATTATGTTATGGACATTTGAAATTTTATAATTTATATTTACTAAATAGAAATCACACGTGAGTAGTGCATTGTGAAGATCAAAAGGGGGAGTGAGAGATAATGGAAAAAAATGGAGTTAAAGAAACATAGTACGAAAGTGGGAGAAGAAGTAGAGGATTGAAAACTGAAATGTAATTGATTAAAATATTACCAAAGAAGCAAAGAGAAAATATATACAAACTTGGGAGAATAGAACTTAAAACGAGGGAGTTGCGGAGGGAGATGAGTAGAGAGGGAAAAAGCGTAGGCAAGGGAAAGGAGTAGGGAATTAAGATGAATGGAGGGGAGGAAGAGAAACAAGGTGAAGCTCTTCATTTTTGCAAGATTTTAGGAGAGGGGTTATGGACATTTTAGAGTAATAAAGAAATAGAGAAAGTCGTCACTACTACAAGGGGGGTCATTTGAAACAAAACATAAAGAAAAAATAATAATTTTGTCTCAAAAATATAATCTCGTCTCAAAATTTGTCACTTTTTTTATTTTTAATACACCGCGGCAAGGTACCATCTACATAGAAATGTTATGTTCCATTATTTGCTACTATGCTAATTTGTGAGGGCATTTAAAGACCTTGATTCTAATGTTGATTCCTCATTTTCACTACTCGTTTCTAGCAATGCATGCACTCTTCGAAATCAAGATATTTTTCCTCTATGTTGTGTGCACAGTGGCTTCACGAAGATTGACGGTGGTGTGAAAGTGGTTTCTCCTCCCAATGTTGCTAAGCTATGGAAAAATAACTTCATCCCAAGCTGTGTTTGATGGTTATGCCATCTATATTTCACCAGGATCAGACTTCTTCGGTTTTCAAATAATACAAAACAATTTTTGGATGTTCCCATTTGAAGCAGCCACAGGCGGAGCAAAGTCTGTGGGCTTGCAGGTATAGTTCTTCCCCATCATTTGTTTTTGAGCTGCGTAAATACATGTGTGCGCCATTTATACATGGATTGCCTATGTATATTTTTTGTTTAAGGGAGATTCTTTTCAGATTTTTTTTTTTAGGATGATGGTTTTGTTTTCAAATCTTTTGGCTTTTATAATCTTTATCTGGTCATTTGGCATGTTGGGTTCTTGACTCCTAAAAAAACCCTAGAAAAATCCCCCACGACCTCTACATTTTTGGGCACATACAAGCAAAGGTGAGTATAGTAAAAGTCCCAAAAATTATTGTGTTGTAAGAGCCAAACAAAGTGAGATATCTGATCATGGAAGGGGCCAAATCATATACAGGTTTTGTCTTTTTTGGTTAAATTCATTGCCAGAAGACCACAAAGGAGCAAGACATCCACAGTGTCTATTGTTTCCATGTCTCGTAAAATTGTTGCCCCCTAAACTAGTCCGTAAAACCTCGTGTAATCTAAGTGCCAATGAAAAGATGAAATCCTTGCCTATGTTGTATTCCAGCAGGGGGACCTAGTCCTGAAGACGCTTTCTCTCATATATAAGTCGTTGATGATTTGAAGAGATGTCGAGAAAGACCTCCAATTTTTGTTTAAGATCCACCACTAGACATGTTAGTTGAAAACATATAGTTTTTCCAGATATGGATCGAATCATTAATTAATGCCCTGTCTGAGGATTTTTATCTGTAAATTTTCATACTAACATTTTTCAAAGAGTTGGTATGCAACCACACTATCATTGCAGATGGTTGACAACTGGTGGCTAGAAATTGCCCCTCGTCGACTCCTTGAATCCTCCAAACAGAGAGAACCTGCCCAACTTCCAATTTTGTGACTGGCACGTTGTCTTCCACCGACTCAGGTTTTTCTTAACCCGGACACCACAGTTTCGAAGGGACAACTCAGCCTATGATATTTCCTAATCATCCTCAGCCATGACCTCCTCGTTCCTATCAGGATGGCTCCCAGTCTTTCTTTTTTCCCTATTTTATATCTTGTCATTTTGTCAAACATTTGACAGGATCCCTCAGTAGAATGGCATCGGTTCTTTGGGGTTACGATAAAAAGAGTATACATGGCCTTCTCCGCTTTGACCACATTCTCCCTCTTGAATCCACCCGACATCTAAAATTTCTTTCTTTCCAATCAGAGTGTGCTCCATATTTTTGCTATATTAATCTTTTCAAGATCTAATAATGTAGATTGTGTATGCCGGATATCACTTATATGTCCTTTACATAAATCTGTTATGGCAGTTCGAGAGTTGTGATTCAAGAAATGAATGTTCTTGGATGGAAGTCCGTTGAACCCAAGAAAATTACTGCCTTTTAATCTCAATGAAATATTTTTAGACAACTAAGAATAGAAGCAAAGGAAAATAGGTAAGTACATATTTAGGATTTTATTTGTTCCTTAAAGCACCAAGAAAATGTTTCGACAAAAATGTTTATGTTGATGGCATACCCAGTTGAAGTTCAACAAAAGATAAGACTACATATTTTTTATTGGCTATGGAAATAAAAATATAATATATTTCAAGGATAATGCTTGAGAATGTTTAAAAAATACCTTAAAGATCGAATAGAATAAAGGAGGAGAAAATTCAAAACAACCAACATTATCTTGCAAACCGATCATTTGGAACATGAATAAACAATATATACCACTTGGGAAAACTCACCGCAAACTTAGATATTTGTTTTAATCTGAAATTGATTTTGTTCCTTTTTAAAGCGTAATTAACTATGTATCTTACATATATTTATATGAAAATATTATTCTAAAAAAACGTTAATAGGATATGGTTGAAGAGAGTACCAGTGAGTCTATATTGGCTGCATGATTTCCATTTTTGAAGCCTTCCTTGATCCTTGTATAGTGAGACTTTGTTATATAAAACCATTATCACCGACTTGTAACAAATTCGTAGACACGTTCAGATCCTTGCCTTAGAAATCTTCATTAAGCCAAATTAGCATGTAGTATTGTAGGTAATAATTCTATCTCTGACACCATTTTTGAAACTTGATTTCCTTGATTCATATAAAATGTAACTATTTTTTTGATGAGATTTCAACAGGTGTGTTGTTGGGAATGGCGTGTTATGGAAAAGTTCTTAGTGGGTGTATTTTTTTGTTTTTATGAAATTGGCGAGATACTAGTTTTTTCTTCAAATTGGTCTTTG
This sequence comes from Taxus wallichiana var. yunnanensis, assembly GCA_018340775.1. Lineage (NCBI taxonomy): Eukaryota > Viridiplantae > Streptophyta > Pinopsida > Cupressales > Taxaceae > Taxus > Taxus wallichiana. The sequence goes on from CM031239.1 coordinate 313,877,972, forward strand.
TTGTTGTGGGTACCTAAAACAATGAGCTAGTACTCATGGTGGACTGGTTCCATGAGTTGGTACTCAATTAATCATTAACTTTTTATGGAATTTATAAGAAAATTTACACTAAACCGCATAGATATGTTACTTATTTGCTGCAAATTTTCTCCTTTCTAAAATCTACTCCAAATCCTCCTCCTACACAATAGCCACTCAAAAATAAATAAATAAATTTAATGGAACTACCTAGTATTTGAAGTTGGAGAATTACTTTCATCCCATCATGTTAAGCATATCTAAGAAATTTCTCATTTATTTTAGATTTAAGCTTGGTTTCTTTGTAGTGTTTCTAGATTCATCTGGGTAAAAATGTCGCATTTTAGATCCCACTAGTGGATCCATGATTAGGTTAACAAAGAATCAAGCCATTAAGCATGATAGTATTTTTAGAGTCCGAAGGAATTAGAAAAAATCTTATGTTCTTGTACTAGTGATTGATCACAGATCGTGATCTGAAATGTCTATTAATTAAATCCCACACGTGTTTATTCTAGAAGCTTTTTTCTAATCCATACATTGTTTTCCTAAACATTAGACAACTCTTACTTTCTATGAGAAATATTAGATAAATTTGCATATTTCAAATTCATAGTATTTCATAGAAAATGATGTTGCGCTTAAAGATTGGAGTGATAGATTGGTAGATTTGTGCGTTGAATCCCTAACGGTTACGACAAAATATTTCAAGGAAATTGATAAAGAGAATGAATATAGATATGAGTGTAGTAAATTCTTATTCTTCTATCAATGCATGGAGGTCATCCCAATGCAATGTTTCACATTGATCACCAAATTATTCCCAACATAATATTTTTCTTGTATCTCCTTCACCTTCACTATGTATCCCAAACTTGGATGAAACCGACATCTCTGCCTCCATATAACAGCCTTAGATATTTTTTGATAACGCAATCGATAATAAGTATCATCTTTTTGTCCCGAGAATCTTATTTACTACTACTACTTCATCAAAATTCCAAACAGATAACAAGATTCCTTTCCAAGATCTCTGGATTAATAGTTTAGAGATATGTTTGCATGACACAAGCATTACTACGCTTTTAGTATCATTCTCGGGGTGCATATGTTTGTTGTAATTTGTAAACAATTTATCGATCCGGGAATCGGTGAGAGAATGAGTGGGTATGTGATTGTTAGGATCAACACCAATATTAATCACTTCTTCTTAATGTAAGAATTCCAGAAATTTTTGATCTCATTGTATGCTCAACTTGGAAGTAGATTTGCAATCATTAACACCCTCTTTAATTAAAATCCACCACATGTCATGTATGAATGGACAAAGATGACGGATAGACGATATTGGTCATTGGCACATGACAAGTTTTAATCTCTTGATTTAGACTTTAGTGTTTGTAGTCCACGTTAGATGGGACACAACCCCAAAACAATTTAATCTGCTTTGGTAGCCCTTATCATCACGATATAGGAAAATGTAAATGTTTGGCCACAACGTCGTTGTTTAGATTTTTTTAATGATTTTAATCGTTAAATATTTGCAAATTTTTGAAATAATTATCACACGTGACTATTTAAAATTTAACCACTTTTTTAATGTACGCTAAATATTAAATATAATTGAATGAATACATAATAAATTTTAAATATTTTATTAGTAATGTAATAATATTGTTTTTTACCGTCACCCAAAAAATATTGGATATGTATAGGGGACGTCAAAGTGCTTTTTGGCGAGGGTAGGTAGATGACATGGCAGTCCGGTTGCCATGAGGGCGATGCCTATTGCTTGACAAGCATCGATCCACATGCGCTATGTGCTTGCAAGAAGGGGTTAAATTTGATGGCCGTTTAGATGTTTTTTTGTGATTTTAGCCATAAAATACTTGCAAATATTTGTAATAACCATCACATGTAACTTGCATATTTAACTTTTTACACTATATTTTATATACATTTATATGTAAATTATATAGATATGTATACATATATTTTTAAATAATTAAATATACATAGAATAATTGGTATAAATAACATTGTTTTGTATTTTTTGAAGGGCGATTAAAAATTACAAATAACCAAAAATGTGTGACAGTATAGGTGACCATCAAATTTAACCCATGCTTGGAGGAATTTGTTGACGGGAATAAGGTTCGAGTCATGTCCTAATGCAACCACATGTTCCACATGGAATGTATAGACAGTGCTCGTTTCACATTATCTAAGAATCAAGAGAAAGTTGTCGCAACACAGGTGATGTGTAATGTCCAGTCATTATTGACGCGGCCTTCTAGAATTGTCTCGACAAAATCTCGTGCATCTCTCCCTTTGGCCAAAAATGGTCCCTTAAGAAAATAAAATCAAGGAAACTATATATCTTTCCCAAAAAAAAATTGAAACTTAAACTTCAAATTATCTTCATAAATTGGAATGAAAAAATGGAAACCCTCTAAATTTGTAATGTTATAATTTTCTATTTTTTAAGAACAAAATTCATGTTTCCTCCAAAGAGTATTGAGCAGGAGGAGTTGCATCTTTGCCTTCAAATTTCATCACCACTCTTCCCTCATTGCTGCTCTGAAATGGCTATCTACTTCCTCAAAAGAGTCAATAGATATAAAAGGAACGAGATTGGCTTCCAATGATACAAATCTCACTGTTAGGGAATTTTTCGATAAAATCTTCTCGACAAATGACCTAGTGTAATGCCCCGTTTGGCGGTAAACCCTTTTCGAAGGTTGATTGGGCTAGTAACTTTCCTTGAAGCCATTTCCATCCTGCTCCTATTCGTTGTCGAGCCAAGGACTTTAACCCATCGACAAGGGTTGATGAGTTCGGAAGTTTGGTTTATTATCGCTTGGGGTTCAGTTTTTGTTATGAGTTGGGATAGAACCCACTGTTAGTTGCAGAGAATTAAAAGACTGAGGTTTTTCGACTTGCTTTAGCCCAATGAATAAACTTGTTACTGAGTTACTGTTGGAGATGTTCTGGTGACTCTGGTAAATTTGGATTATATACACTCCTTTTTAAGTATCTGTTGTTGCGTACTTCATTTACATGGGATTATATTTTAAAAATAAAATACCCAGAAGACATGGGTGTAGAAACGATATATGTATTTTTACTCTAGTAAATCGAATCCTTAGATTCGAGTGTGTGGCTTCGATTCGCAGGTATGCAATTTTTGTGTGGCAAGCATGCACCTAATCGGCATTGGTCTAAATGATAATCTTGGTGTACGAGTTAGTTTTTGCGTGGTGGATGTTGACTCGCCCTTGTGAAATAGTTGTTTAATGGCCATGTGCTTGGTCTTTCATCGTGAAAGCAAGTAGCTTATAATTTTTACAAATCATAGGGTTTGAATGCAATAAATATAGACTTATACCGATGGCTTAATTTCTAATCTGATTAAGTTTGGAGTATTATGATCATTGGGTACTGAAAATAAACAGCTAAGGGAATGGAGGGGTTGCGTGGGAAAGATGGGGGCGGGTAGGTGTGTGGCGCAGGTTGTAGGGGACGCTGTTTTAAAATCAAATTCTGTCTATTTGTGCCTAGGCTCTACTGTCCCTCACCCCCCCTTCCTGCCATCTAGACTGGCACGTGGCCTTCTCCCACTGGCCTTACCTCTGCCAGCCGCCCCACCCTCTTTAATTCCTTGGATTTGCAAATTTCTTGCGCCCTGTGCTACTGCTCCCTTTGACATGTTCTGGCCGCATAGGCTATTTTTGCAACGTTTTTCCAGCTGTTGGGTCGTGTTTAGATTGGGGCCGAATGTTTTGAAGTTGAATGCTTTCGCATGGTGGCAGCCGCCTGTTCCTTCCTCCCTGCTCATGAAGTTCAGAGAGAGTTATGTGCGACTGCTGCCACAGGGCGATCCCAAGGAGCCGTGGGTGTTGATCCTGATGTTCTGGTTGCACGCGACCACACAGTCGTGATCAGTTGTAGCAAAATCTTGCAGCTGTAGTAGAAGAATGAGATAAAGTTTTTGTTGAGCTGTCTTGCCCTTTCATTTTGGAAAGTCACTTCCGTCCAGGTGATGAATTTAACATGGAAGAAGCTCGATCAAATCTTGAGGCAAGTTTTGCAAGTGAGGCTGAGATTGCATTCACTACTATTCTAGTTCTGATCGAAGTTATTCCAGTGCCTAGCCCATGGGTTGATATGGTGGTTTGATTTGAAGATACAGAGCAAATGAACATTGAAGTGCATCCTGGGAGTTTGAATAAATTTGTTGATATCCTTAATGCAAGTTATCTCCATGCCACCATCAGTAATGCTTGTTTTTTATGCAAAAAGGAAACTTGAAGGCAGTTTTAGGGTTTTGAGTAATCTTTCAAAGCCGCATCTCCTCAGACTATGGTTCGAATCATGCTAAGCCTCTAAATTTGTTGACAACAAAATTGATATTGATGGACGGGAGCATCCAGGAGTTTTCGGAACCTGTGAAATGCCATGAGATCCTCAGCAAATATTCAGGCGGAGGCCACTTCATCTGTAGTTCTGGTGGTCTGTACACGGGTGAACATATTTCTCAGGTCCTCCATGAGGATGACTTGTTGCAGGTTGGGGAGCTCTATTTTCTTCTTCCCAACCAGAGATTGCAGTTCGTGCTAACGCATTTCGATATGGCTTCTATGCTTCTCAAAGCCAATGGTGCTATTGAAAAGAGGAGAAAATTTAAGGGAAAAGTTCAGCCACTGTTCAATATTCATTTGCAGGAAGAGGATTCAACTCCGTCTGTTTGTTGTATGTCAAAGACTGCATCAGGAGCAACTAAGAGTAGGAAACAGAGGAGACAATCTAAGTTGGAGACGATTTTGGAGGGTTCATAGTGCCTTACAGTACAAGTTATATTAACAGAGACAGAGGTCTGTATCAGTTATTCAAGAAACCAGGTAAAAGTTGAGTCTATAACAGCTTAAAGAAGATGCTAAAGCTCTGGAATCTTGCATAATGGCAACATTATCTTCATGAAGTTCGAATCACAGTCGGGTAGACACTAAAGACAGGTATATCTCAATAATGGGAAGTAAATGTTGTTCACGCTTCTAAATTCAAACTTGGGTCAGTGTTAGAGAAGCTGATGAGTCTCTATTGAGCTCTAATTCCTCAAACATGCTCCTAGCTCGATGAAGAAGTGCAAAAGACAGTTCTTGTCTTTTGACATTCCTGTCTCTTGAACTTGCTAGGAAAGGTGAACTGTGACAGTGAGGGTGTTACTAGCAGACCTGATGAAATTTATTTACAAAGAGTCTCTATTGAGATCTTACTTGTTGTACGATGTAACTCATGGAAGAGAATCTCATAGGGGTGGATCTGTTTCATATCAGAGTATTTATGAAGCACTTTTTGCTTTGCAATTTTATGAGCTGCTTCAACGAGTCACTAAGTTGGCAGGCATAAAGTTTTCTGTTGGAATTATCACCTTACAAGCTACAGCTGAAATGTTTGCACCGAGAGTTTGATGCTGTCCTCAAACCTGATGGAGGAAAAGGTTATTTATCATTACGGTAGATGCCTTCCAGAGCCAGGAGCATGAGGTAATCATTATGTCTTGTGTCCGAGCTTCAAATCATGGGGTTGGGTTGTAGCTGTTTTTCACCGCGTGATTGAGGTGCTAGCACGAGCTCGCAGAGCACTTTGGGTTAAGGGCAAGCAGCGGCATTGAAACAATCATATGCATATGGAGATGGCGTTTTAAACCAGGCATGTTAAACCTACCCTTGCAATCTTCTGCTACCCTTTTATTATGTCATGAATTGAATGTCCTTCTATTTTTCTTTTATCTGTTATGGCATTTAGAATGAGCTTCTGCTTTTTCCTTGCTCCTCAATTAATTGCTCTCTGGCTTCGAAAATGGTATTTTGTAGCATAAAATTATTTCACAATGGACAAAATGAATGAACTAGGTAAACAGTAAAACTTAACCTTTGTTTATGTTATTAGTTACTGCAATTGTCTGATCAATAATGGTAATTTATGAAAAGCTATCTCAAACCGATTACAATTCTAATTCCAGTTTTAAAAGAAAATTGGCTAGGTTGCTTTATGACTGCCTGATAATGCTTTATTCTGAATGGATGTAATAGTGAAAGGCGAAATTAAAATTGTAGAGTTTCTCTTTCTTGGTAAAGTGTATGATGTTATAGACATTCTATGTAAATTATCTTCCTTGTGAATCGAACTCTGTAGTAGCAGATGTTTTCTTTGGAGCAACTTTGAAGATAGGTCGAGTAGACTATCGTGAGATAGATGGGTATACCCAAGCTATTCATATTTTTTTTAGAGACGGAAGAGAAGGCATAGTTCGTAGGAAGAGTATTTTGCTTTGTACTTTTCCCCTTCGCTGACTGTTAACCTTGTGATTGGTGACTCGAGTTGGGTCACGGTAGAGGATCTTGTGTCGATTCACTTATATTTTCAACAGACTATCCCTTACTTGTTTAAAATTAAGTATCGAATGAAATGGGTTTCTATTAAATCCATTTTGTAGCTTAGCAAACCTTCAATAATTCAGGTAGGGACTTTCTGAGTAAGTGTTGACTGAGGCATGTATGAAAATAGAATGGTTACCTTGCTTTGAATTGGGTTAGACTTGTATGATAATGGAAAGGGTAGGAATCGACTCAGTTACATACTTTAGTGAGCTAAGCCCTTAATCTCTTACAATGATCATACGAGGGGTGGATTACGGTTTATTACTGATTATGTGATGTAAGATAATAACAACCTTTGGTGAAAAGACTTCTTCTTGATCCTTGCCTGTGTAATCCAACTATAGTTGTTGTATGAAATTTTAGTTGGATAGAATCTAGTTTATTTAACTTCTTGATGAAAAATAATTAGGTTCGGTGAGAATTGCTTGGTATATTGAATCTTCAGATTTAGTTATAGTGTTGTGAGTATTATATGTATGTTGGTTTATTCAGCCGAGTGAAGTTAACTTTAATCTTTGACTGATTTGTGTTCATATATGGTTGGGGCCTATATTCTTCTTAAAACATGGATGTGCGTTAATGCAGCCTTGTTAACCAGCAATTTTGAATATGTTAAGTCATTTGACTGATCTTTATCCTTTTGGTTAATAATATTAGAATGATGTTTGCATGTTAGATTTCAATCACGTAACCCATAGGATTACAAGACTGAATCCTCAATACTCTCAGCCTGGTTGTCTTCACCAATAAAGTCTCACCTTGTTTGTCTTTGGAATATCTCTCTCACTTGAATATTGGGATTCCTCCTTGTTGGCTGGTATAAATCTCGTCATCTTGTGAAACATGTTGATTAGTGGTTTGTGATTTGATCCATTCTTGAGTTTAGAATTTTACTTTCATGATATTATAAAATGTTAGCTTACTGTTGCAATGGGTAGTCTTAACATGCTCAGTTCTCGCGAACTGATTCCAGCTAGTATTTGTGCAGATGGATTGTGCGAGTAGATTAAAGGAAAGAGTTGTAAAGGTTTCATCAGTGCAATTTATGAAATTCCTTGTAAAAATGTCCAATGTGAGGTAAATTTTGTAATAGTGATTGCAAAGGAATTTAGAAGACCTCTTGCCTTGGGTTGTTCAGAATTTGCGTGAAGATGTTATGTTGTCCTTCTGTAGGTAAACTGGTAACTTATCTTTGTGGGAAATGTTATTCAAACTTTCACTGGCATAAGCATTGTAAAACTTGGATCTTGAGAATTAAGTGTTAATTTAAATCTTTCTGAGACTCTGTATTGATGTGTTATATGTAAGTTGTAATGGGGTGGTTTTCCTTACAGAAGTTACCTAAAAGTTTTATTCAAAGAAATATGTTGTCGTTTAGATCCCCTTGTAAACAAACAATACCTTAAGTAATCAAGAGTGAGACCATCCTTGCAAAGTGATTTTATATAGCGTGTTATCCCTAACTGAACTAGTAAACACTACTCTTTTGGTGAACGCTAAAGACAAGTTTAATGGAAAACAATAGTTAGATTTTAATAAATTTAACAAGTAAGAGAAGAAAGTTTTGAAACCACTCAATTTATCTCTCAGCCTATTTAAAAGTAAGTAGCTTCCTCTTGATAAGCTCTTTCGGTGAAGCCTAGGTAAGAGCGCTATTTAACTACATATAAAACCTCAAGCTTCAATTAAACCTCAGTAAGAACTAATGACGGCTTAAGGGTGAATTCACTTGACCTTCTTCCTTTAAATTTATCCAGGGTGTCTTATCAAAATAAATAACCTCCAATCATTTCTTACTGTGGCTTGCCCTAGCTGTGAGAGTGTCATGTGGTTGGGCTTCTATGATGTTCTGTCAAAAAAAAAATTATTGTCCTTGATAGGTGTGGACGTTTTCATGCTGCTATTATGGCCATCCTTGTATCGAGTTGTTCACAGAGTTAGTTGTAACCTTGGTGACGACATGTTGCGCCATGTTATGTGTCAAGCAAGTCAAAAAAAAATATCCTGTCTTTTACTGTGTTGATCGTGTTGTGATTTTTGGGTCACATACAATTTGGACTAATATATTTGACATTCCCATTAACGTTATACTTGTCTATTCATGGATTTGTCTCGATGTATTTTGTAATTATCCACGGTTGATGGATTTTGTCCATTGTATTTATCTAATAGACGGTTGGAAGGATTTATTATTTCATTTTATTTTTTGTACATCTTTTTTTTATGTTGTTATATTGTGAATGTTTACTATTTCAATATTAATGCTCTCAATATTATAATGGCAACTTACTATATTAAATGTTCATTATAATGAAAAATACAATTTTAGAACATGGGCAATCGACTATATTATTAGTTGGATGAATGAAATGGAAATTAAAATATGTACTAAGTGAAAATATATATCCAACGGTTTTTTAGACCACAATGGCAACATAGAAGTGTAAAACGAGGCCATAAGATGAAAATTTAATTATTTTTCCATTTCTCTTAGAGATATTTTGATGAAAAGGATCTTATATTAAATAAGATCCTTTTCATTTGAGTTCACAATTAATCTTTAATTTTCTTGGTTAACATAATTTTATTCATAAGATAAATGTAATTTCTTTGAAGTATTTAATAAATATTTTGTTCTAATTTTATCTTAGTCTAATTTGTGTGTGGATGGTGAATCTATGTGTAATATCTATTTGTTAGATCTTGCATATTTGTAAACATTAACTAATGTTAAGATTAAGCTAGGTAATTATTATGATATTTCAATATGTTTTAAGTACAATGCACACCATTTGGATTCATCACATTTAAGTAATGATACAAAATGAGATTCCAATAACCACTGATCTTCTCTATAATCATTATTCATTATTGGCCTAGGCTCAATGATTTTTCTCCATTGTAGCTTGAGGATTCTGTTTATTTGTAAATCTATGTGTGTCAACTATTCCACTGCAAATGTAACCTCTATATTTTGTTTTTACTGTTCTAAAATCTTCAGCCTGTAATAGATTGTGGATTTTCCTGCATTGTGCCTCAGAAGGGTCACCGTGATTTAATGCTCATTGGGTTTCTATATTTTGTGTGATTTTCTCTGAACTTTCAGGTTTTCTCAGTCGCCAGTATTGCGTGAACCAAGATTTGTTCCAAGTGTTGAGTTATGATTTCCTGTACAAGACTCTCTTTTGAGTTCAAGACCTGGGAAAAGATTAAATGATTCGATTGTTTATTGATAGATCTAAACCTGAACCGTCATCTTGTTTCATCTGATATTAACATTGAATACTCTTGTTTCGTTTGTAGTATCCACCCTTTGTTGTAGCTTTTGTATGGAAATGCTTATTTCTTTATTTCTAAATAAAGTTGTTCCTTATTTTTCTGCTTAATGAAATTGCGATGGTCCAAGGCTTTCAATTTATTTTGCTTTAGCTGTGCTAAAAAAGCTGGGTATATGCCTACATGGTTCCTATATTGTGCATTTGGGTGACTTGATTCTAGACTGGGTACTTCTGATTTGAGCTCTCTTCGAGGTTCTGAGTTGTATTGCTATTTGAATAGCCATATTGTGAACTCGTCATTGTTTGTCTCTTTCCATGAACTGTATACTGTAAATAATCTGAAACATACTTGTGGAGCACATATTTACTTTTAAAAATGATGGTTCTTGTAGCTAGTATTCTCCAGTAAATCTAAAAATAATGATTCCTTTGAGCTCTTCTTCTTTAAAAATGGCATATGTACCCCTCCATTGGTAATGTTTGAACCTGAATTGTAGTTAAAAATTTACAAATAAACAATATATGTTATTGATTATCTGTTTTATGGTGACTTGGCATTGCTTCGCCTCTTTTGTATATATGCAATATTACATTATCTGAGATCTTTATTTTCTATTTATTGATTTGGTTTGACTTTTGATTCATCCAATGTTTCCTCAGACAATGGGCTTTCTTCCCTTTTGATGGTTGTTTGAACTCATAACTTTTCATATGTGTATACTCTTCATTATCAAGATAGTTCATTCTTCGTGATGTGAACTGGTCAACTATATTTCATTTGTTACTAGTGTATTAGTTCTTATAGAAGGTTTGAACATAAAAACATGCATTTCCTGCTATCATTTATCTAGCCTACCATTCTTGGGCTATAGTCTTCTCTTGATAGAATCTATACTCATAATGTAATGCCAAACACAACTCCATCCATCTTGATTGCCCATGTTGGCTGTAGGTTTTGGTGAAAGTTGTTTTCTCTCATTGATTTTTGAGTTATATCATCTCAAATTTATATACAAGGGTTTGTACTCTTCCAGCTATGTAAAACCATTTTGTGCATAGATTTCTCCTTAAGCTTTAAGCTTCTAATGATGCATTTGTACTCATGTGACCATAAAGGTATCCATTGATTTGTAGTTTTTACCTGATTTTGTAATCTTATATCGGAAAATGAGGCTCTATAGTTACAACTGGTGTACTTTTGATCTGTTACTAGACTTTCATTTATTCCATCTTTGCATAGTTGTTTTCTATATATTTGATAATTGGGCACTTGCTTTATTTTTTGATAGTACACTTATTTCTTGATCTATGAGCTTGTATCTGTTTTTATCATTTGTAATATCAATCACATGCTTGGAAACTTGATTCTATGCTTCATAGTAATGCTTTCAATAACTCATTCTTTGGTCACTTGTTAGCTGATACTAGACTTGTAAGATCAGAAAAACTATAAATTCCTCCTTATGGGAAAAGTTGCTTCTGTTCACCTTGAGCTGCAACTATTCTTCACTTGATACAAGTATGATTTCAATCTGCACTTTATCTCAATTTTTACATACCGGTGACCGTAATATTTGATGATAACTGATCTCTTTTGCTTCTTTATCTTGATCAATATGACATAATTATATTTGATCAACATAGGATGTATTCTTTGATGTTTTGACTATCTAGAACTCTTGGCTTCTTCTTCTGACATCAGCTGAACTCACCCTTTATGCATTGTTTTAGTACATTATCATTACTATGTCTTTACAGATACTCCTAACTTTGTAAATCATTTAGCTGTGATGATGATATTCTCTTGTAAATAGTGGCTCTGGGGATAGTATGAGACTGCAATCTTATTTTCTGCACTGTAAAAGTGTATTTTATCTCATCTAAAAAATTGTACTTGATGGTTTTGTACTTTGTTTCTGTATCATATTTTGATGATATCTTGGATCTGTATCCTTGACTCTGCACTTTGTGTATGCATTCCATTTGTTAGAATCTGCAACACTAAACTTGCATTTCTTTTATGGATTAGTACAGGTATATCTTTGTATATTCAGCCTTTAGTCTGAACTGAAATAAATGTACTTCTCTGGTTCAAATTGCAGAATGTAATACTTCTGATATGCAAACACAACAATTAGTGTTTATTTCCTTCTTCTTACTGTACATCGCACATTTAGGTAAACTACTTAGAAATATTAGGCTTTTTGGCCTCTCTCATGTTCCATAGTTTTTTTCATTTATCTTTTCTTTTTTGAAATGATTAAGGGAATCAGATATATTGATGTAGAATATTTGCTTTTGTAAATTATGTATTTGTCTCTGATGTATCTTATGCCTATAACTCATACGTCTTGATGTCAAGAGATCCATTTGCACGAAATTAGATAGTACATGAATATGGATCTAAACCTTGATCTTGTGACTGATAGTCTTTACTTTTTATGTTTCTTAGGTACAACGACATTTGTCGATAGCAAGGATGAAGATGAAGTAAAGCTGGAGCTAAAAGTGGAGAAACAAAGATGAAAGAAACTCAAGGAAATCATGGGTTTTTTCATACTCCTTTACTTTTCTTTTCATGCACATGTATCTTCTACTTCAGTAGTTATGAATTACTCTTGAGTTACATCCCATGGCTTGTGTGGGAAACATTTAAATCCTTTATGAATAAAATATCAAATTATGGAATTGAGTTGTGTACTTCTTTCTGCATTTCATTTTTATGTATGGATTGTATAACAAACTAAACAACTCAATAACATAATTTGATGTACTTAATCATGAAGGAAAGAAATTTAAAATATATGCAACTTTAATAATGAACTCCCAATTACTGTAATGCAACTCTGTCTGCTTTTCCAAAAGTTAACACTCCACCTATTCTATAATTCTGGTCTTCATCAAGCTAATACATCTATCCTTAGGGCTTTTGTGTTCTCTTGCTGAAGATAAACATAGAATTGCAGACTATGTGATTTGTTATGTTTTGTAAAATACACATAGTACAAATCACATGTAATCATTAATTTTCTGGTATTGAAAACATGATAATGCTTAATGTATTCCCCTAGTTAGGTTCACTTCACCAATGCCATCCATCGTAATGAAGTTTCGAGTTGCCCATTTTTTCACAAGTGCAAAAATTGTCAACACCTCCTTAGAATACTATTATCCCCATCACTTATAAACTCAACTTTGAGTGCACAAACAACATGGATGAGTATGAATCCCTCATTTCAGTCTCCAAAATTCCATCATGCTCGTATTCAAAAACTTGATATTTATGGTGATTCTCATCTTATAATTAATCAATTCAAAGGAACCTATCAATGCAAAAATGAAGTCCTTCAAAAATACAATGACATCATTGACTTTCTTCTTGAGGCCTTTGATCAATATACCATCAAATCTATCCCTCGTTCATCCAATAAAAATGTAGAAACCATGGTATCTCTTGCATCCCTCATCCCTTGGGAAAGTGAAGAATCCAAACTCCTCGTTGTTGTTCATCTCATCAATCACCATCATCTCATGCCCATCAGTTTCCTCATGTCAATCATGTTGACACCAATCAATCAGATATCTGGTACACCTAGATCTTTGATTATTTATCCACATCCAAAATTACCTCTAACATATCCGAGAATGGTAAGATGTAATTCTTTAATGCACTAACCACTATGTTATCCTTGGTGACATCATTTATAAATTTGGGTTTGATGGCATCTTATTAAGATGCCTTAAATCCCATGAATCTAGTTGCATTATCCAAGAAGTACATGATGACATCTGCGGTGGTCACTTTATTGTTTTGGTCACCACCAAGCGCATTCTTCACCTAGTTTATTGTTTTCCCGCCCTTAATCAAGATTGTCATGAATATGTTAAAAAGTGTATCAAATACTAGTAACATTCCAATCTCATGTGCATCCCTAGTCGACCTTACATATGGCTCATGATCTTTGTCCTTTCTCAAAGTGGGGCCTTGACCTCATTGGCTTCATCAATCCATGTTCTTCCAAATGTCATCATTCCATCATCACCACTACCAAACACTTCACCAAATGCGTAGAAGAAATTATAATCGCATCAACCAAAGCTAATGAAATCTGTCTATCACCAAATAATTTGTCACTTCTTTCCCTCATAAGATCATCATGTAAAATAGAAATTCCTTCAAAAATAAATGACTTAAGAATATTTACAACTCTTTCAACATCAAGATTAGCTTCTCATATCCTTATTATCCTCAATCTAGTGGCCAATCTGAAGCCACTAACAAGACTCTTCACACTATCATTTCCAAAACTATTGATAAAGCATGTCCTAATTAGCACCTTCACATCCCCTTCACCCTTTGGGCCCATCAGACTAGAATCCACACCTATATGTGTGCTACTCATTTCTCTCTTGTGTATGGATATGAATCTATTCTTCCTCTCAAAGTTTAAATCCCCTCTTTGTGTGTTTCCCTTTGCGACCTCATATCTAACAAAGATTATTGTCAAGAACGCCTAGACCAACTTGAATTTTAATATGAGCATCGCTTAATCCCTCTACAACATCATTATTTCTATCAAGAGTGCATCAAAAATTCATATAAAAAACATCTCAAAGAACATAAATTTAACACTTATAACCTTTTCCTCAAAGAGAATTAGAATGTCACTTCTCCATAAAGGATCCAATGTGGAAATTTTGCTCCCAACTAGATTGGACCATATATTATCATGCATAAATATGGGTCTAGAGCCTATCGCTTAACCTCCTAGATGGTAAACTAGAAATAGAATGTCTCAATTCTTTGCACTTAAAACCCTTCTATTATTAACACATTTACCAAGGTGATCTTAGTCCCATTCTATAATCTCACATCTATCATTCACCTTTCCATCCCTCACTGTAATGATTTAGAATTATGTGGTCTAGCATCGTTTATCTATCTATGACCTTAAATATGGGTACCATGGAATTGCCCATAACATATTTGTCATGGACGATTTCCTCCTTGTAGGTGGAAATACCACAATCATTACATTCATCACCTTCTTATCTACCTACTAGAACCATGCTAAGGGTCCATAGGTGTAAATTGTACATATTATCATCCCCTCCCCAAGTTCTACACTTGGGTATCCTAATTTCTATCTTTAAAAAAATTGGGATGCCCATATCAAAAGTGATCTTATCCAAAAACAAACTGCTCCCTCAAAGGACATTTTTTTATATAAAGAAAATAATATTAAAAATATAGACTAATCCCTTGAAGGAAAACTATTCGGCATATCTTATCCTACCATATAAAAAGCAAAAAGAAAAGTCCAAGGAAAAAATCCTAATTATAGACCACTCCCTTGAATGATGGCTACTTTCTTATATCATGACAACGAAGGCTTCCCGCATTGATTAACCTTCTAAAAATTACAAACAAAAATTCTAAAGAAAGCATCCTTGGTAAGATTCTTGGATCGATTAGCTTTCCCATCTATAACAAACTTCCCGTATTGATCAATTTGCACCACATTTCTCAAAGCTAAGGCATAGACCTAGGACTACCACTCAAAGAGAAACTATTTTCCCTATAAAGGATCCATCTTAATCCCTTTTTCATATCTAAAATGGGTTCATAAGTACACCTTCCATATTTCCCTCATGATCTCAAATGTGACTAACTACCCTTAGTTATATGTTAACACCTATCAAAGGTTGCAAGTGCATTACTTTGAGTTATTCCCTTTTGTACTTTTCCTCCAATCCAGCCTTCAAGAATCTTATCTATGTGCATTCCTCCCCATGATGAAGAATACTCTTTCACATTCATGTCACCCTATCAAGGTCGCACTCTATCCAAATTTACACACTCCTAACATCGGTAACTACTACTGTAGCTAATCTCATCGTCATCACATTCACATGTATAACATCAATATTTGATCCATCATATCACACCTAATATAATATTGATCGTAGAAGATCCTACATCTATCACATCATCCAATATAAATCCATCATATATTCCTAATTATTCATATTCATAAGCCATCATTATGCCTACCATCTAGGATCATCACATCAATATCCATCATTCCAATATCCACATCATCATCTATATCTAAACATATCTAAATCCATCACATGCTTCCTATCATCATATTTAACATTTCAGATTTTAATTTTACTTGACAAATAAGTATCCTCTAGATGACACCTTCCCAATCATCTCATCCTTAGGTAATCTATAGCCAATCATGGGAAATGTGATGGATGTGATAATCTATTTGGCTTGTTGAAAGAAATAAATACATATAAAAATACAAAAATAAAATAAAAGATAATGATAGTAGTTAAGGTCCCTTATTATGGATCCATCAATAACTTATTTTTGTAAGGGTGGAGAGTGTGTTCTATAATGTATGATCCCATAAATAGATGATGCAATTAAATATCTCTAGTATAGTTTTTTAAATGTAAAATATATCAACACTCAATTGCTTCTTAAATGTTCAATATCCTAATATTACAATGCAACATCACTTATAGTATAAATGACATTAAATTGATTCTTAACACAAGATAATGTAAATACAGGTGTTATGTGTAATCCACATAACACATATTATCCATCTAATAACTCTATATAATTTGGGACATTTCTATATAATTAATACTAGTCCAATATGAATGATAACCCTTTGTCACCTAGTATTCTCACATATTATGACAAGAGGCAATACCATATCATCTTCTAACATCATTATATATGTTTGATAAGTAATCTAATTGTAATGCCCTATTCTACGTTACACCTGTTCATCCTGCGGCGATCGAGTGCTAAGCATGGAGTGTCTTTGTGCCTTCGTCGACCTCGATTGCTGACCATTATGACTATAATTGATAATTATTTTACAAGCTGTAAAATGATAATAATGATAATAATAATAATAATGACATTATGATTGTATTATCGATCAACGATTGTATTTTATTATTACTTTCTTTAAATCGATTGTTATCTATATCATCCTCTCATATCGTTAAACTACCCTTTCGCTTTATTTGTCACTCCCGCTGATCGAGCCTCGTTGCACAAATGAGGAAGAGCATGTTTTGTGGTGGTGCCACGGTTTGGGAGTGGCGTTCACGTAAATATTTCATTTAAATTCTCAACCCCGTTCTCCTCCTGGGTCGACCGATCCCGCAATCCTAGAATTGTTTTAAATTGCTAAATGAGGAGAGTGTAGTTTAAATTTTTTTTTAGTAATCAAGGAGAAGATTAATGATTATTATTTTTTTATAGACTGTATTTGTTTATTCTTTTTAGTAGTGGCTGAAGCGCATTTTTCTCCCTGGTTAGCTGGCGGATGGGTGACATTTCTGTCACTTCTTAAATGAACTTATAATTACCTGGGTGGCGTGAGACAGTGGGAGTCGGTGGAGTCCCGTTTTTCTCCACCATGATCTTATTTTGATTCTGTTATTAAATGCGTATGGGTATCTGCACGGCTGTAGAGACGACTTTCATTGCCGTGGTTTTTCTTGTCTCTTCCTTCTTGCATGTCCCCCACTTCCTTTGGGTGCCGAGAGGTGTGTTCTCGCCGGGGATCTAAGGAAATACCGTTACAATTATTTTGATGTTAATGAGATCCATAGAGGATGGATTTACGTTTGGTTTAGCCTTCACGGACAGGACTCCTTCTTCATCGACACGCAGTGAGGACCAAGCCGAGCTCTCGCCTGTGATACGCGTTTGGCGTTGTCGCTCTAAAAGCGCCTCGGTTGGGCTGTATTCGAGCCGTTTTGAGCGCTTCCAACAGCAAAGTTGTCCAGTATGTTGTTATCTGCTCTATTTTGATCGCATCCTCAAACTCGGGATTCTCCTTCAAGATATTTTTATCAAAATCGATTAAGTGACAGTGAGAGTGTTACCAGGAGACCCGATGAAATTTATTACAGAGATTCTCTACTGAGACCTTGCTTGTTCTACGATGTAACTCATGGAAGAGGATCTCATAGAGGTGGATCTATTTCATATCAGAATATTCATGAAGCACAGTTTGCTTTGCAAGAGAACTTTTAGGAGATCGATGAAGGATAGAGGAATTAAAAAGAAACTTGGTGTAGTTGGATTAAAGGCAATAAAAAGGTGCATGCTTTTTGTGTAGGTGATAGATCGCACCCACAGGCACAGGAGATCTATGCAATGTTGGAGAAAATGTCTTGGGAGATGAAGGTAGCAGGATATTTTTCAGATTCAGAACATGTACTGAGAAAACAGTAGTGTCATGGAATACAATGATTGCAGGGTATGCACAGAGTGGACATTATGAGGAAAGTTTAGATCTCTTTCAACAAATGCATCTGGCTGACACGAAACCCAACAATGTTACCTTTTCTGCAATCGTTTCTTCCAAAGAATTTCTCACCGTCAATTTGCATCGTGGAAGGAGATCCACGCCTTCATACTAAGAAGTGGTTTTGATTTGTTTATTATAGTAATGAATGCCCTTGTAGACATGTATTGCAAATGTGGGAATTTTAGAGTTGCACACCGAGTATTTGATCAAATGCCTAAAAGTGATGTATTCTCATGGACAGCCATGATTGCAGGTTATGGGATGCAGGGAAAAGGTGAGGATGCTAAGTCTAGGGACTGTTTTATGGATATGGAGTCTGTACCAAGAGATTGTTTTTGGTTATAAAGCCATCTTCTTTTGCTTTGTCTCAGACTAGGGCTGCTCCTAATATGAGAGCACCAAGGTTAGGAGGTCCAAATTAGAAACAATCAGATGCATATGGAGATGGTGGAGGTGTTTGGATGAATGACGAAGGATCAAGTTCAATTGCCAAAAATGGGGCCTACAGAAGTTCTAGGGCTAATCTTGGAGCGGTGTTGGGAGGATGATGGCAAGTATTTTAGACCACCCACCCTGGCCGTGAACTCCTACCTGTGCCAACGTGAAGATGTTCGATGTTTGGGCAGCGCCCAACGAGCTTGAAGAAAATGGAATTAGGCTTGGGTTGCATTGCAGCCCCGGTCCATCTTGATTTCGATCATGGGAGCTTAATCAGTGCACGATATTCTCTATACCATTGATTCGTATGCTGTTATTTAACTGATTCATTAAATAACTCTAATCTTCGTATAAATGTCTCGTGTGATGGTATGCTATTTGGTTTCCACTTCCCTTGCTCTTTTGTATTTTTTTTGGCGTTAGAAATGATTGCGCTAGTTGAAGCCTTTTATATTGTTTTCTGGGTTTTAATAAATATTAGTTGGGTGAACTTTGTTCTTAAGACTAATAAAACAAAAGAGGTGGGGGTCCTGTAATGAAAATTCCCGAGTTCTTTGTGTTGGTCTCACGATTTGAATGTTTTATCCAACATTGTCGTTGGACTCAACCTTATAGTTCCTGTTTTGTTCTTATTCTTGTTTCGGTTCGAGATCTGTAGTTCTGGTTTATGTTGGGTATTTGCGAAATAGTGATTGAGTACTGCGAGTGCATTGTGTATAGGTAAATGATGCTATTCCTGTCTCTATCCTTTTCTTTTAGTTGTTTTAGGTTCTAGTAACCCTTTTCGGTTGGCTTAGTGTGTGCTTAGCTTGACTGATCTTTGAATTGAGCCAAGTTGATATTACTCTCAACTAGGTTAGTTGCTTTTGTTATTTTTTTTAAAAATCGCTCAAAGAAATACCTTTATTCTTCAAGCGTCATGGTTGATCTTCATAATTTGATATCAATTCATGTTCACCGTTTGGAGATTGTTTTCTTTGGAATTCACCTTCTCTCCCTTGGTGAATGTTGTTTGTTTTGAGGAATGTAGCTGATCCTATGGAATGTCTTCTTTAGACGTTACTCACATTTCTTTTGGATAGCTTAAAATGTCAGAGGAAATACTCTTTTTCGTACCTTGATTTTGTTTCACACATGTTGGAGGATACGAGATCTACTGGATCATTATTGAGGAAGTTTTCAAATCTTAAAATTGGGATGTTGGTTTTATGCGTAAGAAATTACCCTACGTTTTGCTCCGTAAAGATGTTTAAATTTCATTCTCCTGTGACTTAGAGGTTGGTGTGTTTGGAAACTCATTGGTTGACTGGTTTTGTGATGCTCGTTGTGATACGACCTCCTTGCTGTCATTGTAGTAGAATGGTTACATGTTGACCAGAAAGGTTAAAGTCAACTTGTTGTTGATGACAGATCCTTTGGAAGCTATGTATCATGTGTTGTGTTCTTGGGAATGATTGAGTAACCCTCCTGTAAGATTTATAATGGTTATGTTTGGTGTTGTCAATTTTGTTCTTTTCTTAAGACATTCTCTTGATTAGAAGAACGTTTAATAGAAGGATTGTTAGGATAGGATGTGGCCCATACGGGGTCATTTGTGCGTTTCATCCCTTTTCCTTCCAATTTATTTATTCTCTGTATTGACATAAAATTAATCGTTATAGGCACATCATCTTAATATTAATAAGTCATGTTGGTTTAGATATTCTCATGTCGATTGATTGTTCGGGATCTTCCAAAGGGCATAGTGAATCCTTGGCTTGGTGAACTAACTTAAACAAATAGGGACAGATCACGTTTGAAATTAATTCTCTTCTTGTAATTGTTTTTGTTTCGAAATGTTATCTTGTTAAAATGATGGTCATTATTGTGATATGGGTGGAATTCACCATGTTGTTTGTTAACTTCTCCTATGAGAAAATGATAATTAAATAGAGTTAGTGCCTCCCTTTTTATTCTCGACGTTTTATGCTTTTGGACAACTCTTTAATTGCTCTTGTTTAGACTCTTGGATTATTTTTCATAATCAACGGTGCTTTTCTTCCTTGAAACAGTTAGATAACAACATATTGTCTTAATGTTATAGCTTTTATCGTGCTCAGTTCTTGCGAACTGACATGTGCTAACAAATGTGCAGGAGGATTTCCTGAGTAGAAAAGAAAAAAAGAGAGAGAAAAAGAAACACATGTAGAAAGTGGATTCCAGCCTTCTTAGGAACTGTTGTTGTACGAATGTTTTTCTTTTGCTTTAAAACATTGGTATGGAAATTGTGGAGACTATTTAGAAGGCATTGCGTTATAATTTTGTATTGTTCTCATGTAGGTTGTTGTTAACGTTTGAAAGTCAATTTGAGAAATATTATTGTCAATAAGATTAAATGAACTTGTTTTGACATGCGTATCCTTTGTTGAATTTTCACTTTTCGTAATATGATTTATCCTTGAATTGTCAACCTAATTATAATTATCTAAACTTGAATCAACTTACATCACTTTGATTACCTTTGGTCATGTGTCGTTTGGTAGAGGGCTATGTTTCAACCTAGCAAAAAAAAAAAAACAAGAGAAACAAATATACCTTGTGATCCCGCGTAAACTAATCAACAATCTCTTATTGTGGTGAGTCCTTAGAACGGTCTTAAGGTGAAATCAATGATTAAATCTTGGAAGATAATAAAATTATAATAAATAGAAGGAACTTGATTAAGAAACTCTTCGATCTATCTTACCCGTTGAAAATGTAAATAGTATACTTATGTCTATCTCTTCAAGTGAAGCCCAAGTGAAACCTTTAATATTTCTGGTTAGACTCTTGACCCCAATGAAATCTTACTGACAACTAATAAGATCTTAATGATGAATCCAAGATTTAGACAGTCACGTCTTCGGAATAAAATAAAATACAATAAAATTTACCGCTTGAAAAGATAAAACATATATGTTCAAAAGCACCACGTCGAAAACAGTTGATGAAGTTAAGAGCCTTGAGAAATTAACTCCTCCTCACAAATGAATAAGTTAATCAAGTAAATGAAGTAACCTCTTACCATACAATAATTGGTTTACACCGTATATTAACATTGACAAGGTAGGAGAAAATTCTTCAAAGGAGACATGAACTTCAGATTCTCCTATCATGATTCCTCCGGGAAAAGTAAAGAATGTAAAAGCACTTACAAATAAAACATGATTCTAAAGAAACCTTCGTGGGAAGACCTTGTTTGTAAAATTGCATACTTTAGATGTACCATTGTGTCTTAAGTGTGTGCCTCATGTTTATCTCAGTAACTGGTGGGGTCCGTGTTGTGGAAAGCATGTCTTTAGTTGATTGTATTCCCTAGAGAACTAGTGTAGTGTCGTATTATCTTCAAGCAAGTCAAAAAAATATCATGTCTTTTACTTGTGTTGTTTGTGCATGAATTTTTGGGTCGTTACACTTGGTATCAGAGCGTAGGTTCATGCTCTCGAACCTATGGGCCGGATTGGTGTTGTATGGTGATGTTACATGATGGTGGTTGGGTTACATGATGATACTGATGATGATGATGATGTTGCATGATGGTGGTAGATATTGGAAGAGTAATGTGCTTTAAACATGATGTGATTATTGTCGTAATTGTGATATTGTGAACGCACGTGATGTGTATGTCACTTAGTGCGTGTTTGTTATCATGTTGATATGTTGGGGATGGGAGTATTCTCTCTCCTTCTTGTGGATTCTATGAAGAGTTCACGTGTGAATTATTGTTTGTGATGTGTGAAAAGAATTATAATGTGGATGACGTAGTGTTGGAGCATTGTGACATATTGTGGTATGTAGGTGTATCAATGTGTTGTATGACTAGATTGATGTTAAAAGAAATGAGTTGTATCATGATGTTTTTACCATGTTTTGAAGAAATGTGTGTACCACCTTGTTATGTAGCAATGGATGTTATGTTGTGATGTACTATGTTCATCATATGTATGATTCATGCAAATATGTAATGCTTCATGTTGTGATTTGGGGTCATACGGTGAGTGTATGAACCTTATCGTATGGTGATTGCACTTTGGGTGCAGAATGTGGTAAAGTGATGTGTTACACTCAGTGAATGTATGATTGTGACCTACCTTGTATATGTACCACCATTATGTTAGTGATGTTGTTGTATGTTATGTTGTGAACCTTACGCTAACCGACCCTAAAGGGAATCGGTAGAAGTGTATGTTGAGAGTGAGGAATGGTGTACCATGGGTCAATAACTTGAGCCAAAACTCGGTTTAGTAGATAACATGTGATTCTTTCCTCTCTCCCTATGTGGTTGTATGTACGCAACCTAAGTGCAACTATGACTATGTTTAGCCTTGTCGAAGTGATGGCGAGATGATTCAGATAGAGGTGATGACAGTTGTATTATTGATATGTATTTTATGAGCTAAGGCTCGATGTTCCGAGTGCTAGCAACTCGTTGAGTACCCCTTTGGTGGCTAGATAAGGCCACACAGCTATCGTAACGTGACATTATTATAAGTTGATTTTATTCGTAAATTGAGCTTTTACTTTATTTTGTAAGGACCAAGCAGCTTTTCTTAATTGTCATGCTTTACAATTTTGGGCATTTCCTTGGTTTATGGCACTAACATGTGGATTTTGATACTAACTATGGCTATTTGGCCATTTATTTTTCTTGGTTTTGGATCTTATTTTAAATTTTAAGATTTTACCGCCTTGCCCAAGGCTTGTACTTTGCCACTTGGCATTTGGATTGGATTGTTGTGTTGGTTCTATTGTCGTGATGTGTGGAATAGGGTCATAGGATGCACCATGGATTGGTTGGACCTATGGACCCGCTTTGTTGTATGGGGGTACGCCCCAAGGAGTTACAGATAACTAGCGGGTTGTTGAACCACGCGTTATTATGTCACTTGGGTTAGGAGTGTTCGAACTCTATGTGTCTTAGGCCATAGGGTCAACCGGCCTCCTTGAGGGAGGCATAAGAGACTTGAGGGAGGCATAAGAGTTTGAGGGAGGCATAAGAGACTTGAGGGAGGCATAAGAGACTTGAGGGAGGCATATGATATTTGTGTGTATGGTTGATGTTTCGGGATATATGTTGAGTTATTGTGATGTTTTGGTAGTGGTCTTTTGATGTATGTGTTACTCATGTCAGATGGATATGTGTTGTGATGTTGTGGATATGTCATTGATGCCCTTGTGGACCCTATGTACATGTAGTTTTTTTATGAGTCATGGAAAATCCTCATACGTGGAATTGAGGAAATGTCTAGTGGATCAGTAGTACTCTTTTGTTTGAGTATTTTTATGTCGGTCATTACTTGTGTGACAAGTACTATGTTATGTGGATCGTGCTATTATATTCCGTATTTGAGTAACCTTTTTGTGGTGTAATACAATCTTGAAGTATTTACTTGTGTGCTTGTGAATCTGTAGGGTCTTGTGAACCTAATAGGGTGTTGTGTTAGCAGTTCATGTTGGGCACCCACAATAAGGAATAAACCAAAACTCTTCAATGATGAAATTTTAAAACAAATTAAATTAAGAATAATGCTAATGGAAACAAACTAGTGAAATAATAAATAAGAGGGAACTGCCAATCTTCACAGAACATTAAAAGTTAAAATTTCTACCAAATGTTCCTAAGGCTACTTTGTGACCGTGCTTTAATCGACTAAAATTTTGAACCATAGGGTGTACTTCTCCTTTACCTGTCCTTGGTTGCGAACCATTTCTTTTCCGCTGTGTTATGTCGCATCGAGGATGATGCTTTCTTAAGGGGAGGAGAATGTAATGCCCTGTTCTACGTTACACCTGTTCATCCTTCGGCGATCGAGTGCTAAGCATGGAGTGTCTTTGTGCCTTCGTCGACCTCGATTGCTGACCATTATGACTATAATTGATAATTATTTTACAAGCTGTAAAATGATAATAATGATAATAATAATAATAATGACATTTTGATTGTATTATCGATCAACGATTGTATTTTATTATTACTTTCTTTAAATCGATTGTTATCGATATCATCCTCTGTTATCGTTAAACTACCCTTTTGTTTTGTTTGTCGCTCCCGCTGATCGAGCCTCGTTGCGCAAATGAGGAAGAGCATGTTTTGTGGTGGCGCCACGGTTTGGGAGTGGCGTTCGCGTAAATATTTCATTTAAATTCTCAACCCCGTTCTCCTCCTGGGTCGACCGATCCCGCAATCCTAGAATTGTTTTAAATTGCTAAATGAGGAGAGTGTAGTTTAAAAAAAAAATTAGTAATCAAGGAGAAGATTAATGATTATTATTTTTTTATAGACTGTATTTGTTTATTCTTTTTGGTAGTGGCTGAAGCGCATTTTTCTCCCTGGTTAGCTGGCGGATGGGTGACATTTCTGTCACTTCTTAAATGAACTTATAATTACCTGGGTGGCGTGAGACAGTGGGAGTCGGTGGAGTCCCGTTTTTCTCCACCATGATCTTATTTTGATTCTGTTATTAAATGCGTATGGGTATCTCGCTCAGGCTGTAGACGACTTTCTGTTGCCGTGGTTTTTCTTGTCTCTTCCTTGCTGCGTGTCTCCTCCACTTCCTTTGGGTGCTGAGAGGTGTGTTCTCGTCGGGGATCTATGGAAGTGCCGTTGCAATTATTGTGATGTTAATGAGATCCATAGAGGATGGATTTACGTTTGGTTTAGCCTTCACAGACAGGGACTCCTTCTTCATCGACACGCAGGTGAGGACCAAGCTGGAGCTCTCGCCCTGTGATACGTGTAACGCCGTAAAAAGACGACGCTCACGACGACGACACCGCCACGCCACAAACAATCAACCTGAAAATGCGATAATTTTTTTTTTTAATTCCCGGTGAGTCCGCATACAGCTTGAAAACTACAACAATCACGGTAATGCTTTGAGGTCAAAGATGTTTAATTTTATCTCATTCGGCGTTTCACAAAAGATAAGAAGGGTCGTCTTTCGAGTTAATTAGACTAATGTCTGACAATATCATAATAACAATATTTCTGAATGTTAACTCTAGAGTATGATATAATTTATTTTGAAGTGAATACACTAACCATTCAATTTTTATAATACTTCGCACTATTAAACCGAGCTGACTAAATTTGTTATTGGCCAATTCAATTGGACTACCTGCTTCACTGATTTGTTATTGGGCAAGTTCATTGTAGTGGGTGAGTTGTTAAATACGTGCCTCGGCGAGCTCTCTATTCAACTTGGCCGGAGTCATGGACCTTGGCTTTCATACATATATGCCATCGCCACATCTTATTGAACTCAACCTTTATATATTTAACGCAGCTCGGTCGGTTAGTTATGCTCCCACCGTGGTGGTAAAATTTGGGCACCTCGCTATAAAGCTCGACCACTATACCACGTAGTAGCAGGAGGGAGTTGGTGTAGCAATGCCGCTATTATATTATAGAATTTAGGACTTAACTACCCTAACTAGTTATCCGTGTTTTCATTAACCCGTAAGGTAAGGTATTTCAAACTTATGTCTAAACATTACGGATGTGGCGGTGGGTGTCTCAACAATCACCCGTCCACCATTAAGACTCCCCGCCTCCTGCGTGTCAAGCTTCTCCTAACCGGCCGCATACTTTCCTTGCGCGTTTAATACACTTGACTTTTGCAATCTACACTCTACCCAAATAGCCCCACATCATTTTTTTTACAGCTGTCTTGGCCGCGTGCAATCAATATGGTGGTTAAAGATAAAGCCACGGACCAGAGGGAAGGCGTGAGATCTGTCTCAAAATAGCCCTTGCCACGCAAGCAAAAGAAAGAGGGTGTAGAAGGTGCTACGGCGAGAGGAGATATGTCCAGCCGCGGCAACAACCACTGATCCCCTTAAATTCTTTTTTTTTTTTAGTGCTTTAAGCATGCAGGTTGTCACCTACGTTGTGATCGTTTCCGAGTCGAATGCATCCTCGAATTCGGGACTCGCCTATAAGATATTTCGATTCAAATCGGTCAAGGAACAGAGAGGGCGATAAGACCAGTAGTTTGTCCAACTATGCTGCTATCTGATCAGTATCAAATGCATCCACAACACGGGACTTACCTTCGAGGCGCATATAAATATCAAAATCGATTAAGGGACAAAGTGAGAGTGGGTTACCGTAAGACCAAGCAATTTATT
This sequence comes from Taxus wallichiana var. yunnanensis, assembly GCA_018340775.1. Classification (NCBI taxonomy): domain Eukaryota; kingdom Viridiplantae; phylum Streptophyta; class Pinopsida; order Cupressales; family Taxaceae; genus Taxus; species Taxus wallichiana. Next base: position 313,904,651 of record CM031239.1, read on the forward strand.
ACCATGATTTTCAATTGTGATCATACTCCTTATTCAGTGTAGCCCGTGGGAGAGAATCTCACAAAGGTGGATCTGTTACATATCAGAATATTCATGAAGCCCAATTTGTTTTGCAAATTTTAAGACAAACATCTTCTATGTCGGTTTGTTGCAGTCGCAACACTGACTATGGTGCCTTTACACAGATGTAACATCATCCTATTTGTTTTGTATTATATGATTGTATGATTTTTATATTTATCCTAAGCACACTTACGTATCGATCATTTATTATAATAAAAAGAGATATTGGTAGTATACTGTTATAGATAGAGATTTAATAATAGTGAATCCATTAGTTTTGTTAATACTTAAATATGAATAATATTTAGAATATCAGTTCCCTTATTAATGAAATGTGGTAATGAACTTATTAAGCTAGAACTTTGTATTAAAATCTCTTTTTACCAATTTAATTGGGGCATTGTATGGGACTTCAATTTTATTTGATATCCTTTCCCTTACTAATTTACAATAATTTGGTAATAGATTCATAAATGAAGAAAGAAAACTTGATAGAGCTAGAGCATAGATTTCTTAATTGGCATATTTAAAAATATTTAAAACTTAAGTCTTTTTATCAACAAAGCAAGAGATAATGCACTATTTTTCAAACCTTTCCAATACATCACTTTCAAGTAACAAAACAAAAATTTAATATATTTTCTTTTGTAATTTCTTTCCAACATTCCACAAAAGAGTTCAACAACATTTCCAATAAGTTTTAGAGTAAGAATTACTAACAATTCAATACAACTTTCCTTCAAAATCTTGTTACAACATTTCCTATTTGATGTGGAAACAAATTTACAATAATGGAAGTTAAAATACAAGGCAATATTACATTTTTTTTTCCTCCACTCAAGGTGGGTAGAGTACATGGTGGTTTCACATTGTCATCAACAAGGTTCCATTGCTCCAAATATCAACAAGGTGGCTCCTCCATAGTTTGCTTGATTCACAACAAAATAAGGGGAGAGGCAATGCTCTCCTCCCAACCAAATACCCAATGGAGAAGAGAAGCCATCCTCTCCATTAGCCCCCGAGCCCCAACCACATCACAATGAGAGAAAAATCCAACTCATGGCAACTACTAGCTTCCACATAACTAAACATAACATTTCACATTCATTCCATAATCCTTCAAAACAAGATTTACAACACAACAAGAGGGAAAACAAGCACAACAACAAGTCACAAGGCTTATCAAGAAAGCCATAAGAGTAAGACCTATGGGGAGGCCACTTATGCCTCCCAATGGGAATCGTGCCACCTAAAAGCCTCCAATGAAAACGCAATACCCCTAACAATTCTTATACCTCCCTCAAGTACCCCTTATCCCTCCATTCACTCTTATGCCTCCCTCAACTCTTATGGCTCCTCAAAGTAAAACAAGAAGAAAATGCAAGCATTTCTCTTATAAGGTGGGCACCCAACCCAAACTCCCTCCTCAAGAACATGATCTCTTATGCCTCCCTCCAATAAACTTCCCATAGTCTCCTCCCACTCCCAACTTAGGCATTCTACCCATTCCCAACAAGCATTTCAAACCACAACATTCAAAACAACATAAATATACATTCATTCAGCAAAAGGAAATAAAATGCAAACAAAGGTGAAGCTCCTACCTTTCCATGATAGAGCTTGCTCCAAGTATGAGGTCTCAAATCTCTTCAAAGATCAACAAGCATCCACAAGCTCCAAAATCCACAACACCTTCAAAATCCTCTCCTCTCCAAAATACAAAAGGCTAAAAAAAAAAAAAAGAAACTTCCAACCCCCAAAACAAACAAGAGGATCAAATAAATAGAGAAAGTAGAGGGAGGGATGATGTGGCTCCAAGTAGGATGCCACCTCCTTTTCCCTCCACTCCACATCATTTGGTCAACATCAAATTCCAATGCACCATTAATAAGTGGTTGAAAGAAAGGCAAGCACCTTACACACTCCAACTAAGCCCACTCCCTCAAAGGACAATATTAAATTTTGAAAGAAAGTGCAATTAATATTTTTACCCTTTTATCCCCCCAAAACACCTAAAAGACCCTAAATTTGGCCTTCCAACCCATAGGTAGGGTTGGCAAGGGGTTTTAAGAGGTGTGGGACAAGTTTGACTTGTCCCACAAGCTTTGAAATTTGGCCTCCAAGGCAAAATTCGAGTTTCCCATGTGGGGTAGAGTGTGCTACACTCAAACTCAAACACACATCAATCCACACAAAATCCCAAGTAAATCAAATCCTAATAAATGAACTCTCTTAGGTCACATCTTTTAATTAGTTTAGGACAATTTCAAATTAACTTAATTAACCCACTACAACCCATGGCTAACAAAGGGGTAAACTCCAATCCAAAGAATATGAATAATAACACAAGTAAAATTTCACTTACTAAGAGCAACACATACTAACATAATAAAAGGGAAAAATTAAAACAAAACAACACATGATCCCTAGGTCACAATTTTCCCTTTACCGATAATTCTAACACACACACAATTACTTGTTGCCATGGTGACCTTAGCTGGATTCTTCTCGGATTGCGATGTGGTTGGTCTCCACTCCCAATATTGTTGTGAATATAATATACCCGCAGAATGAAAATACATCCTTCGGCTTTGTTGGCGCATTAAAACATTCATGTCAAATATACAATATAATCTAAAATAAACGACACATGATTTACTATCATCTAGGAAAGTACGATATCACTTACACTTTCTAGCACATTCTTATTCCACATTTCATTTATATCAAAACGATCATCACATTAGTCAAATTATCAAGTTCTACTCAATATGATTAAATATATCACATGTCGAATTAAGATAAATATCCCACTCAAAAGTATACAAATATCATCATCAAATGTCCATCAAGAAACCATATGCATCATATAAAGATCAAATCAATAACAAATCCCATGTCAATGATATCTACTAGCATGCTAAAACAAGAAGTCATAATAATCCATAAGTGAAGTAATCAATCTCGAAAACAACAAAACTAAATGAGGTCAAAGGGAAGTGGGCACTACATCCCCCCTTAGACTCGAATTCCTCCCGGAAGTCACCGGAAAAGGTGTGGAAATTGTCCTCGTAGCAAAGTAGCATCCTCCCAAGTAGCCGCAGCCTCATCATACCCGTCCCATTGGACCCGAACTCGATCAATCTCTCTGCGCGGCCCGTGGTCCCGCGATCTAAAATGTGCACTGGCTCCACCATCACCTCGCCCCGATCCCGCACTCCGCAATGCGGTCCAATCTAGCACATGAGAGGGATCAACAATATATCTCCTAAGCACGAAATGTGAAACACATCATGGACATGAGACAAGCTAGGTGGTAATGCTAGACGATAGGCCAAGGGACCGAGGTGCTCCAAGATCTCAAAGGGACCCACAAACCTAGGAGCAAGCTTAGAACCTTTTCCGTAATGGATAGGGCTCTTATGCGGTCTAACATGAAGAAACACCTTCGTGCCTACCTCAAAACTATGATCTGTCCTATGCTGGTCTGCATACTTCTTCTGTCTATCTTGCACCTCCTGCAATCTCTGTCTGATCAAGGTAACCTGCTGCTCCATATCCTGTAATAATGCTGGCCCAAGGGAAACCCTGTCCTCAATCCTATCCCAACTAAGAGGTGTCCTGCACTCTACCATATAATGCCTGAAAAGGAGCCATGCCTATAGAACTCAAAACTATTATTGTAGGAAAACTCCACCAAATACGGATACTCCTCCCATCTCGACCGATGATCCATCACGTACATCCCGAGCATATCCTCCAAAATCTGATTCACCCTCTCTGCTATCCATCTGCCTCGGATGATAAGTCATGCTGAAATTAATCCTCGTCCCCAAGGGCATACTACATGGTGGTCCGAAATGGGAGGTGTACAAAGGGTCGCGGTGCAAATGATCTTCCGCGGAATCCCATGTAATCCGACAATCATCAAGGTATACTCGTGCCATAAAGCACTTGCTGTATAGGTGGTCTTTACTAGAGAAAAATGAGCTACCTTCGTCAATTTATCCACCATGACCATAATGGCGTCGTGATGGTATCTCGACGTAGGTAATCCAACGATGAAATCCATGGAAATGGTGTCCCACTTCCACTCCGGTATGGCGTGAGGATAGAGAAGGCCAGCTGGATGCTAATGCTCGGCCTTCACCTTTTGGCACTCTAAACAACGTGACACAAACAAAGCCACGTCTCTTCGAAGTCCTCTCCAAAAATACAACTGTCTCAAGTTGGCGTGCATCTTCTTCACCTCGGGATGGGCTGAATAAGGTGCACGATGAGCCTCTGTCAAAATGTCATGTCTCAAGCCTCCATCTCTAGGAACATATATCTCGACCTTTGTGTCTAAGAAGACCATCTGCCTCTAATGAAAATCCATCAAATCTCCCCTCAAGGGGTCTCTGAGACTCAATCTCTGCTCTGGCTGCAAGGTAGAAACTATCATGAGGAAGCTGCCACAAGATCCTACTCTGCAAATCTGTGCCCACTGAGGTGGCCATAGCCACATGTCTCCGCCTACTCAAGGCATCTGCAACCACATTCTCCTTTCCTTTCACATGCTCTATCTCCATGTCATACTCACAGAGTAACTCCATCCAACGCCGCTGACGAGCATTGAGATTGGGCTGCGTGAAGAGGTGGCGAAGACTCAAGTGATCAGTCCTGAGTGTAAATCTCCGGCCAAGAAGAAAATGTCTCCACCGCACTAAGGCATGTACTACTGCTGCAAGCTCAAGGTCATGGGTCGGATAATTGAGCTCATAATCTTTGAGTTTGCGAGACTCAAAGGCAACTACTCTACCCTCCTGCATTAACACACCTCCAAGTCCTGCCAAGGAAGCATCTGTGAAAACGTAGAACTCACCCTGAGGATCTGGCACTGCAAGAATAGGTGCTCTCGTGAGGCATTCCTTCATGTACTGAAGGCCTGCTCACATCTATCTGACCATAAAAACTTCTTCCCTTCCGCCAAGGGAAGTGATGGGGTGCGCAATCCGAGAAAAATCCCGAACAAACCTCCCGTAATACCCTCGCTAGACCCATGAAACTACGCACCTCGGTCACACTAGTGGTGCTTTGGCCAATCCATGATGGCTCGAATCTTGGAAGGATTGATGCGATACCTTCCCCGTAAAATGATGTGGCCCAAATACTGCACCTCAGGCTGAAAGAACGCACACTTCTCCAAGTTCCCGTAAAGGTGTTGTTCGCGAAGACACTGAAGAACCTGACAAAGGTGCTCCTCGTGCTCCTCACGTGTGCGTGAGTTAATCAGAATGTCATCAAGGAAGATGAGCACGAAGCGATCAAGGAAGGTCCTAAATACCCCATTCATCAAACTCATAAACACCGAGGGGCATTCGTTAAACCGAAAGGTACCACTGTGAACTCATAGTGGCCATATCTCGTATGGAATGCGGTCTTATGAATATCCGTCTCCGTAATCCTGAGCTGATGATACCTTGACTTAAGATCTATCTTGGAGAAAATTGTATCCCCCTTCATCTGATCAAATAAATCATCAATGCGTGGAAGGGGGTAACGATTCTTGATTGTTACTTTATTCAGCTGACGGTAGTCAATGCACAACCGAAGAGATCCTTCCTTCTTCTTTACGAAGATTACTGGTGCACCCCAAGGGGATACACTAGGACGGATTAGGCCTTTCTCCAGAAGGTCCTCAAGCTGCAACTTGAGCTCACATAACTCAGGAGTAGTCATCCGATAGGGTGCTCGTGAGATAGGTTCTGCGCCCGGAACTAGATCTATATGGAAGTCGATCTCACGTGGGGGAGGTAATCCCGGTAGCTCCCCTGGGAACACATCGGAAAACTCTGATAAGATGGGATGATCATCAAGGGAAGGTCCTCTTGACTCATCCTCTGATCTGTCACTGACCGTAATAGCAAACATCTGACAACCCTGTCGCGCACACCACTTAAGCTGCATAGCGGAGATGGTGCGAATGGATACAACCCTCCTAACTCCCCGATATCACCGACTCTACTCCAAGATCATCTATGCAAGCAACAGTATTGTGGTAACAATCCACTCTAGCTCGTGAGCGGACAACCAATCCATGCCTAAAATGATGCCATAAGACCTAATGGAAGGATCCGAAGATCGAAGTAGTGGTGAAGGGTCCCAAATCCACTACACACTCCTTAACTAAGGAGTCTACAGAAATTTTGGCTCCAGAATCCATCTCAACATCCCAACTACAGCCCTACCTAACTGCCACCAGCCTATAACACTCTACTAAGGATGGTGCAATAAAAGAATCAGAAGAACCGGAATCAAATAATATAGAGGTGGAAATACCACCAATACTACCTGTCGTCTCAATCACAGTACTCTAATGCTCACTTTTAGCGGTTCTTGACCACTGCGTAGATCCGATGACTCTGTGCCATATCTCCAACAAAGAGGCTTTGAGCTCTGTGTCTTACCCTTGTTAGGGTTATGTGGGCAATCTCTCCAATGATGTCCAACAACACCACAACCATAACAGCTGCCTGGTCCTCTCCAGTGGGAAGCAGCTCCAGCTGGTACTCTAGATGACTGAGATACAGATCCTGACGATCCGGCTATGGACTGTTGAGGTCTCTGCTGATGAGCTCCTGCTGACTGAGCTCTCGGTGCACCCTGTGTTCTGATGGGACCCGTAGGAGGAGGCCCCATACTACGTCCTCTCTGCGCATCAAATCTCTGAGGAGGTCGGTAAGGTGGGCGGGTCTGCTGCCGCTGCCGCTATGGTGGCTCTGAATGAAACTTTCCCTAAACTCTGTCCACCCCACGTGGAGGAGGAACTGACCCCTTCGACCTACCATCCTGCATCTGCTGGATACGGCTCCGAACTTTGTCTCTAGCCTGCTGCATCTTCCCCCGTGTCTCCTCTACAATATAGGCCTTCTCCACGGCCTCTGCTAATGTCTGTGGGCAGTGAATGCGCACTGCACCACCTAAATCCAAGTTCAGGCCCCAGATGAACCTATGAATCCGTACCTACTCATCCTGCATATAGTCGACGTACTGGAGTAGGTCCAGAAATCGACTCTCATACTCGCTACTGTCATCGATGCCTGACGGAGGTCATGAAACTCGTCTATCCGCTGCTGTATGAATCTCCTGGGTAAATACCTGCTCCTGAATCACTCCTCAAATAGCTCCCAGGTAATCATCTCCGAGTCAACATGGAGCTTCTACTCCTCGGTCCTCCACCAGACTCTTGCTCCATCCTTCAGAAGATGGATTGCAACACGAGCTTTCATGTTGCTAGTACAAGGGCAGAGCTTGAAGCATCCGCTCAAGCTCACCAACCAGCCTCTGCCTGAAAACCGTCGGTATCACCAGAATAGTGAGATGGTCGTAGCTTCAGGATCTCTTTGATATGGTCTGCAGCTGACGTGATGACGAATCCTAGATCTCTCTGTATGCTCCTCCCTCTGCCAGGGCTTTGAGACCTGTCCCTATGTCCTGAGATCCTGTCCCCATGTCCTCTCTGTGGTGACTCTGCCCTAGCCGACTCTGCACGGAAGTTCTCTGCTCTGTGCTCCTCGCTGTGTCGAGGGGATGCCTGGGCATCTGCTGATGGCTCCAAACTATGTCTAGCAAGTCGTCCTCCCAAGAGCTCTCCGCGTATAGCGGCATCGTGCATTTGACATCTGGAGTGTCCGCAAGATCTCGAGGTAGAAGGGCTGCTACGGCTTGCTCTGGCGGTGGTATATCTAGGTCTATATGAAGAGACCCCTCGCCCAATCCGCGCCTCCTGCATAGATCAAGGCGAGAGTTAGTTCATTGTTCTAGGTCTTGTGCCAGTTTTCTAAATTTGTTGTTTACTATAATTATCAACATTGTGGTTTTATATTTTAAAAGAATCAGCTCTGTACTAAGTTAAATGTTCCTGTTTCGTGTTTTCTACGTGTGCCCAAGGGTCCAAGCTTCGAACCCCTGGCTCTAATACCAAAATGTAACGCAGTAAAAATACAACACTCACGACGACAGACGATGACGCCGCGCCACAAACAATCAACCCGAAAATGCGACAATTTTTTTTTTTTCCAGGGTGAGTCCGCATACAGGCTTGAAAACTACAACAGTCACGATAATGCTTCGAGGTCAAAGATGTTTAATTTTATCTCATTCGACGTTTCACAAAAGATAAGAAGGGTCATCTTTCGAGTTAATTAGACTAATGTCTGATAATATCGTAATAACAATATTTCTGAATGTTAACTCTAGAGTATGATATAATTTATTTTGAAGTGAATACACTAACCACTCAATTTTTATAATACTTCACATTATTATACCGAGCCAACTCAATTTGTTATTGGCCAATTCAATTGGACTACATGGTTCACTGAGTTATTATTAGGCAAGTTCATTATAGTGGGTGAGTTGTTAATTACATGCCTCAGCGAGCTCTCTATTCAACTTGGCCGGGCTGAGTCATGGACATTGGCATTCATACATATATGCCACCGCCCACATCTTATTCAACTCAGCCTTTATATATTTAAAGCAGCTCGGTCGGTAACGGTTATGCTCCCACCATTGTGGTTAATAATTTGGTCACCTCACTATATAGCTCGACCACTATACCATGTGGTAGCAGAAGGGAGTTGGTGTGGCAATGCCACTGGTCAAAGCATATAACTGTGTCCCACTTTTTGTAGTTTTTGTACTTTCAACAAACTATGTCCGACAACCAAAACATGACCAAACACATATAAAATGACCAAACATGTATTTTTAAGAGGCTTTAAATACCAAGGTGCGGGGCATTCTTAATTTACTCGATTTTTAAATTTTTATAGTATTTTTTAACTATTTATTTACTAGTCAGATTTTAAAATATTTATGGCCACAAAGTGGGACACACTTGTATGCTTTGACCCCACTATTATATTATAGAATTTAATACTTAACTAACCTAACTAGTTATCCGTGTTTTCATTAACTTGTAAAGTAAGGTATTTCAAACTTATGTCTAAACATTACGGATGGGGCGGTGGGTGTCTCAACAATCACCTGTCCACCATTAAGACTCCTGCCTCCTTGTGTGTTTGGCTTCTCCCAACTAGCCGCATACTTTCCTTTACGTTTAATACACTTGAATTTTGCAATCTACACTCTACCCAGCCGCCCTGTCATTTTTTTAACAGTCCTGACCATGTGCAATCAATATGGAGGATAAAGATGAAGCCACGGACTAGAGGGAAGGCATGAGATCTATCTGAAACGGCCCTAGCCGAGCAAGCAAAAGAAAGAGGGTGTAGAAGGCGCTACGGCGAGAGGAGATATGTCCAGGCCGCGGCAACAACCACAGTCCCCTTAAATTCTTTTTTTTTTAGCGCTTTAAGCATGCAGGTTGTCAACTACGTTGTGATCAAGTTCCGAGTCGAATTCATCCTCAAATTCGGGACTCGCCTACAAGATATTTCGATTCAAATCGGTCAAGGGACAGAGAGGGCGATAAGACCAGCAGTCTGTCCAACTATGCTGCTATCTGAATCGTCGATATCGAATGCATCCACCACACGGGACTTACCTTCGAGGTGCATATAAATGTCAAAATCGATTAAGGGACAGTGAGTGGGTTACCAGAAGACCTGAAGCAATTTATTACCACGATTTTCAATTGTGATCATACTCCTTATTCGGTGTAGCCCGTGGGAGAGAATCTCACAGAGGTGGATCTGTTTCATATCAGAATATTCATGAAGCCCAATTTGTTTTGCAAATTTTAAGACAAACATCTTCTACGTGGGTTTGTTGCAGTCGCAACACTGACTATGGTGCCTTTACACAGATGTAACATCATCCTATTTGTTTTGTATTATATGATTGTATGATTTTTATATTTATCCTAGCATAGTTCTGGTATCAGGACTGTTATTAATAATAAAGAGATATTGGTAGTATACTGTTATAAATAAATTTAATAATAGTGAATCCATTAATTTGTTAATAATTAATATGAATAATATTTAGAATATCAGTTGCCTTATTAATGAAATGTGGTAATGAACTTATTAAGCTAGAACTTTGCATTAAAATCTCTTTCTACCAATTTAATTGGGGGGCATTGTATGGGACTTCAAGTTTATTTGATTTCCTTTCCCTTACTAATTTGCAATAATTTTGTAATAGATTCATAAATGAAGAAAGAAAAACTTGATAGAGCTAGAGCATAGATTTCTTAATTGGCATATTTAAAACTATTTAAAACTTAAGTCTTTTTATCAACAAAGCAAGAGATAATGCACTATTTTTCCAACCTTTCCAATACATCACTTTCAAGTAACAAAACAAAAATTTAATATATTTTCTTTTGTAATTTCTTTCCAACAATCCACAAAAGAGTTCAAAAATATTTCCAATAAGTTTTAGAGTAAGAATTACTAACAATTCAATACAACTTTCCTTCAAAATCTTGTTACAACATTTCCTATTTGATGTGGAAACAAATTTACAATAATGGAGTTAAAATACAAGGCAATATTACATTTTTTTCCTCCACTCAAGGTGGGTGGAGTACATGGTGGTTTCACATGGTCATCAACAAGGTGGCTCCTCCATAGTTTTCTTGATTCACAACAAAATAAGGGGAGAGGCAACGCTCTCCTCCCAACCAAATACCCAATGGAGAAGAGAAGCCATCCTCTCCATTAGCCCCCGAGCCCCAACCACATCACAATGAGAGAAAATCCAACTCATGGCAACTACTAGCTTCCACATAACTAAACATAACATTTCACATTCATTCCATAATCCTTCAAAACAAGATTTACAACACAACAAGAGGGAAAACAATCACAACAACAAGTCACAAGGCTTATCAAGAAAGCCATAAGAGTAAGACCTATGGGGAGGCCACTTATGCCTCCCAATGGGAATGGGTGCCACCTAAAAGCCTCCAATGCAAAACACAATACCCCTAACAACTCTTATGCCTCCCTCAAGTACCCCTTATCCCTCCATTCACTCTTATGCCTCCCTCAACTCTTATGGCTCCCTCAAAGTAAAACAAGAAGAAAATGCAAGCATTTCTCTTACAAGGTGGGCACCCAACCCAAACTCCCTCCTCAAGAACATGATCTCTTATGCCTCCCTCCAATAAACTCCCCATAGTCTCCTCTCACTCCCAACTTAGGCATTCTAACCATTCCCAACAAGCATTTCAAACCACAACATTCAACACAACATAAATATACATTCATTCAACAAAAGGAAATAAAATGCAAACAAAGGTGAAGCTCCTACCTTTCCATGATAGAGCTTGCTCCAAGTATGAGGTCTCAAATCTCTTCAAAGATCGACAAGCATCCACAAGCTCCAAAATCCACAACACCTTCAAAATCCTCTCCTCTCCAAAATACAAAAGGCTAAAAAAAAACTTCCAACCCCAAAACAAACAAGAGGATCAAATAAATAGAGAAAGTAGAGGGAGGGATGATGTGGCTCCAAGTAGGATGCCACCTCCTTTTCCCTCCACTCCACATCATTTGGTCAACATCAAATTCCAATGCACCATTAACAAGTGGTTGAAAGAAAGGCAAGCACCTTACACACTCCAACTAATCCCACTCCCTCAAAGGACAATATTAAATTTTGAAAGAAAGTGCAATTAATATTTTTACCCTTTATCCCCCAAAACACCTAAAAGACCCTAAATTTGGCCTTCCAACCCATAGGTATGGTTGGCAAGGGGTTTTAAGAGGTGTGGGACAAGTTTGACTTGTCCCACAAGCTTTGAAATTTGGCCTCCAAGGCCAAATTCGAGTTTCCCATGTGGGGTAGAGTGTGCTACACTCAAACTCAAACACACATCAATCCACACAAAATCCCAAGTAAATCAAATCCTAATAAATGAACTCTCTTAGGTCACATCTTTTAATTAGTTTAGGACAATTTCAAATTGACTTAATTAACCCACTACAACCCATGGCTAACAAAGGGGGTAAACTCCAATCCAAAGAATATGAATAATAACACAAGTAAAATTTCACTTACTAAGAGCAACACATACTAACATAATAAAAGGGAAAAATTAAAACAAAACAACACATGATCCCTAGGTCACAATTTTCCCTTTACCAGATAATTCTAACACACACACAATTACTTGTTGCCATGGTGACCTTAGCTGGATTCTTCTCGGATTGCGATGTGGTTGGTCTCCACTCCCCAATATTGTTGTGAATATAATATACATGCAGAACAGAAAATACCTCCTTCGGCCTGTTGGCCGCATTAAAACATTCATGCCAAATATACAATATAATCTAAAATAAATGACACATGATTTACTATCATCTAGGCAAGTACGATATCACTTACACTTTCTAGCACATTCTTATTCCACATTTCATTTATATCAAAACGATCATCACATTAGTCAAATTATCAAGTTCTACTCAATATGATTAAATATATCACATGTCAGAATTAAGATAAATATCCCTGTCAAAAGTATACAAATATCATCATCAAATGTCCACCAGTAAACCATATGCATCATATAAAGATCAAATCAATAACAGTCCCATGTCAATGATATCTACTAGCATGCTAAAACAAGAAGTCATAATAATCCATAAGTTAAGTAATCGGTCTAAAGAAAACAACAAAACTAAATGAGGTTGAAGGAAGTGGGCACTACAATACGCGTTTGACGTTGTCGTCTAAAGCGTCTCATTGGTTGTATTCGAGCCGTTTTGAGCACTTCCAACAGCAGTTTCCCAAATTTATGTTGTTATCTCTGTTCTATTTTGATCGCAACCTCAAACTCGGGATTCTCCTTCAACATATTTTTATCAAAATCGATTAAGTGACGACAAAGGAGAGTGTTACCAGAAACCCGATGAAATTTATTACGAGAGATTCTCTCTTTGAGACCTTGCTTGTTCTACGATGTAACTCATGGAAGAGGATCTCATAGAGGTGGATCTGTTTCATATCGGAATATTCATGAAGCACGCTTTGCTTTGCAAGATAACTTTTAGGAGATCGATGAAGGATAGAGGAATTAAAAAGAAACTTGGTGTAGTTGGATTAAAGGCAATAAAAAGGTGCATGATTTTTGTGTAGGTGATGAGATCGCACCCACAGCACACAAGAGATCTATGCAATGTTGGAGAAAATTTCTTGGGAGATGAAGGTAGCAGGATATTTTTCATTCAAAGCATGTACTGAGAAAACAGTAGTGTCATGGAATACAATGATTGCAGGGTATGCACAGAGTGGACATTATGAGGAAAGTTTAGATCTCTTTCAACAAATGCATCTGGCTGACACGAAACCCAACAATGTTACCTTTCAGAATCGTTCTTTCCAAAGTAATTTCTCACCGTCGAATTTGCATCAGGGGAAGGAGATCCACGTCTTCATACTAAGAAGTGGTTTTGATTTGTTTATTATAGTATTGAATGCCCTTGTAGACATGTATTGCAAATGTGGGAATTTTAGAGTTGCACGCCGAGTATTTGATCAAATGCCTAAAAGTGATGTATTCTCATGGACAGCCATGATTGCAGGTTATGGGATGCAGGGAAAAGGTGAGGATGCTAATTCTAGGACTGTTTTATGGATATGGAGTCTCATCTTGAGAGATTGTTTTTGGTTATAAAGCCATCTTCTTTTGCTTTGTCTTAGACTAGGGCTGCTCCTAATATGAGAGCACCAAGGTTAGGAGGTCCAAATTAGAAACAATCAGATGCATATGGAGATGGTGGAGGTGTTTGGATGAATGACGAAGGATCAAGTTCAATTGCCAAAAATGGGGCCTACAGAAGTTCTAGGGCTAATCTTGGAGCGGTGTTGGGAGGATGATGGCAAGTATTTTATACCACCCACCCTGGCCGTGAACTCCTACCTGTGCCAACGTGAAGATGTTCGATGTTTGTGCGCCCAACGAGCTTGAAGAAAATGGAATTAGGCTTGGGTGCCGCATTACAGTGCCCTGTCCATCTTGATTTCGATCATGGGGAGCTTAATCGAGCACGATATTCTCTATACCATTGATTCTTATGCTGTTATTATTTAACCGATTCATTAAATAACTCTAATCTTCATATAAATGTCTCGTGTGATGGTATGCTATTTGGTTTCCACTTCCCTTGCTCTTTTGTATTTTTTTTGGCGTTAGAAATGATTGCACTGGTTGAAGCCTTTTATATTGTTTTCTGGGTTTTAATAAATATTAGTTGGGTGAACTTTGTTCTTAAGACTAATAAAACAAAAGAGGTGGGGGTCCTGTAATGAAAATTCCCGAGTTCTTTGTGTTGGTCTCACGATTTGAATGTTTTATCCAACATTGTCGTTGGACTCAACCTTATAGTTCCTGTTTTGTTCTTATTCTTGTTTCGGTTCGAGATCTGTAGTTCTGGTTTATGTTGGGTATTTGCGAAATAGTGATTGAGTACTGCGAGTGCATTGTGTATAGGTAAATGATGCTATTCATGTCTCTATCCTTTTCTTTTAGTTGTTTTAGGTTCTAGTAACCCTTTTCGGTTGGCTTAGTGTGTGCTTAGCTTGACTGATCTTTGAATTGAGCCAAGTTGATATTACTCTCAACTAGGTTAGTTGCTTTTGTTATTTTTTAAAAATCGCTCGAAGAAATACCTTTATTCTTCAAGCGTCATGGTTGATCTTCATAATTTGATATCAATTCATGTTCACCGTTTGGAGATTGTTTTCTTTGGAATTCACCTTCTCTCCCTTGGTGACTGTTGTTTGTTTTGAGGAATGTAGCTGATCCTATGGAATGTCTTCTTTAGACGTTACTCACATTTCTTTTGGATAGCTTAAAATGTCAGAGGAAATACTCTTTTTCGTACCTTGATTTTGTTTCACACATGTTGGAGGATACGAGATCTACTGGATCATTATTGAGGAAGTTTTCAAATCTTAAAATTGGGATGTTGGTTTTATGCGTAAGAAATTACCCTACGTTTTGCTCCGTAAAGATGTTTAAATTTCATTCTCCTGTGACTTAGAGGTTGGTGTGTTTGGAAACTCATTGGTTGACTGGTTTTTGTGATGCTCGTTGTGATACGACCTCCTTGCTGTCATTGTAGTAGAATGGTTACATGTTGACCAGAAAGGTTAAAGTCAACTTGTTGTTGACGACAGATCCTTTGGAAGCTATGTATCCTGTGTTGTGTTCTTGGGAATGATTGAGTAACCCTCCTGTAAGATTTATAATGGTTATGTTTGGTCTTGTCAAGTTTGTCCTTTTTCTTAAGACATTCTCTTGATTAGAAGAAAGTTTAATAGAAGGATTGTTAGGATAGGATGTGGCCCATACGGGGTCATTTGTGCGTTTCATCCCTTTTCCTTCCAATTTATTTATTCTGTACTGACATAAAATTAACTGTTATAGGCACATCATCTTAATATTAATAAGTCATGTTGGTTTAGATATTCTCATGTCGATTGATTGTTCGGGATCTTCCAGTGGCATAGTGAATCCTTGGCTTGGTGAACTAACTTAAACAAATAGGGACAGATCACGTTTGAAATTAATTCTCTTCTTGTAATTGTTTTTGTTTCGAAATTTTATCTTGTTAAAATGATGGTCATTATTGTGATATGGGTGGAATTCACCATGTTGTTTGTTAACTTCTCCTGTGAGAAAATGATAATTAAATAGAGTTAGTGCCTCCTTTTATTCTAGACATTTTATGCTTTTGGACAACTCTTTAATTGCTCTTGTTTAGACTCTTGGATTATTTTTCATAATCAACGGTGCTTTTCTTCCTTGAAACAGTTAGATAACAACATATTGTCTTAATTTTATAGCTTTTATCGTGCTCGATTCTTGCGAATCGACATGTGCTAACAAATGTGCGGGAGGATTTCCGAGTAGAAAAGAAAAAAGCAGAGAGAGAGAAAAAGAAACACGTGTAGAAAGTGGTTTCCACCTTCTTAGGAATAGGCTACATTGTACGAATGTTTTTCTTTTGCTTTAAAACATTGGTATGGAAATTGTGGAGACTATTTAGAAGGCATTGCGTTATAATTTTGTATTGTCATCATGTAGGTTGTTGTTAATGTTTGAAAGTCAATTTGAGAAATATTATTGTCAATAAGATTAAATGAACTTGTTTTGACATGCGTATCCTTTGTTGAATTTTCACTTTTCGAGAATATGATTTATCCTTGAATTGTCAACCTAATTATAATTATCTAAACTTGAATCAACTTACATCACTTTGATTACCTTTGGTCATGTGTCATTTGGTAGAGGGCTATGTTTCGAACCTAGCAAAAAAAAAAAACAAGAGAAACAAATATACCTTGTGATCCCGCGTAAACTAATCAACAATCTCTTATTGTGGTGAGTCCTTAGAACGGTCTTAAGGTGAAATCAATGATTAAATCTTGGAAGATAATAAAATTATAATAAATAGAAGGAACTTGATTAAGAAACTCTTCGATCTATCTTACCCGTTGAAAATGTAAACAATATACTTATGTCTATCTCTTCAAGTGAAGCCCAAGTGAAACCTTTAATATTTCTGGTTAGACTCTTGACCCCAATGAAATCTTACTAACAACTAATAAGATCTTAATGATGAATCCAAGATTTAGACAAATATCACGTCTTTAAAAATAAAATAAAATACAATAAAATTTACCGCTTGAAAAGATAAAACATATATGTTCAAAAGCACAACGTCGAAAACAGATTGATGAAGTTAAGAGCCTTGAGAAATTAACTGCCTCCTCACAAATGAATAAGTTAATCAAGTAAATGAAGTAACCTCTTACCATACAATAATTGGTTTACACTGTATATTAACATTAACAAGGTAGGAGAAAATTCTTCAAAGGAGACATGAACTTCAGATTCTCCTATCATGATTCCTCTGGGAAAAGTAAAGAATGTAAAAGCACTTACAGCTAAAACATGATTCTAAAGAAACCTTCTGTGGGAAGACCTTGTTTGTAAAATTGCATACTTTAGATGAACCATTGTGTCCTAAGTGTGTGCCTCATGTTTATCTCAGTAACCAGGTGTGGTCCGTGTTGTGGAAAGCATGTCTTTAGTTGATTGTATTCCCTAGAGAACTAGTGTAGTGTTGTATTATCTTCAAGAAAGTCAAAAAAAAAAATCCTATCTTTTACTTGTGTTGTTTGTGCGTGAATTTTTGGGTCGTTACACTAATGGTCATCAAACTACTTGTGATGTCTCCCATATGTGGTAATATTCCAACTAATTTTTCATACATAGATAATAGTTACGCTAATAATTTTGATACAGCCAAGCTACCTACCAAATCCAATTATAAAATTTAAACCCAAAACTCCTTGAAGTGAGAGAAGGCTTAAGAATGGATATAATCAAGTGTAGATTTAAAACTCCTGCCAAAACATGTTATAAATACACACAATTATTAACAATAACCAAGTGTTTGAATAGGAAAAATCAGGTGAAACAACCTTTATTGGTGTGCCCATTTAGTCAAATACTTTTCTTTTTTTCATTAACATATTTTTGGACTAGATTTCACATAGATTGTAGTAAGTGGAATTTGGGATTATTTAGTCTCGTATTTCCCATTTGTTTATGGTGATTCTCAAGCATAATTTGTAGATATTCTATAGGTTCAATGCACTATTTAGTTTGAGGTGTTTGTTTGAACCACGTACGTGGGTTTGTCCTCCTTTTTAGTTGTTCAAGCCCAGTAATTTACATATGGTTTATTGATTTGCATAGGATAACCCATCTACAAAGAGCACTACTCATAATAAAATTATATAAAAAGTGAATATAAAAATATAGTGAATGTAAAATATATAGGGAATGACTTACATGATTGGAGAAAAAACTAGAAGTGAGAAGATAATTTATATAAAAATGGTAGGTGATTATGAGTGCGAAAAAAACAATATATCACTTTCAAGGAAGAATAATAATAAATCCATTGAGATATTAAATACAAAAGGTAAATTTTCTTAGTACTTAATAATGAGAAAGTTTAATTTTTATTGGAGAATTGGTGTCGTACGCCTCTACGTACTAGATATGAAGAAAAAAGTAGAAAATAATCCAAACCTTCTAAGTGCATGAGCTTTGCTATCTTTCTAATAAATTTTAGTTCTAAGAAATTATTTTTATATTTCATAATGTAAGTTGTAAATATTAAAGGGAATTTCATAAGAGTAGAAGGTTTAAAGTTTGAATATGAAAAATGAATATTCGGTAGTAATAATCTAAAGAATATTCTCTTTCTTATTTTGTGTTGAAATTTATAAATAAATAAAAAATGAAAAAATACAATATATTATTCAAAAGTAAAAAAAAAAAAGTTGTGTCTAATAGGAAAGATAATAAATATCACTTTTTCCTATTTTATATTCTACATGGCCATACAAGAAATCTATATATTTATTACAATTTATTTATGTCTTATACACATTGGTTAGTGTGCTTGGTCCCTGATAATATATAAACCCCAATATATCATGAAATCAGAGTGGAAGTGATTCTAGTCACATAATGTTTGATTGGCTACGGAGGAGCAGGTTTTTTTGTTGGCCTTCCCTTCCCCTCCTTTGTAGCTTCAAAAAAATTGTATAAAAAATGACCATATTTCATAAGACAAGTCGAATATGCATTATCGAAAAATTTCTTGTACAACTCAAACTTTTACAATAATATAATAAACGTTATATGCTCATACATATGAATATTGTGTTAGTTGTGAAGTGTTTTTAAATGCACTACCCTATTTAATTTCTGAAAATGTTTCATATACATAAAGTATCAAAGATATAAATAAGCCTTTACATATATATATATATATATATATTAAGACTTATTTTTGAAGAAAAATAGACTAATAAGGCGAATACATACTAGCAACATTGTCCATAGGTTCTTGTGGAAGGTTGATAAACACATGTTAATTATTGATATATATTCATGTGTGTCCTATTCTTATTAAATTATAATGTCGATGGGTAAGTGGGTCTTTATTAATTAAACTAAATCCATGAATATTAGTATCTTTATTTAGAGACTCTCTAATTTCCAATTCCAAATTATGATTTCATGTCCATTTTTAATTAGAGGATGTGATTGACATTGAAAGGGTAAAATTCATTTCATATTTCACCAATAACACCTTCATATTTTTAATGTGTTTCTTTTGCCTAAGAGTATGAACACATCCAACATGTTCTTTACACTAAATAGCATTCTCCGTTTAGAAATGATTTTTAGTGTTTTGTGACGATGATGGAAATAACTTAGAGCTAATTATTTTTGGCAAGCGATTTAGTTTTACCTTTGAGCTATGAGAGTAAGAGGTCTAGGATCATTCCAACACAACTCCGTCTATGAGGGAGTAAAGGATTATGTAACATTGGATTTTTATTGATTATACATTTCAAATTAGGTTCTTTTTAAATGAAAAATATGCATTATCCTTTCTAGTATATGTGGTTTTTTTGTATATTTTTATGCATAATCAGTCATTAGGTATTTAATATTTTGATAGGGATTTTTGTTATTAAAAATATGAAATCAAGTGGGTTGCACATTATTTTCGATAATCATTCTAATGTCAATTTTTAAAAATTTGGTGAAAAATAAAGAATGATATGAAACCATGAAATATTTCCTTGGCTAACTTTATATGAAGTTGGTGAAAAAAATAGAATACTAATACTTATATGCTAAAAATTGTATAGAAAATTTAATCGAATAAAGTTAATAGAACCCTGAAAAATAACATTTATCTCATACAATCAATTACTCACCAAATAATTAATTGTAAATTTAATAATTTGGAATGATACTTAAACTATGAGTTTGTTTCTTAGTAAAAGAAAAGTTCACTTTTATGTATGTTTACTCAATTTTTCAATCATCTCACGATACTTTAAAATTAATAATTATAGATTTCACACTTATCTAAAAAGTAACAAACTTTCCAATAGCTACACAAAAGTTTCTATATTGTTGTATATTTTTTACTTTAATTATTTCTCTTTGAAAAAATTCATCCTAAGTAATGAAAAGTAAGTGATTTCAAATCTTTGTTTCAAAATTTTAACACCTATTATTATTATTATTATTATTCTTATTTCTCGGTTCCACTTATTGAATAGCTCTATTTAGTAGAGTGAGCAACTACACACAATTACCAAAATAGAAATTTCTTAAGTATGTTTCTAAGATTGGTTTGAAACCTTTGGAAGGGATGGAAAGCTTCAATTTTGAATATTGGTAGCATGGTAGACATATAACCAAACAACCAAGCTGGAAGGAAAATTTTCAACATTTAATATTCAGACGCTAGAAGTGTATGATCAAATAAAATCAATAGCCACTGCAAAATTCTAGAATTTTTAAGGTGTGTAAATTTCACGGTCATTCATCCTTCCTAGTTACACAAATTTTCCATGTGCTTTGACAATGAATTTTATTATGTTTTATCTAGAGTTCCTTCCGATATGTGGATTATGTAGAAATATTATTTTCATTAATATGGTTCAAATTTTATTTTTGGAATTTTGGTGAGGGAGGCGAGGAACTAGTCCTATTCTTGAAATCCACCTCCCAACATAATCATCCAATTATGTACTAGATTTTCAAGTGTTCATATATTTCTTTAAAATATAATTGAATCACCTTAATTCACAAATAAAAATCAAATGTTTCTACACATTTCATAAATAAAAAGACTTGATAAAATTTCAATTCCATTCGTTTCATTATACTAATATTAGGAAATAGTTGAAACTATATTCACCAATCATAATAATAAAACATATATTCAAGGGACTTATTCTTTTATGTAATAAAATTCAAGCCAAACAAAAGTAGTTCTTTGACCATCATCCTTCGATTACATAGGTTGTAATAATAGAACAATTGTGAGTGTTAATACTTCCTTGATATTATTGATATTACAAGCGCATGATAGCTTATCCTACAAAGTGTGTGTAGGATATTTTCATGGTAAGGAGTAATTTTCAAGAATTGGCATAAGAAGTTGATACAACATCATGAATTATATTTGGAACAATATTGAGAGAAGTATCAACATATATCTTCCATTAGGATTAGTCTAGATCGTGAATGAATTGATGCCAAGTGTGATGTTGTATAAAGAATCTCAAAGGTGTAGAGATTTCATACATCCTTTTTCTCTAACATTTCTCAATGTCATCATTTTTCAAAATCTCAAAGTGTTAAACGACCAATAATGAAAACCATTGGGCGTTGTTTTTAGACTTGGTTTGAAAACTAGTTTTGTTGGAAGACTAAGGAGTGGAAAAATAATTTGATTACAAAACCATATTACTTGCTAATCAATTGAAATAGTAAAAAAAAAAAAATAAAAGATATAGAAAATTTAAAAACCAACAATAGTGGATTTTCCAAAAAAACAATAAAGTACATGGTTGCTTACTATTGTTCTCTTATTTCTCAGCATTAGATGACAACAATTTTATCAACACTTTCCCAACATTTTCTAACAAGGAATAGGAAATGAGGACTAAATTTTGCGAAGGAAATTTACTTTGCTATTTTAATTTTTAATTTACTTGTAAGTGTTTTTTATTACATGAAGATCCAATTTTTTAATTCACGCATAAGATTGAGGGATTGAGGATAAAAATAAACAAGGAACTTTATCCTATTTGAATGTAAACATATCTTAAACTATGATGATCGAAATTTTTCAAAGTTTGATATTGTGGAAGATCAAAGCGAAAAAGTTGAGAGAATTATTTTTGCATGGATTTACTCCATATTTTAATGTTTTCGTGAAAATTACATTAATGATTATATTTTTTGTAAACCAAAATTGTTTGTAGGCACAATACGAGGGTCTCCACATAAGAACTTTCTTCTACCTCAAGAAAAGAACGAAAAATAAAATGAGAAGCAAGAGTAAAGAAGAGAAGTTACACACAAGAACATGTGTAAAAACTTACAAATGAGAAAAGAAAGTAAGAGGGGGATAGTATGAAAACCTACACATAAGAACCTACTTAACAGTCATTATAAAAAAGTAATGAAAAGAAACAAGAAGGGCTCCAATACACAAGAACTTGTACCTAAAAATAAAAGTAGAAGGAAGAATTTTTTTGGTTGTTGAAAATTTTTAGCCATCTTGCTTTCATTGAATAACTCGAAAGCTTTTAATTTTTTCATATTTTGACAACATCTTCCAATGTTTTCAAATTCATTCTCTTTACTTATATGATAAGAAAATATTTTATTTCTAGCCTATTTGAGTGGCTTCAAAAAGTATCGGCTATGAAAATATATCAAAGCCATATGTGTAGCAATAAAGAAGTATGTCTTATGAAAAATATAGACAAGCATGACTTTCGAAAAGGATAGTTTCATGCATGAGAACTTTAGGCATGGGGAGATTATGAGCCCTAGAAATATATCATTTAATACAAGATTTAACATTCTTTTCCTTACATGAATTGCGGATCTAAATGTAATTTCTAAATGTATATTCTACTCAAATAAAATAGTAAGTATAAATCCTCGTTATTTCTTTAGAAATCGTCGTCATCTCTTTATTAACTATTTCTATTGATTATAAGGAAAAAGATGCCAATTTTGGTACATACAGATTTGTAATAATCTATAAGTATAGCATAATAGGCTTCATACAGAAGTATCAAGTCGAAACAATGCCAAACTCCAATAACATAGTGTTTGAGTCCAGTGGTAGAGTGCCAAAGTCCACCAAAGCAGAGCACTAAAGTCTACCAACAGAGAATTAGCATCAACTTATAGATCACCAATGTCTACAGACAAAGAACCAAAGTCCATAAAAAGCTTCCATAGTTCATCCGGTAATCTTCATAGGTCGTTATTTCAACTAAATTAGAGATTTGAAGATGTGCATCAACTTTTGTTTTTATATTTTAACTTAGGGGTTGGTCAAAAGCATGACATTTTAAATGTAACCTTCCACATAGAACTATTTAACTTTTTCATTTTTTTATTAATCAAAACTAAGAAAAATTGTAGAATTTAGTTTTCCTCATTTGGTTTATTTGAAGTCATCTTCTCGAGGAATGAGCTAAGGCCCACTCATTCCAAATATGAAGGGAAATGTGGTTGTGTATGTTTAGATTTAAATAGTTTTATTTTCATGTAATTATTTTATGTGCTGTCAAATCTTGTAGGTGTGATATTATTGTTTCCGTGATGTGTGTCAACAAATATGTTTTCTTTCCTCTAGTGCATATTACATTGGGACACCATCCATGGATTGAAAAAATTTAAATGATGAGGAAAAAACAAAACTCATTAGTATGGTGATTTGTTCTATGGGTATCTCACCTATTTGAATAAAAATTTCATTTATAACAAACGAATGCAAATTTGTTCTATAATCCTACTAGTTATACCAAAAATGGAGCTCGAAAACAAGAGATGGACACTTATTAGAGGTTAATTTATTTTTTAAAACCTATTTTTGTTTTTATGATGCCTCACCTTTTCTAGCATAATGTGGAAACATGAAAAAATAAGATCTTTGAAAATTTTCATGGAACCTTTTTTCATATGTTTCAGTTGTAATTTCGTTGAGTGATATCAATTAAAATTGAGGAAGTATTTACAAGGTATGTGAATTATTAGAAAAAATCCCACAAAGATATTTTGTCTCATGTAATTATCTAATTTCAATAAGGAACAAGACATATTTGACAAAATCCCTTAAAAACATGTGGTCTCTTGGAATATTGTGATGATAGGGTATGTAAAAAATGGGCTAGGTGAAAATGCCTTTTAATTTATGAAGAAAATGTAATTGGAATGTGAAAATCTAGGATCTACAACTTTTTATAACATATTCATGGCATGTGCAAAAATTGGAGATTCAAAGTACGCTATGGACATGTAACAAATGATAATGAAAAGGGATTTTTGATAGATGTCATAGTTTCAAGTACATAGATAGATACATATGTAAAATGTGCAAACATATATAATGTATGTGAAATATTTCATAAAATGCCTCAAAATAATGGAGTTTCAAGAATCACGATTGTAGGATATGAATAACATACACCAATCAATTCCTCGCAAGGAAGATAAAGAAAAAAAGGTAGCAATATGAGTATATTTTCTTGTCCTGCCCTTCCCTCTTCTTCTTACTACAAAAGTGAGACGTACATCCTCAATATACATCAATATTACATCTATGACTATAAGAATCCCAATAGATCATGATCCTTATGCCAATTTTTATGTTCATCTAGATGCATCCTCTCGATTTCAAATATTTCCAAACTTCTCAAGACCTATTTATTTATACTAAAGTGGTCCCCTTTGATCAAGGTTTCTTGAACCATCTATGATAATATAATTAAAAATGGTTAGTAAAAATGTGCTAATTTGTTGATACAAGGATATTATGTTGGTCTAAGCCATTATATTTAGTATGTTCCATTTACCACAAAAATTTGATAGATATACGTGACCAAATCTTATAATGGGGGTGATGCCTCATTTATGGCTATTGATGTAGCAATTGCACCTTGTCTTTGCTGTGCAATTATTGGTAATACTATAACCAATTTGGGAATGATGGTCTAGATAAAGATGGTGGCGATGCTTTGAAACCAATTAGGCCTTACACATGTCATACCTAGGTGTAGTGGGGAACATATAACACAAATACCACAAGGCATTGCCCCACATGTGCCCATTATATCTGGTTAATTTTAATTTAGAGTGGGCCCTTTTATTTACCTCATTTACCCTCGAGGAAGGTTTACACAATGTGAATAGACAAAGAAAGAGGATGTGTTTTCCCATGATGTGTTGCTTGAGTAGATAGTGTACTCAATCCTTGCAAGGTTGAGAGCTAACTCTAAAGAGAGGGAAAAAATCAACAAGGTGCATTCTCTTTGCACACTATTGTGTAGAGTAAGGGCATTAGGGGACAAATATGTACAATGCATGTTGAGTCTAGTGTACAAAACCATGATGTTGGAATTAAACCCATTGTTGTCAATCATGTAATGTATAGGTCTTAGCATCATATCTATTTCATTCCATGTAGTAAGTGGAGCCAAGTATGCATGCGTTCACACTAGTTTCATTACATCCACGAAAGGAGTGTTCAAGACAACTTCTAGGTTAGGGCTACTAAAGCTTTGTCGATTAACATTGGAGGAATTTTCACCTTGGGGCCTCACTTTACACTTGTATGGTATCACTATGGTCAGAAACCTTGCACATGCAATTCACTAATTAATTTGTCATCAACGAACTAGAGCATTATTTTGCGAGTGGGCATTTTTTCAGCTATGAGTGTTATCGGGAATCAAGTGTAAGGCAAGGTTAGAGAGTAATGGATCAGCGATGGAATATATAGCTCCATAACATGTATTTTGTACGATCTTGCCATTATTAAAGTGGCAGCTCTTATGTGCATCTCTCACCATTTTAATCCCTCCTACATTACCCTACGGTGGGCCAAGGGATTATATTTGACAACCTCCTATGCCTATCAAACAATTTTTTAGGTTACAACAAATTTTCAATATCTCTCTTGAAAAATGTAAAAGTGTTATCTTCTACACTACGACAAAATATATAAAACAATTTTATTTATTTCACTATATATATATATATATATATATATATATATATATATATTTTTAACTATGCAAGTTTTGAGAGAAAATTATTTTAACTATTTGCATGAGTAAGTTACAATTAAAATCATCTAAATGTTTGTCAAATAAAACATTTTAGCTTGCCTAAGTATCCCTCCACAATATTTGGTCGACGTGTGATGTTGTCAATACCATACTCACTAGAAATTGGATTTTAGAATATTGAGTGCTCGACTAGTACTTGGTTACTTTATTAGCCTACGGAAGGCAAGGATATTGTTTTCACTCTAGCAATTACATATTTGCATTGCTTCCAATCAGATTGTGCCATTTTTATTTAAATGGTGCTAGACTAAAGTTTGAAGCTTTGATTTTGTTATTTTGGCAAATTTGTATTGGTTATTCCCTTTATTTGCCACTGTAGAGGGAAAAAATAGATGTCCTCTTGCACATTGAATGTATTTATTGTTACCCATTAATGCATTTACTATGCACTATGTAGGGTTGGTGATTTTGTGTGGCTCGAGGATGGTGACCCATTCTTTGCATCTGACAATTTACATTTCAAAGGCTTCTTCTGCTTGCCCATACCTTAATATCTAATATTTGTGAGTCTCACTGTTCATGGAAGCTGACAATTTACTTAATTCCATTGAATGAATCGCATGGATCGCATGGAGTTACTCTCTGATTTCCGAAGTTATTTCCACGAGTTCTAAAAATACATTGGTGTGTTATTTTTTATTCCAGGATGAATTTTGGTCTGAACCGTGTAGAGCCATTGTTAAAGCCTATGAGAAGACAGACAAGGCCATTCTTGGAAACACACCAGAGCTGGGTCCTGGCAAATTCTGCCAGTATCATACTGACTATCCGATTGATTGATGGTAGAAAACTCTTGGTAGCAAATGTTGGTGACTCATGAAAGCGCTTTGTGTCGCAAGACGTTCTTATGCCAAAAAAGGAGAACAGTCTACCTCGATCATGGGAAGAGCTAAACAATGAAACATTTCAGGCGCAAATTGTATCCATTAATACAGGTAATTCATTTCAGAAACATATCTGATCATGCACATCCTGCGTTTCTCCAATACTTTGGAGCCAGCTTGTGAAAACTTAGGACTTGTATATTGTGACAAGAGACCAGTCTCAACACTTTGGAAGCTACCTGTAAGTTGTTCCAGATGATGATGCATATTAATCTCTATAAACATACTAAAACATTTAATTTTTTGACTGATTTTATCACTTGGGGTTTATGTATACAGGTTGTATGGATGAAATCCAGTGGGGCAAGATGGATTTTGAATGAAGCAAAGATTTGTTTTTAGTCTTTCTTTGACGAATACTTTCTTCCCAGTTTTATGGGTACCATGCAAAAATTGAAAGCTCTCTTAGTATTCAATTATGGTTCGAAGAGGGCGACAATAAAAGGTTTAGCTTCCTTATCCATCAAATGGCAATCAATTAGTGTGCTTAGTGTATCGTGTTGTAATTATCTTATCTTTTCGGGGATATTATTTCTATAAATGTTCATTAAGCATAGATTTTTGTTTATTTTTACCGAAGTCTACATTTACAAAATACCCTGCAGGAGATGTACCTAGGGTAGATGGACAACTAGTCGTTTCTCGAGCTTTTGGAGACAAGAACTTGAAATTGCATCTTCATTCAAATCCTAATGTTAGAGAAGTTGATATTGATTATGGAACCGAATTCTTAATTTTGGCCATTGATGGTTTTGGAAGGTTGATCTTCGTGCTTTGAAGCTATTAACCTCATTAGCTAGAGGATCTTTTGGATATTTCTTTTTAGTTTTAATACTCGTAAGGGGTTTTTAAATGCATTTTATTTGGATGACTCACTTTCTTTGGTAACCAAGTAATGGAAACAAGAAGTTGTTGATTTTGTTAGAAAAACCAAGGATCCACAAGTTGCATGTAAGCAAAATTTAAGATTAAGCCAAGCAAGATTTTAACAGGAAAGCAAAGATGATATTTCTTGCATTGTAGTTTCTTTCGATGATGCTTCTCTTAGCTAGAAAAGGGGCACAAGCATTCCCATGGTTATGCTTCCGATCGAGGCGATGATTCCGATTCATTTGATTGTGAATGTATGGTTGACAAAATGTACCACGAGGATTGAATATTGCGGATGCCTTACTTTTTAAAGCCTATTAAGGACGTGAACAATCCTCTGTCTTGGTGATCTGCCAAAGGAAATGGCTAGTTAGTCTTGAAGATTAGCATGATTTTTTTGAATATTGACAGAATCCATATTTGAACCTCTTGAGCTTGGTGTATCTCAGAGTGCTCTCTAATTCATGTTTATAACTAAGCACCGAACTTGGAGGCAATACATATTATAACTTTGTATGGGAGGGAAAAATATACAGAGAGAGTATGGGATGTTCTCTCTCAAGGAACTTGATCAATATCCTTATTATTCATTCTGAACCTCTGTTACTGATATGCAAACAAACCTTGTCATGATCCAAGACATTGTTTCCCTTATTAGAGTTTATGACATACAAAGGGTTTTAGATTGACTAAACTTATCCTATTTTCTCATGTGGGATTCATAATTTTTATCAAGTGGTACTAATTGCAGATTCACAATATTACCCAAAGTTAGTGGACCATAAGAAGGTAGATTAATGATTAAACCGCCACATGTTGCTTTACTTTGGGCTACATAGAGGCTAGATAAATATGGAAACTCATCCAAATGTTGAAATCAATCAGATGAAACATACAATGGATGATATATTCTATGGCATGGTTGGAGAACGATAAACGGAAAGCCTATTTGATGAATTCATAACACAATTCATTTATTAAGGTCTAGCCCAATCCAAACCATAAGCAATTGAATATCCAATCAATCTCTGTCCATGAAACTACATTTCCATTTATTGATCAACAAAGATAACATTTCTACTAGGATACAAATGTCACCCAAAATCCCACACAAGTAATATCATATTATTTGAAATCTAATTGTTTTGAGTTTATTTGTTTCAAATTTGACTATGATTATAAATTTTGCCCAAAAAAATGCTTAGATAATCACATATTGTTTTGAATGTGGTTGCTTCAAACTCATATTTTCAAGTATGAGCACAAATTTACTTGTGCTATTAAGAATAGATACAAATAATATGGACTTTACGCTTCTTATAAAACTTACGTAGGAATAACAAAAGAGGAAAGAAGCATAATGTTGTTGTTTTGGTTATTTTTGTTATATTTTGAACAAATTACATTCATGCAACTACATTGATGTCATTTGTCTGCTGCTTTTGACCATACTCACAATTCTAATAACACATTTGTTGAACGCTCATCCCTTATTGTGCCAACCTATCGGCGTTTCCTTTGCATACTTATACTGCAATTGCTAGTTCATTTAGTTCTCTTAATTACGCCACTGATTTTAATAGTGCCCATCCTGTTGCCTCTCTTTCTTCTAAAATAATTGCTATATCACAATCTTATCAATGCCAATTTTTTGGGTCCCCCTAAATGCCCTTCACTGCCACTCGTTTTCAAACTACATGTTAAAAACATGTTTCAATTAACGTTTCAGCATGAGAATGACCACTGCAACATCAAATTCCAAGCAACAAATATACAAAGAAAAAAACTACTCTTACCTTGTCCTTTGTTCATAACAAAGTCCTCCTCAACACAAAACTACTTCTTCGGCAGGATTTGCCATATCATGGCCTTGTTCTCACCCACATTACATACATATTTGAGTTTTATTTTCTCTCTTCATAATATTATAGTCTTTTAACATCTTATCATACATCTTTCTATACTTTCGTTGAAGTGATTTGAGACTAACTTTTTCATTATAATTGAGATTTAATTTAAAACAAGATAATATTGAATGAATAATGGATCTAGTAATATAGTTGAGAGCATTAAGAGTTATATGGTAAACATCCGCAATATAATAAGATGATTTAAAAAGAAAAAGAAATAATAAATCCTTCCACATGATACTGGGATAAATACAATGGACAAAATCCATCAAAGGTCCAATGGATAATTATAAATTACAACGGACAAATCAATGAAATATATTTGTCCAGTTGTCAGAAGATTTTATCGGACAAAGCACCTTTCCCTGACAGATGTGATTTGTACCGTTGGAAGGCAATCGTGTTGGGTTTATATTTATTGAATCAGCAGCCATTAATTCCGTTTCTCGTTAGCTTTTATTTGTCTTTGGGAAGCAGATCCATAGCCATTTCCAGGCGGCAGCGAGGGAATTAGAGTGGTGACGACATTTGAAGGCAGAGATTGAACACCTGGTGTGTCCAATGTTTACTCTCTGATATTTTGTGTAATTTCCATTTCTCTTTGAGTGCCTCGCAATGTGAGTTCACCCCAAATCTCTCTAAGTAAGTTGCTCTGTATTATGAAATCTTGTTTAATGGCTGCATCTTGAATACTCTGCTCCCAAGCATAAATTTACCCTCCGATTTCAAAGGAACTCAATTCTGTTTCTTCTCTTCTAACCCCTCCATTGTCGCCCGCCATTAGTACTGTAAGTAGGAGCCAGTGTCATTGTTCCTGTTTTCTGTATTAATGTGGATTTCAATTGTATTTCAGGTCCATGTGTCGGCGAGAGAAATGCTTGGGAGATCGATTTATGTTTAGGAATTTTCGCGAAGACTTGTTCCCGACTTTCTCTTTCATCATTAAGAATGGATTCTAGGCTTAGAATAGTATCAGTATGGGGCTCTGTCTAATCCTAAAGCTTTGCATTCCTCAAAGATTTTTAGAGATTCGTTGGAGATGGCCACCGTTGTTCCACCCATTTCAAACTATTACAATGTGTATATTCTTAGTACAGAAGCTGTAGTGCCTTCTCTTCCAATGCAGCAGCACATTCTGACCCTCACAAATTTAGATCTCACAATTCCACCAGTTTCTGTGCATGTTTTTTTCTGCTATAAGAATACCTCTAATAACACTTTTGCATCTGTGCTATCTCATCTTAAGATTTTCCTCTGCAACAGCAAGGGTGTGCGATTCACTCAAGCTTATGCTGCCACTCCTTTTGCTCATCTGAATCTGTACAACCCTGATGAACCTGTCCCAAGAAAATGGAAGTCCTGTATTTTCTGTTCAGGTAATAGAATGCATTTAAATCTGTGCCTGTTTTGTTTTCTCTAGACAACTATTATTTGTTGTGCAATATTTACAGGTAACCGAATTTAGCTGTGGAGGTATGGTTGTTGGCTGCACATTCGATCATAGGGTTGCAGATGCCTTCTCTGCCAACATGTTTTTCACAGGCAAAACAATCTTTGCCGGCCGTATTGCTTGATTTTTGTTCTTTACAGCAGCTGTAAAGAGTAGTAAACTGGAAAACCCTTGTTGGCGGGATTCGAACCAGTGTTGCACATTTTTATTCTAAATCTGATCTCTGTTTCTTTTACTCTGATTCGAACCAGTGTTGCTCTTTTTACTCTATCTCTCAATGTCTGACCACTGATTTTGACTGTCCTTGAAGTAATATCCTGCAATTCATCATAGAACTTTGTTAGTGGATTTATAGAACTATGATTGTTGTATGTGCATTTGGTATACGTGTTTAGCTCAATGTCTGACCACTGTTTTTTGACTGCCCTTGAAGTCATTAATCATATTTCCTGATAGCTTTGTGCAGCTGGCAATACTAGAGAATATAGGTGGTTAGGATACTTAAATAAAATGACAGTGGAAGATCACATTGCCCCTGTTTGAAGGAGTTACCTTACGGATTTGGGAAGCTCGTATCCTTAGAAGAGTTTAAATTAGAGAGATTGACGTTGTCCAGACTTCCCCATGGATTTCGAAAAGTACAAAGATTGAAGGTGCTTTTAATACAGTCCTTTGGCAAATTGGAAGCATTGGTCGATGACTTCGAAAATTTAGCCTCTCACAAATTTGGAGATAGGGTTCTGTGATTTGTTGGAAGGGGCAGCAAGATGAGTTTAGGGCCGTTAGCTCAGGTGCTTTTCAAAAAATTCAAATACTGACATTATCAGTGTGTTTTTGTGGGCTACCAAAGGGTTTCTGCATTTCAAGCATTCTTGTTAACGGGATTGGGTGAAACATCTCCTGCATTTGTCGGTGGCAAACTCAGATCTGTCTCCATTGGTGGATGTCCATGAAAAAGGTATGATTGATCATTACATTATTTGGAATATTTTGAGTAAAATACTTAGATTATCTGTAAACTTAGATGTAATTCAAGTTCGTGTTTTTATTGTAAACTTAGATAATCTGTAAACTTGTCGCCCGCCATTATTTTCGCCATGGCATGGTACTGTACTTTTCTTGGTTTGCAGAATGGAGAAAGTAGACATAAGAGTGTGCTCACAGCCAATTCAAAATTCCGCACGGTGATTTGTGTGTTGGGAACAATGGCAATGAGTTTCGTCTCAGCTCCTGCTCTATTTCATGCTCCTTAGATTTCTACAGCAGGGGAACTCTGTAGAAAGGATGCATTTACCGGCTTGTCGTGTTCAATGATATTACAGGTGAACTCTCAAAGTTACTCCTTGGCTTTTGTTTCTTAGTATCTGTGGTGCTAAACATTTGGGAGCATGCAGGACAAAACATTCAAGGAGTATCCGGCACCGTTATCCCTTACAAGTTACAACAATGGCAGCCCTTTATGGAAATTGCTATCCTGGTAATGATACTTGACAAGGGCATCCATAAAGCGATATTCATATTGAATTCATTTTAATCCTCGAAACATACTTATTATTGAATTCATTGTGTTTTCGTTTCAATCCTTTCGAACTTTCTAGTTTATTTCCTAACTTGTTAATATCGCTGCAGCAATTGAGAGAAGAGAGGAACAAAGATAACCCAGCAAAATAAGGAGAAACAGCTAAGTTGAAGTAGATTCTGCAATGCTCGGAAAATACCATATTTGGAGCCGGCGCTGTATTCAGAACACTGAAACCGCTGTATTCAAGCATTGACTGGGCGTGGCTAACACAGATTCTGACTCTTCTAAAAGATTTTTATGCACAATTTAGAATGTTTCCAGGTTTTTGTAAGCAGATGAAACCTCACCAAACTTGAGGTTTTGAAGTTTTCAAATTATTTGAAATTACAAACGTTTGGTGATCTCAAATTGTACTGGAGTCATATTATATGGGTTTTTGTAAATTCGATACCCAATTTTTTTGGGCCATCATTGTATTATTTTATTAATTAATAAAAAAATTATTTTTGGTAGGGGGACTTCAAAAGTCCTCCAAAACCCTCAAGATGGCTATAGCTATCTTTGAGGGATATGTTTGTATTATGTTTTTAATTTCAAAATCTATTTTTTAAATGTTATTTTTAATAGTGAGTAATAAATGTTACTTCTCGATAGGTTTGTGGTGGGTGCAAAGAGGAGGGAAGAAGGGTTAGGGGCGGAGAGACGTTAAGGTTGGAGGGAAAAGGAGTTAGCGGTGGGATGGAAGAATGCTTGGAGTTGGAAGTAGGTGGAGATAAAATGATGAATGGTGGAGGGGTGGGATGGAAGAGGGCTTGGAGTTGGAAGTAGGTGGAGATAAAATGATGAATGGGGAGGGGTGGATAAGGTGTTGGGAGTTGAAGGGAAGAGGAGTTAGGATTGGAGGGAAAAGGAGAGAAAAATAGTTACGGGTGGGATGAAAGAAGAGTTGAGGTTTGAGGGAAGAGGAGGGATGGAGGTAAAATGAGGAATGAGAGTTGGTGGTGGGATAGAAGAGAAGTTAGGGTTGGACGGAAAAGGAGAGAAAATTAGAAAAGTAGATGGAAAATGAGATACAGTGAAGGGAGTGAGGGATGGGGGTGAGTGTGAATAGGGGTTGGGTGTGGGTGAGAAGATGAAAGGGGTGGGTAATGAGTGCAAATAGGAGGAATAAGGAAGGAGGGAAGATGAGGGAAAATGAGTTTGGGGTAGGATGAAATATGTATAAAGGAAGAGGAGTTAATATTGTGGTGGGTGTGAAGAGAAGTGGTCGATAATGAAGGAAGAAGAGTGGAGCTAAGTCTCGAAGAGGGGTTGGGGTGGTTGAGAAGATGAAATGGTGGGTGCAAAGAGGAGGGAAGTTGGAGGAAGAGGGGTTAGGGGTGTGTGAGAGGGGAGAAGGGTTGGTGGTTGGTGCAAAGAGGAGGAAATAGGAGTTTGGGGTAGGACATAAGAGGTGTATGAGGAAGAGCGGTTGGGGGTTTTAGGAGGAGATTTAGGGAGGGAAGAAGAGTTGGTTGTGGGGGTGAGTGTGAATAGGGGTTAGTGGTGTGAGAGAGGGAGAAGGGTTGGTGGTTGGTGCAAAGATGAGGAAATAGGAGTTTGGGGTAGGACATAAGAGGTGTATGAGGGAAGAGCAATTGGGGTTTTAGGAGGAGATTTAGGGAGGGAAGAAGAGTTGGTTGTGGGGGTGAGTGTGAATAGGGGTTGGGTGTGGGTGAGAAGATGAAAGGGGTGGGTAATGAGTGCAAATAGGAGGAATAAGGAAGGAGGAAAGATGAGGGAAAATGAGTTTGGGGTAGGATGAAAGATGTATGAAGGAAGAGGAGTTAATATTGTGGTGGGTGTGAAGAGAAGTGGTCGATAATGAAGGAAGAAGAGTGGAGCTAAGTCTGAAGAGGGGTTGGGGTGGTTGAGAAGATGAAATGGTGGGTGCAAAGAGGAGGGAAGTTGGAGGGAAGAGGGGTTAGGGGTGTGTGAGAGGGGAGAATGGTTGGTGGTTGGTGCAAAGAGGAGGAAATAGGAGTTTGGGTTAGGACATAAGAGGTGTATGAGGGAAGAGTAGTTGGGGGTTTTAGGAGGAGATTTAGGGGGGAAGAAGAGTTGGTTGTGGGTGAGAGGAGTAGAGAAGTGGGGTGGATTGGTTGGTGCAAAGAGAAGGAGAGTGGAGTTGGGGTGAGATTGAAGAGGGTTGGCGGTGGGTGGTCGGTGCAAAGAGGAGAGCGGTGGGTGGTCGGTGCAAAGAGGAGAGCGGTGGGTGGTCGGTGCAAAGAGGAGGAAAGTGGTGGCAGGGAAGAGGAGTGGGGGTGACTATGAGGAGAATGAAAGTTGGTAGAGGGAGGAGTGGGGGTGAGTGTATAGAGGGGTTGGGATGGGTGAGAAAGGAGAAGGGTGGATTGTTTATATAAAAAGGAGGAACGTGGAGGGAGGGAAGAGGAGGGAATAGGAGTTTGTGGTAGGATGGAAATATGTGCAAAGAGGAGGAAAGTGGGGAGAGGGAAGAGGAGTGGGGTGGGGTGAGTATGAAAAGGAGGAAAGTGGAGGGAGGGAAGAGGATGGAATAGGAGTTTGGGGTACGAGGGAGGAGTTGGGGTTTGGAGTGGGTACAAAGAGGAGGAAAGTGGGGAGAGGGAAGAGGAGTGGGGTGGGGTGAGTGTGAAAAGGAGGAAAGTGGAGGGAGGGAAGAGGATGGAATAGGAGTCTAGGGTACGAGGGAGGAGGAGTTTGGGGTAGGACAGAGAGGAGGAAAGTGGGGTGGGTTGGGAGTGAAGAAGAGAGGTTAGAGGTGGGTGAGAGGTTTGTGAATAAGAGTGGGGGTGAGTATGAGGAGGAGTTAGGGGTGGGGATTTTGGGGTGGGACAAAAGAGGAGGAAAGTGATGAGTGGTTAGGGGTGGGTACAAAGAGGAGGAAAGTGGGGAGAGGGAAGAGGAGTGGGGTGCGGTGCGTGTGAAGGGGAGGAAAGTGGGGTGGGTTGGGAGTGTGAAGAGGGGTTGGTGGGTGGTTTGTGCACATGGAAGGAAAGTGGAGGGAGGGAAGAGGGGATGGGTTTGTGAATAAGAGTGGGGGTGAGTATGAGGAGGGGTTAGGACATAAGAGGAGGAAAGTAGGGTGGGGTGAGTGTGAAGAAGAGGAAAGTGATGAGTGGTTAGGGGTGGGTGAAGAGAGGAGATGGGTGGTTTGTGCACATGTTAGGAAAGTGGAAGAGGAGTTGGGGTTGAGAATATGAGTGGGGGTGAGTATGAAGAGGGTTTAGGGGTGGGGAGTTTGGGGTAGGACAGAAGAGGAGGAAAGTGAGGTGGGTTGGGAGTGTGAAGGGGAGGAAAGTGATGAGTGGTTAGGGGTGGGTGAGAGGAGATGGATGGTTTGTACACATAGCAGGAAAGTGGAAGAGGAGTTGGGTTGGGAATAGGAGTGGGGATGAGTATGAAGAGGGTTTAGGGGTGGGGTGTTTGGGGTAGGATAAAAGAGGAGGAAAGTGGGGTGGGTTGGGAGTGTGAAGAGAGGTTAGGGGTGGGCGAGAGTTTTGTGAATAAGAGTGGGGGTGAGTATGAGGAGGGGTCGGGGGGGGAGTTTGGGGTAGGACATAAGAGGAGGAAAGTGGGGTGGGTTGGGATTGTGAAGAGAGGTTAAGGGTGGGTGAGAGTTTTGTGAATAAGAGTGGGGTGAGTATGAGGAGGGGTCAAGGGGGGGGAGTTTGGGGTAGGACAAAAGAGGAGGAAAGTGGGATGGGGTGAGTGAAGAGGAGGAAAGTGATGAGTGGTTAGGGGTGGGTGAGAGAGGAGATGGATGGTTTGTACACATAGCAGGAAAGCGAAAGAGGAGTTGGGGTTGGGAATAGGAGTGGGGATGAGTATGAGGAGGGTTTAGGGGTGGGGAGTTTGGGGTAGGACAAAAGAGGAGGAAACTGGGGTGGGTTGGGAGTGTGAAGAGAGGTTTGGGGTGGAGTGAGAGAGATGGTTTGTTGGTGGTGGTGGGTGGTTTGTGCATAGGGTAGGAAAATGGAGAAAGGGAAGAGGAGTTGGGGTGAGTATGAAGAGGGGTTATGTTTGGGGTAAGACAAGAGGAGGAAAGTGGAGGGAGGGAAGAGGGGTTGGGGTTGGGAATAAGAGTGGGGTGGGGAGTTAGGGGTAGAAACAGAAGAGGAGGAAAGTGGGGTGGGTTGGGAGTGTGAAGATGGGTTTGGGGTGGGTGAGAGAGGAGATGGGTTGGTGGTGGTGGGGGTGGTTTGTGCATAAGGGAGGAAAGTGGAGGGAGGGAAGAGGAGTTGGGGTGAGTATGAAGAGGATTAGGGATGGGGAGTTTGGGGTAGGAGAGAAGAAAAGGAAAGTAGAGTGGGTTGGGAGTGTGAATAGAGGTTAGGGGTGGGTGATAGAGGAGATGGGTTTGTGGTGGTGGGTGGTTTGTGCACAGGGAGGGAAGAGGAGTTGGGGTTGGGAATATAAGTGGGGGTGAGTATGAAGAGGGGTTAGGGATAGGGAGTTTGGGGTAGGTCAGAAGAGGAAGAAAGTGGTGTGGGTTTGGAGTGTGAATAGGGGTTAGGGATGTGTGAGAGAGGAAATGGGTTGGTGGTGGTGGTGGGTGGTTTGTGCCCAAGAAAGGAAAGTTGAGGGATGGAAGAGGAGTTGGGTTGGGAGTGAATAGGGGTTAGGGGTGGGTGATAGAGGAGATGGGTTTGTGGTGGTGGGTGGTTTGTGCACAAGGGAGGGAAGAGGAGTTGGGGTTGGGAATATGAGTGGGGGTGAGCATGACGAGGGGTTAGGGATCGGGAGTTTGGGGTAGGTCAAAAGAGGAGGAAAGTGGGGTGGGTTGGGAGTGAATAGGGGTTAGGGATGGGTGAGAGAGGAAATTGGTTGGTGGTGGTGGTGGGTGGTTTGTGCCCAGGAAGGAAAGTTGAGGGATGGAAGAGGAGTTGGGGTTGGGAATATGAGTGGGGGTGAGTATGGAGAGGGGTTAGAGATGGTAGTGTAAATAGGGGTTAGGGGTGGGTGAGTGAGGAGATGGGTTGGTGGTGGTGGTGGGTGGTTTGTGCACAGGGGGAGGGAAGAGGAGTTGGGGTTGGGAGTATGAGTGGGGATGAGTATGAAGAGGGGTTAGGGATGGAGAGTTTGGGGTAGGTTAGAAGAGGAGGAAAGTGGGGTGGGTTGAGAGTGAATAGGGGTTAGGGATGGGTGAGAGAGATGGGTTGGTGGTGCTGGTGGGTGGTTTGTGCACAAGGGGAGGAAAGTGGGGGAGGGAAGAGGAGTGGGGGTGAGTATGAGGAGGGGTTAGGGATGGGGAGTTTGGGGTAGGAGAGAAGAGGAGGAAAGTAGGGTGGGTTGGGAGTGTGAATAGGGGTTGGGGAGGGAAGAGGAGTGGGGGTGAGTATGACGAGGGGTTAGGGATGGGGAGTTTGTGGTATAGGTTAAAAGAGGAGGAAAGTGGGGTGGGTGTGGAGTGTGAATAGGGGTTAGGGATGGGTGAGAGAGGAAATTGGTTGGTGGTGGTGGTGGGTGGTTTGTGCCTAAGCAAGGAAAGTTGAGGGATGGAAGAGGAGTTGGGGTTGGGAATATGAGTGGGGGTGAGTATGAAGAGGGGTTAGAGATGGATGTGTAAATAGGGGTTAGGGGTGGGTGAGAGAGGAGATGGGTTGGTGGTGGCGGTGGGTGGTTTGTGCACAGGGGAGGGAAGAGATGTTGGGGTTGGGAGTATGAGTGGGGGTGAGTATGAATAGGGGTTAGGGATGGAGAGTTTGGGGTAGGTTAGAAGAGGAGGAAAGTGGGGTGGGTTGAGAGTGTGAATAGGGGTTAGGGATGGGTGAGAGAGATGGGTTAGTGGTGTTGGTGGGTGGTTTGTGCACAAGGGAGGAAAGTGGGGTGGGGGAAGAGGAGTGGGGGTGAGTATGAGGAGGGGTTATGGATGGGGAGTTTGGGGTAGGAGAGAAGAGGAAAGTAGGGTGGGTTGGGAGTGTGAATAGGGGTTGGTGGGTGAGAGAGGAGATGGGTCGGTGGTGGTGGTTTGTGCATAGGGGAGGAAAGTAGAGGGAGGGAAGAGGAGTTGGGGTTGGGAATATGAGTGGGGTGAGTATGAAGAGGGGTTAGGGATGGGGAGTTTGGGGTAGGAGAGAAGAGGAGGAAAGTAGAGTGGGTTGGGAGTGTGAATAGGGGTTAGGGTTGGGTGAGAGAGGAGATGGGTTGGTGGTGGTGGGTTGTTTGTGCACAGGGGAGGAAAGTAGAGGGAGGGAAGAGGAGTTGGGGTTGGGAATATGAGTGGGGGTGAGTATGAAGAAGGGTTGGGGATGGGGAGTTTGGGGTAGGATAGAAGAGGAGGAAAGTAGGGTGTGTTGGGAGTGTGAATAAGGTTAGGGTGGGTGAGAGAGGAGATGGGTTGGTGGTGGTGGTGGGTGGTTTGTGCACAGGGGAGGAAAGTAGAGGGAGGGAAGAGGAGTTGGGGTTGGGAATATGAGTGGGGTGAGTATGAAGAGGGGTTAGGGATGGGGAGTTTGGGGTAGGAGAGAAGAGGAGGAAAGTAGAGTGGGTTGGGAGTGTGAATAGGGGTTAGGGTTGGGTGAGAGAGGAGATGGGTTGGTGGTGGTGGGTTGTTTGTGCACAGGGGAGGAAAGTAGAGGGAGGGAAGAGGAGTTGGGGTTGGGAATATGAGTGGGGGTGAGTATGAAGAAGGGTTGGGGATGGGGAGTTTGGGGTAGGATAGAAGAGGAGGAAAGTAGGGTGTGTTGGGAGTGTGAATAAGGTTAGGGTGGGTGAGGAGATGGGTTGGTGGTGGTGGTGGGTGGTTTGTGCACGGGGAGGAAAGTTGAGGGATGGAAGAGAAGTTGGGTTGGGAATATGAGTGGGGGTGAGTATGAAGAGGGGTAAGTGATGGGCGGTTTGGGACATGACAAGAAGAGGAGGAAAGTAGGGTGGGTTGGGAGTGTGAATAGGAGTTAGGGATGGGTGGTTTATTCACAGGGGAGGAAAGTTGAGGGAGGGAAGAGGAGTTCAGGTGAGTATGAAGAGGGGTTAAGGGTGGGGAGTTTGGGGTAGGACATAAGAGGTGTTAGGGGTGAGTATGAAGAGGGGTTAAGGGTTGGGGAGTTTGAGGTATATGAGGGAAGAGGAGGTGGGGTTAGGAGTGGGTGTAAAGAGGAGGAAAGTTGGGATAAGGAAGAGGAGTGAGGTGGGGTTTGTGCACGGGGAGGAAACTAGAGGGAGGTAAGAGGAGTTGGGTTTGGGAATGGGATGAAGAGTGGAGGTGAGTATGAAGAGCAGTTAGGGGTTGGGAGTTTTGAGTAGGATGGAAGAGGTGTATGAGAGAAGACGAGTTGGGGTCGGGAGTAGGTGTAAATAGGATGAAAGTTGGGAGAGTGAATAGGAGTGAGGCGGGGTGAGTGTGAATAGGATGAAAGTGGGTAGAGGAAAGAGGAGTGAGGTGGGGTGAGTGTGAAAAGGATGAAAGTGGAGGGAGGGAAGAGGATTGGAGTGGGGTGAGTGTGAAGAGGAGGAAAGTGGGGAAAGGGAATAGGAGGGAATAATAGTTTTGGGTAGGACAAGAGGTGTACAAGAGAAGAGGAGTTGGGGTCATGAATAGGTGTAAAGAGGATGAAAGTAGG
This sequence comes from Taxus wallichiana var. yunnanensis, assembly GCA_018340775.1. Taxonomy (NCBI): domain Eukaryota; kingdom Viridiplantae; phylum Streptophyta; class Pinopsida; order Cupressales; family Taxaceae; genus Taxus; species Taxus wallichiana. The sequence continues at coordinate 313,944,664 of CM031239.1, forward strand.
GAGAGTGAAGAGGAGTGAGTGTGAAGAGGGGGGAATAGGATTTTGGAGTAGGGAAAAAGAGGTGTATGAGGGAAGAGGAGGAAAGTTGGGGAGGGAAGAGGAAGGAATAGGAGTTTTGGCTAGGACGGAAAAGGTGTACAAGACTTAGTTCACTAAGGCCATATATGCCAACGTGACTATGGTGGAACTTGCACACACCGATATAGAATTCATGTGCATGGGGAAGTCGATGTGCAAACGCCAACATTTTGGTTCCATTGTCAAGAGCTTCAAAAAATGCAAAAATGAAGTGGATGGAAGATGCTTTGTTACCTTAGGAGAACATCAAAGCATGGCTATATGTTATTGAGGATGTTTTGGTAAAACATCACCCGAGTTGTAAGGATCGTTCCATGAAAGTGGGACGAGGCTAATCTCTATGATGAACTATATGACATATTTTTTATGAGCTTTCAATACACCTGTATGCATGGTTAGTTGACTATTATCTGGGAAAGAACAAGAATTTTGGTTGGAAGTATCCTTGGAATTATGAGTACACAAGTAAGTTTGCATGATACGACGTAACTTGAAACACGTGGTCGACTACTTGTGGGAAGGCACACACACTAAAGCTATATCCTTGAGTATTTGGTTTTAAACTTTTCCTTTGTGGATGAAGCACAATATAACTTCTTCAAAGAACACCAAGCAGATCATGCCTAAAACATCTACTATTGGAAATTAATAGAATGATGATTGATATGGGAGTAGAAAATTTCCCAATGGAAGGCTAAACGCTCCGTAGCGTGGACAACGTGGGACAAAGGAAGGACAAGAAGATATCAAGAAAAAGTTATGGATTCCTTAGATTTAGGAGGATGTGATTTGAAGAGAAAAGGTGCAAGGCACGGTAAAATGAGCCAATAAGTTTATGTGACTCAACTCCGGAACTATGGGTGATGACCAACGACATTGGTTAAGGTAAGGAGAGAGCAATAAGGTCAAAGATCTTCGTGAAGGAATGACAGTGCATCAAGAGAATATGTGAGATCCGAAGGACGATGAAGGACAATATAACGCTGATAATATCTTTATCCAACATCCTTTCGTGCTTGCTCAAGCGGTCGGGTCAACTAATGTAGAACAAGTTTTAATTGAAAGTAGTAGTGACAAAGAAGTCAAACGAACCAAGGAGAAGAAAAATTTGGATAGTAGATTTCATTGTGGAAGGGCTCTATGTTAAAAAAGTTGATATTGAAGATTTCATTGTGAATGTCATCAAATATTTATACTGTTATCAACTTTAGTGATACAATTTTGTATCAAAATCTTTCTTTGATTAAGACAATAATTTGATAGAGATGCTTCATGAAATATAGCAAGTGATGGCATTGGATTCTCGAAACTCCAAAATAATTATGGGTACAGATTCTATCGTATGCGTGAGATATTTCTTGGATGTTTGAGCAAAGTGCTTGTGTTTTTAAACACTAAAAGAAAATAAAACACTAGATACTTTTATTACAGCGATACTTAAGAAAAATCAAGATGATATATTGTAGAACATAGAGTATAATCATATACATATGAAAATTTAAGCATATAGAGTGTTTTGAACTTTCATGAGTATAAAATATTTCAAGTGTTTTATCTTTTATAGACTGTTGGCTAGATTTTATGCATAGTTGAAAACTTAGGCAATATAAGATAAATCTCTCTCATTTACCTATGAGACTCCCGTGTAAGATTTGTCAATTAAATATGTTAGTATCTATTTTGGGGTTTTATTTTAACCATGCAGCTCATGAACCATAGCTGTATAGTTTTGCAATAAGTAATCAACTGTTTAAAAAAGGAAATATCTAATGAAGAAGGAGATCATAAAAACACAAGAAAGAAAGAGGGAAGATGTGCAACCCAATCAATAGATTACAGAGTTGATTGCATGCACATAGATAGAACCAATAGATATTAACACACAAAATTATAAGCAAAGGCAGCTTTCAGATCTAGATCTAGAATAACACAAAGTTTATAAGTAGATCTAAGACAAAAAGTTAGGAAAAATGCACCGACACAAAGTTATCCGATAATATTCTCCTTTATATTCCTTTGCTTCAAATAGCTATAAGGGATTTCAAAGACAAACTCGGAACACAAAAATGCTACTTAGAAATTCTCCTCTTTAACCCGAAGGTTCTTCCTCTACTTAAAGAATGTAGAAAAAAATTACAAATGGGAAACTCAATCGAACTAGAACATAAATAAGAAGTAAAAATAACATCCGCAATCATCTTCCTTTAATTCCTCTTCAAGTGACATGCATCTGGATCTATAGTCAAAATTATACACATTTGTCACTTAACTTATAGAATCGTTCCACATAACTTAAAGTAATGGTTTTAAAACCAACAACTTTAAAGTTTTACAATTACATCCGGGAACGTGGAAAATAGAAGAAGAAAAAGTAGAAGAAAGATTCACCAGTTGTAACATCTACATCTTCTTTTTGTTTTGATACTGAATATATTTGTCGAACATGTAATTGAACAACTTCCCATATGTTTTAGCCACAAATTCTTTTTTCGTCCTGAATTACAACAAACCTTCGTTCAAAAGCCCGATGCACACTTCCACATCCTTCAAGCTAGACCTGAACTTCTCAATATCCGATCATTACAAAGATTACTGCTTTATCGATGAATCCATCATGAACGGCCTAACACTCCATCAATCATCTCTTACACCATCGAAGAGATCCCTCCAAGAATCGAGACACTTTGCTAGAATTGTCCTTGTGTATGAAGAAACGTTCTCGACCACTTCTTGATTGGTGAAAGTAATGACATTGTCCTGGTAGTGATGATGTCATACTTTCAAGTGTTTGCATCCTTTTCAAAGCATGATTCAAGAAGATATTCAAGTGGAAAGATACTTTGCAAAGTGAAGTTGTTTTCCTTCTTAACTAATCCATCGAGCACAATTCGTTTTGCAATCAACACCTCACTCGGAAGCTTATTTATTTCAACCAAAATACTCAGGGTACTTTCAAATGATGTGTTCATGCCTATCGTGGTCATCACCAGTTGTTTTGGCTGAACCGATGCATCCTTCATAACCGTTACACGGGTCGGCACCTCCCTGAGTTGTACAGAATCTTGGCGAATGATTAGACTCTTCCATTCGTCGATAGCTTTAACCTGGTTACTTGCATCTTCCACTTCCTACATCAGATGATCACTCCCGCTATGTGCTGAAATTGGCTGAGTGGAAGATTTGACAACTTTGGAAATAATCTTGCACAACCGAGACACACCTTCAAGTTCAACTTTCTCCGCCTTTTCTTTGTCAAGCCTAAGGAATAAAGCATTAATCAATGTGTGTGTCTTATTTCAATCCTTCGTAGTGGTTTATCTATGGGTACTTTGGTCATTGTTATATCCGCCGCCGTGAGCTCATCCTTCTTCCTTATGCTTTAGAACCGATACCTCGGCCGAACTTCCGCCCGATTCCTCAATAATCAACCTCGAAGTCACCTTAGCAACTTTAGGTTTTCTATCTTTTCCGCCCAAATTCGGGAGCATCCGTAAGTCATATTCCTCCAATTTGATCTCCTCTCTAGCCTCTAGGACCAATTGTGAAGCCAACCACTTTGAGAAATTACTTCTCGGAGAATGAGAAGTTACAGAATGTACCACCATCTCGTGCTCTTGTTCCTCTCCAACTAAAACTGCTATAGTGTTGTGGCTACTATCCTCTGTATTGTCCAAAGACAAAGCTCTTTCAAATTCTGCCATCTGCAACTTCTGTGTTTCTTATGGAAGAGGTGCTGATCGGAGTGGTTGAGGAGGAAAGACAAATGTTTTTGGATTCAACGGAGGAATGGCCGTATCTTGTTGAGGTGCAATAGTTGGTGAACTACTTGATGCTGGAGAAGTCGGAACTAACACCATAGCCATATAAGTGATCTTTTCCCTTGAATGAGACTTTTTGTGCACTTTAATCTTTTCAGGCCTTCTGCTGCTTTCTCCTCGTGCTTCCTTTCGAGGGAATCTCCTATGATGAGGTTGCTTGTGATTTGATTCATCAAAGGTTCATCAAGGCAATATTCCTTTGTTAGCAACCAGTTTAAAGTATTGACTAGAACAGCGGCAGACCTTTCCTCAATCATGTGGCAGCCACCTATGCTCTCCTGAAGTATAGCTCTATCTTCTCCCATTTGATGGTATGTGTCAAGTAACACAGTCCATCATCTTTAAGATACGTAGGTATCCGTGATAATCCAAAGTCAAACACTTGTCATACTGATAATCTGCTGAAGTCTTTCTTCCTAACTTCGTACTCGCTTTTGCACTTCATCCAGAAATCTTCTAACAAAGGCACATGCGCGTACTCTTGGGAGATTGTCTTCCTTGCCACCCCATATGGATTGAAGTTCAGCCGTGCTGGGAAGAACTCCTCTTACTCAAAGAACATCTCCGCTTCAATTCCTCTAGCTTTATGAATGCTCTGACAGCTGTAATAGCCCACTATGATCGGGAAGAAGCTTATAGACTTGTGTCGTTTCAACTGTAGGTCATGCATTGTCACGAGTTGTCTGCTCAACTCCATGATGACCAATCTGTGTGCTTGGATATCTTGGCAACTTGACAGTTCTCCCAAAAATCCGCGACCCTAAGGTACGTAAAGTCCGCAAATTGGATGAAGATACTTTGCCAATCTAGGACAAAGTTTCCTTACTTACCCCGTTGGCCTTTAGATCACCGTTCACCTGCAAATGAACTCGTAGAAGAATCTATCGTTGACCACTTTATAATCTTTATTGCATGTAGACACAAAGTAAGTTGTGGATAACACTCACAAATATGATCCTTGGAGAGCACACCATGTTTATCCAACTTGGAGAAGATACCTGCGAAGTTGTTGTACATACCAAATATGAAGTCATCTTGAAGGCTGTAAGTTTGCCTCACATTCCGAGCTGCTCACCGATATTGTCACTGATGATTTCCATTAATTGATTATAGAATATGCTTTGTTGATTTCAATGGCCTTATGAAGGCATACATCTATGACCGTGGTTGTGAGCATTAGATTCGCCATTTATCCCGCATAGCAATTTAGTAATGTCATCCACTTCCTACACCAAATTGGATCGTGGAAGAGTCCTCGGGAGCTTGGATGGAGATCCGAGCTTCTTCATATACATGTTGTTCATTATGTCCACATAGTCGACTTTATGCTTCTCTCATCCGTCAGCTTGACATCTAATATGCGATAGTAGTCACCACCGTCGTGATGGAATCTTCAGACAATAATTGATGTACTGTGCGTTCATCCAGATTATTGTCTTCCCCGCAACATCTCAGACTGATCTAGATAGTGGGTGGTATGACCTTGCACACTCCGTGATGAATTCTCGCAACTGGGCTGTGAATGGAAATGTTGAAGCTCGAATGATTCCACTGCTTTTGACTGCACTCATAAGAGAAGTCTTTCCAGCTCTAGATCTATCAATCAATTCGGAAAGGGGTTTTAGACCTAGATTTGTATCTCTCGATGTCAAGCAAACCCGGAAGTAATGCATGCTTCGTTGAGTTTTCTATTTCATTTCACTTTGCCATGGTGGATCTATCTTTTCTCGAGAAGCTTCAACGCCTCTCTCCGGAACAGGTTTTGAACGAGTGGTGAGGAGAGAAGATGAATGATGGCTCGGGTTAGGCAAAAAAACGACACAACACAAAAAAAAAAAGAAAAAAATAAAGTTTTATTTATATACATACAAGTTTTACCTCGCTTTTTATGTCCTGGAACAACTTCAAGTATTGCCCATTGAAGGCAACGACAATTCAACTCCATCTTGATAAGCAAGAATGAAGCTATCATCTCCGTGATCCTTTTAATCACAAAAGGCCCTTTAATTTATCTTTTTCCCTTTTCCACAAAAACGCAAAACGCAGAAAACCCCGCAGCCCCACTTTGCTCCGCTTGGACACGTGGAGCCCAGGCGCTTGTTCGAGCCTCTCCTTTTAGATTTCAACTTTGGAGAAGCGCCGCGCTGACACGTGGCTCTCTCCGCTTTCTCCTTCATACTTAGTCAATTTTTGGACTCTTTCTCGAATCAAGCTTTGAGCCCGAAGTCTTCAAAACTTCACCGCTTCTTTTCTTTCTTGTTGCACAGGTCATTTGATCCTTCAAAGGCCCCATCATTCTATCAGAGAGTCCCTCTGCAACCAGCTTTACAAGATTTAAACGTGTTTTCTCTTATTCTTTTCGTGCGAGGTCCCTGGTGACCTAATATTTTGCCCAGGGGCGAAATATGGATAACACTTGCCATCAAATTTCGAGACCAAACCTTATTATCAAGTTGATGTGGTTCTTGAATCACAGGTTGAATTTCTTCTTTATCCATTTCTAGATAATAGACTCCATGATTAGATTCTTGAAACAAGATCTGAGATCTAGGATCTTCAGACTTCGATATTATGTACTTGGATTTTTTTCAAGTTCTAACTTTTGATTAACTCCTTTGATTGGTATGTGCACACAAGACCAATCCATCTTGACTTCTCCGCCCAGCTCTTTACAGAAATTTCTACTTAAAAGCATGCCATAAGACACTGGGATGTCTGCTACAAGGATAGTCATTTTCAATCTCTTGTCTGGGAAAGAAGCAAGTATTACCTGTGCATCTTTGATTTTCCCAACCAGAGGCACTTGCCTTTCCATTGAATAACATCTTCTCGATGGTTTTTGTCAATGTGAGACCCAAGGCATCAGCAACTTTGGCAGGCATGACGTTGTCAGAAGCTCTAGAGTCCAAAATGCAATTTCTCAATTTATATCCATTAATAAGCAATGATACATAGAATGGCTCGATCCTTTCCAATGTAGTAGGAGAAGAAGTAGGAGAAGAGCTTACAGCCACATTGTTTGAAGGAGGAGTAATCTTCGGACTAGACAAGATACCCCGTGAAACACTATTTGTTGGAGTATTGGGACCATTACTTTGCACATACTTGACCAACCTATTTAGCTGATCAAGAAATTCCCTCGTATACTCAAATTTCCGACATTTGGACCTTGGTCTTTTTAGTGTGATCAATGATGTCGAAAGTTTGACTTACCTCAGCCGGATGTGCATTGGCCCTCTGTTGTGAATTGAAAGAATTTACATGCTTATCTTTGGGAGCTAATGAAGAAGGTAGCGTACTACCTCTTTTTAGGATAGTAACATCCGGCCCAGGATCTTCTCTTTCTCTTCTTTGGCCGCTTGTGGATGCTTCGGCATTTTGGCGTGCTTGGGACCTTGTGAACACCGCAAATGTGTGACCATCAAAATCTTCAAAAGATTCATAATAGCCCTTGTCAGATTCATAGTCCAGATAACCAATGTTGGAGTCACCAGTGGGATCTACAAAGTCCTCATCATCAAATGATTCATCAATGCCTAGATCTTCTTCATTAGTTTACAAGTTATTCTTTGCAGCAACAAGTCTATTTCGATTTTGATTTTGACCATTAAAGGTATGATTAGGAGCTATCCTTGAAGGGGTCACGTTTCCCGCTTGAGATATTTGCTTCTTGATTTGTAGCATATCATTAGCCAACCTTTGCAACAAAGGATCTGAAGTACTTGAAGAAGCTCCATCACTTTTGTGGGGTGATTGTTTGATTTTTCTAGCCATGATCAAGTCATCTTCAACCTCCATGGCAGCATTTTGTGCTTCTAGTAGATTCACAGGTTTTTCCCTTCGCAGCTGATATCCAACTTCAGGCAACAGAGTGTTTATAAAAACGTCTTTTGATTTTCATCACTCAATGTGGCAAAAGTGGGGATTTTATACAAAATCCTTTGGAACCTTGCAATAAAGTCCCACATGTTATCATTTGGCTCCTTTAATTGCGCTCGGTTGAGTGATCAAAGCATGCCGGCATCTTCTCGCAGCTTGAATCTTTTCAGAAATTGCTCTCGCATGGACGCCCAATTTGTTATAGTTCTAGGGGCTAACCAATAGAACCATTCGCCAGCCAAGTCGTGTAGAGTCTCAATGAAAATTCTGACCGAGACATCTTCATGCTCCACTGCAAGCACACCACAAGATATGAAGAATGTTGCCAAATGATCATCTGGATTTTGCTTACTATCTCCAAATAATTTTGAGAAATTATTTCTAGATCCTTTAGGTAGATCATGCATAGGCGGAGTCAAGTTCAGTGGCCCAAAAGTTGCTCCCCATGGGACAGGTACTATCTGGTTCTGATTTTGATTCTGCATGATGAATGGGGCATGTCTTCTCCTTGTGTAGACTTGGTGAATAATTCCAGCCACCGGATTATGCTGAAGACGATCCAGATCTGGATGAATGTGTACTCTCCTTCTTGGTGAGAGACTAGATCTGCGGCTTCTGACTTGAGGAGTATGATTGAAATTGAATTACGCCCGCAATCAAGAAATGATTAGTCCTTCCTTGTGCTCTAACAGATCGAGTGAATGGACGTTCAACCAGTTAAAAGTTGAATGGGAAACACTCGATATGCAAGAGATAAGCTTTCATCTCGCAAAGATAGTTGTTCCCAACGAGTCGCCAAAAATTGTTGGCTAGATTTTCTCGCATAACCGAAAACCTAGGCGGTCATGAGATAAATCTCACTCATTTATCGGTGAGGCTCTCGTGTAAGATTTGTCAATTAAATATGCTAGTATCTATTTTGGGGTTTTACTGTAACCATGCTTGCTCATGAACCATAGATGTATAGTTTTGCAGCAAGTAAGCAAATCATTAAAGAAATGAAATATTTAATGAAGAAGGAAATAATAAAAACACAAAAAAAAAGGGAAGATGTGCAATCCAATCAATATATTACGAGTTGATTGCATGCACATAAACAACCAATAGATATTAATACACGGAATTATAAGAAAAGGCAACTTTCGTATCTAGATCTAGAATAACACAAAGTTTATAAGTAGATCTAAGAAAAAAATTTAGGAACAAAATGCACCGTGACACAAAGTTATCAAAAATCTGCTCCTTTCTATTTCTTTGCTTCAAATAGCTATCAAGGGTTTTAGCACAAAGTCTGGAACACAAGAATGCTACTTACAAATTCTCCTCTTTAACCCGAAGGTTCTTCCTCTACTTATAGAATGTAGAAGGGACATTACAAATGGGAAACTCAACTGAACTAGAACTTAAACAAGAAGTAAAGATAACATCTGACAATCATCTTCCTTTAATTCCTCTTCAAGTGACATGCATATGGATCTATAGTCAAAATTATACACATCTGTCACTTAACTTATAGAATCATTCCACATAACTTAAAGTAATGGTTTTAAAACCAACAACTTTAAAGTTTTACAATTACATCCGGGAACATGGAAAATAGAAGAAGAAAAAGTAGAAGAAGAAAGATTCGCCAGCTGTAACATCTACATCTTTTTGTTTTGATACTGAATATACTTGTCAAACATGTAATTCAACAACTTCCCATCTGTTTTAGCCATAGCTTCTTTTTCCCTCATGAATTGCAGCAAGTCTTCGTTTAAAATCTTGATGCATGCTTCCACATCCTTCAAGCTAGGCCCAAAATTTTCAATATCCGATCGCAACGCACACCACTTACTAATGGAATCCATCGTGAAAGGCATAACAACTCCATCAATCCTCTCTTACACCATCAGAAGAGATCCCTCCTGGAATCATGCACTTTGCTAGGAATGGTCCTTATGTATGAAGAAACATTCCCGACCACTTCCTCATTGGTGAAAGCAATGACATTGTCTGGTAGTGATGATGTCATACTTTCAAGTACGCGCATCCTTTTCAGCATGATTCTGAAGATCTCCAAGTGAAAAGATACTGCAAACTCAAGCTACTTCCCCTTCTCAACTGATCCATCAGGCACAATTCGTTCCGCAATCAACACCTCCCTCGGTAGCTTATTTATTTCGACCAAAGTACTCAGGTTACTTTCAGCTACTGTGTTCATGTCTATCGTGCTCATCACTAGTTGTTTCAACTGAACCGATGCATCTTTCATAACCTTTAGACGGGTCGGCACCTCCCTGAGTTATACAGAATCTTGGCGAATGATTAGACTCTTCCATTCATCGATAGCTTTAACCTAGTTACCTGCATCTTCCACTTCCTGCATCAGATGATCACTCACCTGCTTATGTGCTGAAATTGGCTGAGTGGAAAATTTGGCAACTTTGGCAATAATCTCACACAACTGAGACACCTGCTTCTGAAGTTCAACTTTCTCCGTCTTTTCTTTGTCAAGCCTAAATCCTTTTGTAGTGGCTTGACCTATGGGTACTTTGGTCACATTTATATCCACTGCCATGAGCTCATCCTTCTTCTTTCCTTCTGCTAGAATTGATACCTCAAAAACTTCTGCCCCGACTCCTCAATAATCAACCTCAAAATCACCTTAACAAATTTAGGTTTTCTTGTATTTTTCTCCTAAACTCGGGAGCGATTCTGCAAGTCATGTTCCTCCAAGTTGATTTTCTCTCTAGCCTCTGGAACCAACTGTGAAGCCAACCACTTTGAAAAATGACTTCTCGTAGAGAATGAGAAGTTGTAGAATGTGCCACCATCTTGTGCTTTAGTTTCTCTCCATCCGAAATCAAGCTAAGGTGTTGTGGTTACCATCCTCTGTATTGTCCAAAGTCAAAGCTCTTTCAAATTCTACCATCTGCAACATCAAAGTTTCTTATGGAAGAGGTGTTGATCGGAGTGGCTGAGGAGAAAAGATAAATGTTGCTGTATTCAACGGAGGAACGAAAATATCTTGCTAAGGTGCAATAGTTGGTGAAGTACTTAATGCTGGAGAAGTCAGAACTAACACCATATCCATAAAAGTGATATTTTCCCTTGAATGAGACTTTTTTTACACTTTAATCTTTTCAAGACTTTTGCTACTTTCTCCTCGTGCTTCCTTTTGAGGGAATCTCCTGTGTTGAGGTTGCCTGTGATCTGATTCATCAAATCTTCATCAAGGCAATATCCCTTTGTCAGCAACCAGTTTGAAGTATTGTCAGAAACGGCGACAGACCTTTCCTCGATCATGTGGTAGCCACCTATGTTCTCCTAAAGTACAGCTCTATCTTCTCCCATCTGATGGTATGTGTCAAGTAACACAGGTCCATCATCTTTAAGATCCGTAAGTATCCGTGCTAATCCAAAGTCAAACACTTGTCGCACTGATAACCTACTGAAGTCTTTCTTCCTAACTTCGTACTCGCTTCTACACTTTATCTAGAAATTTTCTAACGAAGGCACATGCGCGTACTCTTGGGAGATTGTCTTCCTTGCCACCCCATATGGATTGAAGTTCAGCGGTGCTGGGAAGAACTCCTCATACTCAGAGAACATCTCCGCTTCAATTCATCTAGCTTTATGAATGCTCGGTAGTTGTAATAGCCCACTATGATCGGGAAGAAGCTTGCAGACTTGTGTCGTTACGACTATAGGTCATGCATTGTCACGAGTTATCTGCTCAACTCCATGATGACCAATCTGTTGCTTGGATATCCGGGCAACTTGACAGTTCTCCCAAAAATCCGGTGACCCCGAGGTACGTAAAGTCTGCAAACTGGATGAAGATATCGCCAACTGGGACCACGCCTTCCCAAGCTTCCTTGCTTACCCCGTTGGCCTTTAGATCACCGTTTAGCCTGCAAATGAACTTGTAGAAAAATCCATCATTGACCACTTTATAATCTTTATTGCATGCGAGCACAATAAGCTATGGATAACACTCATAAATAAGATGCTTGGAGAGCACACCACGTTTATGAGCATTAAATATTTTGCAATGATGACTTGAAAGATGATCTCATTATAGGGTAAACTTGCAGAAGACATGGACAAAGAAGTCCTCAAGTTACGTAATGATTTATTGAAGGTACATGCTTAGTAATTGATTTTCTTTTTATATGGAATTTCATGCTTTGGATTTTGCTCAAATCTCAGGAATATTTTAATTTTAACGTTATGACAGATTGAGTTGGAAAGAGAAAAATTGGCCCTTCAACTAGAAGAAGAGAAAAAGCTCAAGCAGAAAAGGAGAGGGTCATAAAAGAGCATGAACAAACAATTGAAAATCTCAACACAATGGTATTGAATTGCCCATCCAACGTTAACACATTTGAAGGAAAAATTCAAAAGGTGATTTGATTTCATTTGGTGATAATTTACAGTAGTTTTGAATTCATTGTAGAGCTTGATCAAGTTTATTGTTGAATGAATATGGGAATTAAGGGGGAAACATATCACTTCACTGGCAGAGGTTGCATTTATCTTGTTTAATAGGGGAAAAATTCCTTCTATGCTTTTTGTATTGTATTTGAGTTAGTAGTTTTATTTAAAGTATGTTGTTTAATAGGATGTGCAACAATCAAACTCCTTAAAGGGTGCAACTGACAGTGAACATGAAGATGCCATAGAAGGATGTGATGATTTTGTTGTTGGACAAAATGAATTGATTGACCTTCTTGCAACTCATCTAGAAAACAACCCAGAAATCCAACAGACAAGAGTTCAGGATGATTATCATGTTGCACCATCTATTATAGTTCCTCATCAAAAGAGGACAAAAAAGAATAGACATTTTTCCTATCCGGCTAAATAGATTTAAATTGACTATTATTTTATGAATTATTGGCTATTTCATTACCAGTGAACTTATTGGTTTTTTTATGATTTGAATTTTAAGTATACTAGTGAACTTGTAAAAATTTGAATTATACCTTACCAATCAAATCAGTAACTTCTGCGAGGATACATTGTATGTGTCTTCAACATACCTAGTAACTTGTCTATATTGAAGACCTGCATGCACGTGAGTACAGACTGCACTTCTTGGAGATTGCACTTCAAGGCTTGCTAGTATATTTGTTTCTTGAGCTTTTCTTTCTGTCTGAGTTCATTCCTATTCCTTTGATAGCCATGTACAGTAAATGTGGATAAGAAATTTTAATTTCACAGATGTGTGATGCAAATCCATCCCATATTTTAATTTCACAGATGTGTGATGCAAACTCATGCAGGCTTCTTCTAATCAGATTTGTATTATTAAATTTGTAGGCTTCTTCTAATATCTATGTCTGTCAGAATACACATATATGTGAGGTCCTTTGTTATATTGGTGAATGAGTCTTATGCTTGAGTTTGGTGAATGAGTCTTATGCAAATGCACACAAGCTATGAGAAATAAGGTGCATTCAGTAATTGATAAATTTGTTGAATGCGGACTTCGATCTCTTGGTGTTGCTAGATAGGTAATGTAATTCTTGAGTTGTGGCATAGTTATAGGAGTTTGTAAAGGTTTCTTTATTATCATAACAATGGTGGGCTGCATGCTTTCGGTGCTCCAGATGCCCATACAAATAATTTTCATCTTTATAATAGGTAATATATATACACTCCACATAAATATGTCTAATTGAATCTTGTGTCTCTGTGGCAATACAGTAAACCAGGGACTTGCTACACTTGCATTCTTTGGAGTGGGTGTAAACCTGGTGCTGTTCTTGACAAGGGTGTTGCATCTGAGCAATGCAGAAGCAACAAACGATGTGAGCAAATGGACTGGAACTGATGATGAATCTTGGGGTAGAGCACTCTTGGCCCTAAACTCATGCGAAATGCTTGCTCAAAGCTTGTTCTATTGCAAAGTTTGAAGAGTTAGCAAAAGAGAAGAAAATGGATCTACTTGTTATGTGTTCTGAATTAGTTAAGCAGAAGGAAATAGAAAGCAAACTATACTTATTAATATATTATGCATTCTGAACTAGGTAAATTGAGGGAATTCCAGAGGAAAACATTTATTTCTTTTTCACCTTGTTTTTGGTTGGATGTGCCCATGGTTTGGTTCTATTGAATTTTGTTGTTTTTTCATTGACTCTCTTTCAAAGAAAGGCCTAATGATACTAGTGGAGAACTTTTTCATTTCTCTCTGACTTCTTTGTTTGGGACTTGTAGTAAAAAGTCATTAATAACAATGCCTTATTTGGTGGGAAGTTATTTTTCTGGAACTCAAATAGTAAGAACTGCAATATTACTTAACTTTTAGGTTTTTGGGATAAAGATCAGATGATTTTGATGGCAGTTTATTTGCAAGGCACTTATCAAAATTAATAGTTAATGTCCAATCATGCTTAATGTTCAAATTGTGGATCTGACATTGCATATGTAATTAATGACAACCCAAATACCAGGCACCACTCAGGATCATCTGCAAATATTTAACATAGAGATGAAAGTGAAAGTAAAATCATACCAGATGCTAGAACAGGTATTGATATGTTGCCAGCTGGTTTATTTCTCATTTTAGTTTGGGTTAACTAGTGTTGTCTGACCAATAGGCAATAGCCAGATAATTTATGGCATCTCATGTATTATGGACTTGCTATTCATAGGTTGTCTTTTGGAAGTGGATCACACCAAATATGTTGGGACTTGTTACTCAGAGTTCAGTGTATCATTGGTCCTTGGAAGGTATGGAAGATTGTATGAGGCTTCTGCTTTTCACCTTGTTTTTTGGTTGGATGTGCCCATGGTTTGGTTCTATTGAATTTTGTTGTTTTTTCATTGACTCTCTTTCAAAGAAATGCCTAATGATACTAGTGGAGAATCTCAATTGTTAGGTTTCTTTCTTCTTTTTTATTTCTGGCAATTTTTCTTGTTGGTGTCTTTCCCTCTCTGTTGAGATCCACTTGACGGTTTGAGGATGGTTGTATTTCTTTCCTTATTTTAGTATATGATGTCCTGATTGCAGGTTTGGTATAACTCGGTTTTGATAGGTCTCTTCCAAAATAATCGAGGGTCCTTTTTATTTTGTTACTCTTTGGGGCAGCCTATATCTTCTAACAAAAAATCCGAGTCCAGCTTTGGTCCTTGGACTGAGGTGTGCTACATAGAAAAACATCGTGTCAAAGTAGAGAGAGACTAGCAGATAATAATTAAGGAAATGCAGTCAAGGAGTCATTTTTGGTGCACCTGTAGCGTCCTTGATGAGGCAATGCCTATTCTGATTCATTTTAATTATACAAATAGCAAATTTGGACATTTTTTCTAAGGGGCAAACTGGGCTGCTGATTTTATAGCAATACTCACTTATAACTGATTCAATAATTAATTTTTTTCCTTCTATAAATGTTATTTTCAATGTATTTATAAATGTTTTAACATACAATTTATAACTTGCAGGATTTTGGTTCAAGAAAGGACACAGTTTTATGTGGAGTATTTGACGGGCATGGTCCATTTGGGCATCTAGTAGCCAAAAGTGTGAGCGACTCGCTACCATCAAAGTTGTGCTCCCAATGGGAAACAGAGGTTAAAGATGACGATAGCTTAAAGGAAGTTAATAGTATGGTGGGAAGCGTGAATAATCCCGGACTCAACCATGGACGATGGATAGACTGCAGTTAGCGTGGGAAGCGTGAACAATCTGAGTAATTATTTTACCATGTGTTTTGATCTCGCATTTTCGGACTCAAAGACTAATTGGGAAATGGAATCTCATTCCAGGTATAATTATTAAATAATAACTTACATTCTATGTTTCTTGGGATCAGGGACAAGACTTGGTTATTGGTAATGTTGAGATTCAAGAGTAGTTTTTTTGTATAAGAGGTCAAGACAATTCTTTGGATGCAATGCAATGATTTGGTGGATTTGAGAACCCAATATTTCAAGTATGTCTTGCAGCTTTGTTTCTCTAGTGCGAAATATCTTTTAAATTCCATGCTTACTTGTATTCATATTCTTTATTGTAAAGATATCAATTTGAATGTTGCCTCGTTTAGATCAAATTTAAATAGAAAATAAAAACACCATTTCTTACTCTGTCACATTTTACACAACCTGGGTAAATTTTGTCTCTAATATCTTTCTCCCCACATGAAATCGAGACCCAAGCTTTTGCAAAATTGTTCTTTTCTATCGAAAAAAATTATCTCAAATTTTCAGACGATTTGGCTGATTATTTTTCACTTTATGATGATTTTACTTACTGAAATACGTTTTTCTTTTGAGTTGTCTCAAAAGTGCAGGTCGGTAATTTGGTCATAACTTTCTCTATACATACCCAATTGACCTCATAATAGACTCGTTGGATTTGTATTTCCAAGGTTCTCTTACTATCAAAATTTTATCTCTTTATGATACTTCCATAAAAAGTTATGCACGTTGTCCTAAAACTGGGTTTACACAATTTCCACAGTTCAGACAGAGTTTTGCTTATAAAATGCAAAATTTGAAATTTCTCAGTTACTTCAAAACATTTTTAGATACCCATTATTGAGATTTAAATGCCTAGGAAGTTTCATGCAATGCCTCTTCACCAATCACTGCCAGCTCTCTTGAGTTCTTCTCCTTTTACGCCTAAATACTGTATTTTTCATACTCCTCCTAGAACTGTCATGCCCAGTTCACTCGTGTGAAGCCCTAAGGACCTGATTCCCTTTCTAAATGCTTGAGGGGAGTACAAATATGATTAGTTCTAGATTTGGTGATTAAGTTCATCATATTTCATAAGATATAAACATTTCTCTACAAACCTTGACCAAGGGTTTCCATGGAGCCCGAGAGGGATGATTTCATTCCAATTTCTTGAATTTGATGTCTAATGTCTCGAGATAAGCTCAATAACCTATGTATTTGTTATATATATATAATATATATATCTTTTAAAACAATCATATATGCATGGAAAGCTTCTTCTATTTCTTATACATAGTGAAAATGTTGCACAATACAGTCAACTAGGAGAAGGATAATGACAGATTGAACATTTGCATTTGAATATGCATTCAATTATTGTAAAATACCTTCATACATGTTCGAGGAGTTGGGAAACATCAATTATCTAACCACGCCCCCATCTTGACTTTCATCATGAACTGATCTTCCATAAAAGGATTAATAGGGAGATTTCACACTCTACTCTACAAACCCTAACTATGCACTTACCTGGCCCGTGAGCCTCAAAATGCTTATAAAATGCATGATCCTTGTTTCCAAATCTTCTTACTTGACATGCAGGGTTGTCTTAACCTTCTCTAGGATCCTGAGCTACCAGTAAGGTTTAGCAATACAAATAATTTTGATTTCCGTTAAGGAGGGGTCTATACATGCTCATAAAAACAGGGTAATTCAAACCCTTACTCTCAATTCAAATAACAGAGACTTCTTTCATTGTATAGGTCTCAACCATGGCTTAGATACACTTCATCTAATCCTTCCTATAGATTTCATTCGTGCTTATACTCATCACAAAAGCAAATCAAAGTTTGATCCCACAACCCAAGGCACAGTCACAGTACAGATTTCAACTAGTTTATCCATTGGCAATAGAATATCACAAAGGATGGTACTTCTAATTCATGCAATGATCCTTCATTCACTCCTATCACATGGAATTATCCTTCAAGATTGAGATATCACTCAAATAGTCCATTGTCATATGGTTCCAAGCAAAAATTTGAACATTCACAGTCAGGAATGTGTTTCCTTACTTTTACTAGCCCTGAGTTTTGATGGCTAACACTCTTATACTTCTTGATCCTATAGCACAAACCAAGATTCTCATTGGAAACCTCCTAGACATTTATTTTCCACACAATAATGGTCTTTCTTTTACTTATTTACCTTCAACTCTCTCAAATATCTCTAAACAGGGTATTTTCACAATTTATGAGGGTTTCTTCAAATTTGCACTATAGGATTTCTACCACAAGCAATTAAAAGCTTTCATTTTCTCTAAGTACACCAGTTACCATCATACTCCTTCCAATGACTAGTTTTAAGAGTTCTTTGTGCAACTTAAGCAAGAATTTCATTCATAGATCCTCTAGGACAGGGTACAGTCTGCCAAAGGACAATCTCCTGAGTTTGTCAACTTTATTAACTTTAAGACGTTCTAAGAACTCCAAGAATGTTATTACAAATCAATTAAACCTTTATACCAAGCTTACCTCTTGAAAAGAGTTGCTACTTCACAAAATCCTTAGGTTATTATCCAAAGAATGGCATGCCATTAGCACACACACACCCCACTTATCAACTTTGGGCTATTGTATCCAAAGAACTGATTTGCTATTTTGGGCTATTGTATCCAAATAGCATAGATGTCCCACTTTTCATTGGAAATAGTTTCGTCCCTTCTAGGAACAAGTATTTAACCGCACCATTCAGTCAATGTCAACTGTGCTAGTACAATATTCAACAGTTTGTATTAAAGTAAACATTTAGTTAAAACTAATGACACAGTTCTTATGCTTTTTATAGTAGTCAATTGATCAGTCAAATATATTAGTCAAAGATGAAAATCTAATTCCGTCCTTCAGTCCAATTGCTGCCAGAAAAGTCAGTGCTGCTATACTGATCAACACTACAATTTCAGGTCAAAATAGTCAAATTGTTGTAGAGCTAATGTTGATGTCATAACTTGTCAATGCTGTAAAAATGTCAACTTGCTGGTCAGAGTAGATTTTACTTCAATGTTTGTGCTGGGAATATGGGATTTAAATTGAATAGGTCATTCATTTTCTTATAAATTTATGTAAGTCAAGCACTATAATGTCATGTAGGTTTTTCGCCGAGTCTGTCCTAGGCTAATTTAGTAATTGGAAACTTAAGCAGCTAGGTCTATCAACTTAAGCAGGTAAAACATGCATCTTAATTAGGTTGGATAGGAGTGAGAAAATCGGGTTTGGATCCACTTTGACTTTGACTTGATGTTGTCATCAACATAAAATGTTGTTAAATGGATACAACGATGTTGTCAAAAATGTTTAAATGATCTCATCGTGATATCTTCTTATGTCTCCTCGGTTGAATGCCCTCTTGGATTTTTGGCTTGAGATTGTTTCTCATCACTTGTAAGATGTAACTGATGACTTCAGTAGTTAAGCAAAAGTCTATTCTGGGTTGCATTAGCACAAATTAGTGCATAATTTTTAGAGGTCATGACTAGTGGTTGGATATGTTTCCCCAAGGCTAAGAACCAACTTTCAATGCACAAGGGGTGAAAGCTGAAATCATAAATTGTTTGTTGTTTCAAATAAAAAGATCTATCATACCGATCATGTTATGACAACAACCGTGATTACACCGTATGTCTTGAGGAACAAGTACTATCATTAAGCAAGTAAATGTTGACGAAATCATCTTTGTGGGCTTTAGAACAAGGTTTCATTGACTTTATAAGCCAACTTCTATGGTCAACTATCACGGTGCTATGCAAATAACTAGTTCAGTGTATTCAAAGGATTGATAATTGGTATTATGGTGTTATGCTTCAAGCTACGTGTTGACTTAATGTTGAAAGAAATGTCATCCTCATCTGCTAGCAAAATTTGATGGTATTAACTAGTCTTTGAATTCCCAATTCTAAATTTGTTTATTTCACCATTTTCTATTTATCTATGTCAATCACGAGCAGTTGATTTCAAATCTGGTGTGTCAAAAACAAACTAGATGTTATTATTCTTTTTGAGGCATTAATGTTGTCTTGTGGCCTTTAATTTTATGCAAATTTGTACTTTCATTTGCTAAGAATAGATATTGATGTTGCCTTTGGAAGAACTTTTGATGTAAGTTTAACTGCTTTGGCATTTTATGCTAGAGTATATGCAAGTTGATGGTAGTACTCTTGGAATTGGTCACTCTTGTATGACTTGAATTGTATGAGCATCTGTTTTAATGCCCATGGGAGGAACTTAGTGTGCCAAAAAATGGATCACCCTTTTTACAATTTGTACAATTGTTATCTTTAATTTATATCAGAATACGATATGCTCTTTTATATTAAACATGATTTTTGTAGGGGGAAAGGAAACCTTCTTCCAAGAAGATTACACGAATATTTGTTGCAAGAATTCCACCCTCTGTTACTGAGGAGATGTTTCAAAAGTCAGTTTTGTTCCTTAACTATGAACTAGTTTTCTCAAATTATTTTGCGGTGTTGCAACATTTATGAATTCACTTGCTTCCTATAATTATCTCAAAAATGTGCTTTATTTAAATTTGTATAATGTCCCTATAGGTATTTTGAAGAATATGGAAAGAACATGAAGATGACAACTGTCTTCGGTGGGAGGCGAGTTCCTCAAAATAAAAGTTAAGAAAAAGAACGTCGAAGTAAAACTAGGGAAGCAAACGGATCGCTTGAAGCTGGTGGTGGAGAGGTGGTGTGAATATTGTATGTCAAGGATTAACGGCATATAGGCACCCTATTGTATTTTATCATTGTATTTCAAGGGTTAACAACATTTAGACACCATTTTGTATTTTATTTTATTTGATATTAATAAAATGTTTGACCCATTTGTTGGGCACAAGATTCAAATCAAATTGTTCTTAATTTATAATATTAATTACTAGTCCACTCTGACATCATAGATGATATGTAGCCATTGACTGCACTATATAATATTTGGTTATTATTTATTCTTGAAATTCATATTTTTCATTCTTTAAATTCGTATCGTCTCTAGAAAGACAAAAAAATTGAAATTAGTATATTCTCTAGAGAGACACAAAATTAATATTCATTATTGTCTCTAGGGAGACAATAATGATATTGTCTCTAGAGAGACAAAATATGTATCAACGTATATTGTTTCTAAAGAGACAATAATTAGAGACAATATTATAGACACCCGTTTTGAGACAATAATAGAGACAATACACAACTTTTTTATTGTCTCTATTTGAGACAATTTGGTTAATTATTGTCTCAAAACACCCCTCCTTATAGTAGTGTAAGCTACATTAAAATGCTCATTGAAATGGATATCTGCACATTTGTGAAGTATGAAGCAAGATAGCTTTACTTGGAGTGAGCAACTAAGGTAAGAAGACTTCACAATCTAAGCCACTAGAAAATGATCATTGAACATGATGCCTCCACAATTGTGAAATATGATAGCATACATGATTGGCAACAAACCTATTTGGCAGGGAATGATTATGCTCTCTAACACATGTTAGAACAATTCTAGGCTCTTTGGTGATGCATATCTTTGGAAGCAGAGCTCTTCGCTCTGTTATCAATTTCATTTCAAACATCACCGAGGCAAACCCATGCAATGAAAAACTTGATATTTTCTATTTTTAGCTTTTGCAAAATTGGGTTCTCTTTTCCATGTTTTTGTTTTTGTTTGAATTTGAATATTTTGCCTTACTATAGAACTTCTCAAGACCACCCACTCATAGAGTTTACAAAAACAACTACATTGCCTTTAATTTTTCCCAATTTTTTTCGTAAGATTATTATTTAGATAACAAAACTGAAAAAATAAAATAAAATTAATGAATGATAAACTAAAAATCTAAAATGTCTAACTTTCTAAGAATTTCGAAAATTGAAGGACCAAAGGTAAACTATACCGCTTTAAGAAATAGTAAAATTTAAGCACAAGCGGAAAATTGTATCAATATGACTAAGAGGGAGAGAAGGCACAAAAAGCCAAAAATGGAGAGAACATCAGCAGATGGATAAAAGTGATTTATAGTGACATTTACAAATATATTGTGATTAAAGAATCTATTTCACCAAAGTCACTTGGGACCCAACAAAAATTAAATTGTATGGGTTCTTTGTGAACTCAACTTTATTTACAATATGAACTCCTAGTCTATGGCAATATATTGTGATCTTTCAATAATTAATGTCAATTTAAACCGTGGGCGTTGCAAAAATTACAATTAAAACAAAGTCACTAGGATCGAACCCAACTCCAACTGCACCCAACAAGAATTAAATTGAATGGGTTCTTTGGGAACTCAACTTTATTTACAATCCGAACTTGAGCCTATGTAAATATATTGCGATCTTTCAAAAATTAATGTCATGAATCTAAAAATTAGGCAATCGCAAAAATTACAATGAAATCAAAGTCAATGGGGATTGAACCCAACTCCATTGCACCTAATGAAGAATTAAATTTTATAGGTTCTTTGTGAACTCAACTTGATTTACCATCTAAACTCCAAGACTATGGCAATATATTGTGATCTTTCCAAAAACAATATGCCAATTTTAAAAGTGGGCACAACAAAAATACAATACCAACCTAATAGCAATTAATCATCACTTTTATAACACTTCAATCTTGAATGCAAGGTATGTTGCTTCCAATTATTTGTTATTAGTGGAGTATAAAACTTGAGGAAATGTGATTTTGAATTTTGGGGTTCCTCAATAATCTGCTACATTGTCACATTCTCAAGGCCGAAACCATTAACCAAAGCATTAGTATTGTCCACCTCTGCTTTCTAGCCATTTCTCAAATTATAAATGATTCCATTAAACTAGTGTTTGAGAGAGCGGAAGAAACCAAGAACCCAAATCTGATATCTACGTAACACTCACTAACCAAGTGAATCACTGAGGAGCATACATAGCCTATATTCATTAAAAAATGTTGAAAATTGACAGTGTTGAGGACGAGATACCCTCTTTTCTATTGGGCACTACTTTCCCTGTTTAGTGTCCATGATATGCATTGATTGTTTGAGGTTGAATTTATTTATTAACAAGTACATTGTTGAAAAGTAAACTATATGTATGCGAGAAGACCAAGGCTCATTACTCATTGAAACAACTAAAACATCATTAACAAATGAAATTTACATCCTATATAATATTACAACATCATACATGTGGATCACATGAAAGGTGGTAGTGAAATAGCTAAAAGCGCATTTGAGATTGCGGTATTAAAGTAGCTAAAACACCATATCTGCGCATGAAAATTCAAGACTACTATAGAATTGCAGACCACATGAGATGAACCTAAGCTGGATGACGTCGAGGTTTATTGGTCCACCGAATCATCTTCCATGACAAGCTAAGAAGGCTCTTCAAGAAAACTAAGGTGATGCACATCAAAAAGGAAAGAAGTTACACAAAATATAGTCAATGCAAAAAGGGGAAAAAGATGAGAAACTTCCATTCTCTCTAATATTACAATATCATACATGCAAGATACATAAAATCGCTATCAAATCTAGAACCACTAATTGGGTACTTCCATCCAAGGTTGAGTCAAACCCTAAAATAGCTAAAACACCACAAAAACATCATACATACATAACATATAAAAGTGAAACAGCTAAAACCACCATCTGGGCAATCTAGTCCAAGGCTAAATGAACCCCTAAAATAGCTAAACACAATTACAATAACATACGTACAATAACAAAGTGAAACAACTAAAACTACCATCAAACCCTGAAAATCTTAAATGACACTACAACATGATGGATACAAAATACTTAAAAGCATGAAGTGAAACAACTAAAACTAGCATTTTGGTTATGTGGTTAAAGAATTGGTCAATCCATGAAATAGCTAAAACTAATGATTAATGTGTCACTTAAATAATTTTGTATCATTTTACTTGTTAAGTTAATATAATATCCCGTTCATAAAAAATAGGTTTTTTTTGTTTTTAATTCAGAAAAGTTGAAACTTTAACTTTACAAATTAATTAATAAACTAAATATAGCAAATGTTTTGCGAACTTCGATTGTTTTAAATGTTTGATATCTTATTGTCATCTTCACTTCAATTAAAGTAATTGAGAGAATGACATATTACTGCAGTTTAAGGCTCAGTCTTTCTACTAAATAGCTAAACCAGTCCTACAATTTGATACATAGAAATTCATAAACGCGACACAACCACCATTTGGGTCCTGAAGTCCAAGGCTGGTCAATCCCTGAAATAGCTAAAATGCCACAACAATATGATACATAAAAGCAAACAGTAAACAATTAAAGACCAGCTAAACAACACTACAACTTGATACATAGAAAATGAATAAAAATGACACGAACACCATTTGGGTGCTGAAGTCCAATGTTGGCCAATCCCTGAAATAGCTAAAAGACCACTACATAATGATGCATTTGAAGTATATAAAAGCAGACAGTAAAACAATTAAAGACCAACATTTTGTACCGCAGGTCGAACCCTAAAATAAATAAGACATCATTGCAACATCATATATGCAAATACATAAAACCAAACAGTAAAACAACGAAAGCCATAATGACAGACATAAACATGCATAGGAATAAACATGGACTAGAGCTGGCTATTATACCTGAGATTTATTTGTACACTTGTGCGAGAATTGGGATTTGTCAAGTATGTTATAGGCAATTGGGTTTTCATTCTTTTCATCACCTGAAATAATTTCTCGTTCTTTAAGTGGAATGGTGAAATTCGGTTATAGATTATGTTACTCTTCTTACCCAACAATTATTTTAGGTCCTGTATTTTGATTGTTCCTTGTTTTCCTGAAGGATTATTTACACGAGAAGCTGTTGAAGTTCTTCCAAAATGGGGTTAGTCCTTCCGGCTATATGATTTAAGCAAAGTTAGAACTTTTCAACCAAAAAGATAGTCAAAATTAATAGAATTCCAAAATATATAAGAAGAGTCATATAGGCAAAAATGGTTATAAGACGGGGACTAGAAATCTAAGCAACTAGAATAATAATCCCAGATATAAGCTGAAGTACAGGGTTGTCCAAGTCATTCATTGGTGGCAGGGTCAGTTGTATCAGTTAAGAGCTTCCACTGACTGATATTTAGCTTTTAAGAGTATTATTCTTAAAACATTTGAAGACATCCGAGGCTATAGTTTCAAAAATAGAGAAAGTTATTACTGGATACAGTTTACCAATGCCAGCTATGGAGTTCACCCTAATTGTGATCCCATGTTTAACAGAGAATTTGGGAAATTGATGTATTTTCACACAATAACAGAGCACAAGCATAGTCTCAATACCCTACAAAGTTGTAAAGTGATGTGTCATCGATGAATGGAGACAGGGTTACCGCAGTGCAAAAATGTTGGTTTTTAACTGTGTAGAAGATATTTTAAATCGCAAAACAAGAATGATAAAACATTGTAAGAAAATTAACAACTGGCCATTTTAAAAAGGTGACAAAATAAGACAATTTGTATAGAAAAATATTATATTTTTTGCGAGGAGCGATCATGAGAAACCCTATTATATACCATCCTTCCAAAAACCCTGTTTGCCGCTACAGTGCCTGTGAATATTGCGGCGGCGCCACCACGGGCAGTGGTTACTGGTAATACCCTTGATGTGGGTACCCTGCCCAACAAAAAATCACAAATTTCATAAAAACAAAAGGGTTTTAATTAAAAAAACAAAACAATCTTCATATTCTTTAAAAACAACACAGAGACAACCGAAGGTTTTACAGAACTTCAAACATACCTTGAGCCGGGTAGGATCAATGCAAGTGAAATAACCCTTTATGTTTTCTCTTTGTCGTTGTATATTCGCTTATTTTCTTCTCTAGCACAGTCCAAATCTCGTTCTAGTAAGGCAGAGCATGTTCGCAACTCTTGTGACTCTATAGCTTTTTCTTGAAAATTTTAACGGAAAGCAGGAGAGGCCTGCAGAAGGCTGCAATCACGTGAAACAGGACAAATAATGTAGGCTTATGGTCCTGTTGTTTTTGAACGTTCAAATTTGGGGCAACCAGATCTCCGATGGTGTTCTCTGTGTGCAAAATGGAGAGAAATTTGTCTGGAATCTGGAGGCCTTCCTATGAGACGGGTCTCTGTAGTAGCAATTGACAGATACTCCATTCATAGGGTTTGAGTTATGAATGGAAGAAGTGGGACCTTCAAACCATACCATAACAAGAATCCAGCTGGACATGGTGTAGCCATAAGGTGGAGAAGTTGCCATTATGATGACCAAAGTTCAAGCCCTTTTAGACATGCTTTCTGTACATGGGCATTTACTCTTTCCAAATCTTCCCATAAAAAAACCACGCCCTGTTGCTCTTGAGACTGGTTTTTTCCCTCCAGGTCGATGAAAATGGTACAAAAAA
This sequence comes from Taxus wallichiana var. yunnanensis, assembly GCA_018340775.1. NCBI lineage: Eukaryota > Viridiplantae > Streptophyta > Pinopsida > Cupressales > Taxaceae > Taxus > Taxus wallichiana. Next base: position 313,970,557 of record CM031239.1, read on the forward strand.
TTTCACATTATCAAAGCAATAAACTGACCCAACCTCAAGCCACACCCAGCCTCGAGCCACACAAAACTGAACAGCCTGCATCATATACAGTAAATTCATTAAAAACATAACACTAAATCCCCTTTTCCCCTCAACAGTTACAAAAAAGGCTTGACCAATAGAATGTTGCCAAAATGAAAAATTTAGGAACTTAGCTGAACCCATTTAAATACACATGGCACGATGTAATTGAAAGTGATGCAAATGACTAATTGTTAATGTGGAGACAATATCCTTTGCCTTCAACAGGATAATAACCATAGAATCCAACGAAAGGAAATAAACCACATTCTTCCTACTAGTTGATTTCTTTATTTTTCACATTTATTTAAAAATAATAAATTAAAAAAAAAAATCATAGCTAAAAACCATTTTAAAAAAAAACCGCACTCGAATGACAAAACCCAAGATATTCCTCCCTGTGAACTGTTTGACAAAATTCCTCACAGACATCCTCACAATCTAAGATGAGAATTCAAGAAAGCTCAACAGTCACAATGAAGAATCCTTGCGAGCAAGTTAAAGGAGGGACAGGAAACGAGAATTCTACTACATGTGAGAATTTTGAAAAAGCAGAAAGTTGAGGAACAGAACAGAGTACAAAAATGGCTCAAGAGGAACTGAATGGAACCCCGATCTTCAAAAGCTGAGGAACAGGGTACAAGAAATGGCTCGAGAGGAAGTGAAGGGAACCCTGTTCTTCAATAAATCTCTGGACAAACTGGAGCAAATGAATCATTGTGTTGGACTTCATCTTCAAAACAAGTCCACAGAAGATGAAAATGAAAAAATAGGATTTCAAGCATCAATGAGCAATTTTTACTTTACCTCAAAGACAGAAACACCAAACTAGAAGAAAAGGAAGCATCCAAACATGCAATAATATCAAAGTGTTGACAGATGCTCTGAGATGCCATTTTGTAAAATGAAAAACCATCAGGCAAAGGTGTTGCTGCCACACGATAGAGATACTACAATTCAGGTTTTAAATAAATCCAGTGTGGTGTATTCAATGGAACATGGAAATATAGTTTTGTACAATTGGCAACTCCTCTCAGAAGATTAAAAACCTAAGTTTAGCAATTATCTTAAGTAAGTAACTCAAGCATCTATCTCTACTCAAATTTAATTATTCTAGTGAGATGCTAAATATTCCATGGCATAAAGATATGTGGCATGTGTTATCTCAATAGCAATATCCAGTCACAATCATCTCTATCAGGATACAAATGTTTCTCATAGCAATATAAGTCCTTTTCCCTTAAAAGCCTCCAGCAACTGAATCATTTTTAATCTGCAAACACCTCCGTCGCTAGATATTAAAAAGCCTCCTGAATTTTTTGTTTAGAGAACCTAAGCAACAACAAAAATGACAAAAAAATAAAGTTATTTAACCAACCCACCTTATTGGGTCCTTGAATGGATTCATCCATTGTTGATCTATTTGAATCATTGTTGTCTGATAGAGCAAGCAATGGATTTGTGTCTCTTGAAGCTCAAGAGAGTTGACATCTTCTTTTGCTTGCCCATTAATAGAGCCTCACACTGGCTTGCCATTTCATTGTAAGGTACAGGAGTAGTGGAAATAGAAATACTTGCAACATTGTGTGCAGTGTCAAGAACCTGCCAACACTCCAAATGCGTCACAGTTGCTACAGTGGACACTCATAATATTTTACATCTTAATTGTCATACTTGCATTAATTGTCATCTTCTCATGCAAGCCATATCCATTGTATTTCGTGATTATAATTCATTCTCTTACATCCAAACAACTTCTTAGTCCTTTTGGCCTGCTACAGAATCAACATTAAGCATATTCTTCAAATGTCTTTACTCAATCTCCTGTACTCTTCTTAAGAGAAGAATCAATAGTGACATCAATGAAGATGAATGCGCATAAGGTACTTGTGTGGATTGTGTGTGTCCATTTGGAGGTGCACCTCTTTAACCAGGAATTTATGCCATTGTACCCAATGTACCTGGCTCAGAAGCTTACACAAAAAATCCAATAATATAGCAGGTATCATCCATTTTTTATATTGTTTTTCCTACATCAGTTGTCATTCTTCAGTATAGGGAATGTTCATTAATGGCTGGCTAATGTATGACAAAAACCATTTAATGATTGGATATTTTACTCTTATAGGCTTCCAAAGTCCATAACATTAGAACATGAGATTCTGGGAAACAAATGTATCCATTCCAACACTATGCTACATATATCCTTTTTAAAAGAATGCTGAGTCACACATTCCCTTGTGTATTCAATTCTAAAGTTTTGTATTCAATGGAAGATTAAAAACCTAAGTTTAGCAATGACATCTTCCATTCAATGCCCCCCCCATCTCTCTGCAATCTGCTATACCATCGCTGCAATGGTATATCTTGGAGCATTGATGAATGAGAATCTTGAATCACCTTTCAAACTGCTCACAGTGCTCTCATAAATCAATTTGGAATTCATAACATGGTTTCCAACACCATTAATGGAAACCATAGTTACCTAAGTCTCGGGGACATGGGATGGGGAGAAAACGTTTCCGGGACAGCAAAAAAATTCTCCAATTTTGGGGACAGCTACTAAAATAATATACACAAATTAATATTTAATATTTTAATTGTATTCAATGAAATTTAGGGATTTAAATTGTGTTTAATGTATTTTAGGTACTTTCAAGATCATAATTTAATGTTCTTGGTAAAAATAACAACATTTTAAAAGTAAAAACATCAGAAAACTTTTCAAATATTTTTTAAAAATAGGAAATGTCCCTCTAAATCCCCAAGTCCCCGAAACGTCTGAAACATCACCAAAATCTAGGGGACACGTTCCTGTGTAACACTGATGGAATCCTAACAGGGCAGATTTCCAACAGCATGTTTCATACTATGCCAGCTTTCAAAGATCAAATTTGCACTTGGATTGATGATGAAATGGCCCGACTGGAAAGCAAACTTGAGAAGGCAGTCATGAATTGTAGAGGAACAAGAGTATTGAGGTGCAGTATTACACATCTTAAATGCTGAACATTTTGGGCTCTCAATGTTCTGTTTGTTTGTTTATTAGCAGGTCTAATATAGGGATTTTTATTTCCATAAAAATTGTAAGGATTCTGATGATAGTAACAGTGCCATAGCAACCCCAAATAAACATAGTTGCTCAACTGTTACAATTGATCTCTTGGACCAATGGACAATCCTATAGAAAACCTATTTCTATATTGCAGAAATGGTGTGGCTATTAGATCACCCTGGGCTTCCATTAACTAATTTTGAGTGGGTTAAAGAATAAGATCTTCAAAAACTTAGACAAACTGATAGAGAGATTCTAACTTCGTGTATTTTGTGCCAATACAAATGAAAAAAATATAGGTCATCTTGGGTATTGTTAGGTTTGTTACACATAGCCATAATAAAATGTAATTGATATTAAATAGCCGACAATACTAGATCCAATTGAAAATGTACTTGAAAGATGTAAAAATAGGGTATAGTCAAGACTATATCAAAAGATAAAATCTACTTGAGAAATAAAATATCTCTATCCCTATAACCCCTAAAAAAACCTGTGAGGGAACAATAATAGGCTATAGCATGTGATATATCATATAAGCAAAAATGCCCAATATAAAATCTATTACAAACAATGAAATTGACATTTAACCAATACAAGCATTACTCCAATAAAGTCTACATGGTAATATCCAAGATAAAACAGATTTGAAAAAATAAAGTAATTTAACTGGTGAGCTCACCCATTGTAATCCTCAAAACTTTAACATGTCTTGAATAATAATTTACACGACTGATGTGGTAGACCGACTAAAGATTCCAGCAGTCTAGTCATTTGGTTGTTTATTGCATTGAGTGTGTGTTAGCCTGCTGGTGAAAGGCACTGAAGATGGTGAAAGGCACTGAAGATAGTGAACTCTAGTTTCATTTAAATAGGGAAAGATGAGGAAGGTGGAATTCATTCTTATCAAACTGATCTCATCTTCCACTTGATTTGTCAGATATACTGTAGGATTTTATGGTGGTGACTATGAGATTCCTGCACTTTAATGCGCTATTGGTTGCTCACAGATTATGACATCATTTCCTTAAATTAACTAATTCTCCAGTAACAATGAAACAGGGGCAGACTGACAAGTCTCGGCATATCACATTTCTTCTACAAGATATGAACTGTTAATGATAGTCTTGAGCAAGATTGTAATTTGGTAATAAATAGGTTCCTTAATGTAAGTTTGATTTTGCTGCAATCTAATTGGGCAGTACTTACTAAATTGGAAAAACTTATCTGTTGCCATTGTTTCCCATTGGGCATGACAAGACTTCAAATCAACACCTATGTAATTTTGAATGACTGATACAGTAATGTAGGGATAAATAACTAGGAATCAGGTTTTCCTTATATTTGTATGAAGTTGTGAAGACAACTCAATACAGCTACCCTAGAGTTGCCTTGTGGCCTGCATACAACACTGATGTAGAGCAAAGTAGAACTTCATTCAATTAGCAAGATTAGTATGAACCAAAAATTCAAATTCAATACTTTGCAAGTCTAGAATCTCACCTTTCCAAGGCCAAAATGCTTCCTTTATGAGTCCAAGTTGACTCTAATCACCAATTCACGCCTAAACACTTCTTGTTCTCTGCTGTAAATCCTTATTCTAGGCTAATTCAACCGTCCACTTGAAGTAATATAGAAGAAATTATCAAAATTACCTTCAATTTTGTCAAAACTGCCTTCAGGGGCTTCTTAAGGGCATTTCATTGGTATTTTCATGGTTAGGAGTACCTAGTCATACCCAAAACCAAATGAAAATCTCCTCACTCTCCCTTTACCCTCCTGAAAGTGTACTCCAAATTTCAAAACTCAAGACTCAACACTTCTTCTCCAATTACCTTTTTGTCCTTAGTACTCTAGCTTCTTCTAACCCTGCCCCAGTAGGTTTTAAACCTTATCTTTCGTTCTAGAGACTCAATCAAAGACCTAACGACACTTTTGGATACTTGTTAGGGCTTTATAGCAGGGTACAAAGTTTCAGGTTAGGCTTCTTTGTAGCAATTTCTTCAAACCTCCTTTCTCATTACCAATTAGGCTTCTTAAGTGAATGCACAGCCTGTTATGTACACTGTCACCTAAATCAACTCCTTGGAGTCTGATAAAGCTTTGAATACTCTTGGAAACGACTCCTCTCTTACACTAGATACTTTTTTTTAATATCAAAATGAAATTCCACTACTAAGCCACTGTCTTGTGATCTTGACTCCTTTCCTAGGCGATACTGTGTTTTGACACAGTCCCCTTCACTCTGCCTGTTAGCATTAAATCCCACCAAAGAAATTCTGTAGATCCTTTAAGCATTCAACTCGGGTTATTTATGTAATCTCAGAGTACTCTTAAGAGTCTCAACCCTATTCTCCACCGTTAAATCTGTATTTGTCTTCAACTACAATTACACACCTACAGGTCACTGTTGTGACTGTCACATTTTTACGCCTTTCAAGAATGTAATCTCACCAAAGAAATTCTGTAGATCCTTTAAGCATTCAACTCAGGTTATTTATGTAATCTTAGAGTACTCTTAAGAGTCTCAACCCTATTCTCCACCGTTAAATCTGTATTTGTCTTCAACTACTTGATTATTAAACCTTAATTACACACCTACAGGTCACTGTTGTGACTGTCACATTTTTACGCCTTTCAAGAATGTCTCAAACCTATTTCTCACTGTTATTCACCAGCTAAAGGCTTCAGGAGGTTTACTTATGGTTTGCAGAGTAAGGCCCATTCACCAACTACCTCAATCACTTAGTTTCTCCAAAACCCCAAGGAGGGTTTTCACAGGCCTGATAGGTGATATTTTGATATAAAAGGAAACCTACTCACTTCTAAGGCTTGAAGCTTTTCTTAACGACCTTTACAACCTCCTCTTCATTGAAAGCTTACCAGTAATGCTCAATATGTCCTTTAATTCGAAAGTGGTTATAAACTTTCATTATTCTGTTAACTGAGACAGAGTGCTCTTAACCTACAAACAAGTAAACCCTCAACTTGCTTTTAAGTTCTCTATTTGAAGGAAATCGTCCTGTGGGACTTTCACGCATCTTCCTTTAATTGTGCTCATCAACTTTTATGTGAGACTCTTTCTCCTCCCTGTTATTGCAGGCTTGTACAATGCATTCAAGCTATGATACACACAAAATTGTAAGAACTCGTAAATATCAATACAACCATTCATTAAAGACCTCTTACCATTGATAGATCTCTTTTATGCTGCATGCACAGAGTTCTTTGATCACACAAATGTATAAAAACCATCAAACACAAACACAAAACTATGTATACACATGATTCCTCTTCCAAACCTTCTTAGAGCCCACTTCTTGTGAATGACCATTCGAATGATAATACAAACAGTTACAAGAGAGGTTTAAATATGCTTGATAAGCCCTCTAACCGAATCTTGGCTCAAGAAACCTCTTAAGAGACATGATTTGCATTTGTTCTAATCATTAAATGGCCTAATTTAAGACTAGAAACCTATGACCTAGGTACTAGGTCCAAGTAAGACACTTAGACCTTAATAGGACTTATTACATGCTTATACATCCTTTAAAATGCTCCAAGATGACAATCACACATCAATTACATACCAAAATTGCCTTCAATGATTCAAATGTCATTTTGGAGGGGCTCGACACACACAAACTTCTTGAAATGACTCCTAATAACCTACAGCACCTATCAATAGACTAGGGAAACCAAAATTGGATGTGATCACCCTATATACAGACTAGGGGAGTGATGCTCCTGCATCAATGACCCATACTGCATAATAATAGGGATGGCGCCACGAAGTGAGGCAGTTGAGATTGGTAAAAGACACTAAAAATATTAAGTTGAGTAAAAATCGTGACTCGTAGAAGCTATCTTCCAGTTCTGTTTAGGGTATCCAAAATAGGGAAACCCTTTACTAGAAAGGAGACCATGTTGTTCTAGGGAAAACCCTACCTATTCAAGAGTTACAAGTAAAAACACGGTTTAGTAATGTAGTTGAACTATATTTAAAAAATCATGTTGGTTGTCTTCAAGAATAGGAATTTATTCTATTAAATGAGACAAATAGGGTCTCCTATTTGCAAAGAATAAGTTGATACTTGAAACCTGAGGTAAAAGTATCAGGAACCTAAATCGACACTGGGATAAATGTTTAAGAAGAAGGATTCTTCATTCCCAATGTTCATTCTTATAAAAATATTGTTATGAAGACTTGCATAAAGGTAACTAATATCTCTCTAAGATTATGCTTTAACATTGTGAAATAATTAGAGGAAAGGTTAGTATGATGATGATGGGATCCATAAATATGAATTAGTTATGCAAGAATAGATAGAACTATAGGGAAAGGGACAATAGATCCCAAGGATTAAATTAGATTTCTAGGTTAACCCTCGAGACCATTGAGATAATTTTGTGTTCACATGGTTAGGGATATGTGGGATTTTGATAGCACTCTACTTTATCCTTGGTTGGGAAAGGGAACAACTTACCTGGTTAAGTTTTATTTTGCACCTCTTGAAGGATGTGACAGCTATTACCAATACTTGACGTACATTTCTTAAAAATGTAAGTTTACAAGCTCATGCATAAGCAGTAGATCCTGAAAAATCTCATAGTCTTATCATTGTTAGGAGCTTATGAGGAAAAAGATTGTGGTTCTTTATTGAGCGGTCCAGGTTTGTTACTTATTAAAGTACTTACAAAAGAATATAAAATCCAAAGGAATATTTTGGAGCTAATTGACATACCAAAGTTTGGAAAGGAGAATCAATTTTGTAAAGTATTGTAAATTTTTGTTATTGTTAGCATATTAGAAGCATTAAATTAGGAACATTTAGAAGCCAAGTTGATAAACTAAAGTTTGAAATACTTGAATCTTATAGAGAAATTATGGGAGATCAATTTTGCTGTGTATTGCAAAATTCTATCATGTTGATGTACTAGAAACATTGGATAAAGTATTGCAGCACCAGATTTTGCATTTTATTGAAGACTCAGGTTCTGTAATGAGCATAAAAGTTATTGGATTTTATGTTCAACTATCTAAAGCAGGATCGTGAGAATCTGCAAGCCCATATACCTTACATTCAAGTGATTGATGCAGAAAGAGAAAACCATCTCAGTACTCTAAAGGCAAAAATGGAAGACTAGTGATTATGATTGATGAGGCAATGGCTGCAAACGGACGAAACCCTAAAGGAATTATTGGCGGATCCACCGCAGGGAATGGCGTCGCCACTGGCTCCGGCGTTGGCTTGGTTAATGGACCTGGAGGTTTTCGAAATGGAGGAAGTGTGTGAGGCTAGGGGACCTCCGGAGCACAGAGAGGGGAAAAGAATGCCAGCGATGTTGAAGGGGAGAGGAGAGCCATTTATGCCTTTCTATCCATGAGCAGAGAGGAGAAGCAGGAGTATGTTGATTATGTGAAGGCTCAAGGATTGCTGCGCCCCAGGCAGGAGCCATGAAATCACAACTTCAGTGCCACCCCGTCAGCAACAGCAAGGAGGATTTGATCGGAGGATCGTATGAGGGTTTTGCTGCAGGGGACAAAGCTATCCATGGCGAGCAGGGAGGAGGAAAGGAGCCTACAAAATCTGCCGCCACTAACACAGGTTCTTTCAAGGATGCTGTACAGCAAACAGCTCCCAGATCGTTAAATCCCGGAGCTTATATTGTAGATTTAGCAGAGGAAGTCACATGGGACAAAGGAAGACAGAAAATGAAATACAGTAATTTAAAGAGGGCGTCTCATGTATTTGGGGAAAATGAAATACACTAATTTAAAGAGGCATTTCTTGATACCACCACTTTTTTTGGTTTCTGGGAATTCACCTATTCCGAAGAATTGAAGCGGTACTTAGTTTTTGTGAGTTGAATCCAACATGTGTGGCTGTATATGAGTAATAAAATTGGTTGATGCGTTGAAAGTTGAAACGCATCTGATTTCTGACATATTTACTTACTAATCAAACTGACTACACAAACTTAGAGCAAGCTTAGCTCAATCCATTTATTTCACCTGTAATCTGGTCTTCACACCCTTCATTCTTCTATCCACACAAACGCAAAAAGATATACAAACTAGGCTATATTTTGGTGCTTTCAAAGAATATGGATTACATTTTTCATATATGGTTGAGTGAACCTAATTGAACTTTCGGCAGTCTTTAGCTGCCTGGTAAAAGTAAAGGCAGAGGTAGTTATTTATGTCATGAATTGCGGCCAAGCTAGACGCTGATAGTGCAGTCAGGGGTTGCTGAAGCCTGAAACAACAGCTGACTGCTCAGAGTGCATGACAAGATCCACACCAAAAAGAAAAAGAGAGAATTCTTTCACCCAGAAGTGCAGAGAGAATGTGAAGTGCTTCCTCTCTCTGCTCTCATAGTCTATGCAATTGTTTTATTTTAATTGAAATGCGTGTATTTTTGCAGGTTTGGATGCCTGTGACGGGTTTATCCCAAAAACAGAGGGTGGACTTTGCATCAAGCACCAATTTGGTGTATGAGATGCCCCTTGTAGAAACCCGGAAGGTGATTTTTCCCATTACTTTATATTAAGTTTAAATTTGTACTTGTATAGGTTTCAATCCTTTGACCAAGCTGGTAATTATTTATAAGTACCTCAAAGGTATTACACAAATGAACATAATGACTGTGAAAACTTTCATTGCATAAATTGTACACATGAATGTCAATGCATCCATGTTTTGGTATAAGAACTAGGATGAATCGTGTAACTTCCTTAAAGGAAGGATGTTGAAAATTCTTGTTATTTCTTAGGGACATAGGGTTTAGGGTTTTGATGTAGTCAGTTGACAACAGCTGATCAACAAACATTAAATTCATTGCCTTCTCAAACTCTCACTTCCCTTTTCCTAAGTAGATGACTAGATGTTAAGTCTGTATTCTAGCTGACATTGTGAATGCTAAGAATTTTAAAACAAAATAAACAGATAAAAGATGCAATTAATAATAGAATGTGGGGCTATACTAGTGTGTTCAATTTAGGTTGGGAAAGAATAAGAAAATCGGTCCAGATGGAGTTGGTATCTCATTTTCTGGTAATTGTCATTGTGGAGTCTTAAGTCTCATTTTGTGTAATTTTTGGATCTGATGTGTAAGATTATTATGTATATTCTATTGGAGAAGCTCCTCATGAGTCTATTTAATTTAATAAGGCCATGTTCCTCTGCATCTAATTTTGGATTGGGTTTTCTATTTGTTGCACTCTATATGGTGTAGATTTTTAAGAATTATTTGCAGGTCTGTCCCAGTTTTTGGAAGATCTTGCAAGAGAGACTTCCCAGGGTTTTATTTCAGCAAGGACAATCAGATATTTGGCAGCTGATTATTTTTCAAACTGAGACAGTTTTTCTAGCTTACTTTTGGTAATAAACTGTATTTTGGGAGGTAGTTGTTTACAGCAAAGTTCGGGATGGTTACCTAACAGAAGTGGACGAGTAGAGAAGTTGCAGTGGCTACGTCAAATAGGTATGAAAGCATCATGGCCCAAAGAGGCTAACAAAAAAATTGGTCATCACCGCCCTCGCCCATCTGATTTCTGACATATTTACTCACTAAGAGAGAAAATCTGAACAATTTCTGGCAGTTAAACTTCTATAATAGACTGTAAGGGTTTCCAGGGATCTTGAACAGGGGATGTTAAACTAAAATGATTTGCAGGTTATAATATTGATTCTATACGGCAGTTAAACTTCTATAATAGACTGAGGGTTTCCAGGTATCTTGAGCAGGGATGTTAAACTAAAATGACTCGCAGATTATAACATTGATTCTATACTAAAAATAAGTCACTATAAATCAATCGAACAGCAAAGGAACACGAAACGAATGCACTGCATCTGAAGCAAATGAAATAAAATGGAAAACAGTAGGTTACCCGGCCTTTGAGAAACGGAATGCAAGGCTCCTCCTCTAATCAAGTGTAACGCTCCACCTGGAAACGGAATGTAAGGCTCCTCCATATCCCAATGCAAAGTTATCTTATCATCTCATTCCATTCACAAAACACACATAAGAAAGACGAAGAACAAAGACAGTACATAGCACATAGGACTACACAAGCACTGTAGTACATAGGACTACACGAGCACAGGACAGTGCGGCCACACGACACAACAATCAAAACAGTGGAATGAAATGAGATGAAAAGAATACAGGGGAAGGTTAGGGGAGGGCAGGGCTATTTATAATCTCTACCTACAACGGATCTCATCTCCGAAGCTTCTCATCTGCTTTACTTTCAAACGGCTCAAATCTCCGAAGCTTCTCATCTGCTTTTTCTGGTGGACTTTGCTTTCAAACGGCTCTCATCTGCAGACTGCGACGGCTCTGATCTGCTTTTTCTGATGAGCTTTGCTTTCAAACGGCTCTCGTCTGCATTTTCTGCTTTGCTTTTTAACGGATTTCATATGTGCTTCTGCTCTCGAATGCCTCTCACAGTTGTTCTAATTTTTTTCCTCCTAATTTTTTTCCTTTTTCTTCAAGCAGTTTTATCTCGAAGCAATTCTTAATGTTTCTGCATAAATGTTTTCATACTCTAAACATTCAAGGATGAAATACTCTTCTAATTGACGACATGTGGTACATAAAACACAAACCCTCTCTTCCCACCATTCTTTTGGTGTCGTCCATCTCTCAATTTCACATTTGACCCTATGGGAGGTAGTCCTTAGTTGAGCAACGAGGATCTTTTCCCTTCATTAAATTTCAACCCTTATATATGTTTTTTCATCGTGCTTGAAAGTTGGGTTGAACTCTAAAATGTAGTGTTGTTGTTTCCTAATTGTTTTCTTCCTCCACATCAATGTTCTAAACTTTTCATTTACATAATGTTTTTTTGTCTTTGTTAAGGTTTGGACATTCGCATGGGCTGATGTCTCATATGTTAATCCATTTGAGCTTTTGTTTCATCCATGTGTTCTTTCATCTCTGCAATTCTTCATATCTTGCAGCCCTAAGCCATCTAGTGGTCTTCATATTTTCTATTGTTTCAAATAACATAGTAAACTTATCATAGTGGTTGCACCCTCTAAAGGGAAGGTTCCTATTTTGCAACGATGGGTTATGATTTGTATTTTCTTGTGTGTTTTGCCTTCAAACGGCTCTCATCGCTTTTTATGGTATGTTTTGCTTTCAAATGGCTCTCATATATACTTCTTGTCTCCATATATATAAACTAGCAAATGCACACGAGTTACAAGGCACGCAATTAGGTATACCAAATGTAAAGTTAGTCTATATATTCATTTCGATGTGATAGTTGGAAGCTCTCCCACAAAAAATGTTAAGCAACATCAAAAATCTCTAATCATAAATAAGACAAGAGGCACAAACATATATAAATTTCCATAAATAATTTTGAATGTATAATTCAATCCCAAATAATAGTCTTAACATAAACACAATATAATACAATTAAGCATCTTCAATATATATTTATAAAAAGGACCATACAAAATGATGAAGGTTGTTCTAAAGAACCATCACCTTTTTCATTTTCCTTTTCTCCACCTCCCCGTTTATCATCTTAAACATGCACAATTTTCCTAGAAAACAATTGAATGTCATGACACCTCCCAAATATTATAGAATAAAGCTTTAACAAACATCTCATCAGTATATAAAAATAATGATGCACTTTGGAGACTATATATGTGATTGTATGAAGTCAAAAACATGGTCTAGATCTAACATAATTATGTATCTAGCCAAATCAAATTACTAATTTATACATTTGTCCGAATACATTCTTCACATGATCATGCAAAACAAAATTTATGTAGTCATTAGCTTGATAAATGGTTTAAGACAATTTGTGTTAACTTATGGATAATCAACATAAATCACTACAACATATTAGATCTTTTACCACAATTTTTCAACAATATTTTTGTGGTTATATGGTTTTCAAAAAATAAAATTGTGGCATTAGAAGTGTAGTTAATCCACATTTTGATATATTATTGTAGTTTTTCCACAATTCATTATATTGTTGATCGTCCACAATTAATAAAATTTATAGTTAACCTCCATTTTTTTGTACATTGTCCACATTTTATGATGTTTGTATCATTTCTACAATATTTATTTTTGTTAGTATTCCACAATTTTTACCAAAATGTAGTTTTCCTATAGATTCAATCTTTGTAGAAATTCTACAACTTAAAATTTCGTATCTCTCATCAATGTTATATTTGTGGAAATTTCAACAATTTTTTCTACAATTGTCCTTACCACATAAAACTTGTAGGTGGAAGCTACAATTTGATTTCCACAATAATTAATTGTGAAATTATCTTTTTTTAAATGTAGAAAAGTTACTATTAACAACCAATTTCACATTCATTTAAATAATTCTTTATGTGAATTGTCTACATTTAAAACATATACAAATAAATTTTTTATTAAATGAGAATATATTTCTAAAAAATATTTTTCATTTTTATATATTTAAAAATATATTATAAATAAATTTTTACTATTCATATGAATTATATAATTTAAATAAAATTATTTAGCAATCTAAATATATTTTTCCCCTATGTATACAATTATTTTTAATTTCAATATTTAACTACAAAATTAATTAATAATTTAAAATATTAAAAAATGATAAAATAACAAGCGCATTTACTAAATTTAAGTATCAATCAAAGACCATCAAACTAGAAGAGTTATTGCAGTAGTTAATAAAATAACAACTACATTTATTAAATATTTATTGCACCATTAAACTAAATTTGAGTGGCATGTTCAAATTTATTAATTTTCAATTTGAAAGAAAAATAATTTATACAACAAAACCAATTAAAAAATGTAAATCGTCATATTTTCTAATTATTATATAAAGTACACACTATATATCCTCTCGGTGTAATCATACACCACCACATGAGGATGTATCTCTTATGATGGATTTTGGTTGAATTGGCTACGTCACATAAAAATTATTACTTATTTACACATTTCAATTAATTTTTTTCACAAGTTCAATATTCGCAGCTCACTAAATCCCATGTTTTCATACTTGTTTCCTAATCATTGCAATCTTAATGGCACTCATAGAGCTATAAGATATGATTTTAGAATATAAATATGATTATAGTTTATAATGGCGTACGATTTCGGAGGGGTTAGGCAGCAAAAAAGATATTATTAGTTCTTGCCAAAGGCAGGATATATACCTTTCAGGTCATCCAATTAATAATGTTAGTGTGAGCCAATAATATGCAAGAATTTGTTACCCATGTCAAAATTTCTAAAGTATAAACTTTGAAGTGACATAATTACATGAATATATTTTTTGATAAATTTATTTTTTGCTATTTTGATTGGTGGGAAAGGATGATGTGACTAATTTTTACCCTTATTGAGTGATAGGATTTTCTTTATTTTTTAAACCAAAAAATTAAAAATAGCCAAATGGCCTAGCATTTATTAATACATGTCAATCTGTCAATTCATTTAGGCTTCAACAATTTCCAAACATACATGACATGACAACATTTATTTCTCCTTCCGAGACCTTTTGGCTGGCAAATAGCTTCTCCATAGTTCCTCCAGCACTTTGAACGCCCACTTGAACGATTCCTCACCCAGAAAATAACTTTTACTTGGGCTCTTTACCCCTGCATCGTTGGCAACCATTCCTGCATCTCCATCACTCTGTAATAGAGAAATAATCTCTGTTCAACTCTTCTCTAGTCATTACATACACAACTATATGGAAGACGCGGCTTAAAATTTTGCTCCATGGTTGAAGAGCTTTATTATACTGGGTGAACTGTTCTTAAAAAAATATTTTCATTCTTTATCGCCTTAAGTTAGGCAGCATATATTCTTTGATTGAAAATACGACCAATCTTACAGGAAGGCTGGTGCCCGGGGCTACGAATGGTAGTAAACCGTTGAAAATTTTGCACATCCTATCTGTTGAAGCGATCTAACATTTGCGATAAACACGCAAATAAATACCTAGTATAATTGGTGACGACGACACCCTGTTTTTGCCGGATAATTTGGTGCGGGTGCTCAGGAAATACGACCATAATCAGTTTTATTATGTTGGCAGCAATTCTTAGTCGACGGATCAGAATGTGGTGCTTTCGTATGGTGGAGGAGGATTCAAAACAAGATACCAGAAAAAAGATTAACAACAAAGTACATGAGGAATGAGAGGAGCGGGTGCACGTATATTCTATTGTTCTGCTTTTCCAAATGTCTATATGGATTACATATTTTAATGGTGAAAGTCAATGCTCCTTTGGTAAAAGTCGTTGCAGGGGGCTTTGCTCTTTTCCCACACCAATTGCTTGCCGAAGTTAAGGCGCACATTGTGGATAATTTTCCTTCCAAAATCCACGGTCATGAGTTGTAACCCGACCTGCTTTCGGTGAAATGTCAGTTCGTTGCGACTCACTGCGTCAATGTTTTTGTTTGTAAGTACACCTCTGACTCCATCTTATTCTTGTCCGCTTCACCTCTCTATTTAACACACCCATTTCACTTAGAATCTCATTGCAATTTCCTCTTCCTCTCCAATCCAAGTGTTCTGTTTTGAGGCCCTTGATTTCAGTTTGCTCTGTGTTACTCTCTAACATCTATTGTGGGTAAGATTGAGATCAACTCTTCTGTCTCTGCAATTCATTTTTTCTAATGAAAATAGTCCTCTGTGTATAATGAAAACTGTTTTATGTTTACTACAGGATCAATGGCGTTTACACAACTCTTTATGCTGGCGTTTCTCTCAATACTCAGATTTCAATACATGTATGGATGGTCAAGCGTTCATGCCACATTTTATGGGGGCAATGATGCATCCGGCACGATGGTAAGTCCTTAATTGTTCAAATCCTTTAATTCTCCATGAAATCATGGCCTTTAAATCTTCTCTCCGCAAAGGTTGCTATAATATAACAGGGGAATTTGTGTTATATAATGCAGGTGGGGCGTGTGGTTATGGAAATATGTACAGTCAAGGATATGGCACTAACACTGCAGCCTTGAGCACTACCACTGTTCAACAATGGACTTGGCGTATGGGGGAGGAGGATTTGCGATCAATTCCACTCACCAAGGCACTTGCGGGAATGCAAGATGATCGCTGATGCGCTACCTAGACCTGTATGGCATCGATTAGGGGAGAGAACCCTATAACCGTGCACCTAACTTTAGGGGCAATTAGATATATGTAGGTATGTCAATAGCGTAAAAAAATTATATCACCGTGTAGCGTATGATCATGCCATATCAATATTTTCGTTTTGCATTTTTATTTGGAGGGAAAGTAGTTTTTGAATTGATTTAATATGAAGAAAATTAATATAAAGCATTTGAAAGAGGGACCAATGACCGAGCGCCATATGTGTCACATTTTCATTGACTCTTAAAAAGTGTCATTAACCAAAAATTGAACAACTATTGGTACTTTTGTCAACAACCTATGGTGAAAAGAGATGTACATGTTTTGGTGCATGCTCGGTTATAGGGTCCTCTCCCCTAGCAATGTTGTACTTTGTGGTCGAATGAAACAACCACCGGTCTGGATCAATGGCATCACTGTTGTGTGAGAAGCTCTAACTTCGCTCATATAGTATCAAAGCAGTCTTCTCATCCATTACTCAACCCTGTATATCATGTATTTTGTAGTTTCTTGGTTTCAAAAATCAATCGATTGTACACTCAAAGTGGAGCAGATCTGTACTATTAATAAAGTGGCTCTCTAAATATCTACATGTTTTTTTTTTTGTCATTTCCTTTGAGCATAAGAAGAATTACGAATTATTAATATTTTATGGAATTTTTGACCTTGAGAAATGATATGGCTATTTTCATTACTTCCTAGCCTTTCCATCCGACGCGCACACTCATTTGTCCTACTAGATCATCCTTAGCAAGGTACAATAAGATCTCTCCTTTCTTCCACACGATATCATCACATCAATTTGATGGTAATTCATTTGATTTATTTGATCCAGAGAGAAATTAAAACCAATTTTATTGTTCCATTTGCTGGAACTTCTAGGGAGATTGGTTATTTGTTTGTTTTTCCATCATTATTGCTTGATCTACAATACCAGGTAATTGTTCATCCTCCATAGCTCACCTTTTGGCCTGAGATGGCTTTGCCATTTATTGACATGATTTGATCCAACCACACTCGAATCTCCTGCATTCACTTTGGTTTGCTGAGTTTTTTTGCACCAATGATAAATGTTTGACATAATTTTGTAAAACTCCTCTAAACAAGCCACCAACATCTTCATCAAACTTTGCGATGAATCAGGTTGGCGGAGCTGCTACCGCAAGCTAACAATTTTTTCTTGAGTTGTTGAATGTTTTCGACCTTTTCCATGCACATGCAAACTTGTTCTGGGCTGCTGTAAAAGAACACGTCACTTGTGCTCTTTCTGTCCCATTTGGTTATCAATATCTCTGCAGCAGCCAATTTTTCCTCCCAATTGCCCAAAAAATTATATCCTAGTGTGATTTTCCACGTAAGTGAGAAGCGATTGTCAAACTTACAGAGGATTCTACGCATATTTGTGGTCATCTATTCAGAGGATTCCAGAGATTTTACAACTCTCTCCTATGCTTCTTCAATTTCCATAGACATTTTAAGATGGCTCTGCAATTTAGTAGCAGTGGAAAATTACAAGAAGAATTACAGGATCTCGTGTACTAGGTGCATATTTAGGGTTATACATATTATTTTGGCATAAAAGACTAAAAACTATACAACATTATTCCCAAAGTTTATGTTTGATTCTTTTCTTTCTTGTATGATGTGAACATTTTTTCGATTTTTGATATTTCAAACAATTATGATTAGATGCATGAAAGATAACTCAGTCCATAAAATCAAGGACATACTGCAAATAAAAGCAAATCTCTCGAGATGAAAGTTGTCGAGTCTCGTCTCACCAATAACACCTTCAACTTTGGGCAAATGACTTCTCGAAATTTGCTACATATCTGCACAAACACACTTCTTTTACGTCAATCAACAACTATCAACTTTTATTAATCCAACTAACACCTTGCAACTTGTAGGCACTATCAACTTTTATTAATCCAACAAACACCTTGCAGCTTGTAGGCAGGAACCGGCCGCTGCGCTCTTGTTTATTTGGGACTTTGTGTTTGGAAGTGGGGAGCAGATCGCTTTGTGGGATTTCATCTGGGAAGTAACATCTACTCTTGAAGACGATGCCATTTTCTTCTCTAATCAGTAATATGATATTCCATTATAATCCATCTTTAGTTGTGATGATATCAATTGTTTTTTAATTAAAATCCACCAAATGTCTGCGCGTGCCATGCATGATGATGAGTTAAATTTGAAAACACAAAATTTGCATGCAACAAATAAAATCCCCAAAACTAAATAAGTAATAAAATCATTGGTACACACAATTAAAATTTACTCGACTAGTAGAGATATAGAAATTGTTTACTTTTTATCAGATTATTCACTCATGTTTATCAACTCTTTCACAGTTGCAATCTCTGACAAAAATCCTTCAAATACTTGGGAGTGGCCTGTAAAAATAGAAAAGAGATTAAATAATGTTTTTGACATTAGGCTAAGATTAAATGTGAAATAGAGATTCAAGAACCGAACACATACAACACACCATATAACCTGAGAACATCTTACATGGTAGAAAAGTAGCAATGAACAATGAAGCACATGAAATGGTGTAGCCAAGTGGTAAGAGAAAAAATATTGAGTTTGAGTTTCCACAAATAACAATAAAAGCGGATCATGTGGTTGATATCATTCCCTAGTCAAAAGTTCATGTGCCAAATGTCTCACATGCTCATGTCATGTGGCAAAAGTTTGTTAAAAACATGCATAATGACCAGGCTTCATGGCGTGAAATTTTAAAGGTAAAACAAATAATAATTGGCAGTGGCATTTCTATATTTATTATTTTTAAAATAATAATATTTTTAAAGAAAATTGTTTATACTATTATATGTAATAAAAACAACAATAAATAATGGTTCGATTTTATAATTATATATTTATTATTTAAAAACAAATCATTAAGTTTAGAAAATTACTAATAACTATATAAATAATGACAAATATTTTATAAATATAAAAATATATTAATCTGAATATATACACTAATAAATGGTTTTTATATAATAAGATTTTTGTAATATTTATTTTATTTTTAAAAATAAATAAAATATTATTAAAATCTTAGATAATGTGGTATTTTTAAATTATTTGATTTAAAATGCAAATATTAATATAGAATTATATTAGTTTTTAAAACATGTCCTAAATATAATATGGTAAACTAAATCGTATGGTAAATTTTGGTTTTATTTTTTAAATATTATGAAATTTCTAAGAGGAAGGATTGGATATGTGTTTTTTTACAAATTATAATTAGTATATATGAATTGTAGAATATCTACAAAATATAAAAACAAATAAAAGAAACTATCATGGAGATGCCACACATATTCCACAATTCTTATAAATTGTAGAAATTATGTGGACTAATTGTGGTAAAAAGGTATTATTTGTTGTAGTGAATATACTATATTATTAACGCATTGGCTATGTATATGAGTCTCATGTAAAATCTTATCTTTTTCTTAATCCCTACTATGACCTATACTAACACTTGCACTAAAAGGAAGTGCAATGGTTATGCCAATAATAAAATATGGGAATATTTTTAGAGTTGTTGATATGTAAACTCTTCAACTTTGGAATTATCCATAGAATCACAATTAATTGTTGTTGTTCTACTTTCTATTAGAAAATAACAGAGATAGCTAGTGAATGAATTATACTTGTGCTTAGAATCAACAATTTGCAGAAAGGGAAAGAATATAGACTCATACACCAACAATTTTATCCTGGAAAACCTCCAGAGGAGGAAAAACCAGTCGGGAAGGGCAATTGCTCTTTCTTCCCACTTTTATTGGCCAATTCAATAATAAGTACAAAAATTACAATAAGTATGAAAGAGAAGTAGATAATATCTCACACTTCCTCCCAGTTACTTGCTTGCTCTGTCTCAATTACTCCTTGCTTCTACAAATCACAATTCCAACACTAAGAGCTTCTTACTCACTTGCTTCATGCTTCGATGCCTTTGTTCTCTTCCATAACATGCATTTATAGCCTTTCTCATGTTCTCCCGTGCATTGGAGAATGGGAAAGGTCATGCAGAAGAAGAGACATGGACACCCTTTGGAATTCTAGGACTGTTTGTCATATTTTATTTTCTGTCCGCAAGATCCAGGACTGCCACCCAATGCAGACTGGCGGTTCCATAAATGCTGCCCTGCATAGGGTGGTGGTCCTATCACTAAATAGACAGAACCTCTGTGTATCATTTTCTTCTTCTTCATGTTGGTTGATTTGATAAAGTAGAGTCATTTTAGATCCCTATGGATCACACCTCCCCTACTTAGGAGGATTTTGGTCCCACAAAAGCTTAGTGGGGGAGTAGATGAGGAAATAATTCCCTCACTTGCTCCTTCGGGTACCATCGGGCCTGCCTTGGTGTCTTTCCTTTCAGTCCAATCTGCCAAGACTCCTGCGGACCTCTCCTAGTCTCTCTGACCTTCTCTATTGCAAGACTACATCCTCCTCCAATTTTCCTTGTGAGTCCAAGATGTAATCCTCAATGGAAGGTAGCAATTGTAGTTATTCATCTTCATTTATCATGGATGGCTCATATAGGTACAAGTTCTCACAGTTTATTACAGAGTACATCCTCATGAATGATGGCAAATCAAGTCGAAAGGCATTTTCTCCAACCTGCTCCAATATGGTGAAGGGTCCATATCGTAGTGGTTTGAGCTTCCATTTTTGACCTTGTAGTCTCTCCTTGCTCAAGTAAAGCTAAAATCTATCTCCAACATTAAGCTTGTGTTCCCTTCTATGTTGATCGTGCCTAGCTTTATACTTGGCATGAGATTTCTCTAGTTATTCCTTGAATTTGAGATGGATTTGTCAGATCCTTTCAATGAATTTGTTTACTCTAATCACCTCTTGTGTCTCATGTATCCTTCTCATCCAGCTATCTAGCTATTATGTCCAGTGGATTTGTAGGTAGATATCCCAAGCATGCTTCAAACGGTGACTTCATAGTGGATGTGTGTACTACCCGGTTATAGGAATGCTGAATGTAGGTTAAGGACTCATCCCAAGTCCTTGGGTATTTGTTGTTATACCCTCTGATCAACTGTACCAAAGTCTTGTTTACCACCTCTGTTTGTCCATCTATCTGTGGATGGAAAGTTGTGCTCCTCTGTAACCTAGTATCCATCTTGTCCCACAAAGTAGTCCAAAACTTCCCCAAGAACCTGGAATCCCTATCAGAAACAATAGACTTTGGCAAACCAAAATGCACCCATACATTAGCAAAGAAAAGATCTGCCGCCTCATGTGCTTTTACTATCTTTTTACATGCCATAAGAATACACATCTTACTAAATATATCAACAACAACATAGAGATAGTCATGGCCATGTTTAGACATAAGTAATCCTCCTAAAAATCCATAGAAATGTCCTCCCACGAATGAGTAGGTATTGGCATAGGCATTTACAAACCTTCGTTCCTAGTCTTAGGCTTGCTAGTACAACAAAGTTTACATCCCCGTATAAATTTTGATACTTCTTGCATATTGGGCCAATACACGTACCTTTGCAAGTGGGCTAGGGTCTTACCAACACCGAAATGTCCCGCTACTTTTGAGGTATGTGCTTCCCTCATCAATAGAATTCGTTCTTATTTTAGCATGCAAAGCTTCCCCCATCGATAGAGTAGCCCGTCTTTGAGATAACAATCTTCAATCCCTGTCCTTTCAGCCCCTTGGGACTACAACTACTGAAATGTCACCCCAAAGTCTTTGTCCTAGGAATATGCCTCTTTGTAAGCTTCCTTCGTGAAGGGCTCGATCTGAGAGATAGTGGCCAAATAGGAAAACTTCTCCTATGTGGGTGGCCTAGACAACATGTTTGCCACCAATTTTGTACTACCCTTCTTGTATTTAATCACCAGATGGAACTGTTGAAGGAACCCCATCCATTTGTAGTGCCTTTCCTGCTATAATTTAGATTGTGCTTGCAAATACTAGAGAGGTTTGTGGTCAGTGTGCACAATATTTTATTTACCCAACAAATAATGCTTCCATTTTTTAATTTCCTGAACTAGTGCATACATTTCCTTATCATATATTGAATATCCTTTAACTTCTGAAGTGAAAGTTTTATAATGATAACATACGGGTTTACCTCCTTGAAGCAACACTATGCCCATGGTGTAATCACTAGACATTTGTCTCTACTTCAAAAGGTTGCTACAAATTAGGAAGAGCAAGTACTGGAGCATGACTAATCTTGTATTTCAATAACTCAAAGGATTTGTCTTGTTCCTTACCCCAATCAAAAATCTTACTCTTTGCGCCACTGTGTGTAGAGGTGTTGCGATCACGTAGAAGCCCGAAATGAACTTCCACATGTATTGTATTGCTCCCACAAAACTCCTAGTTTTGTGGCTCCTGTTGGTGTTGGCCAATTAGTGATGG
Source organism: Taxus wallichiana var. yunnanensis (assembly GCA_018340775.1). Lineage (NCBI taxonomy): Eukaryota > Viridiplantae > Streptophyta > Pinopsida > Cupressales > Taxaceae > Taxus > Taxus wallichiana. The sequence continues at coordinate 313,993,260 of CM031239.1, forward strand.
CTTCCACCTTCTTTGGATCCACTCATAGCTCTCCTCCTCTAACCACATGCCCAAGATAGACAAGTGACTGTTTGGAAAATTCACATTTCTTCATATTACAAAGCAATTGTTTCTCCTTGAGAACTTGCAAGACTTGTTGCAAATGAGTTAGATGTTCTTCCCATGTGGCACTAAAAATCAAGATATCATCTAGATATACAATGACACATGAATCTATGAAATCTCGCAATACATCATTCATCAATCTCATAAATGTAGCGGGTGCATTGCATAACCCAAAAGGAAGTACTAACCATTCATACAAACCATGTTTTGTCTTGAAGGCAATCTTCCATATATCCTCCTCCTTCATTCTGACTTGGTGATAACCTGACTTGAGATCCAACTTCATGAAAAATTTGGCATGCTGAAGCTAGTCCAAGAGATCATCTATGCGGGGAAGTGGATATTTATTCTTTATGGTGATCTTGTTCAAAGCACGGTAGTTGATGCACATTCTCCAAGAACCATCCTTCTTTGGCACCATCATAATAGGCAAACCACATGGTGAGGTGCTCGAACGTATCACCCCTTGGTCTATTAGTTCCTGAAGTTGTTTCTTTACTTCAGTACTCTCAAGCAAGGATTGCCTATATAACCTAATGTTTGGTAGAGGGGATTTTGGCAATAGCTGAATCTCATGCTCTACTTCTTGTTTTGGTGGTAACCCGCTAGGAGCCTAAAATAATTCCTAAAAAGACTGAATAATACTATCCAAATCATGCTTTTTCTGGTTAGAAATCTCTACAAATTCTTCCCCATCTTGTTTATCCTTTAATAAAAGTAAACAAAATTGATTATGATTTTCCTGAATAAGTCGTTTTGCTTGGTTAACACTTACCATAGTAACTTGTGTCTTACACTGGTGTGCCCAGATGTTGTAGTTGATCTCATCCTTGACCCATCTATATCGGTTTTCCCTCCTCATAAATATAGCATCCCTAACATATAAGTAAGGACTCCCAAATACAACATCAAAAGCATCAAGTGGAATAACGTCAGCTTCAAAAACATCAATATATTGGGAATTTATCCCAAACTTAACCTTACATCTTCTTATTACCTGAATTTCAACACCCTTCTTCACCCAACCCAAAGGATAAGGGTGTGGATACTCGTAAGTCTCAAGACCAAGCTTCTTTACAACTGCTTCAGAAATCAAGTTAGATTGAGAACCAATATCAACCAAAGCATTTACCTTAGTTCTCTTGATCTGGATTTTGATCTGGAATAGTCTACTCATCTCCTCTTCCTGGCTGTCCATGTTGGTGGCTGTGCATCCAAGCCTCTCATCTACATTAGATTCATCTTTGATTTCCACCTCCCCTTTTGTTTTCACAACTGTCATGGACTTCTTTGAGTCCTTGGTTCGGTTCTTCGGATGTAACTCCGGATGCAACTTCCAACATGTAGCATCAGTATGACCATTGATATCATAGTTCTTGCAAAAATTCTTGGGATCTTTACAAGTATTCAAAGTAGTGGCAGCTTTTTTACCTTTCCCTTTCCACTTACCCTTGTTACTTGTTTTCCCAAACTCTTTCTTCTGCTGATTTGTTGACTGCTTTACCCTTGGCTCTGCTTCTCCTTGCTTCTTTTCATCATCTATGTAGTACGCCTTTGTACGCATGCTTCGTTGAGATCTTTGGGCTTTGTGGAGATGACTTTTCTTCAAAGGTGAGTGTGAAGTCCTCCCAAGTACTTGGTCAGAATATCCTCATCCTCCAAGTCCATGTTAAGCAACATGGCTTGCCTCTCGAAACTCCATAGTATAGTCCTACACACTTTGACCACTGCCTTGTCTAAAATACTACCATTTAATCATTTGGTCAGTCTTATGGCCAATAGGATAGAAGTTAGCTCTAATTAATTCTTTAAATTCTTGCCAAGATTTCACAATAGGACGCTTCTTCTTTTCACAAGTGGCTAGATGGGTTTCCCACCAAACCAGAGCATGTCCCTCCATCTTGAGACATGCAAAGGAAATCCTCTGTGCCTCAGTGACATTATGGACGCTAAAGTAGACTTTTAACTATTTTAACTATTTATCAAGCAAATCTACATCTACTTATCCTTCAAATCTTTTAATATCAACTTTTGTTTCAACTTTAAAAGAGTATGATTGGGTTTTACCTTTTCTCTTGTGTTAGAAGTCTCTTCGTCATGCTCTTCCCCAAACTTTCCTCATGATGGATCCTTCCTATGCCAAACTTTTCAGCTAAGCCCCAAACCACTGAGTCTATGGAGTCTTGTTTGACAGAAGTTGTCTTCTGTAAATCAACAAGCTCTTCTTGCCTTCTAAACATCCTATCCATCATGGTCTCCAACATCTCGATTCTACGGACCAAGTTCTCTTCCTCCATTTGTCCCCAAATTCTTTGTTTCCACTTCTTTGTAGAAATTTATGGATCGCAAGGTAAAGCTTCTTCACCTTTAGATCTCGTCACTGTCATACAAATCCAAGAATGAATACCACAGTCCTGGATAATTGTTAGCTTTGATACCAAAATGATCTGTAAACTCTTCAACTTTGGAATTATCCACAAAATCACAATTAATCGTTGTTGTTCTACTTTCTATTAGAAAATAATAGAGATAGCTAGTGAATGAATTATAGTTGTGCTTAGAATCAACAATTTACAGAGAGGGAAAGAATATAGACTTATACACCAATAATTTTATCCTGGAAAATCTCTAGAGGAAAAACCAGTCGGGATGGGCAATTGCTCTTTCTTCCCACTTTTATTGGACAATTCAATAATAATTACATAAATTACAATAAGTATGAAAGAGAAGTAGATAATATCTCACACTTCCTCCCAGTTACTTGCTTGCTCTGTCTCAATTACTCCTTACTTCTACAAATCACAATTCCAACACTAAGAGCTTCTTACTCACTTGCTTCATGCTTTGATGCCTTTTTTCTCTTCCATAACATGCATTTATAGCCTTTCTCATGTTCTCCCATGCACTAGAGAATGGGAAAGGTCATGTAGAAGAAGAGACATGGACACCCTTTGGAATTCTGGGACTGTTCGCATCATATTTTATTTTCTGTCTGCAAGATCCAGAACTGCCTCCCAATGCAGACCAGTGGTCCCAGGATCACCGCCTTGGTGGGGTGGCGGTCCCATCACTAAACAGATAGAACCTTCGTGTATCATTTTCTTCTTCTTTGTGTTGGCTGATTTGATAAAGTAGAGTCATTTTGGATCCCTATGCATCAGTTGTTGAATCCATTGCAAGACGCACAACTGGAGTATCTAACTTGGGTAGTGATACATGCCAAGCTAACTAACCAATATGAGTTTAATGATGCCTGAAGAGGCATGTATCCAACCTAGGTAGTTAAACAACAAACATAATCATCAACCAATTAACCATTATGTTAGTGAGAGGGTCACTTCCATTGTAAACTTACCCCTATTGGCATAACGATCACGATGCATCAGGTTTTATATGTTAACATGAACCAATGCAACCAACTAATGTGGGATTTAATTAATGACTACATATAGTCTAGGGAAGTGAAAGAGATATCAAACAGATGCAGTAGAACTTGTAGAGGAACTAGTGAGATTGGATATATTATCGATGAATATATGTGGAAAGCTTTCCTATTTGATAAACAGATGCAATTTTCATCCACCCTCTTACTAGACATGTCTAACGTGCAAAATAACTACTACATGAGGCGACTTTTGCTTGCTCTCACCACCTTTGTGTCTGTTTCCCATGATTATATTCAATGTCAACTACCCATGTAGACCATCACATGTGTAGGAAACAATTTTAGGTGTCCGTTATTTAGTTGTCCAAAAGCAAAAGAGTATCTGACACACTATATGCAATGATATGCAACAATGAAATTTCACTCATCCCCGAGTCTATTGGGAACTTTATCTTTCTATATATAATAAGAACATTTTTTAGTTGCACATGAAGTGCAAGAAACGTTGAATGGGAAGAAAATGCACTATTTCTAAGGAAATTCCAAATGAGTATTTACAAAATTAAATCTGAGTTCGATGTTAATCAAAGATCTATAAGACAAAATGTGTGTACACATCTTTACTGCCCCAAGAAATAAAACAAATATTGGTTTAGCTAAACATAAAATAGGTATATAAATATTTACATTATTATGTGTTTTAATAATATAAGAATTGAATTAATATATAAAAAAACTATAAACACAATAAAAATAGAAAATATTTCGAATAGAAAAACATGGTATATTAAAAATAAATTTCAACACATAATGTAAGGGTCGCAACAAACTCGATAACTTTAAATATTATTGATAAAGTATACATTGGATAGATTGGAACCCATGGGACATTAGTTACCGACATGTAAGTAATAAAAACTTACTCTTAATATTGCATAAGCAAAAATTTCATACCAATATGTACAACATCAAATCTTTAGTGTTACTCAAAGATTCAACAGACAAAAAAATTGTATGTACATATTCACTGCCCTAAGAACTTACATAAATATTATTTTAGACAAGCATAAAATGTGTATGTGCATGCGTGCATGTGTGTGTGTGTGTGTGTGTGTGTGTGTGTGTGTGTGTGTGTGTGTGTGTGTGTGTGTGTGTGTGTGTGTGTGTGTGTGTGTGTGTGTGTGTGTGTGTGTGTGTGTGTGTGTGTGTGTGTGTGTGTGTGTGTGTGTGTGTGTGTGTGTGTGTGTGTGTGTTCTCCTATAATACTTACATAAATGAAAAATAAAGGATACCATTGAATGCCACCCTTATGAGGGGAATAACAGAGAAGCGATGATTCCATTTCAAAAGGTAACTAGAGGACTATAAAAATATCCACAGAAGCCACCGCATTATAAATAATGTAAAAACTTGGCAACCCAAAAAAGAACAATGGAGATTCCAACAAAAGGAAAACATAGTTGTAAGAACACACACAACTCGATTGTATGTGTCAAGAGAATATTACCTATGTCATATGTTGTATGTTCTTTCCACCAACTATATGCTACATCCACCTGATGTGCAATTTTACAACATAAATGAGTTTTTGAGGATAAATCATGCTCAAGAACATAATTTTAATGGTTTCCTTGGTATACCTATGTTTTGAGCTAGGTTCTCGAAAATGCATTGTAGTAGTTGAATTAGTAAGAATTGCAAGTGAACCAACTTTGGTTTAGACTTGGAATAAATATGTCAAGATTTTATAGAATTGTTTATGCGTATTGTCATTGAATTTATGCACTCATGAAAGATCTATAAAGACAAAGGATTTTGAGCATCATAGCAACAACATGGGATTGTCCCCAAGGTGTGAGACCTTGGCTCCTTGAGATAAACCTCTGGATAAAGGTCAGCTTCCTACACTAACTACTCTAATGCTAGCCACCAAGTATCACTAAACACTAATCTACTAAATTGCAGGGAAAAGGAAAGAGGAAAAAACATAAAAGGGGTGCTGATAACACCAAGAAAGAAGTGGATCACTCTCCAATGAGTTCAACAAGTGAGAAGAAAAGATATAGATCCAGAGGGAAAATATGAACCACAACCAAAACATGCATTTGAATCAAACTCCCACTATAAACCTTGAGACACAATGAATTATAACATGATAGATGCCACACAAAAAAATCATGGGGATAATAGAGAGGTAAGAAACAAATTAGCACAAAGACAGAGGGAAGATATGAGCCACAACCACATTTGTGTTAGAAGCTAGAATATACACAATCTGTTGCCACAAGAAATCAAGGTGATCAATCATCTACAGAGCTTAACTCAAAGGTTAAAGGATCTCAGAATGTTTGGCCACCCAATTGGGTAGAGTAACCTTGATTTCAAAAGAGGATTCTTTACAATTTTAACAAGCAAGTTACTTGTAACCCAAAAGAGAGAAAAAGGGGGATAAATAAGAGAAAGGGGGAGCAAAATATGTCAAAAAATATATCATACCATCATTATCTACTCTACAGGGTTCATGAAGGTCTGAAGATGCTCAACAAGATGCTAAAATGGTGTGATCCACCCCAAACTACCTTTTGAAGCATGTTCCATGGGAGTTTTGTAAGTCATGATGATCCATAACCATGGAGGTGCCTTCACTTGCAAGCAAACGAGCAGATATTTTTTCTAAATATAAGCTTTAAGGAGAATCAATGTTTTCCCATGAGATCATGGAGGTAAGATGAAGTTCATGTTGTCATTTGTCTAAATTATCCATGATTGCACTTTGACCACTTGTCAATAGCTCATCTTCATGCTTAACAACTGGTTTTAACTCTTATATGAGTTTAGGTGGGATCCCAAAGTGATAATACCTCAAAGCATATTTAAGAAGGACTAGCAAGTAACTTGTATGAATGAAAATGAAAGTAGATAAAACTAAGCTGGGATCTAACACCAATTAAATTATAATCTACATCCATTGCAAATACATCAAGATAAAGGTACAAAAGAAAAATAAATTTCATAAACATAAACATCGTAAATGTAAACCTCCATTTAATGTGTGGACTTGCTTTAAAATGTGGGTATCCTTATAAGCCAAGTGCAAGCCACAAACAATTTTTATCCAATGAGGGAGCTTAGTGAAGGAAGAGATATCCTTAAAATGGCCCAAAATCCATGTTTTATTCTCCTCTTACTATTGTTGTCGCTGAGATTGCACCCTTGTTGAATCTACCAGATTCAACACCTCAGTGAAACATGGGAATGTCCCCAAGGTGTGGAACCTTGCTCCTTGGGATAGACATCCGGAGAAGGCTGACTTCCTCTACCTATCTAACCTAATGCTAACGCTACTCATAAGATAAACTACTAATCTACAGGGAAATGGGGAAGGAGGAAAGCTAAGGGAATGATGATGAAACTAGAATAGAAAGGGGATCTCTCCGTGAGGGGAAGAACATGAAATAGAACACAATGATGAGAGGGAAGATAGATGTCATAGATCAATCTTGGACAAATTATTCTATTCCAAACATTTTAGACATAAAGAAATCAAAACATGCAATTGGAACCCACACATGATATGATATAAATGAATGGAGAGGTAAGAAACACAATAAACACAAGTAAAGGGTAGATGAAAGATGCAATAACAAAATTCTATTTATAAATAAATACACATTTTGTTAACTTACTGGGAAGTGCACTAAGTGTGTTACATGCGACTAGATCGAGGTCTATAACTCGTGAAAGATCAGTTATCATTTTGACATGGTGACTTTACAATCGGGAGAGGATTCTTTTTTAATAATATCAAGTTTTCTTTTATAGAGAAAGAATAGAAGAGAGAGGGAGAAAATTAGATCGCACTAAAAATGAACAAAGCCAACCACCCACCGCCCACTAAGGACCAATCGTGATTCAATGCTTGCAAACATGTATGGCCGACAAAGGTTGCTTGAAAGGAACTCTATCAGATCATCTAAGAATGTGGACTTGGATGTGTAGGATTTAATGCACCGGTGGTCGTGGATGGTTTGCACTTTTTAAATGATTTAGGCAAGGTTTTGTTATAATTCATGGGTTTTAGATGATCTCCTATCTTCTTATTTTTTTGTAACTTTCTCGATGTTTTTATTGTAATATGTATTCTTGTTTTGAATTCCATGGTCTTTCATGGATTTTAACAACTTTTGAATTATCTGCGGACTTAATTCCTTTCTTCTCCTAATCCAAAACCATACTTTTAATTTTTGTGGCCTCTTCTCATATTGTGGGTTCTCTACTCAAATATTATTCTTTTACTTCACCCTCCACCACCTTGTTGTGGTATCCGAATCCTAACTTCTTTGTTACGTGGCTTTTAACTTTGATTTTTTTTGGATGACTGTTCTCATGTTTTGCGGGTTTCTTTTGATATGCATATTTTCTTTATTATGTGGCTTTTTATTTGCTGTGCTGACTTTCTTTATTCCACAAATTTCTATTTGTTGCGCACACTTTCTTTGTTCTAAAATTTTCTTTATATCATGGATTCTCTTTGTCGGTTTGCTCCACAGCTTTCAACCTTGTGTGGATTACTTCTTGTGGACCTTTTAACTTTATTCCATGCTCAAATCCCTTTCTTTTGTGTCACAAAGTTATGTGACTTCCTTTGCTTTCCCCACAAATTTACCTATGTTGCATGAACCTTTTAAACATTTGTGGGGTTTTTTATCCTGTGGACCCTTTTAGCACTCATGTGCTTCACTCTCTTTCCTTTGCAGTACCACATGTTACTTAGCCTTTTTTTCTCGAGGCATACATCCCCACGGTGATGTCCCTTTGTTACGCTGGTCAGAAAACTTGTGGATCACTAAGTTTTAACTTTCACGGAATACTAAGTTCCTTCACTTTCTGGATGTCTTTCTTGAAGGCGTGTGATTCTATGACTCAAATGAAGTTGTCTAAATGTCATAGGTGCTATTTTGGAAAACAACTACTTCAACAAGGCAAGGGTTTTCTCACTTTTGCAAGATTTCTAGTGATAAAATGCTCCTATGAGAAAATGAATGTATATGTCTTGCAAGGACATGGTGTGTTTTGGGAAGGGAGTACTAGGTTTCTTTTATAGCTTTCCTCTTTGGGAGAAGCACAACTAGTAATGAATGTGGGATAATGGAGATGTAGAATTAGGAGTGGATAAACATGATTAAAGGTAATTAATTAAGATCGATGACCCATGGGAGTTAGAAGAGGCTTAATTAATCACTTGGGATTAATTGATATGCCAAGATTAGCTTGTAGAAGCTATGTAGAGGAAATTTAGTGGGTTTAAAGGGGTTTGAGAGTGAGAATTAATTAATAAAGGGTTATTAATTAAATAAAATATAGAGATTTGAATAATTAATTAATTATGGTTAATTAATTAATTAAAAGGGGATTTTAATTAACAAAGTGTTGTTAATTTGTATCCAAGAAGAAGAGAGAAGTTAATTAACAAAAGGTCATTAATTAAATTGTGATGATGGGAAAGACATAAATTAGTGCGCTTTTTGCACAACGGAAAGTAGATATCTACGTTTTCCCCTCTTTGAATTGGTGTTGTACAAGTGACGTGTTTCAAAGAAATTCTACAATTTTATTTTAAGGCGAAGGAAGAAAAAATATTAAGATGGATGATGCCCCATCGAACGCCGATGGGGTGATAAGAAGGTGATTAATGCTTGAAAAGAGAAGGAAAATATCACGAATCGAATAATAGGCCATTATGGCAGTTGAAACCATAGTGATGAGGTCTATATATAGAAAAGGAGGGGTAAAACAACTCATTTTCACCACCATAAATTGGAGAAAAGGAACTATGGGCAATTGGAAGAATAAGAGATGGCCATCCCAATGTTTACACACCAAGCAGAGTTGTTCTGAGACTACCAACGAACGTCGAGACACAAGGATCTAGTAGATGATGTCATTTATGTTTTGGAAATATTGTATTTGGATTGCAATAAATGTACCAAAAGTGGTGGTGTGCAAGCTGTTGAAATTGATAAATGTCAATTTTACCGGTTCTCTCAGTGCTACATCGTAGTGGGCCTATAACAATTTTAGTAGTTTTGACATGGGTCTAGCGAATGCGCTATTAGTTGTGGTGGATTTTCTTAGGATGAAATATTTTTGTTATGTCATGGTGGATTCACTTAGGATGGAATATGTGTGTTATGTCATAGTAGATTCGCCATTTGTAGATAATTTGTGGTATTTTGTATCCGATTCACAAGATGTTATAATGGATTCGTAAATTTTGGAAAAAATATAAGTTTGAATGATGAATTTCGAAAAGTTTACAAAAATGGATAAGTATAAACTTGTGTTCTTGATGAATACAGGTGAGGATGACTATGATCCAGCTTTCAAGAGCCTCAATGTAGATATTTACATTGACTTCATATGATGTACCCACATGATTGGTCCATTTTGAAGAAGTTGGGAGTATACTACAAAGTATTGGTGCTAATGATGCATGAATATATATATCACAATTGACATCCCTAATTGAGAGATGGAATTCAAAGACTAACAGTTTTCATCTCCCAACAGGGGAGATAACCATCACTTTAGAGGATTTCCATAAGATTTTACAGCTTTCAATCATGTGAGATTTGATCTACTTGATATGAAAAATATCCATAGTGAAATGATGCAAGCCACATGTCAAGTATGATCTTCTTCAATGCGGAGGAGGACCAACATCCTTTTAATAGAGATATTTGATAGGGATATGGTTGAGGGTCTTCCCTTAGTATTGATGTTTGTTGTCGAGAGACATCTTGCTACACTGAAAATATTGTTTGCTACCTATTAGTAGGGCATATGAGTGTTATAGCAAATATGATAGAGTAACAACAAAGATTTTGTTGGTGACCTCACATCCCTACAAAATTATATAAATTTATACACTTGGTGGTTTACAAGGGTGGCTAGAATATAGGAAACATAACCCTCTTATATATATGGGCCTAGGAGCACATCGCAATTAGATGATTAGTGGGGGGATTCAATCCACTATAAGATGATGATACTGATCCTTTGGATGGATCTATGTAGGTAGAGGTATCCAGGGGTATAAATAAATGTTGGTGTATAGGTGAGCATTGGATGATCTTGTCTCAACGAACATCACATGGAGAACCTATTTAGCAACGAGGATGTGGTCATATACATTTGTAGAACTAGCCTATGAATGAACCGAGTGTTATCTAGTAGGCATGTATGAATTTTTGTTGAGAAATATCTTTTATGATAAAGTGTTACACTAGTTTGGTTACAAAAAGTGGGTACAAAAATCACCACATATTTTTTCCCATGTGACCAAAGATATATTAGATTAAAGGTTGACCATAGATGTAACATATTGCACTACTGATGTAAGATCATCACTTGTACATACTAAAATTTGGCTTTGATTAAGTGTCACAGGGTGTATTAAGTCCATTTGGATGTTCATAGGGTGTTTCTAGTCCATTTGGACTCATGGACATGTAATAAGTGACAATTTGGAGTTTTCCCTCCAAAATGTCCCTTTCAAATATTTTAAAATCTTAGTTTGTAATTTGTATTCTAGATGTTAGTGCCGTGTAAATAAGTGTGACACATAGTTCTAGGGTCCTCCTATGATGTTATTAAAGTTCCCATGTCCTCCTAACTTGAGCTCTTGAGTTCTAGTTAAGTATTACTTTGGTTAGGGTAGTGAAACTCAATGTAACCACTTTCTTAGTGATAAAAAGCAATATGTACTCAAATGGAGGGGGATCATTGTGTTTTAAGAAGAAAATACAAGTGAGGAGGAATTTAGAAAAGAGCCCCTGAGGCTCAAACTAATCTATGTAATTCAATGAAGCAATTAATATTACAAATCCTTCATGAATAAGAATATATTTTTGAAATATGATTGTATTCTTAAATTCTTTGAATGATTAAGAGACAAGGAAATAAGAATGTACATGTCTTTGTGGGTAGGAATTGTGATAATGATTGAATAATGATGAGTTGAAAATGGTAAAATGCTTGGCATGACAGGTGTGGCATATGTTTTGAGATTTGTTTTGAAATTATCATTAATTTTTTATAATTTATGTATATTTTGTCATGAATGGTGATGAAACAGGTATGGATAAGGTTTTTACATCTTTGACGACAGAGGAAGATTGAATACAAGCTATAAAAGTTAACAAGAACCATGATAAGGTCACACAGTTGAGGTGAGTAACTTTGAAGGTATTTCTTAAGTGATTTGATGCTTGGAAGCTCAAATGAGAGAAGGTGGTTTAATCCTTTTAGAAGCTTGAAAATGCATAAAAGTGTTAATAAATCTAAATTGCCTGTCTCGGTTTGCTACTGTGGTTTAAATGCAAAATTTAGTGTAACTTTCTTTTACATTAGTGAAAAATCAAGAAAATTGGTGAGAAGTGTTTTTGGGAATGAGTAACTTGTTGGTGAACTTTCAAGGATAAATAAAGAGTTTTTATAGGTAAAATCGTGATCAAATCAGTCCAATGTGTGAATTCCTAGTTTTAAGGGCTTAAAAGGAAAAAAATTTAAAGTAATAATATTATTTCCATGGTGTTGAAGGTTGTGGAGTATATTATAGGTTAGAAGGAATTATAAAGGTGTAAAATAGGCTTAAGGACCATTTAATCAAAGTGTTCAAATGTTAAGGAGACAAGGAAATTGCATGCATAGTCCTCGTCACAAAGCAAAAACTGTGATAGTCAAATTTAAGGGCATAAAGTGGCATGCAATGAATACATAAAGATGTTTTATGCATAAGAGAGTGCACTAGAATGTGTGAAAAGGTAAATGAAATTTCCGTAAGCCTTTTGGAGATTATAAATGAGTTTAAATAGACCAAGACTAGAAGCAAACACGATTATCCTCCTATAATCATAGTGAGAGGCCGAGAAGAACAAGAAAGCTTTTATTAGAGAGAGAGTCTTGAAGAGGGAAGTTGATATATTTTCATTTGTTATTAGGAGAAGTAAAAGTATAGTAAGAAGGTGGTTAAGGAACTTATCCAAATTTAGAAGAAGAAATGACAAAAAGACAAAGTTAGAGAACAAAAAGTGGTAAGAGCAAACAAGAAGCCTTAAGAAGGCTAAAACATGAAAAATGGATTTATTGATGACAACAGAGTGAAGAAATATCAAAAATGGCATGAAAAAGGTGAATATAGGTGGAGTAAAATTTTTTAAGAGGTGTAAAATAATGGGAAAGTGTTAAAACCCTAGCGAGTTCACGAAACCCTAGGAGACATAACTCAACTAGCTTAGAAAGGAGAGGTTGGTGTTGGGTGAATTGTAAAAGGATTCAGTGTTGAAATTTGGCATGAACCAAGAGGATCATAAAGGTTATCTCAAACACTAACTTTTTTCGAAATATTATAGTTTGTCCAGACATCGTGCTCAAGGAGTCAAGAAGGCTAGAAACTAGGGCTAGCTAAAAACAATTAAAAGGAAATTAAAAATATTTGGAAAATAGTTGAGACCTGAAACTATTTAGAAACCTTAATGAGGAAAATGGGCATCTAGAAAACTTGACAACGAATCATGAATCCTTATAATTTGTCATTTTCATCAATTTTTTCCTTTTGAGGGCTTCAAGCAAGTAAGATGAATCTAAAAGGAGATCGATGAAAATTAATGATTTGAAATTTTTTCAGGGTGTGTGAATGTATTAGATAGATGTATGTGAGCATTTTAAAGGTTTTTATATCCTTGGTTTCAGTTATTTGATGCATTTTTGTGTTTTGAGTAGAATCGGGCTTCTTAAGCAAGGTGTTCTTATAACATGGTTTGGTGATTTGGTTGATGATAGTTCTAACCATTGGTTGTTGTTGAAGTTGTATGTTTTGGGCTCACCACATCTACATAATTTTGGTATAAAATTTGTAATATCAAAGAATTTTAGGTTTTCTCTTTGTTGATAAGAAGGAAGAATTTATTGATTAGTAATGACATATCTTTGTTACAAACAATTGTATATAAGTGATTTGAGTTGTTTGATTAATTGAATTGAAGTTTTTGAACTAATAATTTAAGTCTTCTTTTGAAAATTGTGTATAGTGGACAAGCTTATCCTTGATAGAAAGAAGTAAGAAAGAGAAAAGTGAAAGAAAGAGGAAAAGAAAAAGTGAAAAGAATCCCAAAAGAAGAGAAGAAGGAAAATAGAAGAAAGAGAGGGAGTCAAGAGACTAGGTGTGAAAAAGAACCTAGGTGAGGCTTGAGAAATGTGTAAAATACTTGTTGAGAGAATAGGGAGGAAGAGAAAGTGAGTATAGTAAATGAATTGCTTTAAATTCATAGGTAATGAGAAGAGAGAGAATGAGAAAAGAAGATAGAGTTATAAAAGAAGAGAGAGTTGGATGGAACCATAAATCAGAGAGTCAAAGAAGGGTATGGAGAAACTTTTGGTGTTGATGGAAAAAGTGGAAGAAATACAAAATCAAGGAATTAAATTAGTGATGCGAAAGGTGGTTAAGTGGGGCTGTAAGGTCACTTGTGGAGTGGAATAAGAAAATACAACCGAGAATGTGGATAAGAGAAGAAAAAAAAAGGCAAAGGAGGATGGATAAGAAGCCATGCAAACAAGAGAAAAATAAAATTATAAAAATACTGAAGAATGAGTTCATTTGTGAATGAAAAATTGAGAAGAAATAAGAATAATCAAATTTATAGTTTGTACATGTGAGTAAAGAGAAACTAGAGGCTTAAGATTTAAGCACTTGAAAGTGCTTTGAATAGTGATGAAGTGAAGAATGAGGAAGAAAGAGTTGAAATGATGGATGGAATTCTTGAAAATGAAAAAGAAAACGCAATCAATTGTGGAAAAAGCACAAAATGGAGGAGCAAAAGGAAAAGTGAAAGAAGCATGTGAAGAGACACAAAAGTCTCTTTGTTTTTCAACTAAGGTTTTGTGTAAATTTGTTTTTGTAGGTTTAATTGGTGAAGAAACAAACTAATTTGAAGAGGCATCTGTTGAAATAGCACAAATAAAGAGGAAAAGGCAAGAAATCTTCAATTGTGAGGACAAAGATATGAAGAAGAAGATGAAGGAAAAGTATAAAGAACTAAGAAGACTTGTTGCATTGATGAAGATGAGAAGAGAACAACATAGGAAAATAGGAGCTTAAAATTACAACGTGACCGGGAAGAAAAGGAAAAAATGCCTTAAATGTATAGAGCTCAATTCTCTCCACTTGGGGAGTATGATGTAGGAGCATCACTTGTACATACTAAATTTTGGCTTTGATTAAGTGTCATAGGGTGTCTTAAGTCCATTTGGATGTTCATAGGGTGTTTCTAGTCCATTTGCACTCATGTACATGTAATAAGTGACCATTTGGAGTTTTCCTCCAAAATGGACCTTTTAAATATTTGAAAAATTTAGGTTGTAATTTGTAGTCTAGATTTTAGTGTTGTGTAAATAAATGTAACACATAGTTTTAGGGTCCTCATATGATGTTATTAAGGTTAGCATGTCCTCCTAACTTGAGATCTTGAGTTCTAGTTAATTATTACTTGGGTTAGGTTAGTGAAACTCAATGTAACAACTATCTTAGTGATAAAAAAGAATATGTAGTTGAATGGAGGGGGATTCATTGTGTTGTATGAGGAAAATATTGTGATGATGAATTTAGAAAAGAGCCATAGAGTGTCAAATTGATCCGTAATTCAAAGAAGTAATTAATATAATAGATCCTTCATGAATGAGAAGTGGGTTTTAAAATACATTTGTATTCTTGAATTATTTAAATTTGATTAAGAGATAAGGAAATAATAATGTACATGTATTTGTGTATAGGAATTGTGATAATGATTGAATATTGATGAGTTGAGAATGGTAACAATGTTTGGCATGATAGGTGTAACAATGTTTTGAGATGTGTTATTGAAATGGTCATTTATTTTGTGTAATTTCTATATATTGTGGTGATAATTGTGATGAAACATGTATGTATATAAGGGTTTTCATCTTTGATGGCAAAGGAAGATCAAATACAAGAAATATAAGTTAACAAGAACAATGATAAGGTCGGATAGTTGATGTCGGTAGAATTTTGAAGGCATTTCTCAAGTGATTTGATTCTTGAAATATTAAAGGAGAGAATAAGGAACCTTGAATGCCGTGATAAATATTTTAAGGAGGATAGGGAAGGTGGTTTAATCCTTTTAGAATCTTGAAATTGCATAAAAGTGTTAATAGATCTAAACTCCTTGTATTGGTCTATGACTAGGGTTTGAATGCAAAAGTTAGTGTAACTTTATTTACCACTTGTGAAAAATCAATAAAATTGGTAGGAAGTGTGTTTGTGGCATGAATAACATGTTGATGAAGTTTCAAGGATAAATAAGGAGTTTTGATGGGTAGAATCTTGATCAAATTAGTAAACTGTGTGATTGCTTAGTTTTGAGGGCTTAGAAGGAAGAAACTTTAGAGTAATAATTTTATTTCCATAGTGTTGAAGGTTGTGGATTATTTGACATGCTATAAGAAATTATAAAGGTGTAAAAGGTTCTTAAGAACCATTGACTTAGAGTCTTCAAGTGTCGTGAGACAAGGAAATTGCATGCATAAATAGGTCATCAAAGCGAAAGTTGTGACAATCAAGTTCAAGGGCATAAAGTGGCATGAAATGTATACCTAGAGATGTTTGATGCATAAGAGAGTGCACTATAATGTTTAATAAGTTCAATTAAAATTACATAAGCCTTGTGGAGAATATAAAGAAGTTTTAATAGACCAAAACCATAAGTAAACAAGTTTGTCATGTTATAGGCACAATGAGAGGCTAGAGAAGAACACAAAAGCTTTTGTTAGAGAGAGAGAGTCTTGAAGAGGTAAGTTGAGAGATTTTAATTTGTGATTAGGAGAATTTTAAGGATAGTAATAATTTGGGTAAGGAACTTATGCAAATCCAAAAGAAGAAAGAAAAAAAAACAGAGTTAGAGGACAATAAGTGTTAAAAGAAAACAAGAAGCCTTGAGAAGGCTAAAACATGGAAAATGGCTTGATTGATGACAAGAGAGTGAAGTAAGATTTTAAAGGGAAAGAAAAAAAGATGAACATAGGTGGAGTAAAGTGATTAAGAGGTGTAAAACAGTGGGGAAGTGTTAAAATCTTGGAGAGCTCGTGAAACCCTAGGACACCTAACTCAACTAGATTAAAAAAGAGAGGTTATTGTTGGATGAATTGTACAATGAGTCAAGGAATGAAATTTGGAATAAAGTAAGATGATAATAAAGTGTATATCAAACAATAAATATTTTTTTTTATAAAGTTTATATTTTGGTCCAAACAACAAGCTCATGGAGTCGAGAAGGTTAGAAACTCGGGCTAGTGGAAAACAGTAAAAAGGGAATACAAATTGTTTGGAAAAGAGTTAAGACTTGAAAAATTATAGGAATATCAATGAGGAAAATTGGTATCTAGAAAACCTGATAGTAAAGCAAGAATACTTATAATTTTTTGTTTTCTTCAAAAATTTCCTTTTTGGAGGGCTACGAGCAAGTAAGAGAGATCTAAAAGGATATTGATGAAAATTGATGATTTGAAACTTCTTGGGGTGTAGGAACATGTTAGATAGATGTATTTAAGCATGTGAAAAGTGTTTATAGCTTTGATTTCAGTTATTTGATGCATTTTTCGTGTTTTGAGTAGAATCAGGCTTCTTGAGTAAGGTGTTCTTATAACATGGTTTGGTGATTTGGTTAATGATAGTTCTAACCATTGGTTGTTGTTAAATTTGTATGATTTTGGTCCCACCACCTATGTATTAGCTACATTGATAGTGATTGTGTGGGATATACACATGAGTATCATAGATGCAGAGACTGCTAGAGAGTATTGGGTTTGATACCGTAGTTTGGACGAATGTGATTGTCTACAACATGAAAAAGGTCGTTAGTGTAACAAAGGTAGTTATGTTAGTGTGGCAACAAAGGCATATGTATGTAATAAATGTAACTCCATAGGTATAACCGAGACTACTAGTGATTCATACAAGGGTGGTGGAGGAGTTGGGACATAGAGACAAAGGGATAACACTAGCAGATTGTTGTGAAAGGGGTTAGCAAAAGTGATGGGACCATGACAATGTTAGCATAGCCCCAACAAGAGGATGGAATGGATGGGGGACAATAATAAAAAAATTTCTCTTGAAAATGTAGAGTAATATTTACAAAATTTAATCTCCAGAATTACTCACCATTAATAACATCCAATCTCCAAACCTTCCCACCACATGGCATGCCACGATTCACATTATTAAGCATGATCTATTACCCTTCACTACAAATAATATCATATTTATTCCTATATATTTTATAGGAAAGCCGAGACAAGTTAGCCTATTGAGTTCAAAATTCCCAATTTTTATGAGGGGTTTGATGTATTCTCTAATATCCAACTCAAAATTATGTCATGTGTTACTTGCGCTAATTTAACATTGAATGATGCCCTTATGATGGGAATAACATGAAGTAAATATGCCATCTCACAAGACAATTTAAAGACCCCAGAAAAATCAATAGGATGTTGTGGATGAGGAAGGTACCAAAAACAATGCAACAACTTGGCCACCCAAGGGTGAAAGGTGACTCACATCAAATAAAAGGGATTTGAGGTAGTATCTCCTCAAAACAATACACCAAGTGCATTAGTTGTCTTCATGCAAGGTTGGTGAAGGTACAATTATGAGTAATGCTCATTCATGCATGCATGGCCTCAATAATCAACAAATGGAGGACTCATAATAATGACTAAGAGATAAATATATGCAAACGTTTTGACAATATGTATCAACAAAATGATTATTAGTAAGTGAAGCTGATTTTGGAGGACATGTAATCGATATCGTGAACAAGAAAGAGGTTTCCGGGTAGAAGGTCACTACGTAAATGTTTGCCTACCCGAGGAAGCTAAGAAACTTGATGACTAAATGTAAACACAAGATAGAAAAGATGGTGTGTGTTGAATTCAAAAGTCTAAATATATACCCCAAATAAGTGGTTTTGTGTGCAAGTGCTCATAAAAATTGAGTTTACATAAGAGAAAACCAAGCTTGCGAATAATAAGAAATGTAAGGTGGGTAAACTAAAAAAACAATATGCGACAATGTTGAGATGACGTTAGAGTTAAGCTACATGTAGAAAAAATTGAGAAATGTCAATGGATGCACACTAACTGATAATCAAGGGAGAGAAAATCCAAATTTTTGATTCAAAGTACAAACCAAGAAAGAAAGCTAGAGAGAAACTTGAAGTTTGGTAGTGTAAAGAACACATAGAGGATATTACTAAGCTTAAGAAAATATTTTTTCAGGTCAAGATTCAAATTAATCCATGACAATTAGACCCAAACCTATACAAGATGAGATTAGCTAAGCAATGAGAAGTTGAATACAACTATAAATCCCACACTCGAGCTCCAAGATGAAGATCAAAACCAGTGAAATGTAATCATCTTAAAAGCGGTTAAGAATAGCCTCCCCCGAAGATGTTGAGAGAAAAATCAAGGGAACATTTAAGACAATAGGTGATTAGACACATAAACATGTGACACTTGTGCGACATACGGTGAAGGCATTCCCGAGTGGATCGCCAATTCTTTTTCCTCGACGACCACAATTTTTTTACGCGGCACATATAACAAAAGCTCATGAATTGTCTAATCTACCAAAAAAATATTGTCTAATATATTGTTAATCTAACCTCTCACACCATTGTCATATTTTACAACCCCCAACCTCCTTATTCTTATTTATAGAAATACCTTCGTCATAATAAGTACACCGTCCATATTTTTTTGACGAAACGCACATAATTTGAACTTTAACCTTTATATACGTCTTAACTTTGTGTAAAGGATATAGTCCTTATGTTGTTTTAACTCTTGTTTGTCATATTTCAGGTTGTCTTCCGCAAATCTTTGTATTGATCTATATATGTTTAAGTTTTCCTTTGATTATTTTTAAATCGTATGACATAGAAAGAACTAATGGAATATGTGCAAATATGAAACCATTAAAATTAAAAATGACGTGGAAATGTAATTTAATGGTCGTTGTTTTTATTTTTCCTTGCTAGTGAGGAAAATCGTCCCTCCATTGGAAATCGGAAAAGTTGGTGATGTAATATTTTCTTGCACAAAAATGAAAGGCAATAATCATATTCCCGTACAAATGATTTTCTAATGTAATTTTCCATAACTAACTTGTAGATTTTAAAATTATTACTTGCATCCAATGTTGCAAAAATATATCTACCTAGGGAGTTTGTTTTAATCATAGTATTATATATATATATATATATATATATATATATATATATATATATATATGAAGTTCATTTTTTAAATATTTTTTTAGACTATATATTGATGAGTTTGAAGGAATAATTTCAAATACATTGGGTGTAATCAATGGTTAGTTACTCTTCAAGATCTCTATTATAATATTTTTTTGAAGATGAGACTATTTTGATGTCTCGCTCAATAGAGGTCTTTAGAAATAACTTGATATCTTAGTTTTTATTTTACGATACTCACGAGTTCTAAGTTAACTTAGGTAAAACAAAAATCATGACTTTTAATATTTCTATAAATAAGGAAATCCAAATGATACTTATAAATGTAATAATGTTGAGGAAGCCTATTTGTGTGTATATTTAGGGGTTGTCTTCTTTGAATTGAATGTTTTTAGTTTGACTCAAAGTATAGAGGACAAACTGAATAAGGGATATGCAACTCTCACCACCCTTGAAAATAATTGTTTACATATTTAGCTTCAGGGTATTCAAACAAAACCCCCTCTTTCACTCACAAGACACACCTACCCTTTTGTGTAATTAGAAGGATTAAGATGTAATGTCCATTTCTAGGGATGAAACTGAAAAATGAGGAAATCACACAAACCCCAAATGATTGAACTCAAATTTTATATTAGCCAATTGGATTTTTATGAAAAATATAAATAAACAAATCGATTGTTATAACAACGGCTTGTAATTAGTGAGAAATCACCCAAATATCATCAAATAACTCATCAAAAACATAAGAAAACACTTTAAGAAGATTTTAAGCCACTTTTCACTATCAACCTTAATCAAATACTCAACTAGAAAATTAATTTAGAAAAACATAGGTACAACCAATAGAAATGATCAAAATAAATGTCTCCAAACCCCAATAATTATAAAATATGATAGACTCCAGCCCTATAAATTATGCCAAGTCTGAATATTAAAGAATACATGAGTTATGCACCCTAAAAGACATCGGATCAAACTCAAACACTAGTCGGTCCCCTCAGAGAGGGGCTTTAAAATATGCCAAAATTATTTATAGGTGTTAGAAGCACAAGGGAATTAGAAGGGGGTGAATTAGTCCTACAATTAATTTTCTTTCATTTTTCAAACCATACATTCATCAATTATATTGTTCATATAGTAGTCATAACCATGTGTGCTTATTAAAATATGCAACGTCCACCACAAGAGAAAGAAACAAAGTACTCAACACAAGAACACCATATGTAAGTGGGAAAACCTCACGGGAAGAAAAACCACTGAAACTCTACTTATATTACACAAAGCAAAGTGATTTAGTGAAGCACCAACTTCACAAGGAGCACTAACCCCTAGTTTAGTAGAGCACCAACAATATAATGAGAACCAAACCCTAATTTAGTGAAGCACCAACTCTATAAAGAGGTCACAACCCCAAAAATATGAGAAAGCACAAAATCATCCACCTCAAGATGTTTGATATATGATATTTTTGCTGTCCACAACTGATGGAGATCACAAATTCAGCTCACAAACCCTAGCTCATACCCTAGGGCATCAAACTTGCATAATATTATTACTTCTCAACTTGTCTTACATTAAAAATATTGATATCATTCTATAATATATTCTCAATATGAAACACATCTGATATACCCTCAAATCATGCTCTCATACCTGCAAAACAATCTCCTCTAGGTCGCACTACTCCCCCATGCAAGACTAGCTCACAAAATGAGCTTAAACTCCACTTTTATATGCATTTCAAATCACAAACCCAAAGGAGGTCATTCAATCATGATGAATTATATACATAAACCTTTATCAAATTCAAGTAACTTCATTAGAACAATCACTAATGACCTAAATAGGTCTTCCTAGCTAAAAACCTCATTACATGTGCCAAAAATGGCTCAAAACCCCATGGGCACAAAGATAAAAATGCCCTTACATCAAAACCATACTTAGTCATGATCCATCAACCATAATATATGCTTAAAATATTATTTAATATTCATACATGGTCGCAATTCAACTTAATTAATCAAATTATTTCATTTAAAGGGCCCATTGCACTTTGTAAATCTCAAAATTATTGTTTCTTACACCCTTCAACACTCTTGAAACTTCATTATGCCAAAAACTAACTTCAACATGTCTAAACCATGCCACGTAACAACTTGATGGAAATTATAGAACATGTATAACACTTTTAAGAAATTTATAATCCTTGAAACAACCACCTACTCAAACCATAATCACTTTTGTATTCACCGAGATCAACTGCCAAAACATTATTTACAAAGGTTAACTAATAAAAACATTTATATGAAAATTAAAGACCTAAAAATGGATTAATTAGATGAAAACTTAATCCCTCTTAACATTCCAAGTTGTATAAAGTATCAAATAAAACATTTGATTCTCCAAACAACTCAATACTTCAACAAATATAGTTATGTCCCGCATTAGCAAAAATATTCCCGCTCAAAAATTGACTTGGAAAAATATAAAATATCATAATCATGATACAAATCTTATATAAATGGAAATATCTCTGAATCCTCTTTCCAATTCAGCTTGATTCACCTTCTAACTCTTCATGTAGCTCCTCGGATGTCCAATTTACCACATACTATTCCAAACTATCCCAAAATTGCCCTTTGACCACCAACCTAAATAGGGTACACTTTTCACTTTTTCAGCATCATCATGACCTTAAATCTCCATTAACACCTAGAATAACTTCTTATATTCCATAAATGGTAATTTAGTTTATACCTCATTTGGAAACTTTCTCCTCAAACTAGAACTCTTCCGAAATTGGCATTTTTAGGTGGGGCCTACATACTGTCACATCCTCTATCATACATTTATGAAAATATGGAAGAGTCCTCTAAAACTTCAAATTAACAATTTTTCACAAAAAAAAAAAATAGGGCTAATATAATCACTTTTCTCACAATTGCTCCTAGCTAGGGTTTAGCTAGGGTTTCAAACCACTTTACCTTCTTAACGATCGTTCATAAAAATGTGATGATAAAAAAACCTCATTATTTTTGTGAAAGATTCATAACTAACCTTATAATTTACCTCAAAGATCTCAGGTCCCCATGTAAATCATACAATTCACAGCGAGCATCATAAGGTTCAACTTTGCTTGAAAATCACATTGTTACTTACCCAGTTTCACCAAAACTTGCATATCTTCAAAAATATTCAGCATAATGACCTAAAATTTTGCATGAAGCACCATGAAAACATCCTATAACTTCTCAAAGTCACCAAATATCCCAAATATTCTCAAGACTCTCCATCCATTGCTAATTATCTATGCATGTTTCCCACCGATTGTTGCCCAAAGACCTCAAATATGTATCTAACCACCGAGTACTGACCTGAAAATCACCTTACACCTAAGGTACACTTCCATAATTCTGAAACCATACTTTTACAAGACTTATTAGGCCCAAATATCACTTCTCCACTTCATTCTACATGCTCCGTAGATAGAAACAAGCCCGAAATGATCCGACTCAACAAAGAATTGACCATGCTAACTCAATGCAGACCCATTTACACTCATGTCACACATGCATGACCACTTATGACATCATGATAGTAACCAATAACCTCAAAAAATCTCATACTATGATATAACACCCTAGACCATGCACAAGAACTACATGCCAACTCACTAACCAACTCAATCACCATGTTTGACACTTGAATAAAATCATAGGGACACTCATACAACACCATGTCACCTACTCCATCAATGAGGATTGAAATTAATGAAAACACAATCATGCAATGGCCAACAATCTCCCCCTTTATCATTAATGGCAACCATCATTCAGAAACATTGATGGAAACCATCAAGACAAGCACATTAACATATCTCTTAGCATGTTTTTGATGTCTCTATCCCCATTTTCCATCTATGACAAAGGCTATACTGATTTTACAACATGGATACTGACAATACCATGACCACACACTAACAATAATGCACAAAACTTACTTTCTTGAGTAGCTCCACATGGGAATGAACTTGGTCTTCTTTGACTCCTTTAGCAACATATGAAGATCTTATGGACTGCTGCACCAACCTAAAATTTTCTCTCCTTGAGATGATACACATCACATTGGACTTCAATCATGATTCACATCACCTTCCTAGGCCAAATCCAAGCTCAAACCATCAAATCTACCTCCAAACATAACATATCCTCATTTTGGACCATGTACCCTAAACAACATCTTCAGGACAACGTTGACAAAATTCTCAAGCTCCTAAGAATAAATCAATCACATAATAAACCTTCAAGATGCTCCCCGAGTTGGAACCAAAAATCTTTAATAGAACACACAAGAATCATATTACATACCTTGCTTAGATTAGCTTGAAAAAGACTTCATCATTATCACACAGACTCCGAGGAACAAATTCAATGCTTTCAATCATTGATTACATGATTATTACACCCCCTTTAAATCAATCACATACAAAAACTAAGATACACTACCCCCAATGTTCAATATGCCTTGTTGGTATTTAAGACATCTAGAGAACTTGATCAAGAAGAGACAAACACTCCCCTACCTCAAATAATCCTTCACAACCTCAAATTTCCAAGATTCACTTGTCATTAGTCATACCACAAGCGAGTCTCTTCATTTTGAACAATCAAGCATACACTTTTCCCTTTTAGCCCTATTTGATACTCCACCTTTATATAATTCTTTCATTTTCATTTGAATCATGAAATCTCAGATTGATACATATGAGTTCACTTATACATAGCCACTGTACACTCACAAACCTTACAAATTTCTTAGACACCAAAACTCAGTCTTATAAGACTTCAGTCATTCTTATACAAGTTCCAACACATCAATCAAAGTTTGACTCCTTACTTGTATAGTCTTAAGATGAAGCAATTACACTAATAACTTCATGAGGCCAACATCTTATACTTGTAGCTTTTCTTTTTAGGATTCAAGGATCCATTCACAAACCATACATCACATAGATTTGTAGTCTTTCTTCACTCAAAGGATACTCATTTTATCAAAGAAATGACAGTGCTTTACTCATGAATCATGTCACCTATGATCACTCCAAGAGGCACTGAAACACACCTTATCTTTTACATTTTTAAATCTTTAACACATAACTTCCCCTGGGAGCTTACTTCTCATTATGATATCTTATACCTTTTCTTATTCAACAACTCAAAGCTATATTTATTGAAGTTCTTAGTATTTTCAATATTAAATTATCTTCATAGCACAATCATGTTGTAAGATAGGTTTTCAAACAATTTTACCTACCTGAAGATGTCACCATGCTCCACTTGCTCATGTCCTAGCCTTACATAAACCCAATATACTTGTAGGTTACTAACCCGAAGTGCACATTACTCTATTGTCTTCTCCATTTGTTTGATACTAGCACACCTTGCGTTTATACTTAATATTGATTGAGTCATTGCTAATAAGATATGCTCACCCATTGTAGTAACATTCATACTAGATACATAAGTGTTACAGGGGACCACTTTGAGTAACTCTTGTATTCCCCTGAAGCAAATAGTAGCCTATACCCATGTAAAATGACCTTCAATGATTAAGCTCGTGTAACATACATCAGTTTACCTTGAATTTATGCTTGATAAGCCACTTATTTTCCAATCATTGTGTTATAACCATGTCTAAGATTTTAAATAAACCATCCCCTAACAAGAATATAATAAGGCATCTTCTCCTTATTAATCACCTTGTTAACATGTAGGAATTCATTTAGGTATTCATACACAATGTACTTTGGATTCTTGAGGCACACAAAACATCTTGGTGACTTAGGTCAATCTTCATGCAAGCATTTTTCCTTCAAACAATGACACCTTGGATTTGAAATAGCTTTAACAATGTCTCCATGCTATCTTTGACTCTATTACAGTCATTATGGACAATTTGAACCCCGCATCTTAGTTATAACTCATTTTCATACTTCAAGTGCACCTATAAAACATTATTCACAATCCTATACTCTTGTGAAATATATCATACTCGATCTTTTAACCTTCATTGTTAACTGGCCTCTAGGAGCACTTTACACTATCACTTGTCTTCAAAGAATCTTTGTTAAGATGTTGTCAAGTCAATAGTAGTCCTTCACCGTGGAATTTTCATGGTAGATCTCTCGTATATACTTTTTTGAGCATATGTTCAACTCGATAAGATCTCTGCAACAACACATTTAGACAATTTTAGCTATCATATGGGTTTTTGTGTTCTAACCCTCACTAGCTCACTTCTTCAAAGACTCGGGGTCAGTTTTAGTCCATACAATTCTTGAACATCATAATAACACACAATACACCTTTTGACTGAGGACCATATTGTCCATGCTTGACTACTATAGTGCCCTCATGGTATGCACAACTATACAACTAGATAGACCATCTTCAAGGTAATATAGCCTTGTAGTGCATCTTGAACAACTTCATCACCTTGAAATTTTAAAATAACCTTGAGAGGACCTTGCACATGACTCATATTAAGACATTGTTGAGCATGGAAAATGACTAGGTCCTTGAGAACAGAGGTTAGAGAACACAAGAGGCATTGTAGAAGAAATATGCATGAGGATGCACACGCGAGGAGAACATGGTTTTTGAGATGAAGACATGAAATAATTACGCACAAGAGGTCAACACTTAGCTAGTTTTGGGATGCAGAGCTAAAGATAGACTTGGAGTGGCGGCCAAGTAAAGTATAAAGATAAGATTGAAACAAGAAGACTTGTAGTTCAAACAAAGTCTATTTTGGGAGAAGATCTCATGTAGAGGAATATAAAGTGACATGCATAGTGTGGAGCTAATAATAGGATCTGAACTAGAAGTTAACTAAAGAAGATCTATTATTAGGAAAGCTTGCATGATTTTGTGATTATCTTATAGTGGCGCATGACTATTCTTAGCATGTAGCCTATTTTGAGGATGTATACATGGTGAAGGGAAAGTCCCCACCCATATATATATATATATATATATATATATATATATATATATATATATATATATATATATATATATATATATATATATATGTATGTATGTATGTATGTATTTATTTGCATGGTTTAGGCATCATGATCCATGTTTTGTTAGAGTTATGTTGTTGGTTTATGTGAGCGCATGACTTATGGTGACATTACTATGTATGTATTCAACTTTTATGTTTTACAATAATTAATATAATGGATCTTTGTGGTTGGATATTGGTTGTTAACATAACTATGACTAGTTCTTGCATGGTGAATTTAATCTTGATTCTTGTATGAGTTAATCTTGCATATGGTTAAGATCTAGATCTAGTTCATGTTGTGCTTTATTCTTGAATGGATATTATGGATCTGGAATATTTGTATGATCATGCTAACTCCTTGAACAAGCTGCCATAAAAGAGGGACCTAGTACCCTTGTGCACTTTGGGTGAGCACTTAGGTTTTGCCTAGGTGATGTGTCAACACGCCTTGGGCTGTTTAGTGAAATAATAAGACTACAAGCATATTTTGTGATATAGATCCCCTTAACTCGACATGATACACTTTTGAAGTAACTTTGGACACAATCATGTCATAAATTCCACAAAATTACTATATCACCAAGATCAAGCCCTTGAGACAAAGTATTGAGAATGAATTTATTCAACAACCAACTCAAGAAGGGTTTGCAACACACTTTTGATACTTAATAATACATCTATAAGTATCCTAATAAGAAACACTAACTCAAGATACTGAAGACATGTCAAACATGAAACCAAGATGTCATACATACTTAGCTTACATATATGTGACAACAATGTACACAACTTTGATGTATACAAAATCCTCACATATGGACTGACCAAGTACACATTTGTCATTAAAGGATTCACTTTTGAGATAACAATACCATGGTTATAGTACACAACTTAGACCATAAACCACAATTCTCTATCGTAGCCATGACTCAATCAACATACACATTATTGGAGACAGAACATGACTATAGTCAAACCTCAACCACAGGCTCAAAATTTTGGAATTATTATACCATTAAAGATTCACTCAAGACATAATTTAACAACTTCATAAGGCCCATTTAGAACTATGTTAGCACAGAGCTTTGAACAAACACACATCCCGACATCACAAACGACACCTTTTTCAAACATGATTATGAACTTTGACAATGGACACAAACTACATGGATGCATAGATTGATTGATATAGACATTTCATGGTCAAATAAAATCACACTCAGGCCAAGAGAATAACTGATACACCCTACTTTATTATTCAACAATTATGACAAGCCTTTAACAATACACTAAAATGTGACATCCTTTAAATAGCAACCCTGACAGACCTCACACAAGGAACATACAAAAGGCTTATATTTGAGAGACAACATGACAAGCTTGAATTCATAAACTTAGACATTACTTCAGACCAAGTAATAATATGACTTAGGACACACTATTCATGATCTAGACATAAAATTGCACTCATCAACACATTTTCATACTTCTTAACAAATTTACATGTTTTGATTTAGAAATCGGGACAATAAGATAATATAGTCCTTGGATGAAAACTTTCAAGACTATTTGAAACACTCTAATGAACCACATACTTAAGAGACTTGTAATTTCATTAGGTTAGAGACTTGTAGACTTGAGAAAACAGAACAACATACCTTGAAATCCTTGATAACACATTTTGATTATAACACATACCTAAAACATGATGAATACAAACTAAACTATTCATACATCACTCGAAATTTTAATACTCTCATACCTTTGACTGAAGGAACACTCTTTGAGACACATATTTCCATGTTGAACACCATAATTACAAGCATATGACACTTAACATGGACTTATCAAATCTTGTGAGGACATGATATATGACTTCTTATGACAAGATCGACTCAGACTTGTCTTGATAGAACATGACACAAACCACATACTTATTTATGACCAATGATGACTCCTTTTGGATGAAAACAAGACACACATGCTTTACTTGATATCACAACATGACCTTATGACTCAAAAATCAGACACCTACAATAACAAGGACAAAAATACAAAGGGAAGAGTCACTTTCCATACCTTATCACTCTATAGGTATCCCAAAGTCCCAATTTCTTCAACTTGTCTTGCACATGAGCTTGAAAGGCATTCAAACACATATACTCTTCTTCAACAAGTGTAAATATGTTTCTTTGACCTATCTTGGGCATGATGACCTTGTTTTCAACCTGGTTAACACAAGAATCCTCCTTGGCATCCTTCATATACTATATGTTGGGCTGAGAATCAACTCTCTCGACCTTATTAGAATGAAAAATATTCTCCATACCCTTATAATTTTACCTAACATCCTTCTTGACCATAGGATCATACCATATAATGAACCTCTTCTTGCTTTGGAAAAATATTGCAATATGTGCTGATTGTTGACAATTTAAACAAATAACATTCCTCTTTCTTGTAGGATTAAAAACACTTAAGTTACATCCAAAATCTCTAGCTTTATGTCCATACTCACAAAATGGGTGACATTTACCTTTGAAGAGATCTACATCATTCTTAGGAGACCTTATCTTACAATCTCTAGCTCTATGACCAAAATCATGACAAATAAAGCAATAAACATTAAATGAAGAACCATACCTCATAACATTAGGTTTTCTAACCAAGTTATACCTTCTTGGATCAGCCTTTTTAGTCACATTCTCAACTGATTTAGTGCTTGTACCAGCTTCATCATCATGCTTTCCTTCAAACCCTAGGCATGTTTTGTCATTTATGCCTCTTTGACTCTCCAACATGTCATTTAGGGCTTCGAACTTTTCTCTAACTTTTCATAGGTCTTTAACTTACTATGTGCCTACTCCAAATCTGATTTTAAGGATCTCAAATCAGCTTCATACTTGCTGCAATCTTCTTCTTTGACCTTTAGGGTTTTAGTCAAACTTTCCATTTGAGATTTTAAATCCATAATGGCTTGATTATGCTTTATCTCCATATCCTTGACCTGAATTTGATAGGCCTCAATACATGATTGATCTATTCATTCCTTCTTCTCAATATAGCCTCAATATCTGAAGACTTACCCATTGCTTGTGCTTCAAAGGATCTCCTTCAAGTTGTTAAACTTACTTCACAAGGACCTGCTCATAATAATTGTTAGAAGCACAAGGGACTAAAAGGGGGATAAATTAATCCTACAATTAATTTCATTTCATTTAACAAACCATAAATTCATCAATTATATTGTTCATACAATATTCATAACCATGTGTGCTTATTAAGATATGCAACATCAACCATAAGAGAAAGAAACAAAGTACTCAACACAAGAACACCATATGTAAGTGGGAAACCCTCACAGGGAATAATACCCACTGAAAATGTTCTTATATTACACAAAGGATAGTGATTTAGTGAAGTAAGAATTTCACAAGGAGCATCAACCCCTAATTTAGTGAATAACCAACTCCACAAGGAGGCTACAACCCCCAAAGATTACCAAGCACAAACTCACCCACAAGAAGATGTTTGATCTATCATATTATTACTTGTCATAATCGATGGAGATCAAAAATTCAATTCACAAACACTAGCTCATACCCTAGGTCATCAAAATTGCACAATCTAATTCCTTATCAACTTGTCTTGCCTCTAAACTCTTGCTATCATGATGTAATATATTCATAAATGTGAAACACATCTGATATGTATTTAAATCATGTTCTTATACCTGCAAAACAACATACTCTAGGTCGCACTACTCCCTATGCAAGACTATCTCACAAAATGAGCTTAAACTCCATTTTTATATGCTTTTCAACTCATAAACATGTTGAAAATTTTTGCACTTGTGCAAAAATGAGCAACTCAAAACTTTGTTACGATGGATGGCATTGGTGAAGTGAACCTAACTAGGGAATACATTATAATATTATTGTGTTTTCATTACAACAATTGATGATTACACTTTGTAATTTATTGTTATGTGTGCTGTTACAAAACGTAACAAATAACATATTCTATAATTACATGTTTGCCTTTAGAAGAGAACACAAAATCCCCAAAGGATAGATGTATCACTTGATGAAGGCCATAATTACGAGTAAGTGGAATGTTATACTTTGTAACAAATAGAGTTGCAGATTACAGATAGTTGAAAGTTAATTACTAAAGTTGTAGGTATATTAAGGTTATTTCCTTCATGATTAAATACATCTAATTATGTTATTGAGTTGTTTAGTTTGTTATACAATCCATACATAAATTGAAATGCGAAAGAAGTACACAACTTAGTTCCAAAATTCGATATTTTATTTATAAAGGATTTAAATGTTTCCCACACAAGCCGTGGGATGTAACTCGAAAGAAATTCATAACTACTGAAGTAGAAGGTACATGTGCATGAAAAGAAAATTAAAGGAGTACGAAAAAACCCATCATTTCTTTGAGTTTATTTTATCTCCGTTACTCCACTTTTAGCTCCAACTTTACTCCATCGTCATCCTCACTATCCACATTGGCATTGTACAGAGAAATAGAAGAAGACTGTCACAATCATGAGCTCAAGGTTTTGATCCATATTCTTGTACTACCTAATTTCATTCAGATGGATCTCCGACATCGGGAGGTATGTGTTACATGCATAAGGTACATGAGAGACAAATACATAATTAACAAGAGCAATATTCTAAATCAGCTCATATAATTCCAAGATATCATTTCAGAAAGAAAAGATAAAAGAAGAAAAAATATGGAACATGAGAGAGGCTAAAAACCCTAAATATTTTCTAACTATTTCTTCAAGTGTGTAGGTACAGGTAGCAGACTAGAGAGCAGAAAGTTTTGCAAAATAATTACTATGCAGAAATGAAATACTTCTCTGAAAGAATATACATGATACAAATTTATGAGGTGTCCTAGAAAAAGGAAGATGAAAATAGAAGATGTATAAGAAGAAAGGTATCAACACACTGAAATTAGAAGTGTGGAAGCAAGATACGAGTAACACTTCTTAATGAGCAAAACTCTTTATCAAAACATAGAAAATGATTAAGGGTATCTTCCAGTTTCATTAACAAACCTCTACCAGAACCCATGGAGAGGATAGTTACAGGAGATACCACAAGAAAGGAAAATTTAAAGAATCCATTATAAAGGACAAAATGATATTTCCAGCTCAGAACCAAAGCTAAAAGATCAAAGTACAACTGTAAAGAGGCCTTTAAAGGGTTGTTTCAGAATTCAATAAAACAAGGAAAGTACACTCTTTAAAATTTTCAAGTGCAGGTACAAAATCTTTAGTTATTAAAGATAAGTGCACATATAAAGTCCAGTTTCAACATGTTTATCAAAAGAATCATGGACATACAACTACAAGGAAACCTTAAAAAGTTTCAATTTTGCAGAGCCTGATTTCATAATTGACCAAGTACAAAAGTACAAGAATTGAAAAAGTAAAACTAGAAGTCATTAAGTGCATCTACAAACTTTAGGAAGGATTCCA
Source organism: Taxus wallichiana var. yunnanensis (assembly GCA_018340775.1). Taxonomy (NCBI): domain Eukaryota; kingdom Viridiplantae; phylum Streptophyta; class Pinopsida; order Cupressales; family Taxaceae; genus Taxus; species Taxus wallichiana. Next base: position 314,025,661 of record CM031239.1, read on the forward strand.
AGTTTTGGATGCATGTTGAATGAAAATTAAAAATTGCTACATCATAATCATGCATAGAAAATCAGAGGTGTATCAATATATGCTTGCCTATAAGAAGCCATTGAGAAGCTAAATATAGATAATGATAAAGTTGCAAGTTTCATTTCCAATCAATAGTTATCTGAAGAACATAATACATTCAAGAACATCAAGGATTATTGGGAATCTGAAACATGGATCAATCAAATGTGAATCAAGTTGCCTCAACACTAGTTTGAACAGGAAGAGAAAAGCTTGCAATACAACTAATTATAGACATAATGAAGAAAATTAGACTTTCAATGAAGTACAATAGTTACAAAACTTAAACAAAAATCAAGGTTCACCAACAATAAGTGCAAAAATGGAACAAATTACTAGTTTCTCAGTACAATTTTTGTCTTCCAATGATCATCAACAACTAAGGCATGGTTTAGGTCTATTATTAAAGAAGTTGGGAATGATAAGAATGATAGAGAGCTCACCCAAATACATGAATTAAGAGAGTTCATAGTCAGATCTATGAAGCTACAACTCAAATATAACATTTTCTCCAAATAGAGTTAAAGATAATGACACATTCAATGCGCTCAATTACATGTAGAATGATTTCATTTACCTTACATCATCAAAATTATGCAAAGACTCGGATGGCGAGATGTAAAGATTCTTGGATCATGATAATAGTTATGTTTATACAAAGATTGAATTACCAATAACACATTAAACTTCCCTTTGAATGAGAGTTGATTTCTACCTTTCCAATTATTTGCAGTGTTGTGTATACCTGATTATTTCTTGTGAATGTCAAATTCCTTAATTAATCATCTTACCTTTCTAAAAATTTAGTAATTTCTGCATAATATTAGTGTGCATGTTTATCTTAACAATATTGTTGTGAATCATTCCCTTAATACATCAAGTGTTTTGCCTTAATATTCTGCTCAAAACTATTGGTTTATGCATCCAAAATCCATTCTCAAATTATTTGTGCATGTACTCACTCAAAGGCCTCAACAAGTTTTGTGTATCACCTCGAGCTTTTCAATTCATTTAAAATCATGTTTTAACCCAAAACCCCTAAAAATTAGTTTAGGATACATGAAAAGGAACCGACCTTGATACCAGAGACTCACCTTAATAATAGGTATACCCATAGACCTGAGGTGTTTCCATTGTATCTACGAAAGAGAGAGATCTAGAGCAAGCTTAGAATCCTGCAGTCATCTCTCTACATGGTGCACTTTCAAGAGATAACAGTTTTTGGCATGCCTAGTGGGACGAAGAATCAGATCTGCGGGAAAATTACAAAAATGTACAACATATTTACAACAAAAGAGAAGTCACTTTTTGAGTAACTAGCTGCAGTAGTTTATTTTAAAGATCAAAAGATTTATTTGGTGACTCCATTAAGCAATTTCAGACCAGTTTTACAACATGTTCCATGCCTTATTTGAATATGATATCATCGGTAAGAGGAATTCCTTTTGAGTTTATTTCTTTACCTTTGAATTCTACAAGAAGAAGAAGAGTTGGTAATACCCTACCTTATAATAGGCATGGTTTTGATAACCCTCCTCCTAATATTCCTTCACCACGTATTAATCTCTTTGTTAAAATTCTAGTTATTCACATGGCTATTCAACCACCTAGGAATTTTGTAACCTTTACTAATGACATCCCTTTAGTAATTCCAGTTTATCATGACATTCCTAATGCTGCCATAAAAGTTTACCTACATTCACTATTGAAAATCAGATTACTCCCACAGAGAACATCAAATATGTTGCAACCCTTTGTGTTTTCCATAAAATAACTCATGAGTACATAGCCTTGAGACTTTTAGATGCATCCTTTAAAGGGAAAACCTTGCAATGGTATAGAACCTTAGAAATTGGGTACATAAGAACTTGGGATGAGTTAGGTGAGAAATTTACTTAAGCAATTTCAAGACCATTCTGATCATTTATCCCTCATAAGGAAGTTGTCCACAATTAAAAGAGACCCTCATGAATTTATGGCTAGTTTTAATATCCGTTTTGCTAGAACTTGGGAAAGAATTCCATAAGCATGTCAAGCCTCAAGCTGATCATGCTTTTCTTTATTATCTTAGAGCCCTAAACAATGATATTTCAACTATGATTCAATTAATGGGAGGAGATACTCTCCCATTAACTTATGATATTGTTATTCAAGTTGAAAACAACCTTATTCAAGTTGGTAAATTAGCACCAAGGCCTTTAATGCCTATTATAGTATATTTTTCACCTATTCCGCAACCTATTACCATTATAGAGCCTACCATTTTAGCTCCTTCAGATGATGTTTTAAAGCTTTATAGACTATGGGAAACAAGCTAACGTCAGATTCAAAATAAATGGCATTACCTAGTAGGCCTTATCAAGCTCCTTATCAACAAAACCAACAAAATAGGTAGCCTTATCAACAAAATTAGAATTATAGACAACAATATTAGCCAAGGCAATTTGACCCAAAATCTCCTAGTTCATCTAGCACTCTTGTTCCAATTAACATGGTTTTAAAATAATGGTGCCAACCTTGTAATCAACCTCATTCAACTTCCAACTACCCAAATTCATTCTTGAATATAAGCCTTGTTGCACAGCCTCAATCTGAAGCATTGTACATGCCTCAAATGGAGGGTGGGAAGCAAGATGCTCATAATCAGAAACCACCAGAACAAAATTTAGCTAGCTTTAGAGAGGAAGAATTTATTGCAGTCATGACTAGATCTCAAGAAAAGGCTCAGGAGAGAGAAAAACAACAAAATATGCATGTTCTGCCCACAATCACTGATAAAACAATAACTACAGGTCAAAAAACAACTTCTAGTTATGTTGTTCCTCATAAAATAGATAGCAGTTCTACTTAAAAGGACCAACAAAGACAATTACAACCTGATCCTAGAAGACTCTTCATACTTTAGATTTCAAAAGCTGTTGAAGTAGAGTCAGGTTTTGCTAAAGCTTATGCTAAAATAGTAGAAGTAGTTTAAAAAATGGTAGCTTCTTTTAACATTGTTGATGTAATGAAAAATATAATGTGAATATTTCAATGTGGGATGCTCTAAGTATTCCAGGACAACAAGAGTTGCTTTCTCATGAACTTGCTAAGTTGCAGATTTCTTCAAAACCGATAGAAAAGGAAGTCTAGAGAGCAGACATGGTTCTTGGAATAGTAGAGCAGGACCACATTAAAGAGGTTAAATGGATGGTTCAAAAGGTCTTAAATGCTCAAGACATCAAGAAGCCACCACCATTTTATTTATCTCTTATTATTGGAGACCATTTAGTTCATAACTGCATGGTTGATAGTGGTGCAAGTAGCACAGTTATGCCAAAAGCAATTGCGAAAAATTGGGCCTATAGTATGAGCCTACAGAGAAAAGCGTGTTGCAGCTAGATGGGACAACAACAAATATAGTTTGTATTATCATAAATCTAGAGGTAACCCTACATGTTTGTCCCAATGTTACTATTTTACAAGATGTAACTGTTGTAGATTTACCTCCCTATTTTGCCTTATGTTTATCACAAGATTTTACAAAAAAATAGGAGGTTATCTCTCTTCAGATTGGTCATTTTTGTTCTTTACTACAAGATATGGAACCAAGGTTACCATAAATTCAGAGCCTTTGGCTAGATTTCATATTGAGCCACATGCTTCAAATGTTGCAGCGAATTATGTAGTTTTAGATTAGTCTGATTTTGATGTTACAACACATGTTTCTACATTAGATGGTGTTTCTAATCTATTCATGGATGAAAAAAATCAAGAAGAACAAGCTTATGAACCTTTCAAATAAGCAGAAGAAGATTTGTTCGGTGTTTATTGCTTGCATGAAGAAAATGCACCAATCCCTTATTGTCCAAAATGGAAAAAATAATAGAAGGACTATGGAAGCTTCATTTCGATGGAGCTAAAAATAAGAAAGGACAAGGTTCAAGGTTAATGCTTACTTCCCCTTCAAATGAAAGGTACTTTTTAACTTTAAGTTTGTAGTTTTCTTGTACTTGTAATGTAGTTGAATACAAAGCGTTAATTCATGGCTTGTAATGGCTAGAAATAGAGGTATCAGGTACTTTACAAGTTTTTGGAGATTCAGAATTAGTTATTAATCATGTGAAAAACTTTAATGTGTGTAATAATTCATTGTTGAAGTCTTACAAACATAGAGTTTTAGACTTAATGGATGATTTTGATGCTATTAACATTCAATCTATCCCAAGAGCTGAAAAAAAGCATGTAGACATACTTGCAATAGTTGGCTAGCTTTTGATGTACTAGAATAGATAAAAAACAACAAGTTACAACCACATATTAAATTAATTATCATGACCTTCATTGCCTTGATAATGAAGAGAATTGGTAGGTTTTCGAAGATGATAAATAGATTTGTAGATTTTTGCAGCAAGAAGCTGAATTTTTTGCAATAGTAAATCAGGAAAACTTACAACACTTCTATGGTGACCAGATTGTTCAGTTGAAGACAAATAAGTTTCCTCAAGGATTGGTCACTCTAGAAGACATTTTCAGTTTTGATGATCAATTAAGAAAGGAAAAAGGAAAGATTTTAACTCATGTAGATAACTACGAAGAAAAATTGGTGGATGATGAAAAGAAACTACTTATTGAAAGGTATGTTCTTCAATGAAAACAATGATTTATCAAATTATGTAAAGAATTCAAAGATGTTTTTTCCTGGAAGTACCAAGATCTGAGAGGGTTTGATCCAATTTTAGCTCAACATACAATAGAGTTACAACCAAATTCCAAGCCAGTTAGGCAGAAGCAAAGGCTCAAATCCAAAAATTGAGCCATGATGAGAAAAGAGTTATCTAAGTTAATTAAATTAGGTATTATTTTTCCAGTTAAGCATTCAAGTTGGGTAGCTAATCTTGTTCCTGTTCGGAAAAAGAATGGAGAAATTAGGCTATGTGTGGATTTCAGAGACCTTAATAAAGCTTCATTAAAAGACCATTATCCTCTACCAAATATGGATCAGATTTTGAGAATAGTTTCTGGTTCAGATAAATTATCTCTTTTAGATGGCTATAGTGGATACAATCAGATCCTTGTGCATGAGGAAGACAAATACAAAATAACCTTTACCACTAAATGGGGCACTTATGCTTATAAAAGAATGCCTTTTGGTCTTTCAAATGCCGGTGTAACGTTTCAACATGCAATGGACATGGCTTTTCACAGTTTATTAAATAAATGCATATTGGTTTACTTAGATGATGTCACCATTTTTTCAAAGAATTATGATGAACATCTAATGCATTTAAGGCAGACTTTTCAGCTTTGTAGATAGTTCGGAATATCTTTGAATCCCAAAAGTCCATTTTTTCAGTACATCAAGGTAAATTGTTGGGTCATATTGTCTCTAAACAAGGTTTAGCTATTGATCCTTTCATAATCAAAGCTATTTCATAGTTATCCTTACCTCATCATAAGAAAGCACTATAGAGTTTCCTTGGAAAGATCAACTTTGTTAGAAGATTTGTTCTAGAATTTGCAACACTTGTTAAGCCTTTAACAACTATGTTAAAGAAGGATAAAACTTTCACTTGGACCAGCGAAGGGAGAAAAGGATTCAAAGAAATTAAAACATCCATTTTTCAAGCTCCTACTCTTGCAAATCCAAATTTTAATAAATATTTTATGATGTATGCACTTGCTAGAGCTAAGACCATTTCAACTATTTTAACTCAGTTAATGATGAAAACATTGAGTAGCCAATTGCTTTCTTTGGACAAAGTTTGCATGACTATGAGACAAGGTACACCTTTCTTGAAAAATAGGTACTTTCAATAGTTAGAGGATTGAAAAAGTTTCAAGTACATGATTTCCAATAACAAGATACATGTTTTAGTTTCTCATCCAAGTGTGAAAGTGTTCTTGTTGAACAAAGAGCTGAATGAGAAGAGAGCAAGTTGATTATAAAAGTTATGGAATATGATGTTGATATCCATGTCACGAAAATAGTTTGAGGTAAAGGTTTGTGTGAGCATCTAATTGCTGATATGGAAAAAAATAGGCAAGTAGAATCAGATGATCCATAACAACATGCGGAAGTTACATATCAACAATCAAATACCTTGGTATGTACAACAAAAAATCAACAACCCGAACTCAAAGAAAGTTCAGAATCAAGGTGGATGACTGATTTAGTTAACTACTTACAACACGATACTTATCTAGAAGGTATGGAAAAAATAAATGAAGGTATTTCAGGTTACAAGTTGTACCTTATGTTTTCATTGATGGTGTGTTATTTAAGAGAGATATAAATGGAATTTTGTTGTGATGTATTGATTATGATAGAATTCAAACAATTATTATCCAAATTCCATGAAGGACTTGTAGGAGGTCATTTTTTAGCACGTACTATAACCTTAAAAATTATGAAAGATGGTTACTATTGGCCCAACATATTCAAAGACTTGCTTCAATGGATCAAAAAGTGTAATAAATGTGCTTTCTTTGTTGGAAAATAATGTTTAGCTTCGCTGCCCTTACAACCTATTTCAATGGATCAACCATTCATGCAGTGGGGTCTTGACTTTATTGGCATGATAAATCCACCTTCATCACAAGGACACAAGTGGATTTTGACTACTACATGATTACTTTACATGCTAGGACTGAAGTAATAGCTTTGAAATATGCTAATGAGACTTCGATACTATCATTTATGAAGGTATAGTTTGCAGATTTGGTGTTCCAAAACTATCATTTTAGATAATGCCTTAGCATTTCTTGGTGCAAAGGTAATAAATTGGGCTATCAAGCATGAAATTTATTTAAGTACATCATCTAATTATTACCCACAAGGTAATGGATTAGCCAAAATGTACTAACAAGAATCTTTTGAGGATCATCGAAGAACACTCAAAGATAACCAAAGAGCTTGGCATCTCATGTTGAATTCAACACTATGGGCTGATAGAGTGACTCCTAAAAGATCAGTTGGCAATTCACCATACAAGTTTGTTTATGGAAGAGAGGCAAGAATGCCCATCTCACTTGAGTTTCTACACTAGATTTATTGCATCAGATGGAATTACTTGAGAATGAACCACTAGAGGTTCATTATGTAGAGTTAATGGAGTTACAAGAGCTAAGAGATCAAGCTCATCTTAAACATGGAAAAGAATAAAAAACAGATGAAGAAAACATTTGATAAGAAGGATAAGTTCATAGTCTTCAATGAAGGAGACATTGTGTTAAAATGGGATGTTGATCGTGTAAATCCAAGAAACCACACAAAGTTCGACACAATTTGGAGTGGTCCTTACATGATTTCATCTTGCAAAGAACACAATGCATTTTAGCTTTCAAGGCTAAATGGAGAAGAACTTCCCATTCCATGAATGGTATGTTTCTTAAACATTGTTATTGAAAATCCTACAGTGTCTGTTAGAGTAGGATTTCCCTTTCAATAAGTGCTTTATGCACATTGCAATGTTTTTCAATTCAATAAGTGCATTCATGCACGTGATCTGGTTTACTAGATCCTTTCCCAGTTTTAGTTTGTTTTGGAAAGGTTTGGACCTTCAAAAGGAAAATTTTGGTTATATGCTTTAACTCCATGCCCAATGGAAAGAGCAAGGCATTGGTCTACAAGCTAGCAGACAACTTTCCCCACAGATCACAAGAAATGTTGACAATTTTTGCACTTGTGCAAAAATGGGCAACTCAAAACTTCATTACGATGGATGGCATTGGTGAAGTGAACCTAACTAGGGGAATACATTACAATATTATTATGTTTTCAGTTACAACAATTGATGATTACACTATAATTTACAGCTATGTGTGTTATTACAAAATGTAACAAATCACATAGTCTGCAATTACATGTTTGTCTTTAGCAAGAGAACACAAAATCCCCTAAGGACAGATGTATCAGCTTGATGAAGGCCATAATTACAGAGTAAGTGGAATGTTATTTTTGGAACAACAAATAGAGTTATAGATTACAGTAGTTGAAAGTTCATTACTAAAGTTACGGTATTTTAAGGTTCTTTCCTTCATGATTAAATACATCCAATTATGTTATTGAGTTGTTTAGTTCATTATACAATCCATACATAAAACTAAAATGTAGAAAGAAGTACACAACTTAGTTCCAGAATTTGATATTTTATTCATAAAGGATTTAAATGTTTCCCACACAAGCCATGGGATGTAACTCAAAATAAATTCATAACTACTAAAGTAGAAGGTACATGTGCATGAAAATAAAAGTAAAGGAGTATGAAAAAACCCATCATTTCCTTGAGTTTATTTTATCTCCATTACTCCACTTCCAGCTCCATCTTTACTCCATCTTCATCCTCGCTATCCACATTGGCATTGTACTGAGAAATAGAAAGAAGAATACTTTCAATCACGAGCTCAAGGTTTTGATCCATATTCTTGTACTATCTAATTTTGTGCAGATGGATCTCCTGACATCAGGAGGTATGAGTTACATGCATAAGATACATCAGAGACAAATACAAAATTGACAAGAGCATTATTCTACATCAGCTCATATGATTCCCAGAAATCATTTTAGAAAAGAAAAGATAAAAGAAGAAAAATATGGAACATGAGAGAGGCCAAAAACCTAAATATTTTCTAATTATTTCTTTAAGTGTGTAGGTATAGGTAGCAGACTAGAGAGCAGAAAGTTTTGCAAAATAATTACTATGCAGAAATGAAATACTTGCTGAAAGAATCTACATGATACAAATTTATGAGTTGTCCTAGAAAAAGGAAGATGCAGATAGAAGATGTATAAGAAGAAAGGTATCAAGACACTGAAATTAGAAGTGAGGAAGCAAGATACAAGTAACAGTTCTTAATGAGAAAAATTCTTTATCAAAACATAGAAAATGAGCAAGGGTATCTTCCAGTTTCATTAACAAACCTCTACCAGAACCCATGAAGAGGATAGTTACAGGAGATACCACAAGCAAGGAAAATTTAAAGAAGCCATTATAAAGGACAAAATGATATTTCCAGCTCAGAACCAAAGCTAAAAGATCAAAGTACAATTGTAAAGAGGCCTTTAAAGGGTTGTTTCAAAATTCAATAAAACAAGGAAAGTAAACTCTTTAAAAGTTTCAAATGCAAGTACAAAATCTGCAGTTATTAAAGTTAAGTGCATATATAAAGTCTAGTTTCAACATGTTTTCAAAGTAATCATGGACATACAATTACATGGAAGCCTTTAAAAGTTGCGGTTTTGCAGAGCTCCGATTTTATAATCGACCAAGTACAAAAATACAAGAATTGAAGAAAGTAAAACTAGAAGTCATTAAGTGCATCTACAAACTTCAAGAAGGATTCCAAATTTTGGATGCATGTTGAATGAAAAATACAAATTTCTACATCATAATCATGCATAACAAATAAGAGGTGTGTTAATATATGCTTACTTATAAGAAGCCTGAAAAGCTAAATACAGATAATGATAAAGTTGCAAGTTTCATTTCCAATCAATAGTTATTTGAAGAACATAATACATTCAAGAACATCAAGGCTTATTGGGAATCTGAAACATGGATCAATCAAATGTGAATCAAGTTGCCTCAACACTAGTTTAAACAGAACAAAAAAAGCTTGCAATACAATTACTTCCAGACATAGTGAAGAAAATTAGATTTTCAGTCAATTACAACAGTTGCAAAACTCAAATAGAAAATCAAGGTTTACCAACAATAAGTGCAAAAATGGAACAAATTACCAATTTCTTAGTACAATTTTTGTCTTCCAATGATCATCAACAACTAAGGAGGGGTTTAGGTCTATTATTAAAGAAGTTGGGAATGATACGAATGACAAAGAGCTCACCTAGCTAAAGGAATTAAGAGAGTTCACAATCAAATCTACAAAGCTACAACTCAAATACAATGTTTTCAGCCAAACGGAGTTAAAGATAATGACACATTCAATGCTCTTAATTACATGTAGAACGATTTCATTTACCTTACATCATCAACATTATGCAAAGACTCGGATGACAGATGTAAAGATTCTTGGATCATGATAATAGTTATGTTTATACAAAGATTGAATTACCAATAGCAAATTAAACTTTTGATACAAATTTCAAAGGATATAAAGCACACGTATAGGTAATACTTTCAAATTTACTAGGTTTTAGAGAGTGGTGAAGCTACAAGTACTTGTAATCAAGAAAGTATAGAGCTATACAGGTGAAGGATTTCATTGCATGATTTCCAAAGTCCACGAATAATGCAAAGTTTCAAACTAAATGAGCCACACTCTAATAAACACAATGCAACCAAAATCATAAATAAACTGTTTGCAAAAGATAGGATGTTGGCTCAAACAGAAATAACACAAAATTTCTTCAAAGAAATGCTAACTGAGATTTGTGAACAAACAACAATCCATATGAAATTCTTAAGGCAAATCACGAGAAAGCATTATTTCAAATAAAGGAGGTCTAAACATTAAGAAAGGATCCCAAAGCATCGATTTCAGCTGAGAAGGATTAAATCAAACAGAGATACCCGAAAGTCTGAGATCAAACGACCATAATGGACTAAACTAAAGCTCAAGTTCCTTGAAATAGACTTCCTGTTATCTCTCAAAAGTGCACCCTGTAGAGAGATGGTTGTAGGTGTTCTAAGATTGCAAAAGTGGATCTCTCTCTTTCGTAGATATAATGGAAACAACTCAGGTCTGTGGGTATACCTATTTTGAGGTGAGTCTCCTGGTATCAAGGCTGGTTCCTTATTGATGTATCCTAAACTAATTTTCTAGGGGTTTAAGGGTAAAAATAAGACTGTAAAAATATTTAAACTGAGGTGATACACCAAATTTGTATGAGGTATTTGACTGATTACATGCACAATTGATATGGAAAGGATTTTTGATGCACAAGCCAATAGTTTTCTAAAGATAATTAAGGGTAAACACTTTGATGTATTGAGGGATAAAATCACAACAATACTCGCTAAGTTACACATACACATTAATATCATGTAGAAATTACTTGAATTTACAACAGGGTAAGATGATTAATTAGGGAATTCAACATTCACAAGATTAATGGAAACATACATAAGACTACAAATAATTGGAAAGGTAGAAAATACTTCACATTCAAAGGCAAAACTGGCAAAAATTGCTTCAGCACTCCTGTATCTAAAAGTCCTCCTCTTGTGCTTTGCCAAAGCACATAATATATAGAAAAATTATTTCCCACCCTTCCTAAAAATAGGCTAGAATTGTACTCGCCCATGCATCCTATTTTTATCCTTCATCTATTAATAAATAAAGGAATAAAAATAGAACATGCAAATACAAAGAGGCATTAACAACCATTGGTTACAACTCACCAATCAACAGTCATTGTTCTATTTTTAAGAAAAGCATGAGTGATAATTTGCTAAAAATAAGTTTTGCTTGATGAGCAAGTCTTCTTCCTTGTGCATGCAAATTCTTTCTTCTTACTGATTTGTCCTTTTGTGAAGGTATGTGACCTTATCCATTTGTAGTGATAATATTAGCACTTTCTAACCATGGTTGAATTTGGTGAACTCAGGACTTGAATTAAGGTGCAAAAGTATTGCAAACTTAATCATTTTTGGTATTTACATTGTTGAGCTCCATTCAAGCTAGCAAAGCTCTGCTAAATTTTCCCCTGGCCGCCATTGTTGATTGTTCAAGCTTGACTAAAGGTTTCTGTAAAGAACTCTATCTTTCATCATTTCGAAAAAGAGTTGTCCATGTAGGATAGATTTGAACTGAAAATGGGCCTGAAAACTTTCTTTTTCCATTTCTGATAGAGATTGTGCATTTTTAAACATTCGGCCTACCCTTCCACTTTTAATTTGGGCCTAACACATGTCTTTATCTGGTGTCAGTGGGGTCACGTTCAACTTTATCCTCTTTTTCTAAAACAAAGGTTCAAAGTTTCAAAATAAAATAAAATTCCAACGGCCCGCCTTTCCACCTTGGGCTTTTGATGGCGTGGGTGGAGTCGCGGGCAAATTTTATCACTTTTCTCCCTTTTTCAAAAAGGCTCAAATTCTTAGAGGATCCTAATGATCCACTTCTCCGCCTTTGACTTATTGAATACATGGCCTTGTTTGGTCTTCAACGGAGTCGCGGGCAATTTTAAACTTTACTCCCTTTTCAAAAAGATTAAAAGTTTCAAAGGCAAAAAACGTTCCAACGATCCGCTCCTCTGCTTTGAATTTTTTGAACGTGGGCTCAACATTTGACTTTTTCCTTTGACATGAGTGGGGCCACGGGTCATTTTACAACTTTAATCCCTTTTGGAATAAAGCTCAAAATCTCAAAAGGCTTCGACGATCCGACTTTGACTCTTTTTATCCAGTGGTTAACATTTGACTTTTTTTTTGACATGAGTGGGGCCGTTGGTCATTTTATGAATTTACGCCCTTTGCAAAAATTCCTCAAAACAAAAAAGGGCCCACCCTCTGCATTAGGCCTCCTGAGCAATTTGAATATTTTGTAAAAAGGAAAAAGTGCCAAGTTTTGCAAAATGGCCCCATTGTGCCGCATCCAATTAGATTTTGTTAGGCCTACGGGTCAATCTGACACTTTTACAAAATGATGAAAAGATGCTAAGTTCACCAAAAAGACCCACCATTTTCATGTGTCAAGCTGGGGTTTGCATCGATTTTGGTGATCAATTCTGAGCATTGATCTCTGTACTTTTGATTCGTGGCTATTGATCTCCAACTCACTTGATGAGTTAAGTTTGATGAATAAAACACTCAAAACCCTAAGTATTTCATATTTTCATTCTCAAGCTCTATCCGAGCTAAAGGAACTCTACAAATTTTTTTTCCTTGGATGACGACCATTAGAGATGATCTTTTGAGCTTGGTTTATCTGCATCTATAGTTTTGTTCTCATTGAGCTTAGATTTGGAACTATCTGTTATTTAACGGCCACCATTTTGATCACTTTGAGTTCTAGGTTGGCTTATACTATAAGATTTGGTTAATTTGACCAGTTGTGTTGCTTTGAGTTTAGCTTTTCTTCAAAAGATCTGTGTCTGTGAAGCTCTGCAAAGATTCTATGGCCGCCATTGTTGAGGTTTGTGAGCTCATTCCTTTCTGTATCATCATTATTTTGAACAAGATGGTAGTGGCTTTGTTTTTTTTTGTAATCTCCTAACTATATATTGCTCATTTTGATCAGTATTGAGCTCGCCCTTTTACTTTGTATACTCATTTTTCCCTTTTAATGTGATTTCTGAACAACATTGATCTCTTAGTTGAAACTCGTTTTGGGTTCTCCTTTTGGCTCAATTTGATGAGGGTTTTGCTAGATGCTTCAATTTTAACCAACAAGTTCTTGATCCTTACTTTGATTTTAATACCCATTAATGGGTCTTTCGATTAAAAACAAGATCTCAGAATTTTATTTTTCCTTTGAGTTGTATTGCAACAAATCTATATATGAACCTTTAACTGTCCTACCTGAATGAATTATTTTTCCCAAACTCTGTATCTGCACATGTATTTTTCAAATTGTGGCTTGAAATATTACAACCTAGATTTGGGTATCACTCCTTTGGCATGGGTATTCAGACTTCTTTATTGCTTCAATTCGTACCTACACACTTGAGAAAACAGTTAGAAAATATTTAGGCTTTTTGGCCTCTCTTATGTCCATGGTTTTCTTTTCTTCTTTCTCCTTCTTTCTGAGTGAGCAAATCATGTATGCAATTTTGATCTTCAAGTAATTTATATCTCCTGTTGTTAAGAGATCCATATGCACGAATTAGGGCAATATAGGAATATGGATTAACCCTAAGCTCTTAACTGATAATCTTCCTCTTTTTTTCATTTCTAGGTATAGTGCTCTCAACAATGAATATGCAAAGGGAACAAAGCTGAAGATGAGGATGCATCAACCGAAGGAGAAGACCCAAGGTAATGATGGGTTCACTCATACTCCTCTATTTTCTCTTTTACACATGTGTACCTCTTATTTCAATAGTTGTAATTTACTTCTCAGTTACATCCCATGGCTTGTGTTGGAACATTTGAAATTCCTTATGAATAAAACATTGAATTCTAAAAAGAGTTGTGTGTTTCTTTCTGCATTTCAACTTTCTGTATGGATTGTATGATGAACTAAACATCTCAGTAATATAATTGAATGTCTTAATCATGAAGGAAAGAACATTAAAGAATACCTGTAAACCCAAGTAATGAAATCTAATTTATGTAATATGTAATTATGTTTGTTGTTCCAAAACTTAGCATTTCATCTACTCTACAATTGGATGTCTTCATCAAGAAAACATAACTGTCCTTTTGGGATTTGTGTTCTTTTTCTGAAGATAGTCATGAAATTATAGACTATGTGATCGGTTATGTTTTGTGACAACACACATAGATGTAGATTTCATGTAATCATCGTTTAATTCAATAGTAACAATATTGTTTGAAAGAAAATTCCCTAGCTTAGGTATACTTCACTAATGCTATCCATCGTAACGAAGTTTCGAGTTGCCCATTTTTGCACAAGTGAAAAAATTGTAAACATTTCTGGCGATCCTACGGGAAAAGCTATTTGCTAGCTTGTAAACCAGTGCCTTGCTCTTGTTTATTGGGCATGGAGTCTAAAGCATGTAACCAAAATCTATCTTCCTGAAGGTTTAAACCTTCCAAAACTAACTAAAACTAGGAAAGGATCTGGTAAACCAGATCACATGTATGAATGTACTTATTGAATTAAAAAACTATGTAATGTGCAAGAACTGCACTTATTGAAGGGAAATCCTACTCTAAACAGACACTGTAATATTTTCAATAAAAGTGTTTGAGAAACATACCATTCAAAGGAATGTGAAGTTCCTCTCCATTCAGCCTTGAGAGCTAAAAAGCATTGTGTTCTTTGCAAGCTGAAATCATGTAAGGAACACTCCAGATTGTATTGAACTTCATGTGTCTTCTTGTATTTACACGACCACCATCCCACTTTAACACAATATCTCCTTCATTGAAGATTCTGAATTTAGATTTCTTATCAAAAGTCTTCTTCATCTATTTATGATTCTTTTCCATGTTTAAATGAGCTTGATCTCTAAGCTCTTATAACTCCATTAATTCTGCAATACGCACCTGCAATGGTTCATTCTCAAGCAACTCCATTTGATGCAAAAAATCTAATGCAGGTAACTCAACTGAAATAGGCATTCTTGCTTCTCTTCCTTAAACAAGCTTGTATGGTGAATTGCTAACTGATATTTTAGGAGTCACTCTATTAGCCCAAAGTGCTAAATTCAACATTCAATGCCAAGCTCTCTGGTTATCTTTGAGTTTTCTTCTAATGATCCTTACAAGATTCTTGTTAGTACTTTCAAATAACCCATTACCTTATGGGTAATAGTTAGATGAAGAACTTAGATAAATTCCATGATTAACAACCCAATATGTTACCTTTGCACCGAGAAATGCTAAAGCATTATCTGATATGATAGTTGTTGGAACACCAAATCTGTAAACTATACCTTCATAAAAGGATAGTATCAAAGTTTCATTAGCATATTTCAAGGCTATTGCTTCAGTCCAGCTGTAAAGTAATCTGTAGTAGTCAAAATCCACTTGTGTCCTTGTGAAGAAGGTGGGTTTATCATGCTAATAAAATCAAGACCCCACTGCATAAAAGGATGATCAATTGAAATAGGTTGTAAGGGAAGTGAAGCTAAATGTTCTTTTCCAACAAAGAAAGCACATTTATTACACTTCCTAATCCATTTGAAATAGTCCTTAAACATATTGGGCCAATAGTAACCAACTTTCATAATTTTTAAGGTTGTGGTACATGCTGAGAAATGACCTCCTGCAGGTCCTTCGTGGAATTCTGATAATAATTACTAAATTTTTCATAGACGACGCATCGTAGCAAGATTCCATTTACATCCCTTTTGAATAATACACCATCAATGAAAACATAGGGTACAACTTGTAATTTGAAATACATTCATTTGTTCTTGTCCATACCTTCTGGATAGATGCCATGCTATAGATAGTTAACTAAATCAGTCATCCATCTTGATTCTCATATTTCTCGAGCAAGTTCAGGTTGCTAATTTTCTGGCTGAACCATAATATTTGATTGTTGATATGTAATTGTAGCATGCTATTTTGAATCTTCGTGTTCTGCATAGCTTTTTCGCTTTTTCCATATCAAAAATTAGATGTTCACACAAGAATTTTCCTCAAACTGTCTTCGCAAGACGATATCAACATCATATTCCATGACCTTTGTTATCCAAATTTGCTCTTTTATCATTCAATTCTATATTTAACAAGAAAGATTTCACACTTGGATGAGAAATACGAACATGAATTTTGTTGCTTGAAAGCATGTACTTAAAATTATTTAGTCCGCTCTGACTACTAAAAGCACTTTTTTTTCAAGAAATGTGTGTGCCTTGTTTTGTAATCATTCAAGCTCTATCCAAAGAAAGCAATTGCTTGTTCAACATTTTCATCATTAACTTTGAGTTAATATGGTGAGATTGTTTCAACTTCTGCAAGTGCATACATTGTAAAATCTTTTCCGAAATTGGGATTTGCAAGAGTAGAAGCTTGAGAGATGGCTACTTTGATTATTTCAAATCATTCTCTCCTTCGCTAGTCCAAGAGAAAGTATTCTCTTTCTTTAGCATATCTATCGCTGGTTTTACCAATGCTACAAAATATGGAACAAATTTTCTAAGAAAGTTGATTTTTCCAAGAAAAATCTATAACTCCTTCTTATGATGATACATTGATAGCTATGATATGGCTTTGATTCTAAAAGGATCAATTGATAAACCTTGCTTAGAAACAATATGACCAAGTAATTTACCTTGATGTACTAAAAAGATAGACTTTAGCGGATTCAAAGATATCCCAAATTGTCTCGCATAATCAAAAGTCTCATTAGATGTATTAGATGCTCATCTGATTTTTTTGAAAATACAATAACATCATCTAAATAAACAAGGATGCATTTATTTAACAAGTTATGAAAAGCCATGTCCATTGCACGTTGAAATGTTGCACCAACATTTGAAAGGCCAAAAGGTATTCTTTTGTAAGCATAAGTAACCCACTTAGTGGTGAAAGTTGTTTTGTACCTATCTTCTTCTCGAAATAAAATATGATTGTATCCACTATAACCATCTAAAAGAGATAGTCTATTTAAACCAGAAACTGTTCTCAAAATCTGATCCATATTTGGAAGTGGGTAGTGATCTTTTAATGAAGCTTTATTAAGATCTCTAAAATACACATAATCTGATTTCTCCATTCTTCTTCCTAATAGGAAGAAGATTGACTACCCAACTTGAATGCTTAACTGGAAAGATAATACCTAATTCAATCAACTTAGATAACTCTTTCCTCATTAGAGGCTCTATTTTGGGATTTATAGGCCTCTATTTTTTCCTAATTGGCTTGGAATTTGGCTGTAATTCAATAGTATGATGTGCTAAAATGGAATCAAACCCCTTCAGTCTTGGTATTTCCAAGCAAAAACATCTTTAAATTCCTTGCAAAGATTAATAAAAGAATGTTTTTCAGCTAAATAACATACCTTTCCAAGAAACAAATTTTTACCTTCATCAACTGAGATTTATTCATAGTTATCAGCATGTGTTGACATCTTAGTTTTGACCTTCCTTAACTGATCATCAGTGCTGAAGATGTCTTATAATGTGACCATACCTTGAGGTAGTTTGTTTGTCTCTATCTCGAACAATCTGGTCACCATATAAGTGTTGTAATTTGTCTTGATTTATTGCAAAAAATTCAGCTTCTTGCTGCAAAACCTACAGATTTGATCATCACTTTCAAAAACTTTCCAATTCAAGTCTTTATTAAGTATCGAAGGCCTGAAAATCAGCTTTATATGAGGCTGAATTTTGCTATTTTTGATTTGTTCTAGCACTTCAAAACTAGCACCAATTGTTGCAAGTCTATCTGCATCCTTATTTTCTATTCTAGGAATGGATTGATTGTTAATAGCTTCAAAATATTCCATTAAGTCTGAAACTCTATGTCTATAAGACTTCATTAATATATTCTTACAAACATTGAAATTTCTTACTTGATTGATAACCAACTCAAAATCACCAAAAATATGTAGCATGCTAATACCTCTCTTTTTGGCCCAAAGTAAGCCATGAATTAATGCTTCGTATTCAGCTATGTTGCAAGTGCATGAAAATTGGAGACTCAAAGCTGAGAAATACCTTTCATTTGTTGGGGAAGTGAGCATCAAACCTGCTCCTTGTCCTTTCTTATTTTTAGCTCCATCGAAATGAAGCTTCCAAATCCCTTCCGTTGCATTTTCTATTTTGGACAACAAGGGAATTGGTGTATTTTCTTCATGCAAGCAATACACACCAAACAAATATTCTTCAAATTCTTTAAAATGATCATCGAGATGTTATTCATGTGTCTTTTCATCCATAAATAGGTTAGAAACACCATCTAGTGCTGAAACATGAGCTATATTATCAAAATTAGACTGGTCTAAGGCTACATAATTAACTACTACATTAGAAGTGTGAGGCTCAATGTGAAATCTGGCCAACGGTTTTGAATTGATAGTAACCTTGGTCCCATAATGAGTAGTGAAAAATAAGAAAGACCAATTTGAATAGAGATAGCCTCATATCTTTGATATGAAGTCTCTTGATAAACATATAACAAAGTAAGGAGGTAAGTCTACAACAGTAATATTTTGCAGAATGGAAACATTTGGGCAAACATGTAATGTTACCTCTAGATTTTCATGACACCAACTATATTAGTTGCAGTTCCATCCAACTGTAAGACACTCTTTTCTGTAGGTTCATACTGTAGGCCCAATTTTTCTGTAATTGCTTTTGGCATAACCATGCTAGATGCACCACTGTCCACCATACAACTATGAATAAGATGTTCTCCAATAATCAGTGATAGATAAAATGGTGGTGGATTCTTGATGTCATGAGCATTTTAGACTTTCTAAACCATTCATTTAACTTCTTTGATACAGTCTTGTTCCATTTTTCTAAGGACCATGTCTTCTTTCTAGACTTCCTTTTTGCTATTTTAGAAGAAATATGCAACTTAGTTAGTTCATGAGAAAGTAAATCTTGTTTCCTATAATACTTAGAGCATCCCACATTGAGATGTTAACATTATGATTTTTCATTACATCAACAATGTTAAAAGAAGTAACAATTTTAGAGACAAATTCTACTGTTTTTTAGCATAGTCTTTGGTAAAACCGATTCTCGCTTTAGTCGCTTTTTTTGATATCTGAGGTATAAATAACCTTCTCAGATCAAGCTGTAGCTATTTTTGTTGTTATTTACTAGCTGTAACACCTGTTGTTTTTTGAGGAACATATGTACTGTTAGTGGCTTTGTGGTCAGTAGATGTTGTCTTATCAGTGATAGTAGGTAGAACATGCCTATTCTAGTTGTTTTTTTCTCTGTAGCCTTTTCCTAAGCCCTAGTAGTAACTGTAATGAAATCATCCTCACTAAAACTGACTAAGTTCTATTCAGGTGCTTTCTGAACATGACTTTCTTGCTGCCCAACCTCCATTTGAGGCATGAATAATGTTTCAGATTGAGGTTGTGCAACAAGACTTATGTTTAGAAAAGCATTTGGGTAATTTGTAGCTGAATGAGGTTGATTACAAGGTTGACACCACTCTTCAGTAGCCATATTAACTGGGACTAAAGCGTTAGATGGAGTAGGAGCCTTTGGATCAAACTGCCTTTGCAGATAAGTCGCCTATAATTTTGATTTTGTTGGTAAGGCTGCCTATTTTGTTGGTTTTGCTGATTTTGCTTTGATAAGGAGCCTGATAAGGTTTGCTAGGTAATGAAACTTTATTGTCAATTGAAGTCACTTGTTTCCAAAAGTCTGTAAAACTTTTAACACATCATTTGATGGGGCTGCAATAACAGTTCCAAAATGGTGATAGGTATGGGATAGGTGCTAGATCTACCCAAAAAGGTATTGAAGGCCTTGGTGCTAATTTTTGGCTTTAATAAGGTTCTTTCAAATTTTATAGAAATGTCATAAGCATCCGGAAGAGTATTACCTCCCATAGACTGAATCATAGTTGAAATAGCACTGTTTAAAGATCTTATATAATAAAGGAAAGCATGGTCAACTTGAGGCTTAACATTGGCTGGGATTCTTTCCCAAGTTATAACAAAATGAATGTTGAAACTAGACATAAATTCATGAGGATATCTCGTTAGTAATAAACAACTTGTTCTATGAGGGACAAATGATCTGAATTATCTTGGAACTGTTTCAACAATTTTTCACCTAAATCATCCCAAGTTCTTATGCTTCCAATCTCTAGATTTCTATACCATTGCAAGACTTGTCCTTTAAAGGATGCAACTAAAAGTCTCAAAGCCACATCTTCATGAGTGATATTATGAACTGCACATAAGGCTACAACATCTTTAATGTGCTTTTTCGGTGTAACCTGATTTTCACTAGTGAATGATAGCAAACTTTTCATGGCAACATCGGGATGTGATGGTAAATGGGGTTACTAATGGGCTACCATTAGTAAAGGTCACAAAATTCCTAGGTGGTTGAATAGCCATTTGAAAGACTGATATCTCGAATAGAGAAATTGATACGTGGTGAAGGAATATTAGGAGGAGGTTTATCAAATCCAAGCCTATTATAAGGTAACATATTACCAACTCTTCTCATTCTTGCAGAATTCAAAGGTAAAGAAATAAACTCAGGAGGAATTCCTCTTACCGATGATCTTGTAGTCACTTTAGGCATGGAACATGCTGAAATACTGGTCTAAAATCAACTTTACAGAGTCACCAAATAGATCTTTAAATCTTTAGAATAAATTGCTGCATCTTGTTGTCCTGAAAGTAACTTTTATCTCATTGTAAATTTGTTGTAGATTTGTTGTAGATATTTGTAACTTGCATGCAGATCTGATTCGTGGTCCCACCAGGCATGCCAAAAACTGTTATCTCTTGAAAGTGCACCATGTAGAGAGATGGTTGTAGGTGTTCTAAGCTTGCAAAAATGGATCTCTCTCTTTCATAGATACAATGGAAACATCTCAGGTCTATGGGTATAATTATTTTAAGGTGAGTCTTGATAAGGCGATTCCTTATTGATGTATCATAAACTGATTTTTTTAGGGGTTTAAGGGTAAAAATAAGACTGTAAAATGATTTAAATCGAGGTGATGAAATATCCCTTGTGGGATACTACTTAAAAATGCACAAATTATTGAAAATTTACAGCCAAATAAAATACCGAGTTTTGCAGATTTTTACAATAAGGACAACAAACTAAAGACAATTAAAATCTCCTAAAATATCCACTCGAATTACATGAAAATTTAAAGAGAGCTCATTATTATTATAAATGACATAATAACACTATTTTTGGAGTTTTAAAATTAAAATGATGCCGTAAAAGCACAAACAAGGCGTGCCTGAGGCAAATTGGAAAACTTCAGAGGTTCATAACTCTCCAAATACAAGAGAAAAATTAAGGGTCTTTGGAAATAACATTAACAAATATAGGAAATAATATTTCCACCTTTAGATCTGAAAATGGCCAATTGGAAACCCTCCAAATAAAGGCTACAAGTCACCTCTCTTGGAAAGGGGTTGGAAACTGATGGAGGCACCTTCAAAGTGATGCTAAGCCCTGCCTAAATGGCTGCCATAAATCTGATCTGGGATCCCTATGATTATCTTCCCAAATGCCCCCAAAAATCCTCAAACCCTTCCTCTGAACCCGCTGATAATATCTCTGTAACACAACCCTGAAAGTGGCTCCAAAATGACAAACTAGGGTAGATCTCTCACTACCAAAGAATGCCTTGTTAGCTAGGGAGTGGTCTCTCACCACTGAAGCTAGGGTCCATATGGGATTTCACTCCACAAGATGTAGATGCGAAAACAATAGTTGCATGTGAAGGAGGATAAAATGTATGTGATAAAAGTTCCTTTTCCTTTCTCACCCAACACCTTATATATTTCCCATGAAAAAAGAGCCCTAATAACCCTAGACGCATTTCATTCCACGGAGAGGGGTCAATAAAATAAAAGTAACTAAAGTTAATTTTTCCTGTTTAAGTCGCCAAGGTCCAAAGTGACCCCCAAATGCAAAACTTGAATATTAGCACCATGCGGCCCCTTCCCAAAAGCTCCTAGTGTCCACAACCCCTTGGGTATGACCATGAATTGGACTTGACTTGACCCTTAGGCCTTTGGTGTAAGAAAGGGGACATTACAGTCCTCCCTTCCTGAGAAATGCTTGACCCCAAGCATTATCCTCATCATCTGCGAAGTTGAATACCTTTCCGTAAGTTTCTCCACCTCACTTTGTAGTCAACTAATGATTGGTGTGATGCAAAGTAACCAAGACACCCCATGTATTGATCATGCTCTCTTTAAATTCTATAAAACTCCAAAAATAGTGTTATTATGTCCTTTATAATAATATCGAGCTCTCTTTAAATTTTCATGTAATTCAAGAGGATATTTTGATTTTCTTTAGTCCATTGTCCTTATTTTAAAAATTTGTAAAAATCGTATTTTATTTGGCTGTAAATTTTCAATATTTTGTGCATTTTTAAGTAAAAGTATCCCACAAGGGATATTTCGGGTGATACACCAAATTTGTATGAGGTCTTTGACGAGTACATGCACACTTGATATGGAAATGATTTTTGATGCACAATACAACAATTTTTTGAAGATAATTAAGGGTAAACACTTTGATGTATTGAGGGAAAAAATCACAACAATACTACTAAGTTACACATACACATTAATATCATGCAGATTACTTGAATTTGCAATAGGGTAAGATGATTAATACAGGAATTCCACATTCACAAGATTAATGGAAACATACACAAGACTGCAAAAAATTGGAAAGGCAGAAAATACTTCACATTCAAAGGGAAAACTCTGCGTAAAATTGCTTTAGCACTCCTATATTTAAAATTCATCCTCTTTTGCTTTTCCAAAACACACAATATATAGCAAAATTATTTCCCACCCTTCCTAAAAATAGGCTAGAATTGTACTCTCCAATGCATCCTATTTTTATCCTTCATTTATTAATACATAAAGGAATAAAAATAGAACATGCAAATACAAAGAGGCATTAACAGCCATTGGTTACAACTCAATCCAATTGCGATTGAATGACATTTTATTTTTAAGAAAAACATGAGTGATAATTTGCTAAAAATAAGTTTTGCTTGATGAGAAAGTCTTCTTCCTTGTGCATGCAGATTCTATCTTCTTGTTGATCTATCCTTTTGTTGAAGGTATGTGACCTTATCCATTTGTAGTGATAATATTAGCACTTTCTAACCATGGTTGAATCTGGTGAACTCGGGACTCAAATTAAGGTGTAAAAGTATTGCAAACTTAATCGTTTTTGGTATTTACATTGTTGAGCTCCATTCAAGCTAGAAAAGTTCTAGCTAAATTTTCCCCTGGCCGCCATTGTTGACTATTCAAGCTTGACTAAAGGTTTCGTAAAGAACTCTATCTTTCATCATTTTGAAAAAGATTTGTCCATGTAGGACAAATTTGAACTGAAAACAGGTCCTGAAAAACTTTCTTTTCCGTTTCTGATAGAGATTGTGCATTTTTAAACATTTGACCCACCCTTTCGCTTTTAATTTGGGCCTAACACGTGTCTTTATCTGGTGCAACGGTCATGTTCAACTTTATCCTCTTTTTCTAAAACAAAGGTTCAAAGTTTCAAAATAAAATAAAAACCGGTGGTCCGCCTTTCCGCCTTGGGATTTTGATGGCGTGGGCGGAGTCGCAGTAATTTTATCACTTTTCTCCCTTTTTCAAAAAGGGCTCAAATTCTTAGAGGATCCCGATGATCCACTTCTCTCGCCTCTAACTTATTGAATACGTGGCCTTGTTCGGTCTTCAAATGAAGTCACGTGTAATTATTAGACTTTACTCCCTTTTCAAAAGCTTAAAAGTTTCAAAGGCAAAAACGTTCTTACGATCCACTCCTTCGCTTTGAATTTTTTGATGTAGGATCAACATTTGAATTTTCCTTTGACATGAGCGGGGCCGCGGGTCATTTTACAACTTTAATCCCTTTTGAAATAAAGCTCAAAATCTCAAAAGGCTCCGACGATCCACCTTTGACTCTTTTGATGTGGGCTCAACATTTGAATTTTTCCTTTGACATGAGCGGGGCCGTGGGTCATTTTACGAATTTACGCCCTTTGCCAAAATGCCTCAAAACAAAAAAAGGGCCCGCCTCCACATCGGGCATCCAGACCAATTTGAATATTTTGCAAAAAGGAAAAAGTGCCAAGTTTTGTAAAATGGCCCCGCGCCGCATCCAATTAGATTTCACAAGATGCGGGGTCAATCTGACACTTTTACAAAATGATGAAAAGATGCTAAGTTCACCAAAAAGACCTCGCCATTTTCATGTGTCAAGCTGGGGTTTGCATCGATTTTGGTGATCAATTTTGAGCATTGATCTTTGTACTTTTGATTTGTGGTTGTTGATCTCCAACTCACCCGATGAGTTAAGTTACTTTAGTTTGATGAATAAAACATTCAAACCCTAAGTCTTTCATATTTTCATTCTCAAGCTCTATTCGAGCTAAAGGAACTCTCGAATTTTTTTTTCCTGGATGACGGCCATTGGAGATGATCTTTCGAGCTCGGTTTATCTACATCTATAGTTTTGTTCTGATTGAGCTTGGATTTGGAACTATCTGTTATTTAACGGCCACCATTTTGATCACTTCAAGTTCTAGGTTGGCTTATACTGCAAGATTTGGTCGATTTGACCAGTTGTGTTGCTTTGAGTTTGGATTTTCTTCAAAAGATATGTGTCTTGTGAAGCTCTGCAAAGATTCTATGGCTGCCATTATTGAGGTTTGTGAGCTCAGTCCTTTCTGTATCATCATTATTTTGAACAAGATGGTAGCGGCTTCGTGTTTTTGTAATCTCCTGACTATATATTGCTCATTTTGATCAATATTGAGCTCACCCTTTTACTTTGTCTCTACTATTTCATCTTCAAACATTGATACTCATTTTTCCTTTGCATTTTTAATGTGATTTCTGGAACAACATTGATCTCTGAGTTGAAACTCGTTCTGGGTTCTCCTTTTGGCTCTGAATTTGATGAGGGTTTTCTCTACTTCAATTTTAACCAGTGAGTTCTTGATCCTTACTCTGATTTTAGTACCCATTAATGGGTCTTTCGATTAAAACTAGGATCTATAACTTTATTCATTCCTTTGAGTTGTATTGCAACAAATCTGTATATGAACTTTTAACTGTCCTGCCTGAATGAATTATTTTTCCAAAATCTGTATATGCACATGTATTTTTTCAATTTGTGGCTTGAAATATTACAACCCAGATTTGGGTATCACTCCTTTGGCATGGGTATTCAGACTTCTTTATTACTTCTTGATTCTACAATCCATACCTACACACTTGAGAAAATAGTTAGAAAATATTTAGGCTTTTTGGCCTCTCTTATGTCCATGGTTTTCTTTTCTTCTTTCTCCTTCTTTCTGAGTGAGAAAATCATGTATGCAGTTTTGATCTTCAAGTAATTTATATCTCTTGTTGTTAAGAGATCCATATGCATGAATTAGGACAGTATAGGAATATGGATTAGCCTTGAGCTCTTAATTGATAATATTCCTCTTTTCTTCTTTCTAGGTACAATGCTCTCAAAGAATGGAGATGAAGAGGGAACAAAGCTGAAGATGAGGATGCATCAACCGAAGGAGAAGAACCAAGGAAATGATGGGTTCAATCATACTCCTCTATTTTCTCTTTCATGCATGTGTACCTCTTATTTCAGTAGTTGTAATTTACTTCTCAGTTACATCCCATGGCTTGTGTGGGAACATTTGAAATTCCTTATGAATAAAACATTGAATTCTGATAATCAATTGTGTATTTCTTTTTGCATTTCAGATTTATGTATGGATTGTATGATGAACTAAACAACTTAGTAATATAATTGAATGTCTTAATCATGAAGGAAAGAACATTAAATAATACCTGTAACACCCAGTAATGAACTCTGATTTCTGTAATATGTAATTATGTTTGTTGTTCCAAAACTTAGCATTTCATCTACTCTGCAATTGGATGTCTTCATCAAGACAACACAACTGTCCTTCGGGGCTTTGTGTTCTTTTGCTGAAGATAGTCATGAAATTGTAGACTATGTGATCTGTTATGTTTTGTGACAACACACATAGCTGCAAATTTCATGTAATCATTATTTAATTCAATAGTAACAATATTGTCTGAAAGAAACTCCCCTAGCTTAGGTATACTTCACCAATGCTATCCATTATAATGAAGTTTCGAGTTGCCCATTTTTACACAAGTGCAAAAATTTTCAACAGATTCAAATGATGAATGTAGCAGATATTGAGAATGCCGATTTGAGGAAAATTTTCAAAAAAAAATGCAAGAGATGATAGACACATAACCAAAATAGAGCTCCTAAAAATCATCAATGGTGGTCAATCCAATGGAAATATGAAATGGAGTAAGGAATGATAAGTATTCAAACTCTTGTTGTACTAGAAAATACATAAGATCGAATTCGTAAGTTTATTTTCATAAAAATCAAGCTTCGATCAAAATATTGGCAAAATACAGAGCTTAAATCTTGTAGAATAAAAACAAAAGATGTATTATTACGGGTTATAACTCAAAAAGTTATAGGTACAATCAGTAAAACATTTGACATATTTTGCGAAGAGGAACTCGAAAATGATCTTCGACTTACGAGCTTTTGATCAAGATTTCAAAACCCTCAAAGGATCACAAATAAAGGCCAAACTAGATGTACCCATGATGAGTTCAAGCTCAAAACTACCTCATAGCCATCAAAATAACCAAGAACCAAGTTTATATGTATGAATTTCAATAAATTTCATAGAGCATAGAATTCTGTGTAGAGAGAAATAAAGTTCGATACCGAGTACATGTAAATATGCAAGAAACAAAGAAGAAACTCACTTGAAAAATCAACAATGCAGTTTGAAACCCTTGAAGATTTGAAGCATACAAGGATTATGCCATCACTCAACCACTCAAACCCTCGATCCAATGAGATTTCAAAGGAAGCATCGAACAAATACAAACAAAAGCTCATAAATTAGCTCGAAATGATAAATGTGACGACATGAGCTAACAAGATTTCAAGGAAAGATTACGAGAATCTTGTAAACCATGGGTGTTACTTCCACGAAAGCTTCAAATTAACAACCTTCAAGCTTAGAGAATAACACATTGAGTCTGAAACAAAAATACCCACAACCACCTCCACCAAATTGTGCTCTTAGCTCTAACAAACAAAAATGGAAGGGAATTTCATGATTCAAAGCTTCCCTAAAATGGATTTGTAGAGAAAATGAGTACTGGGAGCACACAAAAATGGTAGCCTAAAGAAAATTCGCCAGGGCTTCACCCTCCAAAATAGAGATTGCATGCAAAATGGTCAAAATCAGATCATAAATAAACTTTCTCAACCAACCCACGGTTGCTGAAACTTAATCAAAGTTAATCTCAATGGCTCAAATCATCAAAGTACCAAAATTGATGACATCGGATGCTAAACTAGGCTAATTACCTTGTCGACCTAGAGTTAACAAATCAATGGTTCCAAACCATCAAGTACCATGATCAAATGGCCACGAAGTAGTTGCATGATCGACCAATCCCATAATAAATGCAAATTCAAATGCTCAGAGATCGACGGTGTAGATTCGACAAGTACCTCAAATCAACAGTTGATAGCAATACAAGAGTTTCAAGATAAATTCTACCACAGTTTCCCATAACTCGACCAAGGTTCAGAATATGCCAACGTGTTGAGCCTTTAAAAACCCTAGCTAACTCAAGGTTAGCATCTTCACCACCGACAAAAGAAAGGGTTGAGTCTTCGTGCAAGGGGGACCAGCCCCATATTAATAAAAAACAAATCATTGCTATTGAACGATTAAGGGTCCAAAACCTTAAGTGTTTTAAAACACCAAAAGACGACACCATGATGATCTCAAAAGGGGATAAAATAATAATACATGCTCAGGTCAAGGTGAAACCAAATGCTTTACCAATGATTAAATTCAAAGACAAAAACCATAGTATATGTGCCAATTAACAAAAGGTGAACCTTATATTATTTGTCATGAGCCTCCCCATTAAATGCAATCAAACATTATGCCATTAAAAACTATGTTTCTCGACCAATTGAAGGTATGAAGACCTTTTACTATGCAATGATTGGCCTAAAGGGGGTAAATACTCCTTTGAAATAAAGTGTGCACACATTATGGGTGGTCCCCACAGTGGGAAGGTTTGAAAATGATCAAATTATATTTGCACAAGAGTTAAATTTTCATGTGACCACAAAAGCTAGAATATCTGTCAGCATCAAAACCAAGGGTGGTCCCCATTAGGATGAATGCATGGGTGAATATTTTGCCAAGTATTGCAAATCAAGCAATTATTTTTTCTCACACAGAGATATTTATTTTTGCATGTGCATCCAAGGGGCAGGATTAAAGTGTGAATTTTATCATTGCAAGTGGATCAAATTGTAAGTGTCACATCAAGCACTAGAAGACAAATATTACATGTCCATTGGAGGAGACTTACATAGCAAGCAAGGGTTATTATTAGCCAAGTTATTCAACTTTGTTAAAAATAGATCAATCAACTGCAGTTTGACTGGGATGTTTTTTTGAAATCAAGGCTATTAATGCCTCATTGTATTAACATGGCTTTTTTAAGTCCTTTATTTATTAATGATAAAGGGGTAAAATTAGCATGTATGGGCAAGTACAAATTTTATCCTATTTTTAGGATGGATAGGTGAATAATTTGGCTATATATTGTGTGTAATTGCAAAGCACAAAGAGAAATTTTTGCACATAAGAGTGCTGAAGCAAATTTTGCCAGTTTTGCCCTTCGAATGAGATTTGATTTCTGCCTTTCCAATTATTTGCAGTGTTGTGTATACCTTATTTTTCTTGTGAATGTCAAATTCTCTAATTAATCATCTTACCTTGCTGTAATTTTAGTAATTTCTGCATAATATTAGTGTGCATGTTTATCTTAAAAGTATTGTTGTGAATCATTCCCTTAATATTCTACTCAAAACTATTGGTTTGTACATCCAGAATCCATTCTCAAATTATTTGTGCATGTACTCTGTCAAAGCCCTCAACAAGTTTGGTGTATCACCTTAGTTTTCAATTCATTTATAGACATATTGTAACTTGAACCCCCTAAAAATTAGTTTAGGATACATCAAAAAGGAACCAGACTTGATACTAGAGACTCACCTCAACAATAGGTATACCCATAGTCGTAAGGTGTTTCCATTGTATCTACAAAAGAGAGAGATCCAGAGCAAGCTTAGAACCCATGCAGTCATCTCTCTACAAGGTGCACTTTCGAGAGAGAACAAAAACCAAAGGAGGTCAGTCCCTTGTGATGAATTTTACCCATAAACCTTTAGAATATTCAAGTAACTTCATCAAAACAATCACATATGACCCAAATAGGTTGGCCTAGCTAAAAACCTCATTACATGTGCCAAAAATGGCTCAAAACCCCATGGGCACAAAGATAAAAATGCCCTTACATCAAAACCATACTTAGTCATGACCCATAACCCATCATAAATTATTAAAATATCATTTAATATTCATACATGGTCACAATTTAGCTCAACCAATCAAATTATTTCATTTAATGGGCCCAATGCACTTTGTAAATTTCAAAATGTTGTTTCCTACACCCTTCAACACCCTGGAAACTTCACTATGCCACAAAATCACTTCAATATGTCCAAACCATGACATATAAGCACTTGATGGAAATTCAAGAACATGTATAACACTTCTAAGTAAATTACAATCTTTTAAACAACCACCTACTCAAATCAAAGTCACTTTTGTATTCACCGATCAACCTACCAATAAGGTTGTTTCCAAAGGTTAGCTCATAAAAACATTTATATCAATATACAAGACATATAAATGGATTAATTGGATTAAAAATTCATCCCTATTCACATTCCACGTAGTAGAAAGCATCGAGATAAAACATTTGATGCTCCAGACAACTCAATACTTAAGAAAATACAATTATGTCTTGCATGACTTTGGAAAAAATATTCCTTCTCACAAATTTACCTAGAAACCCTATCAAATATCATAATCATATGGAAAACCTTATATCAATGGAATTATCTTTGAATCCTATTTATAATTCAACTTGAATCACCTTCTAACTCTTCATGTAGCTCTTGCAATGTCTAATTTACCACAAACTACTCCAAACTGTCCCAAAACTGCCCTTTGACCAGTCAACCTAAATAGGGAACACTTTGTGATTTTTAAGAATCACCATGACCTAAAAATTACATGAACATCTAGAACAACTCCTGAGATTTCATAAATGGTAATTTAGTTCATACCTCATTTGGCAACTTTCTCCTCAAATTAGAACTCTTAGGAAAATGTAATTTTTAGGCGGGGCCACACACTGTCACATGGTATATCATACATTTCTAGAAATCTGAGTATTATTCTACAACTTCCAATCATCGTGTTTTCAAATACTATAAAAATAGGTCTGATATAATCGCTTTTACCTTCACAACTTCTCTTAGCTAGGGTTTCAAGCTACTTTACCTTCTTAATGATCGTTCATAAAAACATTATGATCAAACCACCTCATTATTTTTTTGAAAGATTCATAACTGACCTTAAAATCTACCTCATAGATCTTAGGTCCCCATGCAAAGCTTACAATTCACAACGAGCATCAAAAAGTCCAAATTTGCTAGAAAATCACATTGTTACTTACCTAATTTCACCAAAACTTGCATATCTTCAAAAATATTCAGCATACTTGACCTAAAATTTGGCATGAAACACCATGAAACCATCTCATAACTTCTCAAATTCACCACAGATCCCAAATATTCCTGAAAATCTCCATCCATTGCTACTTATCTATGTAATCCTACATGTTTCCCACTATTTGCTTCCCAAAGACCTCAAATATGCATCTAACCACTGAATACTTACCTAAAACTCACCATGCACCTTAGGTACATTAACACCATGATGAAACCATACTTGGAAAAGACTTATTAGGTCCAAATATCACTTCTCCACTTCATTCTACATGCTCCAGGGCTAGAAACAAGCACTGGAATGGTCGATTAACAAAGAATTGACCATGCTTTGACTCAATGCAAACCCATGTACATTCATGACACACATGTATAACTATTTATGACATCATGACAGTAACCAATCACCTCAAACAATCTCATACTATGATATAACACCCTAGGCCATGCACCGAACTACATGACAACTCACCAAACAACTCGATCACCATGTTTGACACCCGAATAACATCATAGGGAGACTCATACAACACCATGAAACCATTTTCCATCAATGGGGTTGAAATTAATGAAAAAAATCACAAAATGGCCATTAATAGGTCTTCTTCTTTATGCCCTAGATCTAAATAACAAAGAGATTCTTCAATAAAATACCTTCAATTCATGAATATGGATAATTTTCATTGTCCACTATGCCACAAGGAAGGGTTTCATCATCCTTGG
Source organism: Taxus wallichiana var. yunnanensis (assembly GCA_018340775.1). Lineage (NCBI taxonomy): Eukaryota > Viridiplantae > Streptophyta > Pinopsida > Cupressales > Taxaceae > Taxus > Taxus wallichiana. The sequence goes on from CM031239.1 coordinate 314,057,411, forward strand.
ATGCCACATAATAGGGTTTTCATCCTTACATGGAAAGTAATTTAGTAATCAGCCCAAAAATCAAATCAATTAGTATATATGCACCAAAGATGATCCAATGAGGCCAAACGACCTCCTTTTATATCCGTTGGTTGGAACTCAAGGAAAAATAGGTGAAAAATGATCTCCAAGCTTCACTTTATCTTTTAATTCCTTGTTAGGAATGTCATAATTCTAGACAAACTGCCTTAGGGATTAAAACACCAAAGAAAAACATCAAAAATAATAAAATAAAACTAAAACAAAACTCAATTATTTCCCTGGTCACTTATCCTTCTCATCCATGTGAAAATAATGACAAAATGTCTCCATTTGGCATTAATTCAAAAATGAGAAATCACAATCATCCCTTCCAAAAATTACTTTTCCTCAAGCAATTGAAAGCTCATATGTTTAAGTATCATCAAGGTGGAAGAACATGTTATAGTGTTCTCATAATCTGGATCTCATACATTCCAATGAAGGATCTTAAACCCAAAAAAACTCATACCTTTATTGCCCTCATCTTCCTTAAAATACTCTTTATCTCCCTTTTTAAAAACAAGAATGACATATCCTACTTTGGCATGCTTAAATGTGTTAAAATCCTTCCAAACTAATGTAGTTTTCATCCTAGAGTAAGGAACGAATGAATAGTTAGTTGGACATGTTATTCCTCTTATCACAAGACTCAAATTAGATTGTGAATAGGATCGAAAAAATTCACCACAACCATAAATATCATGGAATCTTATGTAATTCAATGGTATCAAATCTGATTTGTTTCTTCCTTTCAATATTAGCCTTCTTCCTATATCAACCCATGATGGAAATTCCTTTGAAAATATAAGTTCATAGCCATTTATGACTGTCCAAAATATAATTCTTGCATGTTTAACCTTAATAAAATGGTATAACAACAATCAAACTGAAATATTATGGTAAAAGTAAAATTCATGAGTAGTGGAGGGACCGGAAATTGTCTTACATAAGATGGAAAATGAAGATCAACAACTCTATGGTTGAAATTAGCAGACATATTGTCCCTTAACTTAATATTCTTGCAACCGATCCTTGTCCCAACTTGGTGTAGAAGACGTATTTCAACAAGGAAGCTTCAATTTGCTCTTACTTCTTGAAGTGTTCCCTACATGGAGGTAGTATTGTACATACCTGAAACTTACCAAAAATTATCACCATGAAGCACCTTACCTAAGAGTATACCTTGCTTTAGCCTCTATGCATTGAATTCCCTAAAGATATAGCTCTTCCTTCTTCATGCTAGCCACACTTGGAAGCATTTGCTTCTTCCCTTTATCATGTTATTTTAACATAAGATACAACCTACACATACCAAAACTTATGCTCACCTCTTTTGTGTGGTTCTTACCTTGCTGATTTACGTTTCCAATTGTTGATTTGAAGTTTCCCCACTGAATTTTCTTCACCGTTGGGTTTGGTTTAGACCATAAAAGTACAGATGAGTGGGTGTAGTGTCCATGTACAACTCTAAATTTCTTCCTAAATGATTCCAAAGAATTTGGGATGTTGGATTTTCTCAATTTCTATGTGTAAACCCTATTACTCATCATATTAAATAGAAAGAGTGGCTCCAAACCCGCCTCTTTCGTGTTTTCCATAGAAGGTATACACAACCCCATGTATAATTTTGAAGAGGACATACCATCATGGCTGTAGTATATCATTTTTAACTCCAAATTATTCGATGTTACCGACATAGAAAGGGTGCAATAACTATAATACTCAAATCCCTTCCATGCATTGTATTAAACAAAAATCTTCATCATAAATGTCAACCTAAATCTATCCAAGGAGAGTAGTATCCATCCAAAATGTGAATTTGTGTAGAGCATATTACGATGGAAATAACATTGTGTTGTCTCATGAATTTTTTTCTTAATGGTAGTGAAGACCATCTAACATCCGATGAAAACACTATATCTTTCACCGTAGGTGAGAAATGCACCTTTCTTGTGTTACCAATTTCCTTGCGGCTTCCTTAAGTATGTAGACAATAGTCCTCAAGTTTGTATCAACATCATTAAAAAGGTTCCCTAGATCTCAAACTTCTAGGTGAAATTTTTTTAAAAATTATAAGGAAGAATCTATGTCCCCCTTGTCCCTCAACATGACCTTTCTTTTATCAAATTGACCATGATGCACTGATGATGAAAATATGGAAGTGACATAGGAGGAATCCATAAGTACTAAATATGTGGGTCATGTTTAGGTTTTACAAAAAATATTCCACTCCTAGGTCTGAAGTGGAATCCTCTTCACATTTGGTACTCTTCACCTTTATAAACTTGTTAGCATATTTATTAGGATAACCAAAACATTGAAAATACATAGTATGAAGGTGATGTAATTTACTGATGAGCTAAAGATTAACACGAGCATAAAAAGAGACCCTTATTCTTTATGCATTACTCCCAACAAGGCACCCAAAATCATAGCCCCATGAATTCCTGAAAATATGACTTTTCTTCATTCTTGACACCATGATAATGACCTATTTTCTCTGATTTATTAGGAAGCATTCAAATTTCCCCATGGTCATCCTTCTTAATTATTTTCCCATGAATACAAATATGAGATGACACGGTAGAAAATAACAAATCTGAGTTATCTTCATAACTTTGGTTGTCTTCATATGTGTTTGGTATGTCTTCATGGCTCTTACCATCGTAAATTTTCTCCACATTAACTGCTATTAGGATAATTCCAATAGGATGAGAGTGATTATGGGAACCCGAGAATCACCCTTTCTTCATGCTTATGATCTCTAACAATTTCATTCCTGGTTCCTTTCCCAAATCTGATTTTTTTCTATTAATAGTCAACCCTATGTAATCATTAGGTACTAACAACTTATCATCAAACACTAAAATATTTTTACCTTGAGTTGTGTGCTCATTGATCTCTTTCTCCTTTCTTGGAGCATACTTCACTATTTCACTAAACTCTTATGTTTTTATAATTTCATTGGAAAATCAACCAAGAGCTCTACTTTGACATAAGTGTTACGGGCTTCTCGGACTCCCAAAGGCTGCTACCTTTTAGTAACTAACTACTGAAATAAATCTTCCTCCTTTTAAACCTTAGAGGGATGGTCATGTCCATCATTGCATAACACACTTGGGAGTTTGGATGCCTCTTCCTCAAGTTTTGTAGTCTCTTTTTTATTTTTCCAACAAGATGGGGCTCTTCTCCTCTAGGGTTGGGATATCCTTCCCATGACCTTTGTACATGACTCGGGGTTTAGACCAAGTTCTAATGCTCGGTCTAACTTTTCTCCATCCTACAAACTCGAAAAATGATAAGGCATCATGAATAACTTCCATAAGGGATTGATACTCCTAAAAGATAGCTACATCCTTGTTAACCTTTGAAACCATAGGCTCTTCCTTAAATGTCCTTCCCCTCTATATGTTTTTCATGGTGAAGGCAAGAAAGTCCAAGCTGTTTGCTAGTATTTTTGCATCTTCATCATGTAATCCATATTTCTTCCTCACAAGAAACCCTCAAGATAGGAAGATTGGAGCTCGATACCAATGTAATGTCTCTTTCTAGGACTAAAACTAAAAAAGAAGAAAATTAAAAAACCCCAAATGATTAAACTTAAACTTTATATCAACCAACAAGTTTTTATGACATTTATAAATCAAAAGTATGAATTTTATAATAATAGCTTGTAATTAGTGAGGAATCACAAAAATATCATCAAAGAACTCATCAATAACATAGGAAAACATGTCCTTACAAATAATGACCAATTGGAGAAACTAAAAGACAACCTCACTACAACCTTAGGACAATGGGTCTGTGACTATATTCAAAACACTAAGGGAAAATTACACTGGAAAAAAATTGAGACTATTATCCCCAACCACAAGGATATTTTTGGGGAACTTCAAATCACTTTGAGTTGCATTCCCATTAGTCAAATATAGACTCAAGATGATCTCAACTGGGTTTCTTCTTTTGATGTAAATTATTCGGTGAGATCGGGTACCAACTCGTATGACAATGAACTTGTCGGCATCTTCCCTTGAAACAAGATCTTCCATTGTTGAGAACCTAAAGCTTGGTACTATGTTATTATCATCACTATTTGATAAAGGATGGTAAGTTTTTATCTCTGAGTATTGCAACTACTTCATCATTATCACTTTGATTTCAATATATTGATACTTCATTCCTTCTTTGCATTCTCTTTGTGATTTCATGGTTCCCTTGGAGACTTGAGTTGAAAATTGTTCTGGGTTTTCCCTTCTTTAGCTCTGAACTTGATGATCTCTCGAGGGTTTGATAACTTCAATTTAATCGGTGAGTTCTTGTTTCTTACTCGATTCTGGATACCCATTAATGTTTTTTCGATCAAAGCCAGGATATGTACCCTTTTTCCTTTAATACTACAACTTGAAACTGATTTCAATGGGAATGATAATTTCTGAAATGCTTGAATATTTCTTTAACTCGGGTATGCATGCATTTCTGATTCAAAGCTCTTCCACTTGAGTTTGTGTTCTGAATACTAAATGGGTATTCCTATTTTGCTTGAAACTCTCTAGATCTGAATGTTTATTGATGTGGGTATTCGACCTATTCATTTCTTTTGATTTGGTAATAACAGCTTCTGGAACAGTTAAAATCCACTTCACATCATTTTAAAATTTGCATTATCTGATTCAATTTAACTTTGCACTCACCGAGTTTTAATCTTGTGTTTGATCCATTTAGTGTTCATCGATGCTCTGTTTTCAAGCTTAAGTCTACAAATTTGTGTTTATTTCATGTTTCATCCTTGTGTAGAGCTCCTTCACTTTGATGTTTGTACCTTTGGGTCTACTCTCCATTCAAGATTCTGGTATCTTCTTCTGTTTTGATTCAAAGCTCAGACTATTCTGTTCTTTGTTTCAGCTTTGTTGAGTTGAGCCATGGTCAAGTTGAGATCCCTTTGACCTTTTGTGGGTTTTTTTGGTTTTTTAACTATGAACCTTGCATTTAATTGAGCTCATTGACTCTCGGTTAGGGTTTTTGATCCTGCATTGAATGTGGCACTCGTAACCATGGTAATTAGTTTCAATTTTTTGAACGTTTCTCTGATTTCTTGATAGTTTGAACTTCTGTATAGTTTTCTCTGTAATGATGATAAAATGAGATCATAGAAGTATCAACTTGCTTTTACTTTCCTTTCTCTTCTATGTTTAGATTTACTTTCTCAGCTAAAAAGTCCCTTGTATCATGGCCACTGTAGTTCCACTTTGCTATCAGTTTCTAAAGATATTTGAACTTGGTCCTTGAATGTATTGTCCATGGCTGATGCACTGGATTTTAATCTGGGTGTACTTTCCTTCTGTTTGAAAGATGATAGATCTAAAACCCATTGATTCCTTTCAGTTTGAGCTATTGAGATTATGTATAATTTCCTGAGCAAGAATTTTTACAAATTGAGATATTTTAAAAGACTGAAAACATATTTATGAAACTTGTATATATTGAATTGTACCTTCTGAGACTTGATATCTGATTGCTTGACCTTTCTGCAACTCTTTACTAGACATCCTTCTTCATTTTCAGTTGTAAATGACTTTTGAAAATTTGATTCTGAAAACTGAAAACTGTAGAAGTTAATCATTTACTTCTTATTTGAGAACTTGGGCAAGACATGTTATTTTCTAGAATTTTCTGTTCACTATTCTTGCATGCTGAACATTGAAGTTTTTGTTGAGATGTTGTAGTTCCATTTATTTTCTATTTAAATACTACATTTGATCTTCATTACAGCTTTAGTATGCATGCTGGAAAATTTAAAATGTCAATTTTACATGGCGAAGCCCTGTCAAAATTTTCTCGATTTCCTTCTCATTCTGTTTCAGTTGTAACCTTATCTCTCTAGTTAACTTCAGCCTTTATATTTTGATTCTTCTGCTTCACCTTTGAGTTGTATTCTTCCTTCATATCAATATGTACTTGTGATTTATTCCAATCTTGATGTACCATAGGATAGAAGTCATTGAAATCTGTAATCTTTATTTAACAGTGAGGGTTGTAAGACATGATTTATTTTCTTCTTGACTACAACCTGTACCTGTACACTTAAGAAAACAGTTAGAAAATATTTAGGCTTTTTGGCCTCTCTTGTGTTCCATGGTTTTTCTTTTCTTCTCTCTCCTTATTTTTGAGTGAGTAAATCATGTATGTTGTTACAAGAAAAGTACTTTATCAGTTGTGCCTTTGATCTTCATGTAATTTATATCTCATGTTGTTAAGAGATCCATCTACACGAATTTGGATAGTATAGGAATATGGATTAACCCTGAGCTCATAACTGATAGTTTTCTCTTTTCTATTTTTAGGTACAGTGCTTTCTGCCAAGCAACAAAGATGATGATGGAACAAAGATGGAGCTAGAGATACATCAACCACAATGAAAGAAACCCCCAAGGCAATGATGGGTTCATTCATACTCTTCTACTTTCTTTTTCATGCATATGTACCTCTTACTTCAGTAGCTGTATTTTACTTTTCAGTTACATCCCATGGCTTGTGTGGGAACATTTGAAATTCCTTATGAATAAAACATTGAATTCTAAAATTGAGTTGTGTATTTCTTTCTGCATTTCAACTTTCTATATGGATTGTATGATGAATTAAACAACTCAATAATATAATTGAATGTATTAATCATGAAGGAAAGAACCTTAAAGAATACCTGTAACATTTAGTAATGAACTCTAATTGCTATAATCTGCAGTTATGATTGTTGTTCCAAAGCTTAACAATTCATCTATTCTACAATTCAATGTCTTCATCAGGATAACACATCTATCCTTCAGGATTTGTGTTCTTTTACTGAAGATAGTCATGAAATTACATACTATGTGATCTATTACATTTTGTAACAACACACATAGCTTTAGATTTCATGTAATCATTAATTCATTCAACAAAAACAATATGAACTAAAAAAACTCCCTAGCTTAGGTTCACTTCACCAATGCCATCCATTGTGACTAAGTTTCGAGTTGCCCATTTTTGCACAAGTGCAAAAATTGTCAACATGACCCTCGCTCTCCTAACTCCCATGTGGGTTGACCCTCTATTTTGGCTCCTCTCACTTGATCCAATATTCTTGTAGGTTCTACCGAGCTCTTGATCTTTGGTATAACAGTTGAAACAATCACATATTTGTCTCACCACTTGGAATGCTCCATTAAAGACCCATTTATCACCCCCCGACTCGCCATACTCCCCCGACTTATAACTTAGTGCTTTGTCTTGTTAGGTTGTTGTTTGCAACCCTTAATGATTCTATTTAAACTATGATTAAAATAATATATTAACTCCTCTAATCACTTGAGCTAACATGTTGACTCTTCTCCCATAGTGCTCCATTTTTAAAAGACTGAGGAAATAAAGGTAGGGGAAGTCAAAGGGTCAATCCCCATGTAATTTATTTATCAAAAATTTCCCTATAAAGAAAATTTATGAAAGTAAATAAGTGGGTAATTTGTTTTTGGGTAGATTGTTGTAAAAGGGGAGGGCCTTTTATATGGAAGAAAAATACTATAAAATGGAGCAATATTTAAAAATGAGAGAAAATTATTTCTAAATGGGGGATTTTTTTGTTTTAAAGGTATTTCCACAAGACCTTGCGGGGTGTTACCCCAAACCTCGCTAAGTACTATCACCCCCAAACCCCCAATTCCTAGTCTGCTTGTTTAATACTTTTGGGTTTCCCTCTCTACTTGGTGGAAATTTTTTTCCATGTGTCAAATGTTGGAGGGTGAGGTTCGATCTGATAACTCCTCGTAGGGAAACATTTTATCTTTTCCCGCTTACTCCTTACACCCCATGCTATACTTTTCCTTGTCTCACCTTTCTTTATCTTCATCATGAATTTTTGCCCTCTAATATTGTAATGAGATGATTTTTCTAAAATTGGTGTCATTCGGAGGACATGATCAATTTTCTTGGAGAGATCAAAAAATTAAAGAGGCAACTTTCTTTTCTTCTCTCCCCTCCCGTTGACAATTTTTATACTTGTGCGAAAATGGGCAACTCAAAACTTCTTTATGATGGATGACATTGGTGAAATGGACCTAAGCTAGGGATATTTTTTTAGTCAATATTGTTTCGCTAAAATAATTAATATTTACATGAAATCTACATCTATGTGTGCTGTTACAAAACGTAATAGATCACATAGTATACAATTTCATGACTATTTTCAGCAAAAGAACACAAAGCCCGAAGGATAGATGTGTTATCCTGATGAAGACAATGAGTTGCAGAATAGATGAATTGTTAAGTTTTGGAACAATAATAATTACAGATTGTATAAATAAGAGTTCATTACTTGGATGTTACAATGTATTTCAAGAAATTCTTTCCTTTATAATTAATACATTCAACTATGCTATTGAGTTGTTTAGTTCATCATACAATCCATACGTAAATCAAATATCAGTTTGAGAAAAATTACACAACTCAATTTCAGAATTCAATGTTTTATTCATAAGGAATTTCAAATGTTCCCACACAAGTTGTAGGATGTAACTGAAAAGTAAAGTACAACTACTGAAATAAGAGGTACATATGTATGAAAGAGAAATTAGAGGAGTATGAGTGAACCCATCATTGCCTTAGAGGTTTCTTCTTTAGTTGAGGAATCTACATCTCCAGCTTTGTTCCCCTTTCATCTTCATTACTGACAGCAATGTACCCGAAAAGAAGAAAAGAGAAAAACTATCAGTTAAGAGCTCGGGTTAATCCATATTCCTATACTATCCTAATTCGTGCATATGGATCTCTTAACAAAAGGAGATATAAATTACATAAAGATAAAAGGCACTACTTGATAGAAGCAATTTTCAGTTACAACATACAAGATTTACTCACTCAGAAAGAAGGATAGAGAAGAAAAGAAAAACCATGGGCATAAGAGAGGCCAAAAATCCTAAATATTTTCTAACTATTTTCTTAAGTGTGTAAGTACAGGTTGCAGCCAAGAAGAAATAAATCATGTCTTGTAGTCCTCACTATAGATAAAGATTGTAGAGTTCAATGACTTCTATCCTATGGTACATAAGGTAGATAAGTCATAAGTACATGTTGGCATGAAGGAAGAATACAAATCAAAGGTGAAGTAGAAGAATAAGAATTTAAAAGGCTAAAGTTGACTAAAAGATAAGATTACAACTGAAATAGAATGAGAAAGAGATCTGAGAAAATTTTGACAGGGCTTCGCCATGTAAAATGGGCATTTTACATCTTTCCATCATGCTTTTTCAAACTAATACATGCTTTAAAAGTTGTATATAAATCAAATAATAATGCAAAAATAGATAATGCATGGCATGGTCAAAGATAACAGTTTACAACTTGCAAGTTCTAAGTTATCATGAAATACAGTTACAGATTTTCTATTTCAAAACACAAAATACATGAAAGATAGAATCAAAAGGAGAATCTCATAGTACAGTTGAATCAGGGTCAAGTACAAAAAGGAATTCATGAGCAGAATATCAGTTTGAGAAACATTACACAAGAGGAAATCAACAATAAAAGAAAGGCTTCAAGCCTTCACCTATTTTCTAATTATTTCTCTTAGTGTGTAGGTACAAGGTTTTCAAGAAGATTTCAAAATGCATGTCACAATTTCAGAACGTGGCACAAGCATACATGCTAGACACATTATCACTTCCCAAAAGTAATAGAAACAATAAATAGACTAACATATAGCTAAGAAGAAGACTATTGCAACTTTCAAATACAAGTGAAGGAAATGATACAAATAAAAGCTTCAAGGAATGGACTGTATTTCCAGCTCAAAGCCACTGAAGGATCATGATTACAAAGGTTGTAATTACATTTCCAAAATGAACAAGCAAGCAACATCATTAATGAAGCAAAGTAAGCATTACTTTCAGAAGGACATGACATAATGGAATGCATTTGCATGATACATCTAAGTATGGCACAACAGATCCTTGATATCATTGTTTTCAAAAGGATAAGGAAGTATAAGTTTTCAGTTCAAATGTACTCAAAAAGAAGACAAAATAAAAAAATCCATACAACTTGTCCAATAACTCAGAAGTTCCAGGAAAAGAGTGTTCTTTCTTCAAACATTGAATGCAATGAAACAAGATAAATTTATTCATGAAGTGTCTACAGTCATAATTATAGCCATCAAATGGAAAGAACATGCTATCAATCAAATCAAAGTTATCATCTTTCATCAAAGAGGCATGTAAGCCATTCAGCAATATAAATTTCATATCAACATAAGTACAAAACTTATTTGAGTTTATGAAACCGCAACAACATACTTTACAGAATACAATATGAGTGAAACAAAACAGATTGCAGGTTCACCAAGTTCTAAATTGATAAATACAAACTTCAGATTTCAAATGAGTACAAAGCTCAAAGAATGAAATCAGGATTTGAACATTGAAAGTGCAATGTTTTCATCTCGTAATATCAAACACAAAAAGATACAAGTCGGAAGAAGTTTACACACAATCAAGTTTTAAGATAGAGATTCACATCTTCCTTGCATGAGCATTATCTAATCACAATCATACAACTCATTCATTCAAATAAAATATCCAACATGCCAACAAAATAAGTTTTGAGGATCTAGGAAATAAATATTGTAATCAAATCGTGGACCTGAGTGTATTTTTTAGGAAGAAATAACACAACATTATTGCACAAAAGCTAAGAGTTTATATTGTTCACTATTTAATTTTATGGTTTGTGGTTTGAAGCATGAATAACCATAGCTTAAATAGCTAGCTACGTAAAGATCTCCAAGGATCAAAGGCAACCGTATAGAGAGCGAAAGCTAGTTGAGCTCGAAACAAATTTATTCCAATAATTATACAATATATACTCACCTTCAAGCCAAGAAATATACGAGCCAAAATCACCATAGTAGCAAACATGACCAAAGTTAGACCATTTTCGACATCATGATGAGTGGATACAAAGGAAAAAAAGTAAAGCTCATTTGAACAGTTGAAGGGAGAAGCATATTACAGACCCAAACACAAGTTTAACATTTTTCAATAGTGAAATGGCGAAAATCAAACATAGATATGAGTTGAAATAAGCAAGAAATCACTAGTGAAATATTTCACTCGGAAGAGATTCTTTACAAGAGAATCAAGCCCACATGGCCATTGAAAACAAAGCTCTAAGTTGCGGGATCATTGACATTTGTATACAACAGTGAAAAGAAAAGTTTAAGGGAATCACTTACTCGGAAAAATGGTGAAGCATACTTGACTTAAAGAAACCAGGGTTTGAAATACTCGGTAACGTTGGCCACCACCCAAAAAGCAAAAAACAAAACCCTTAGTCTCGAGCTCGAAACCCACAATTGTGACCCAATAATCACACAAAGCTTGAATAGAGAAAAAGCTATGCATTGAAGTATTACATCCAAGACATAAAGCTTCATACTCTAAAATGGATTGATTATGAGGAAAAAAATAATATAGAGGCATAACGAAATAACAACTTAGAGCTTGAAATAATCAAAATGGTGACCATAAAACTGTTAAGATATTTCATAGGTTGAGCTCGATAGAGAAACGACCAAGAAATACATATGCAATACCAATCTTCACTGAGAGATGAGCTCAAGATCGTGACAATGGTGACAAACCCCACGACCACCTTGCTCAAAGAACTTGGACAGAGTGGAAAACAACAAGGAACCATTTTCACAGGGGAGCCGAGCTCACAAAGTAATTAACAATGGTGTCTAAATTCTAGGGCTTCGCCCTTCAAGTTGAAATCCAAATGAAGTGATCATCAAGGTCGAGTTATCCTTTACCATGCAAACTCGAGAGGTGAGTCAACAAACCCTCAACCACATCGGATGATCAATGTCAAAAATCAAATGTGCAAATATCAACATCTCCATATCAATCCCCAAGTTTGAACCAAACCATCATGGTTAGATGCCATTACTACATTAAACTCCAGGTCAGAAACCCTAACCATGAGTCAAAGATTGACGACCTGAGATGTCTAGTACAGAGATCAATGATCAGAAACTGATCAACAACCATCAAAGAAAACTTCCATGATCAAAGATATCACCTACTGCATTAAATGCTAAAGTTGGAAACCATAATCATGGGTCGAGATCAACGTACAAAAATCGAAAGGACACTAGATCAATGCTCAGAAATTGATCACCAAATATCAAAGCAAACTCAACTTGAGTTAACCATGTCACCAAAAAAGTGTATGAAGGGTGAGTCATCATCACGAGGGGGCCAACCCCATGATTAAAACAAAATTATTGCATTTGACATGTCAAAAAGGATCCCAACTATAGTCCAAGCTCGAATATACCAAAAGTGCCGACCAAATCATGTTATGCAATGATCAAGCCAAAAGGTGATTCCCACCTTATTCTATTCACAATACAAAAGCCGACCAACTATACAATACAATATTAATCAAAGGGTGGCGACTATAGTATGACCATGTGTTATCAAAAGGTGGCGAATGGCATTATTTGCATTGACCTTGTATAAGGTCCAAACTATATAATATGCCATCTAAACCAATAATCAAAGAACACTTACCTTAATACTTACAAAAGTTACCTCATACCCATCAAATAGTGAACTGCAAAGGTGGTCCCCACTATTGGAGGGGTTGGAGATGATTTACAATATGTTATTCATGTGACCACTAGAAGACAAGGAATGTCAACATAAGAACTTGAGCTTGGAGGTGGTCCCCATCAAGTGAATATTTGGATATTTGGATGGATCATTGACATTTGTATACAACGATGAAAAGAAAAGTTTGAGGGAATCACTTACTCATAAAAATGGTGAAGCCCACTCGACTTAAAGAAACCAGGGTTTGAAATACTCTGTAACGCTCGGCCACCACCCAAAATCTCAAAACAAAACCCTTAGTCTCGAGCTCGAAACCCAAAATGGTGACCCAATAATCACACAAAGCTTGAATAGAGAAAAAGCCATGCATTGAAGTATTACAGCCAAGACGTAAAGCTTCATACTCTAAAATGGATTGATTATGAGGAACAAAATAATACAGAGGCAGAATGAAATAACAACTTAGAGCTCGAAATAATCAAAATGGTGGCCATAAAACCATTAAGAAATTTCACAAGTTGAGCTCGATAGAAAGAAACGAACAAGAAATACATATGCAATACCAATCTTCACTAAGAACCGAGCTCGAAGTTCTTGAAAATGGTGACAAACCCCATGACCACCTTGCTCAAATAACTCAGACGGAGTGGAAAACAACAAGGAATCATTTTCACGGGAGCCGAGCTCACAAAGTAATTAACAATGGCGTGTGAATTTTTTTGCTAGGGCTTCGCCCTTCAAGTCAAAATCCAAATGAAGTGATCATCAAGGTTGAGTTATCCTTTACCATGAAAACTCGAGAGGTGAGTCAACAAAACTCAACCACAGTCAGATGATCAATGTCCAAAAATCAAACGTGCAAATATCAACGTCTCCAGATCGATCCCAAGTTTGAACCAAACCATCATGGTTAGATGTCATTACTACATTAAACTCTAGGTCAGAAACCCTAACCATGAGTCAAAGATTGACGACCTGAGATGTCCAAAGTATAGAGATCAATGATTGGAAACTGATCAACAACCATCAAAGAAAACTTACATGATCAAAGATATCACCTACCACATTAAATGGTAAAGTTGGAAACCATAATCATGGGTCGAGATCAATGGCCAAAAATCGAAAGGACACTAGATCAATGCCAAGAAATCGATTACCAAATATCAAACCAAACTCAACCTGAGTTAACCATGTCACCAAAAAAATGTATGAAGGGTGAGTCATCATCATGAGGGGGCCAATCCCATGATTAAAATAAAATTATTGCATTTGACATGTAAAAAGGATCCTAACTATAGTCCAAGCTCGAATATACCAAAAGTGCCGACCAAATCATGTTATGCAATGATCAAGCCAAAAGGTGATTCCCACCTTATTCTATTCACAATACAAAATCTGACCAACTATACAATACAATATTAATCAAAGGGTGGCGGACTATAGTATGACCATGTGTTATCAAAAGGTGGCCGAATGGCATTATTTGCATTGACCTTGTATAAGGTCCAAACTATATAATATGCCATCTAAACCAATAATCAAAGAACACTTACCTTAATACTTACAAAAGTTACCTCGTACCCATCAAATGGTGAACTGCAAAGGTGGTCCCCACTATTGGAGGGGTTGGAGATGATTTACAATGTTTTATTCATGTGACCACTAGAAGACAAGGAATGTCAACATCAGAACCTGAGCTTGGAGATGGTCCCCATCAAATGGATATTTGGATGTATTATTATTGCAAGTATTATAAATAATGTAATTAATTTTTCTCACTCACAGGAGATGATTTTTGCATACCTTCACAAAAGGACAAAATAGACAAGAAGACAAATTTGCACACACCTAGAAGGAAACTTGCTCATCAAGCAAGGTTTATTTTTAACATTATTCACCCATGCTTTTTCTTTAAAAATAGGACAATCAACTACAATTTGACTGTGATGTAATCAAAGGCTATTAATGCCTCTTTGTATTAGTTTACTTTATGTTATTCCTTTATTTATTAATACATAAAGGATAAAAATAGAATGCACTAAGTACAACCTTAGTCTATTTTTAGGAAGGATGGGTGAATCAATTTTGCTATATATTGTGTGCCTTGGGAAAGCAAAAGGAGGAATTTAAGATATAGGAGTCTTTGAAGTAGTTTCTTCTAGTTTTTCCTTTGAATGAGAAGTATTTTCTGCCTTTCCAATTATTTGCGATCTTGTGAATGTTGAATTCCCTGATTAATCATCTTACCCTGTTGCAAATTTAGTATTTTTGCATGATATTAATGTGTATGTTTAGCTTAGCAGTATTGTTGTGATATTTTCCCTCAATACCTCCAAGTGTTTGCCTTTAATATTCTACAGAAAACTGTTGGCTTGTGCATCAAGAATCCATTCCCATATAAATTGTGCATGTACTCAGTCAAAGACCTCATACAAGTTTGGTGTATCACCTCAGTTTTAATTTCATTTTATAGTCATATTTTACCCTTAAACCCCATAAAATCAGTTTAGGATACATCAATAAGGAACTGCCTTGATATCGGAGACTCACCTCAAAATAGGTATACCCACAGACCTGAGGTGTTTCCATTGTATCTACAAAAGAGAGAGATAAAATTTGTAAGATTAGAACACCTACAACCATCTCTCTATAGGGTGCAATTTCGAGAGATAACAGTTTTGGCATGCTCGGTGGGACAATGAATCAAATCTACATGCAAGTTATAACAAGTTTATAGTAAGAAAAAGTTACTTTCGGGACAACAAGCTGCAAGAATTTATTCTAAAGATTTAAAGATCTATTTGGTGACTCCGTAAAACTGATTTCGGACCAATACGCGCAGCATGTTCCATGCCTAAAGTGACCACAAGATCATCGGTAAGAGGAATTCCTTCTAAGTTTATTTCTTTACCTTTGAATTCTGCAAGAAGGAGAAGAGTTGGTAATACTTTGCCTTATAATAGACTCAAATTTGGTAATCCTCCTCCCTATCTTCCTTCACCATGTGTCAATATTTTCATTCAGATCCCATTTTTTCAAATGGCTATTCAACCACCTAGGAATTTCGTGACCTTTTTTAATGGTAGCCCATTAGTAATCCCAGCTTTATCATGACATCCCTAATGCTGCCATGAAAAGTTTTCCATCATTCACTAGTGAAAATCAGTTTACACCTACAGAGCACATTAAAGATGTTTAAACCTTATGTGCAGTTTATAATCTCACTCATGAAGATGTAGCTTTGAGACTTTTAGCCGCATCCCTTAAAGGAAAAGCCTTGCAATAGTATAGAAATTTAGAGATTGGATGCATAAGAACTCGGGATGATTCATGTGGTAAATTGCTAAAACAATTTCAAGATAATTCAGATCATTTATCTCTCATAGAACAACTGCTACCATTAAAAGATCTCCCAATGAATTTATGTCTAGTTTCAACATCCGTTTTTCCAAAACTTGGGAAATAATTCCAGCAAGTGTCAAGCCTCAAGATGATCATGATTTTTTTATTATCTTAGAGCATTAAATAGTGATATTTCAATTATGATTCAGTCCATGGGAGGAGAGACTCTCCTAGTAGCCTATGATATCGCCATCCGAGCTGAACATAGTCTTATTCACGCTGACAAGTTAGCTCTAAGACCTTCAATGCCTTTTTGGCAGATTTAGCTCCTATCCCTCATCCTATCACAATTATAGAACCCGCTTATTGCACCCCCATCGAGATGATGTTTTTAAATATTTACGTATATGGGGAACAAGTGACTTCAATTGAGAATAGGCTTGCATTACCTAGCAAACCTTATCGGGATCCTTATCAAGAAAACCAACAAAACAGAAGCCTTACCAACAGAATCAAAATCATAGGCAGCCTTATCAGCAAAGGTAGTTTGACCCAAAGGCTCCTAGTTCATCTAATGTTTTAGTTCTAATTAATATGGTTACATAAGAGTGGTGTCAACCTTGTATTCAACCTCATTTAGCTATTGGCTTTCCAAATGCTTTTATGAACATAAGTCTTATTGCACAACCTCAATCTGAGACATTGTTCATGCCTCAAATGGAGGGTGGGCAACAATATACTCAGGTTCAGAAGGCACCTGAGTAGAACTTAGTCAGTTTTAGTGAGGATGATTTCATCATAGTTACTACTAGGGCTCAAGAAAAAGCTGTAGAAAGTAAAAAATAACAAAATATGCCTATTCTACCCACTGTCATAGATAAAACAACTACAGGGCCAAAATCAGCTAACAATACTACTTTTCCTACAAAAATAGCAAGTGTGTTAGCTAGTAAAGAGCAAGAAAAACAACTACAACTTGATCCAAGAAGGTTATTTATACCTCAAATATCAAAATTAGCTGAATTAGAATCAATTTTAAATTCAAGCCTATGCTAAAACAATACAATCTCTCTAAAATCATTTTTCTTTTAACATTGTTGATGTAATCAAAAAGCATAATGTTAACATCTCAATGTGGGATACTCTAAGTATTTCAAGACAACAAGATTTACTTTCTCATGAACTTGCTAAGATGCAGATTTCTTCTAAAACAATAGAAAAGGAAGTCCAAAAAGTAGACATGGTCCTTGGAACAATGGAACAAGACTACATCAAAGAGGTTAAATGGATGGTTCAGAAAGTCTTAAATGCTCATGACATCAAGAAGCCACCACCATTTTATCTATCACTGATTATTGGAGAACATCTTGTTCATAATTGTATGGTGGACAATGATGCAAGTAGCACAGTTATGCCAAAAGCAATTGCAGAAAAATTAGGCTTGTAGTATGAACCTACAGAAAAGAGTGTTTTACAACTTGATGGAACTGCAACTAATACAATAGGTGTCATCAGAAATCTAGAGGTAACATTGCATGCTTGCCCAAATGTTTCCATTCTACAAGATATTATTGTTGTGGATTTACCTCCTTACTTTGCTATATGTTTATCAAGAGATTTCATAGCAAAAATAGGAGGTTATCTCTCTTCATATTGGTCCTTATTGTTTTTTACTACACATTATGCAACCAAAGTTATTATTAATTCAGAACCGTTGGCCAAATTTCACATTGAGCCTTATGCTTCTAATGCATTAACTAATTATGTAGCCTTAGACTAGTCTGATTTTGATAATACAACTCATGTTGCAGTATTGGATGGTGTTTCTAACCCGTTTCATGGATGAAAAGACACATGAAGAACATTCTCATGATCCTTTCAAAGAATTTGAAGAACATATGTTTGGTGTGTATTGCCTGCATGAAGAAAACACACCAATTCCCTTATTGTCCAAAACAAAAAATGTAGCAGAAGGGATTTGGAAGCTTCATTTTGATGGAGCTAAGAATAAGAAAGGACAAGGAGAAGGTTTTATGCTCACTTACCCAACAAACGAAAGGTATTTATCAGCTTTGAGTCTCCAATTTTCATGCACTTGTAACGTAGCTGAATACAAAGTGTTAATTCATCGCTTATTCTCGGTCCGAGAAGAGAGGTATTGGCATGCTACAAATTTTTGGTGATTCTGAGTTGGTTATTAATCAAGTAATAAACTTCAATGTTTATAAGAATCCATTAATGAAGTCTTCCAGACATAGAGTTTCAAACTTAATGGAAGATTTTGAATCTATTTATATCTAGTCCATTCCTAAAATAGAAAATAATCATACGAGATATAATTGCAACGATTGCTTTCTAGTTTTGAAGTGCTTTGGAACATATTGAAAATAGTGAGATTCAACCTCATATAAAGTTGATTGTCGGGCATTTTATACACGATAATGATTTGAATTGGCATGTTTTTGAAACTGATGATCAAATATGCAGGTTTTGTAGCAAGAAGCTGATTTTTTTGCAATAAATCAAGATAAATTACAACACTTATATGGTGACCCATTGTTCGATTAAAGACAGACAAACTACCTCGAGGACTGATTTAGTTAACTAACTACAACATGGCATCTATCCTGAAGGTACGGGCAAGAATAAACAAAGGTATTTCAGATTAAAAGTTGTACCTTATGTTTTTATTGATGGTGTGTTGTTCAAAAAAAGATATAAATGGAATTTTGCTGCGATGTGTTGACTATGATAAAATTCAGCAATTATTATCAAAATTCCATGAAGGACTGCGGAGGTCATTTTTAGCATGTACCACAACCTTAAAAGTTAGGAAAGCTGGTTACTATTGGCCTAGCATATTCAAGGACTATTTCAAATGGATTTGAAAGTGTAAGAAATGTGCTCTCTTTGTTGGAAAATAATGTTTAGCTTCGCTGCCCTTGTATCCTGTTTCGCTTGATCAACCTTTTTATGCAATGGGGTCTTGATTTTATTGGCATGATAAACCCACCTTCGTCACAAGGAAACTAGTGGATTTTAAGCTGCTATAGATTACTTTACACGCTGGATGAAGAAATAGCCTTGAAAGATGCTAATGAAACTTTGATACTATCGTTTTATGAAGGTATAGTTTATAGATTTGGTGTTCCAACAACTATCATTTCATATAATGTTGTAGCATTTCTTGGTGTAAAGGTAATAGATTGGGCTGTCAACCATGGAATTAATATACTTATTACCCACAAGGTAATGGGTTAGCTGAAAGTACTAACAAGAATCTTTTAAGAATCATCAGAAGAACACTCAAAGATAACTAGAGTGCTTCACATCTAATGTTGAATTCAACACTTTGGGTTAATAGAGTGACTCCTAAAATATCAGTTGGCAATTCACCATACAAGCTTGTTTATGGAAGAGAAGCAAGAATACCTATTTCGGTTGAACTACCCACATTATACTTGCTGCATAAAATGGAGCTTCTTGAGAATGAACCATTGCAAGTTCGTTATGCAAAATTATTGGAATTACAAGAGCTAAGAGAACAAGCCCATGTAAATATGGAAAAAAATTAGAAACAAATGAAGAAGAATTTTGATAAGAAAGCTAAGTTTAGAATCTTCAATGAAGGAGACATTGTGTTAAAGTGGGATGCTGATTGTGCAAATCTAGGAAGACACATGAAGTTCGATACAATCTGGAGTGGTCCTTACATGATTTCAACTTGCAAAGAACATAATGCATTTTAGCTTTCAAGGCTGAATGGAGAGGAACTTCCCATTCATGTGAATGGTATGTTTCTCAAACACTGTTATTGAAAATATTATAGTGATTGTTTAGAGTTGGATTTCCCTTCAATAAGTGCAGTTCTTGCACATTACAATGTTTTTATATTCAATAAGTGCATTTGTGCACGTGATTTGGTTACCTGATCCTTTCCTAGTTTAGTTTGTTTTGAAGGGATGGCCTTCACAAAGGTAGATTTTGGTTACATGCTTTATACTCCATGCCCAATGGACAAGAGCAAGGCACTGGTTTACAAGCTAGCAGATAGCTTTCCCCACAGGATCGCCAGAAATGTTGACAATTTTGTACTTGTGCAAAAATGGGCAACTCAAAACTTCGTTACGATGGATGGCATTGGTGAAATGGACCTAAGCTAGGGGATATTCTTTTAGTCAATATTGTTTTTGCTAAATTAATTAATGATTACATGAAATCTGCAGCTATGTGTGTTGTTACAAAATGTAACAGATCACATAGTCTGCAATTTCATGACTATCTTTAGCAAAAGAACACAAATCCCTGAAGGACAGCCGTGTTATCTTAATGAAGACATCAAATTGTAGAATAGATGAAGTGTTAAGTTTTGGAACAACAATCATAATTACAGATTGCGAAATCGAGTTCATTACTACATGATACGTATTTTAAAAATTTCTTACCTTTATGATTAATACATTCAACTATGCTATTGAGTTTTTAGTTCATCATACAATCCATACAGAAAGCTGAAATATCAGTTTGAGAAACATTACACAACTCAATTTCAGAATTCAATGTTTTATTCATAAATAATTTCAAATATTCCCACACAAGCCGTGGGATGTAACTAGAAAAGTAAAGTACAACTACTAAAATAAGAGGTACATATGCATGAAAGAGAAAATAGAGGAGTATGAGTGAACCCATCATTGCCTTGGAGGTTTCTTCTCTAGTTGAGGCATCTCCATCTCAAAATTTGTTCCCCTTTCATATTCATTGCTGAAAGCACTTACTGCCGAAAAGAGGAAAAGAGAAAAACTATCGCTTAAGAGCCCAGGTTAATCCATATTCCTATACTATCCTAATTTGTGCATATGGATCTCTTAACAACAGGAGATATAAATTACATAAAGATCAAAGGAACTACTAATAGAAGCAATTTTCTATAACAATATACAAGATTTACTCACTCAAAAAGAAGGAGAGAGTTGAAAAGAAAACCATTAACATAAGAGAGGCCAAAAGCCTAAATATTTTCTAACTATTTTAGATTAAGTGTGCGGCAGTACAGATTAACCAAGAAGAAATAAATCATGTCTTGTAGTCCTCACTATAGATAAAGATTGAAGAGTTCAAAGCCTTCTATCATATGGTACATAAAATGCGATAAGTCATAAGTACATGCTTTGACATGTAGGAAGAATACAAATCAAAGGTGAAGCAGGAGAATCATAATTTAAAAGACTCAAGTTGACTAAAAGATAAGATTACAAAATGAAACGAGAATGAGAAAGAGATCTCGAGAAAATTTTGACAGAGGCTTTGACATGTAAAATGGGCATTTTACATCTTTCCATCATGCTTTTTCAAACTAATACACGCTTTAGAAGTTGTATATATATCAAATAATAATGTAGAAAATGATAATGCATGGCATGGTCAAAGATAACAGCTTTAAAACTTAGTCAAAGATACCATTTTTTTAACAAAAGGGTCGACACGAGTTTGACGAGAGGAGATTCGTGGAGGGATTAGAGAAGTTGATCTTTGTCATGACGGGCCTATTGGTAAACTCGATGCCTTCACCTTATGATGAGGTAACTTTGGATGATGGTGCGCTTCATTTCTTTGGAAGGAAGGTTCGTAATAATGCTCTGCTAAGCATCTTGTCTTCCTCAACCAGTTTCAGAATCGCACGGTGTGTTTCCCCATTATTTGCTCAACTCTATGGAGCGCTCCATTTTGGAGTTTCAAAACATGCTTGTGTGGTTCCTTTGCACCAGGGGCTTATTTTCTTCTTGCATAAGCTTTGTCTCCTCCGGTCTCCTGGTCTTCCTTCCTCCCCGGGTCTTTGCCCCCTCTGCCTAGTTCAACGGCGGCTAGCCCCATTTCTCCATATCCCGTCCCTTGCCACCGCTGCTTCATTACCCCTCTGCCGATCTTCCGGCTCCATCTTCCATTCCCACCACCGCTGCTCCCGGCCCAGCCTTAGCTTCCACTTCGACTAGACACTGTTCTTAGGTCCTCTAGGAGACTGAACCTTGATACCCCTACTGTGGAGAAGGGTCCTCAAGAGCTTGAAATTGCCCACAACCTCTTACATATTAGTAAGGCTAGTTCTCAGGATGCACATATGGAAAGCTCTGTAAAAAGGCTGGAAGCCTTAGAAGCTGACATGAAGCTGTTGAAGGAGGAGGTTAAAAACTTGGCAAAATAGAAAGGCAAGAGGAAGAAGGAGGAGGAGGGGGCTATGGATAATAGCCAGATGGAAGATATATACAAGAAACTGAACTCTTTAGACTCCCGTTTAGGGAAGGCCAAAACTCGCCATGACTATAGTATGGCCATTTTTAGTGCAATTGCAGAGTTCATTGAACAACATGTCCACAGTGTTTCCAATCTCAGCGGGGTTCCAGCATCACTTTGGGGCACTGATAAGGAAAGCAAAAGGACCATTGATCAGCTGGATATAACTGACTCTACCCACATGACGACTTTGGGGATGTTCAAATCTTGGCAGAATATCAAATCCAGCATTGACAAAGCTGCCAAGAAGTAATTGTGGGTGCTTCACGCTTTTCTTTGTAAATATTGCTATTTTTTTGCTGTCCTTTAGCTGCTTTTCTGCTGTGTTTGTACTGGTTTTGTTTTGTTGGGGTAGCTGCTCTCTGGCTACGTTGGACTTCATTGTCATATTTGGATTTTGATCCTTTTTGTTCTGGTTCTCATTGTTATTCTGGCTTTTAGGCCCTCTTTTGTTCTCAAGGGTATAGTCCCTTTCAAAAAACTATTTTCCAATAATAAAAAAATAGTTTACAACTTGCAAGTTCTAAGTTATCATGAAATGCGATTACAAATTTTCTATTTCAAAACATAAAATACATGAAAGACAAAATCAAAAGGAGCATCTCATAGTACAGTTGAATCAGGGTCAAGTACAAAAAGGAATTCATGAGTAGAATATTAGTTTGAGAAACATTACACAAGAGGAAATCAACAATAAAAGAAAGGCTTCAAGCCTTCCCTTGTTTTTTAATTATTTCTCTTAGTGTGTAGGTACATGTTTTCAAGAAGATTTCAAAATGCATGTCACAATTTCAGAATGTGGCACAAGCATACATGCTAGACACATTATCACTTCCCAAAAGTAATAGAAATAATAAATAGACTAACATATAGCTGAGAAGAAGACTATTGCAACTTTCAAATACAAGTGAAGGAAATGATACAAATAAAAGCTTCAAGGAATGAAATTTATTTCCGATCAAATCCACCAAAGGATCATGATTACAAAGGCTGTAATTACATTTCCAAAATGAACAAGCAAGCAACATCATTAATGAAGCAAAGTAGGCATTACTTTCAGAAGGACAAGACATAATGGAATGCATTTGCATGATACATCTAAGTATGGCACAACAGATCCTTGATACCATTGTTTTCAAAAGGATAAGGAAGTACAAGTTTTCAGTTTCAAATGTACTCAGAAAGAAGACAAAATAAACAAATCCATACAACTTGTAAAAGTACAAATTTTAGACACAAGTCATTTTCAGAATGTCCAATAACTTTCAGAAGTTCCAGAAAAGAGTGTTCTTTCTTCAAACATTGAATGCAATGAAACAAGAGAAATTTATTCATGAAGTGTCTACAGACAGAATTATAGCCATCAAATGGAAAGAACATGCTATCAATCAAATCAGATTTATCATCTTTCATCAAAGAGGCATGTAAGCCATTCAACAGTACAAATTTACGATCAACATAAGTACAGAAATAGATTTGAGTTCATGAAACCTTAACAACATACTTTGCAGGAATACAATATGAGTGAAACAAAATAGATTGCAGGTTCACCAAGTTCTAAATTGATAAATACAAACTTCAGATTTCAAATGAGTACAAAGCTCAAAGATATGACATCAAGGTTTGAACATTGAAAGTACAATGTTTTCATCTGTAATATCAAACACAGTACAAGCCAGGAAGAAGTTTATACACAATCATGTTTGAAGATAGAGATTCACATCTTCCTTGCATGAGCATTATCTAATCGCAATCATACAACTCATTCATTCAATTCAAATCTCCAACATGCCAACAAAATAAGCTTCGGGGTTCTAGGAAACAAAGATTACAACTGAAATCATGGACTGAGAGTGTATTTTCAGGAAGAAATAACACAATAGTCATCAATGCACAAAAGCTAAGAGCTTACATTGTTCACTATTTAATTATTTTTATGGTTTGTGGTTTGAAGCATGAACAACCAGAGCTTAATGGCTAGCTACAGAAAGATCTCCAAGGATCAAACTGAACCGTACAGAGAGCGAAATCTAGTTGAGCTCAGAAACAAATTTATTCCAATAATTATACAGAATATACTCACCTTCAAGCCAAGAAATATACGAGCCAAAATCACCACAGTAGTAAAAATGACCAAATTTAGACCATTTTCGACATCATGACGAGTGGATACAAAGGAAAAAATTAAAGCTCATTTGAAAATATTGAAGGGAGAAGCATATTACAGGACCCAAACACAAGTTCAACATTTTCAATAGTGAAATGGCGAAAATCAAACACAGATCTGAGTTGAAATAAGCATGAAACTACAAGTGAGATATTGCACTCAGGAAGATATTTTGTACAAAAGAATCAAGCCCACATGGCCATTGAAAACAAAGCTCCAAGTTGCAGGCTCATTGACATTTTTATACAACAGTGAAAGGAAAAGTTTGAGGGAATCACTTACTCAGAAAAATGGTGAAGCACAGTGACTCAAAGAAACCAGGGTTTGAAATGCTCGGTAACGTCGGCCACCACTCGAAAGCTCAAAACAGAACCCTTAGTCTCGAGCTTGAAACCCACAATGGTGACCCAATAATTACACAAAGCTTGAATAGAGAAAAAGCCATGCATTGAAGTATTACAGCCAAGACGTAAAGCTTCATACTCCAAAATGGCTCGATTATGAGGAACAAAATAATACAGAGGTAGAACGACATAACATCTCAGAGCTTGAAATAATCAAAATGGTGGCCATAAAAATGTTAAGAGAGTTCAAAAGCCAAGCTCGACAGAGAAATGACCAAGAAATATAGATGCAATACCAATCTGTAGTGAGAGCCAAGCTCAAAGATCATGACAATGGTGATAAACCCCACGACCACCTTGCTTAAAGAAATCGAGACATAGTGGAAAACAACAAGGAACCATTTTCATAGGGGATTTGAGCTCACAAATTAATTAACAATGGCATCTAAATTTTTTTTCCAGGGCTTCACCCTTCAAGCCGAAATCCAAATGAAGTGATCATCAAGGTCGAGTTATCCTTTACCATGCAAACTTGAGAGACTAGTCAACAAAAATCAACCACAGTCAGATGATCAACGTCTGAAAATCAAACATGTAAAGATCAATGTATCTAGATTGATCCCCAAGTTCGAACCAAACCATCATGGTTAGATGCCATTACTGCATTAAACCTCGGTCAGAAACCCTAACCATGAGTCAAAGATCGACGACCTAAGATGTCCAGTACAAAGATCAATGATTGAAACCGATCAACAACCATCAAAGAAAACTACCATGATTAAAGATATCACCTACCACATTAAATGTCATGGGTCAAAGATCAATGGCAAAAAATTGAAAGGAGACCGATCAATGCTCAGAAATCGATCACCAAATATCAAAGCAAACTCAACCTGAGTTAATCATGTCACCAAAAAGTGTATGAAGGGTGAGTCATCATCACGAGGGGGGCAACCCATGAATAAAATAAAATTATTGCATTTGACATGTCAAAAAGGATCCCAACTATAGTCCAAGCTCGAATATACCAAAAGTGCCAAGCAAATCATGTTATGCAATGATCAGGCCAAAAGGTGATTCTCACCTTATTCTATTCACAATACAAAAGCCGACCAACTATACAATACAATATTAATCAAAGGGTGGTAGACTATAGTGTGATCATGTGTTATCAAAAGGTGGCCGAATGGCATTAATTGCATTGTCCTTGTATAAGGTTCAAATCATATAATATGCCATCTAAACCAATAATCAAAGAACACTTACCTTACTACATACAAAAGTTACCTCGTACCCATCAAATAGTGAATTGCAAAGGTGGTCCCCACTATTGGAGGGGTTGGAGATGATTTACAATGTTTTATTCATGTGACCACTAGAAGACAATGAATGTCAACATAAGAATCTAAGCTTGGAGATGGCCCCCATCAAATGGATAGTTGGATGTATTATTATTGTAAGTATTATAAATAATGTAATTAATTTTGCTCACTCACAGGGAGATGATTTCTTGCATACCTTCACAAAAGGATAGAATAGACAAGAAGACAAACTTGCATGCACCTAGAGAGGAAACTTTCTCATCAATAAAGGTTTATTTTTAACATTATTCACCCTTGCTTTTTCTTAAAAAAACGGATAGTCAACTATAGTTTGACTGTGATGTAATCAAAGGCTATTAATGCCTCTTTGTATTAGTTTATTGTATTAATAAATAAAGGATAAAAATAGAATGCATGGGCGAGTACAACCTTAGTCTATTTTTAGGAAGGATGGGTGAATCAATTTTGCTATATATTGTGTGCCTTGGCAAAGAACAAAGGAGGACTTTTAGATACATGAGTGCTAAAGTAGTTTCTGCCAGTATTCCCCTTTGAATGTGAAGTATTTTCTACTTTTCCAATTATTTGTAGTCTTGTGTATGATTCCATTAATCTTGTGAATGTTGAATTCCTTGATTAATCATCTTACCCTGTTGCAAATTCAGTAATTTCTACATGATATTAATGTGTATGTTTAGCTTAGCAATATTGTTGTGATATTTTCCCTTAATACCTCCAAGTGTTTGCCTTTAATATTATATAGAAAACTATTGGCTTGTGCATCAAGAATCCATTCCCATATAAATTTTGCATGTACTCAGTCAAAGACCTCATACAAGTTTGGTGTATCACTTGAGTTTTAATTTCATTTTATAGTCATCTTTTACCCTTAAACCCCATAAAATCAGTTTAGGATACATCAATAAGGAACTGGCCTTGATACTAGAGACTCACCTCAAAATAGGTATACCCACAGACCTGAGGTGTTTCCATTCTATCTATGAAAGAGAGAGATAAAATTTGCTAGCATAAAACATCTGCAACCATCTCTCTAAAGGGTGAACTTTCGAGAGATAACACCTCCTACATAGTAAGGATGATCTCATTTTTTCCCTACAACAATTGTGAGCTTGCAACATACCTCTTTTACAAAATTTCTCTCTCACTATGGACATTCAAAACCTATCCTTAGTCCACCTAGAACTCTCGCACATATTTTACATGAATTTTCAATATTTGAGGGCCTTCTCATGTTCTTTATTCTCCTATTACGAATTTTCTTACTAAGCATGCTTCGCTTGTTACACCTTTTTCTTATATATATGTTCCTATTGTAATTACACACTATGTGTATCCCACTTCAACTCCTACTCACCGGTTTGGATACTTTGAGAGGCGTACTTATGATTTTGGTTCTCGCATGCTTTAGTTTATGATTTTTTTGAAAAGGTATTGACATAAATTCACAGGGTATTATTTTACCTATTCAACATGTTAAGTGAAAATTTCACAACATTGGTTTTAATGCGAGATAAATCATAGGGATCACATGTTGACAAAACTCATGTTTGTTAACTCGAATATTTGCGAGGATTAGGAGATCCACATGAGTTCATTGCATCTTCACTCGTGGATTTAAAACCAAAGATTTTAGTTGTCGACATGATTAACTTGACACACATTCAGATGTTTCCTCACATGCTTTAGTTATGTACTTTGCATTAAATCATATGTAGACATCCTCTTCATGTATGCATGCTCATTTGGGATGGATTTCCAATCATTTGTGGTCATAAAATAAGTGTTCATTGAGAGATTACTACATGGTGGCTCTTCCATCATTCAACTTCTTGATCTTCTCATTGCTTCTACTCCATTGTAATGCTCCTAAAACTTTACACTATGAAAATAACATTGAATTTTAACTTCATGAATTCTATTAGCATTATCATAATGAAAAAATTAGTAGGTATCTATTTGTATAATTTTTTGTTAATAATTTTGTTATTATGCAATTATTTATGCCTTCCAATAATCTACAATGAATCTCACAATTCATTAAATATTTTAAAAGTTTCATGATGGATTTATGATGTGCATGGCTCTTAAAATTCCCTTTTAATATATTATATTAACATTACCACAACAAGAAGATAATGACACAAT
This sequence comes from Taxus wallichiana var. yunnanensis, assembly GCA_018340775.1. Lineage (NCBI taxonomy): Eukaryota > Viridiplantae > Streptophyta > Pinopsida > Cupressales > Taxaceae > Taxus > Taxus wallichiana. Next base: position 314,085,744 of record CM031239.1, read on the forward strand.
GCTTGTAATCTATTGATTTGTTTTTAGCAATCATCCAATTCAAAAATGGAAGTTTAATAGCTATAAATGTCACAATAGACTGTATGCAAAATTTGGAAATAATTTAATAATTTACAAAGCTCGTGATTTTTTTGTCAAAATGTATGATATGGAGAGCCCATTTAGAACGTATCACTTGTAGGATTAATACAAAGTAGAGGGTCTATTAACACATTGGTAAGATATTGCAAGACCCACTACAAGAATTTATATACTATATCATTACAACAAACACTAAAATTCAATGATAATACACCAATTTTTGATCACTAAGTTTTATAGTGATAAATTACAATCACAAGTAAAAACATACAAGAAAAGTTTTTAAACACTAATTTCACTCCAATGAAACACCAAAAGAATTAAGTTTATAAAATTGATACAAAGTGTAAATGGTCAAACAAATAAAAATGTGTGATAATGTTTTCTTCCTCGCATATACCTTTCTACCTCTAACCTTCATTTCTCAATATTATTCCACATTTATCAATAGGGACATAAATTAATCAAACAAATTGATGGAACATGAACATACAATAATAATGTTGAAATGCAAATGTGTATTATTAAATTCTATAAAAATGCACGTTATTATTTAATATATGAGCTTCTTTTAGCTTCACGAATTGTATTATAAATACTAATAGAGCCAACCGTGTGAAGGTGGAAGTTCAACCTGCCCCACCTTCCCCTCGTCCCCCGCTTCCCCCACTTTGTTGCTTCATTCCCCCATATTATTTCAAACAAACACATATACAAAGAAAATATAAAAACAAAGACAAATTCAATCTTCTCCTTCTTTAAAGATCCATTCCTTCATAGTTTTTCTTAATAAAATAAACACAACCATCACATACACAACTAAGGAAAAAAATAATTCATAGTTTCAAATATCATATCATACATTTTAAAAAACATAAATAAGCATTCCTCCTCCCCTTTCTCTCATCATACATTTGTTTTTATTACTTCTCAATCAAAAAATATACAAAACTTCAACCTCTTCAATCTCCATTTTCTCCCCTTAATGAAACACCAAAAATAAGGTTTTTTAAATTAATGCAAAGTGTAAGTCGACGAATAATATTTTTTTATACATAAGATTCTCTTCGTTTTGAGAATTTTATTATCTACTCAGATGGCCAACCACGTGGAGATGGAAGCTCAACGTAAGCCCCCTCCAATTCTCCACACCCCCACATAACTCTAAACAAATGCATACAATCAGAAGATAAAAAATAAATAAAAATTGATTTTCCCCATCTTTCAACCTCCATTCCTCCATATTTATTCTAAATCAAAACAAACACATGAATATCAATAAACGAATAACAAAAATAATGAATACCAAATTACAAATATATAACATCATACATTTAAACAAACATATTCCTTTGTATTCTCAATAAAAAAACAAAACCTTCAACATTTTTAACCTCCATTTCACTCCCTTTAATAAAACACTAAAAATACTTAGAAATTTAAAAAATTAATACAAAGTGCAAATGGACAAATAATAAAAATTATGTGTAAAATATTTCTCTTTCCTCTCTAACATTTTCCTCAAACATACATATCAATTAAATTTATTAAGTACATACATTAATAAAAAAATTCAATATAACACAAACACAAAATATTTTTTTAAAAATCAATTTTAATGTTTTCTCCTCAAACATCCTTTTCAATACAATGCAACACCAAAAGAAACACATTGTTTTTTCAAATATGGGAAATGTAAATAGAAAAACAATTAAAATTATTTATGTAATTATTCTTCCTTCTCTCCCTCCAATCTCCATTTCTCCATATTATTTAAAGTTATAAACAAGTACATAAATTAATCAAACTAATTAACAAAACTTCTATTGTTAAAGTAAATTACAACTACTAAAAAAATAAAAATAGTGTTATAAAAAAATTTAAAATCATTTTATATGTATGCCCATAGGCACTATATAACGAACATCGGAGACCATATCAATAATTTTCATTCATTTTGTACAAAGAGCAACCATGGCACTGATATTGACCATTTGATTTATTACTGTAGAAAACCACTCTTTCCATTTAACTCGTAGCTACAAGGGTTTTTCATTTTCCATATTATGATTTGTGTGAAACTATTTAAGCACAACGTACTCGGTGAAAACAATGAAGACCATATCAACATTTATCATTCATTTTGTACAAAGTGAAAACATTAAAATTATATTGATCATTTGAGCTATTACTAACGAAAACCAATCTTTTCATTTAACTTGGAGCTATAAGGGTTTTTGCTCCATATTTATTGCTCTGTGTAGTCATTTGGTACGAGTCTTTTCAAAGTGAAAACAATGGCTACCTAATGTGCGAAAGGTGGTAGAGGCATTCCATTTTAATGGATTTTATAAAGTTTGGATGTTTTGCTACAACCAATTCCATCTTGTTAGGGGTTTTCATTATAAAAGAGACAAAGGCCATGGTCTCTTTTATATTGTGGATGAGAATGTGATAGAAGAGCACATAGTGCCCCAAGTATTTCTTTGTCATATTTTTCAAAGCTTTGTGCATGGTATTTTGATTCAATTTAGGGTTTGTGTGGAAGGAGCAATAGATTATTATTTTTTAAAAGGAATTTTCCCTGTTTTGTGGCATAAAAATGTAGCATGTTCAATCTAAAAATATACCCACTTGTTATTATTATTGATTGCATGGTTTTATTAACATGAATTCTTTGTCTATATCAATGCGGGTCATGTTGATTTTAATCAAAGTGTTAGTGAGATTTAATTGAATATTTCTAAAAGTATTTTCAAATGTTATTATTATTGGCTATCACCGGAATCTATGTTCAAGTTTTTAACTATAGATAGATCTTTAATGCCTAAATAGATAATGTCAGAACCACACCCACCTTTGACATTAAAAAGTTGTGCTAGTCATTATGTCTAATCCTTAATGTTTGTTTAATACATCCATATCTATGACTCGGAGGATCTATCTCTATTTGTTTAGATCAAGTTAAGGTTTTTGGGTATGTCTAATATTAATTCAACATAGTTTGCGAATAACACTAACCTTTTGGTACAAATATTGATATACCAATTCTCCTTGCATTTGTAATACATGTAGCTGATTAACTTAATCGGTGCTGAGTAGATTTTGTTATGAAAATATATTAGCCATAGTTTTTATTCAAATGGAGGAAAATGTTTTTGTTCCAAAGTTCTCTTCACAAATTTTAAGACAATTGAGAAAACGAAAATGAAAAAGGTTTCCTGTAACAACCTGGACCTCATGATAGGGTGGAAGATTGAGATATTTTGTAAAAATAGTCACAAGAGAACTTCAAAGTGAATAATACCTAAAGTTTCATTCTCTTTTTGAATAAAAAAGTTTGAATTTTTGGGGTAGATTATCTAACAAAGATACTTTACAATCTCTCAAAGATAATAATGTCATGTGAAAACATAATATTCTCTCTTTATCTTAACAAGGTCATGGTTTAGTGGATGAGTTCGGTAGAATTTAATCCTGCCCACCTAGGTTATACTATAGGTGTAGTTTGTCTCCCAAAGATATAGGCATTAGTTTTTATCATATAATAAAACATTTTAATGTATTGTCCTATCACACTCAAGTTAGCCCTATGTTCATGAAACAAGAGAGGTTACAATTCTTATGATTCTATTTAAAAAAGAAAACAAAATTGGCTACAAAATGTCTACTTTCATGTCATAGATTCCTTTAATATGGAGAGGAAATGTTTCTATCAAGTATTGCTTGATTCTATTTTTTTAGACCCGCATCTAGATCTTACGAGTTTTTAGAAAGATGGCTAGTGTTTGGAATTCAAAGTAGAATTTTCCATATAAATTATATTTTCCTAGGCTTAGATTACATTATTATTTATCTTTGGTAATGCATTATATTGGTTAAATTTGTGTAGCTAGATGGTTGGAAGATAATGCATATATCATTGCTCACATAACACACACCGAACTAAAATAGTATGTATTTGTAACAAGGGTGAAATTGATTATTATAATATTATTTTTTAGTCTCGTATTTCTTGATGTTACAACAATGGATGACTTTAGAATAGTTCATGCAATGAAAAGGTATCTAGATAGTTCAGTAGTAACTGCAATTGGGGTAGGGGAAGGGATTACCAAGGCCTAGGTAATATATAGAGAGTTCCCCTACCCCCATTTATATATCTTATCTTGTATTTATAGTTATAGATATGACAACGGGTAGAATTTTCCTCAACTATATACTATCACTTGGACTAGTGAGGATGGTTCTTCTTTCTCATAGGTCTTATAAGGTTCTTTATGCCCAAACTTATGTTGATTAAGGTTTACTATATATATAATAGAAAAGAGAAATTAATTAGTTATGCATGCTGGAAGTATATATCTAAGGTCAAAATTATTTAAGAGTTTATATCTCTTTTTATTTCCCACACTTTTCAAATAACAAAACAATCCATACAAGATTTATATCGATAAGACTTGTATGTGATGTCTCGAAAACTATTGTTAGAGAAATTCAAAAAATATAAGTTCATTAATTCCATCACCAAAAAAATCCATAGAGATCTAAATTTTATACATTAGGATTTGGTTTTGTATAATGATAATCTCAAAAATAATAATTGTAGTTTGTGACTTGTTTTCTTGAATTGAAAAGAAATTGTAATTTGATTTTTATTTCATCCAAAAAGGTAAATGCATAGTTATCTTGTTTTTTAATCAGAGCTATTATTCTTGAGTTTTGATGATGATGATATAATTATATGATCTACCTAGTGAAAATTGAAATTTATGGTTGCATTGTTCTTGTACATGGTTTAGTTTTATGTTGAAAGGTTCATCTCCAATTAATTCCTCTAGTTTGTCTCATGTAGGAGCATTAAGACATGCTTCATTATAGTGATGTAAATATCATAATTTGTGTATATTCATGATTTGATGGTGTTTTAGGAGGTTGTTCGTAGTCAATAAGGAGCCATTGAAGCTTCATTTGTTCTTAAGTTATACTCGATTTTCCCTCCAATAGGTAAAATTTGAAAATTTGATGAGGTCAAAAGTCCTAAAAGCTTGTGAGTATAATTTGGAATTATTCCAATCATTTTAGGAGGTCAAATACTCATAAAAAAACTACAAATATGGATAATACTACATTGAGAAGAGAAAGATAAGAAGGTTTGACCAAGTGTGAGTTGTTGAGAAGGAATGGGAGGATGTTTCAACAAACTCTAAACTTAGAAATTTGTTCTATAATGAAGGAATTCGACCTCATTAGGATTAGGATAGTAAACTTACAATAAATGGAGTTAGAAAAAGTTTTTTGAGAAAGTATTTATAGTGGAGCAGGGATTTTCTTAGTGTAATAAGCCTCTAAAAGGTAAATTATGTATAAAAACTGTATTTTGTACATATTTTATATTGTTTCAATAAGAAGGAATGAATATTACTAATATTTCTCATTTTCCTGTGTTATCTTGATGGTGGATGAGGTGTATTAAGAAAATAAAGGTTGAAATTGTCTTGATATCATATAATTTCTTGCAAATTATCCTATTTTTCTTTGATTGTGTTGCATTTTCAGAGAAAATATTATTGTACATGTGTGCATGGAAGTAGTTTCAAGCTAAACTTACTAAAAGGAAAACTTGCATGAAGGTGTTACCAATATTATAAAATAATATTTGGACCTTGAAGAGCTTTAAAAGTAAAGATAAGTTGATTTTATTCTTATTGGATGATACAAACCCTCATCTAGAGTTTTAAGGTAAAATGTTCATATCTTTGTTATTCCTGAGAAGGGCTAAAATGGGAACATACCATATACAAAGGTTCTAGTTTATAATTCAAAAGGTTTTATGAATTTTCATGCCCACACGTGAGAGATTTTCTGACAGATCTAGGAGGAGTAGATTGTATTCATTTAAGAGACCTAATTAGCAATCATCAATTGTAAATTGGGAAAAATTGACATATGTCTGAGTTCTAGAACTTTGTGAGACTCTTAAGAAGAAAAAAAAGGTATTCTAAAATCCTACTAGAAGTTTGTGGGAGAATTTTTGGAGGAACTTATACCTAGATATGTATTAAAATAGAGCTACTGGACAATGAAGGACAATATACTATGAAAGAAGATCTAAATCCAATAAGTCCCCGATTGAATTTATATCAATAGGATCATATTAGTACAACTATAATAGGGGAAGAGATGGTTAAAATGAGTAGAATCGTGTATGATTCCCATTGTATGTTCTTAGCTTATCCTAATCAAGAACTTAAGTATCCATTATTAAAGCATGTGACTGTAACTGAGATGAATATTTGTGATTGTGCACCAAGATAGGTTGAGAAAGGAAGGGTAGATCTAGTGAGATCATTTGGGAGTACAATTAAACCTTTATGAAGTTATTTCACTAACTAGTTTGTATACATTAGTCTCATATGAGTAAGAACATAGTTCTACCTTCAATGTGAATTTGATTTAATCTAAATTGAATTAAATCTTATTTCGAGTAACTTACTTGTGATAAATGATATTATTATAATTAAGTACAGTAATGTGCAAGCACTAAGCATTTAACAATGTAAAACCCTAAACAAATGAGAGAGGTATGATGACTTAGCTGATTCTCATGCAAAATGGGAATGATTGGGACTATGTATCTACTGAAATAGGATGGAAAAAACATTGTAAAGGATTGATGAGGGTTCAAAACCCTAGGAATGTATAAGATAGAAGTGCCCATAGGAGGACAGAATTCCCAGGTGATAATTATTGATCTGGGCGCCTGTGTCTGCTAGAATGCTTAAAATATGGACCCAAGGTCTTTGTTGTTACTTGATCTTTGTTGCTATAGTTTTGTTGTTAGATCATCGATCAAACCCGTAGCCTACAAAATGAATTAATACTTACACATGTCCACAAACCACATCAATTCTAATAAAAATGATATAGAATGTGGAGTTGGACTAACTCTGGTGGTCACCCAAAGAGTGAAATTATGACCGAGAGTTACACTACATCTCAAAATCAATGTAGTTCTTTATGTGTGTGTGTGTGTGTGTATCTATGTCCCATGCCCTAGGTTTCCCTTGTGCAAGTTGCACGATGATATCATGCTAGATCTAGATTGTCCTAAATATGTAAAATGTGTGTAATGGAATAAAATGAAATCCCCTCCTATGTAGTGTATGCAGATCAATGCAACCATTATCTCTTCTATGGATATGATAGATGTATACCTTGTAGTGCTCTTATGACTTTGTGAAAGCTTAGGTGATGATAGATAGTTATTATAGTGCTTGACACATTATTTAGAAGAAGTCACTAAATATATATATGATTCCCTTGTTTGAATTTTGTAATTGAAAACTGAAAGGCTGAACCAAAGTGTTAAAAGGTTCCCAAGAATAAAAAAGGACCCAAAAGAGTAAGAAGAGGAAAGAGAGGTACAAGAAAACCTAAGAGAGATAGGAGTTCTGGGGTGCTTCTATCTTAAGTGGGCACTAGTGTCCGAGGCCATCAAAAGATAAATCAATCAAGTGCCAATATAACTGTAAGATGTGTAAAGGCGAAGTAAAGTGTAAGAGATAAAGCAACCAAAATGCCAAAAGGAGTTGTCAACCACTAGTTTTATTTCTTAGAATCATGTATACATTAGTATGTTTTAGGACATAAAAATGTACCCAAGTGCATATATTTTGTGTCTACACCCCACTTTATGTTATTGAGTGAATACTTGATAACATAAAGTAGATATAAGATGCATACCTTATAATTTGGAGAGGAGTGTAGCTGATAGCATGACGAGTGGACAAGTAGCCATGTAAATCATGAAGTCATCATAATGTGGAGTGTAACAACTAGGAAAGGGAGGTACACCCTAGTGGGGAATCATATGTGTAGTAGTATGTTGTTAGAGCTTGTGCTTGTTGATGTGAGATGGTTCCCTTCCTTTGAAGCACGGATCTACAAAAGAAGAGAAAGAGAGTAGTCAAAGTCCTATATATGAAAAATTAGAGTAACATATGTATAAGTAAGTAAAAAGTGTATAAAAGTAGTAGCTAAGGAAAGATTGCACCTAATGTATGAGAGAGTATATGATAGAAAGTACAATATTCTACCTTCGGGGGTTTGGGATCTCATCCCAAAGAAGGGTGTTTCCAATCGTGAAAAGAAAGGAAAGAAAGAGAGGATGAAGAAAGATCGTGTCCGAAGGGAGAAAAGAAATGAATTCCAAAGCGAAAGGTCGAAGGTTTATGTTTTGGGATTGGTAGTAAATAGAGCCAAACCTACTTGCATAAATGAATAAAGCAATACTCGATGAATAAATGACAAAAAACAGAGATAGATCCAATGTAGAATAAACACACAGATCTCGACGTAAGAAAGACTCGATGCCCATAACACACATGTATTCAAAGACAAAGTCTAAATATTGTATTAATATTTCTTCTCTTTTACAAAAAGCTCAAAGTCTTTTCTTCTCACTTCTATTTTTCATCTAAAAATATCCACCCCCGAATACAACAAGTATTCAAGTATTTATAGAAGAAGAGAAGAAAAGAAGGCAAAAACAAACCAACCACTTACAAAATATCTAGAAAATATCTAAAAAGTCAACAGTTGACTTGGGAAAGTTTTTGGATGGCAACATCCCATGGTGCAACATGGATGAAGTCATCGTGTATGCCAACATGCTTTTTAAATATCTTACAAAAATGATCAATGGATCCCAAGAAGAAACTACTCTTCAGTGTAAAAGGGCGCACTTTTCAAAGATGTCGACAGAACTTCTCAAAGCCTTGGCGCACTTTTCAAAGATGTCAACATGAACTTATCAAAGACCCTTTGCGCACCTTTCAAAGATGTCAACATGAACTTATCAACGCCTTTAGCACTTTTCACGCACATGAACTTCGTCGCATGCCTCGACAGACACATCATGTCGACAGGAACTTATCAGCGCCTTTGGCGCACCTTTCAACATGTCAACATGAACTTATCAGCGCCCTTGGCGCACCTTTCATCGTGTCAACATGAACTTCCTTGCGCCTTGGCGCACTTTTCAGCATGTCGACAGTCATTATCAACGCCTTTTGCACACCTTTCAAAGATGTCAACATGAACTTATCAGCCTTGCGCCTTTCATCGTGTCAACATGGTGCACTTTTCAATTTCAACATGTCGACAGAACTTCTCAACGCCCTTTGGCACACCTTTCAAAGATGTCAACATGAACTTCTTTGCGCCTTGCGCACCTTTTCAAAGCATGTCGAGAGAACTTATCAGCGCCTTTGGTGCACCTTTTCAAAGATGTCGACAGAACTTATCATCACCTTTTGGCACACTTTCAAAGATGTCGACAAGAATTATCAACGCCCTTTGGCGCACCTTTCAGTATGTCGACAGGACATTATCAAAGCCCTTTTTGAAAAGACTGAAAAATGGCTAAGTCCTTAAAACTTGATTTTCGGAAGAGAATTTTGGGCTTCTTTCAAACGTTGTCAAACTTCCTTGGGGCCAAAACAAAATTTTTGGGTATGGTTACCTGCAAATTTCCCTTGACAATTTTGCAGGATAACAGCTGGCTCTTTCTGGGGACTATCTTTGAGTGAAACTTAAGGGTAGAGAATCCTAGATTTTCATGTGCCTATCCATTGGGTTGGAGAGAGTCAAAAACAAGGGCGACTGAGGGTGAACAAAAAGGAACAAAGAAAGGGAACACAACAAAAGCAAACACACGACAAAAACAAACACACAACTAAAGAAAACTATACAAAGAAGAGAGCAAGCTCTACTTCCTGAAGATCTTCAGATGCTGCCCACTATAGGGAAGTGGGAGCTCGGTTCCATCTAGATATGAGAGATAGAAACTATTCTCTCCATTGAGCTGCTTGATCTTGAAAGGCCCTCTCCATAGAGAATCAAATTTCCCATGCATGCCTTTTGGCTCTCTTCGCTTGTCCCAGAGAAGGACAAGATCTCCCACCTGGAAATCCCTCTGCTTGGCCTTTTTATCGAACAACCTCTTGACTTGATTCTGATGTTCGGTGATCCTGTCGACCACCCTTACTCTCTTTTCTTCAAGTTCTGTTAGATACATGATCCTCTTTTCAAGAGAATTCTGGAAAGTTTCATCTTCGATCGCTCGTGCCAAGCGCAGAGCAGGAGTTCCGTGGAGATAGGGATCTCAAGCATCAATTCCATATAACACTTGAAAAGGTGACATACCGAGAGACCTCTTGGGAGTGATGCGGTCTACCCACAAAGCATCATATAATGACTTGTGCCAGGACCATTGATTCTCATTGACCAGCTTCCGTATGATGGTCACTAGGTTTTTATTGCTGGATTCTGCCTGACCATTTCCTTGAGGGTAATAATCCGAGGCATGGGCCAAGGTTATCCCGTATCATAGCAAAAACCAATAACTTCCCATGAGGAGAAGTTGGAAGCATTATCAACAACAATCTTGTGTGGAACGCCAAACCTCACAATGATATTTTCCTTGATGAAGTTGCAAACAACTTCAGAAGTGGCATTCTTAATAGGTATGGCCTCCACCCATTTGGTGAAGTAATATGTTGCTGTCAGGACATAACTATGTCTGCACTCGATTGGGGATGGAGTGCTCCGATAAAATCAATTCCCCACTACTTGAATGGTTCATCAATAATGACCGGCCTGAGGGGAAAAGCAGCCAATTTTGGCTTACCAACAAATTGTTGGCAAGGCTCACACTTTGCTACCCAGGTGGTCAGTATCTTGAAATAACATTGGCCAATAGTACTGGCCGATGATCTTGTGTGCGCTATCACAAAGAGGAGAAATGACCACCACAGTCGAATCATGAAAACTCTCAAGTAACTTTATCTCATTGTGGCTTGTCAACACATCGCAAGAAGATGCCATCTATTCCACGTTTGTATAAACCGTCATCCCAGATGACATATCTGGCTGCTCTGAGCTTTATAGCATGCTTCTCCTTTGAAGTTAGATGAGCTGACATTCACCATAAGTGAGAAAGAAAGCAATATCGGAATACCATTCATCTGTCGGGTGCGAAAAATAGAACCATGGGTAGAGAATCAGCTTTCTCCAACCGGCTTTGTGCTTCATTGGTACAATCATCCTTTTCTCGAAACTTCTCGACCTTGGTTTTCAGCCATAAGTTGACACAAGCCCTTGCCTCTTACCAACTTAGTTGGTTTTATATCTAGGTCATACTCTTGGACTTTTGTAATCCAATTTCCTCGCAAACTTCCTAAAACTCCTGTTGAGTTAGGATTGACTTGACTGCCGTGTCAGGGACCAGAACCACTGTATGAGAATTTAAAATGTAATACCTGAAGTTTTTGACTGCTTTGACAACGGCGAAGGCATGCTTTTCCAACTGAGACATTTTTAATTCGTGAGGCTTGAGGGGAGAGCTCATGAATGCAATCGGGGATTCAACATCCTCAGAATTCTTTTGCATCAAGATGGCAGATACAGTATGCTCAGATGCATAGCTATACATGATAAAATCCTTGGAGAAATCGGACATACCAGACTCAAAAGGTGGAGTGACGAAGATTTTATTTCTTCAAATGACCTTTTCCTTCCTCACTCCATCGGAAAGTTGGTGACCCTTTCATCATGTCCAATATATGACGAGTCTTTTCAGCAAAGTCGGGAACAAAGCGCCTGAGAAAGTTCACCTTTCCAAAGAAAGAGTGAACGCCGGTCTTGCTTGTAGGTAAAGTAAGGCTCTGAATAGCCTTAACTCTTTCGGTATCTATCTTCGTTCCTTCTTTGCTAACAACATGCCCTAGCAACTTTCCTTCTGTGACTCCAAAAACAGACTTTTTCGGGTTCAGGGAAATCCCATGCTCTCGGCATCTGCCAATACTTGCTCCAGATGATCACAATGATCACTTTCATTGTTTAGAGAACACAGTTAAGTCATCTAGATAAACCACAATGACCTTCCCCATCATACCTTTGAATGCAAGGTCCATGGCCCACTGAAAAGTGGCACCAACATTGGTCAGGCCAAAAGGCATCCTTGCTAGGCAAACGTACCCTAGGGAGTAGTGAATGCTGTTTTAAATTGGTCTTCAGGTGAACTTCAATCTGATTATAGCCTAAAACCATCAAGCATGGACAACATTTCTGATCCAGTTACTGCTTGTAGAACTTGATCCATTATAGGAAGTGGGTAGTTTTCTTTTAAGGAAGCCCTTTTCAAGTTTCAAAATCTACGCATATGTGTATTTCACCGTTTTTCTTGCACACTGGCACAATGTTTGCTACCCAAGTACTGTGATGGATAGGAAAATGATTCTCGCATCCAGCATTTTCTGAATTTCAGCCTGGATAGTACCTGAGATCTTAGGATTATAATGCCTCTACTTCTGGCGAAAGGGCTTTGACATCTTCTTTCAACGGGATGTCATGTTGACGTCCTTTGGCTTAAAAGACTTTAGATCGGCGTAGGACCATGCCAATACATCCATGTATTTCTTCAGCAGTTTGACAAACTTCCGCTTCTCTTCAGGTGTGTAACATTTTCCAATGTTCACAAATTATGGATGTTCTACCGAACCTAAATTGACCGGTTCGGTTTCTGGGAGGAGCCAACATCATCTTGCCTTTTCTTTTTTACAAAACGGTCATGCCTATCGAACAACCATTCTAAAGAAACCAGCCCTTTGGAATTTTATTTCCTTTGAGTTGACATATGCCATCACTTCCTTTTGATTCACCATCTTGATCAATAACAGATTCACGACATGTAGAAGTGGATCCTTCAAAATGAAGCTCACTAAAATTTTCCACCTTTTCTAGAAAGGAAATGAGTTGATTGTCATCGTTGAATACTTGCCAATGCTGAGAATTGTCTGGCACGCTTGGGCGGAAAACCACCTCAATGGTATATTTGTCTGTTTTCAAACCTGGGTGAGGGAGCATGAGGGATGCTGAAACGGCCAATGAATCGCCATGTCATTCTGAGCTCTTGGAATGGATTCTATTGAAAAAGCATCAAATTCTTCGATGTTGTCCCACACCGCGTTACGGTAATGCCTGAGCCTCTCATTCTTTACTTGATATATCCTTTTGACTTGATTTACGACTAGCTCAACATCACCTTGTACTTTCAAATTTTTGATTCCTCTTTCCCTTGCGGCTTGCATGCCAAGTAGCAGAGATTCATACTCAGTGGTGTTATTTGTGTTGAAAAACTACAACTTGAAAGAGAGAGGAATAATCTTCCTTCGGGAGATATTAAGCATGGCTCCGGCCACATCCACCGGTCAGCATGCACTGCCATCAAACCGCAAAGTCCAATCTTGTTAAGATCTTCTTCTTGGATGAGAACAACCATTTTTTGTCGACTCAATAGACAAGAAATAGTTCTCCATCCCTATGATTCAAAAGAATTTGAGCTTTGGGGTCTCGAGTTAGTAACCAAGTACTTCTTTTGTGATTCTCGCTCCAAAGTCTCGCATTACACCTTTGACGGGATTCTAGCCTTGACCACCCATATGAATCTCCCCACCAACTTCACTCGCAAAACTTCTTCCCAAAGCAAATTCCATAGGCCGGTGGAATGTCGGCAATGAGGACGGTTATCTTTACTCTTTTCTCTCTGGGAACGCCGCAAATGCGAACTGCACGTCTTTGATTTGACCAATCAACGGAACCTGCTTGGTTTCCAAGGAATAACATCTGCCAAAAGGCTTGGTAAGGGTGAGGCCCAAAGCATGGGCAACTTTTGCCGGCATGACGTTATCAGAAGCTCCGGAATCAATTATGCAGTTACTTAACTTGTGGCCATTGATTAGGAGGGAGAGATAGAAAGGTTCTATCTTGCCTGATGCAGATGTTGAGGCAACATTTATGCAGGATGCAGGAGGAGTGAAAGGATTCCTTTTGGGGAAACTCGGGAGATATGACACTTGAATTTGAATATACTTGGTCAATCTTACAAGTTTTTCGGGTTTGATCAAGATATTCGGCTTTACATTTTTGATCTTAGTCTTTTTAGCATGATCTATATGTCAAATGCAGCCAAAGGTTGTGTTGGTGAAGGAATGAGTCCTCACTTCGTGATGGTAGAGTAGGATTACCGGTCTTGATAGGAAATATGAGAGGGTTGATTTGGAGGAGAGATGGGGGAAAAGCTTTCTTCAAAAGACTTAACAGGGGTTGAGTAGGAAGAGGATTACCTCTTTTAGCAATGGTTGGAGGTGCGTGGATGACACGGTCCTTCTTTTCGCATATCGGCAGCGACCTCTGCTTCTTTTCCTTGCGAGCGGGTAAAAACAGCATATGATTGTCCACTTGCATATCCCTGGGTACCTTCCTCTTCATCAGATTCTTCCTCATCAAATTCCATATACCCGATAGTAGAGTCGCCAGTCGGCTCACTGACATCTTGATCATCTTCGCCTTGAGATGAAGGTTCTTCGTAATTTTTTTCCTCTTCTTCAATTTCGGCTAAGGCGTTAACCGAAGGAGCCTCAAGTGCCAACCGTGGAGTAGTTGTAGGTAAGCGCGACCTTTGAGGAATATTGTTGGAAGTGAAATTCATCCGTGGGATATCCCCGTATGAGGAATTGGGGGAAGCTTGGGCTAATCGCTTTTTTAATGCGAGCAAGTCGCTCGCCATCTTTTGAATGCCGATCGCTTGGGGGGAAGGGCCCAAGATTTAGGTTTGGAGGATTCCCTTTTCAATTCGCCAGATATTATCAAATTATCTTCAATTCGGATGGCAGCGGCCTGGGTGAGAATCAAGGTAGCCACTTGTTCTTGTAGAGAGCAAGAAACTTACTTTCGAACTCATAGCGTTCACGAAGAAACACTTCTGATTTTCTAGTGTTGGAAGCATGGCAACAGCACACGGTTGATTAATGCATTGAACCTGGTGATAAAATCACGCATGGTCTCATTGGCCTCCTTCTTTAGGTGAGTGATCTGTGATAACAATGCAAATGCATCTTCCGAAGGCTTGTACCTGTCTTCAAAAGCATCCCGCAAGGTGGCCCAACTGGTAATAGATCCGGCCGGTAAATGCTGAAACCATTCTCGCTCATGGGCCTCTGAGTTTTCCAAAAAAGGTGAACCGACACATCTTCATGAGTTACATCTAGGATACTGCATGACATGATGAATGTAGATATGTGTGAATCCGTGCTTTGGTTCCCGCTCCCATCAAATTTGGGAAAATTCTTTCGGTTTCCATGAGGGAGCGCGTGAACTGGATGTGGTAAAGCCAGGGGGCCCATAGCATTTCCCCATGGTACCGCCATCTGGATAGCAGCTGAAAAAGAACACGGCGTGAAACACAGCCCCACCGAGCAAAGAAGGCACTACAAAGGGATGTGGAGGCTCCTTGTGAAAGATGTTTCCTTCGCGGAGGTGAGGCGCTTCGCGACCGATCAACTGAACTTAGTGATGAAAAGCGCACCAGTGTTATACTGAAATTGTGCCTTTGAAGCAGATCGAAAGTAGGATCGACTTCTCCACGAGCTCTCCTGCTACGCGTAAATGGTTCACCCGCCAGCGTACCTTCCAGATCTGTGACGTTGTGGAGCAGATTTAAAATTTCTTTTTGGTTGTACTTGCTGATTTTCTGGTTTTTCTGACAAAAACCAGCAGCATGTACTTTTCTAAATATTTAAAACTTATCCTCTTCTGAAAACCGATTGTGGTTTAATGATAAAGAACAACGAGGATAAAATGATAGTGAAGATTAGTAAGCTGATTTTCAGATCTAAAGTTGACTTTTTCAAAGAGTTTGAAATTTTTGGTAAACAGTCAAAAACTCAGATCTACGGAAAAATACAGATTTTTATAAAAACTCAGTGAACTAAAGATCTCCAACTAGGCCAGATCTATGGATCTCAGAAGAAAATTTTCAATTTGGGTCACTTTTGCAAAATTTTGGATTTTTAACAAAAAGTTAAAGTTTGCAAACAGATAGTGATTTTTCTGATTTTTCCATTTTCTATCATACCACTATCATAGATCTGATAGATCTGTTCATTCCCCAGAGAGAGTCACCAAAAACTATTGGTTCGAAAATCTATCGTGAGATCGCATCTATGGATGATTTGCCAACAAAGTGTGGGCATAGCCCCTCTTTGAGTCAAAGAAAGTGAAACTCGGTTTATTGCTATTCTACCAAGCAGAATTTATGCAAGTCTCACAATATTCTCGCCTTTGGGGTTTGGGATCTCATCCCAATAAGGGTGTTTCCGATCGTGAAAAGAAAGGAAAGAAAGAGAGGATGAAGAAAGATCAGATCCGAAGGAGAAAAGAAATGAATTCCAAAGCAGAAAGGTCAGAGGGTTTATGTTTTGGGATTGGTAGTAAACAGAGCCAAACCTACTTGCATAAACAAATAAAGCAATACCGATGAATAAATGACAATAAAAGAGATAGATCCAATGAATAAACACATGATCTGACATAAGAAAGATCGATGCCCATAACACATGTATTCAAAGACAAAGTCTAAATATTGTATTAATATTTCTTTCTCATAAAAAGCTCAAAGTCTTTTCTTCTCACTTCTATTTTTCATCTAAAATATCCACCCCGAATACAACAAGTATTCAAGTATTTATAGAAGAAGAGAAGAAAAGAAGGCAAAAACAAACCAACCACTTACAAAATATCTAGAAAATATCTAAAAAGTCAACAGTTGACTTGGGCAAGTTTTTGGATGGCAACATCCCATGGTGCAACATGGATGAAGTCATCATGTATGCCAACATGCTTTTTAAATATCTTACAAAAATGATCAATGGATCCCAGGAAGAAACTACTCTTCAGTGTAAAAGGGCGCACTTTTCAAAGATGTCGACAGACTTTCTCAAGCCTTGGCGCACTCTTCAAAGATGTCAACAGAACTTATCAGCGCCTTGGCGTACCTTTCATCGTGTCGTGTCAACAGAACTTCCTCGCACCTTGGCACACTTTTCAAAGATGTCAACAGATTATCAACATGACATTATCGATGCCATGAACTTATGCACACCTTTTTCAAAGATGTCAACATGAACTTATCAATGCCCTTTGGCGCACCTTTCATCGTGTCAACACGAACTTCCTCGCACCTTGGCGCACTTTTTCAAAGATGTCGACATGAACATTATCGCCCCTTTGGCACACCTTTCAAAGATGTCAACATGAACTTATCAGCGCCCTTTGGCGCACCTTTCAAAGATGTCGACAGAACTTCTCGCGCCCTTTGGCACACCTTTCAAAGATGTCAACATGAACTTCTTTGCGCCTTGGCGCACTCTTTCAAAGATGTCGATAGGACATTATCGCCCTTTGCGCACCTTTCAACATGTCAATAGGACATTATCAATGCCTTTTGGCGCACCTTTCAAGATGTCGACAGACACTTATCAAAGCCTTTGGCACACCTTTTCGCGTGTCGATAGACATTATCAACGCCCGTTTTCAAAAGACTAAAAATGGCTAAGTCCTTAAAACTTGATTTCTAGAAGAGAATTTTGGGCTTCTTTCGAATGTTTTCAAACTTCCTTGGGGCCAAAACAAAATTTTTGGGTATGGTTACCTACAAATTGCCCTTGACAATTTTGCAGGATAACAATTCCTAACCAAGAAAACTTTAAGCCATATATTTGAGCCTCTCACGCTGCCAAGGATGAGGTTTTTGGGAAATCTCATGCCAAGATTGAGGTTTTTGGGTGATCTCATGCCAAGGGTGAGATTTTTTGGGTGATATCATGCCAAGGATGTATTTTTGTTAAATCTCATGCCAAATAAAGAGTGTTGGGGATAGAGGTATATTTTTCTCTCCTTCCATGATTTTTCTCAAATGATAAGTGCCACTATAGATTGACACGTCCCATTTTTTACCCAAATTGTAACTCGATTGAATGAATTTTGTAAATGAATGTAAGTTCTTGATACTTCAGATCCATATTATAACCTCGCTAAAACCATGTTAATCTAATAAACTATTTTTTAAACCTAGGACATAAGTGCCCACCAAGTTCTTGTATGATACTAGGTGCTGGTATATAATTTTTTTGTGATCCAAGTCTGATTCTAGACCATTATGTAACTATGTTATTTTTCTATTTTTGTCTTGTGTTGTTCTTTTCCAGATCTCTATACTTCTAGAAGGGTGATTTGTTCACCCAATAGTTTCCCCCTCATTTTGTGTGCATATGAAAAATGTAGTACGATGCGACCCAAACGAGAGGACTTGAAAATGGTATGTATATTGTAGATTAGATACCTACGGAGGTAGCGGATGTGCATGGTAGAAACTAAGGAACATGTAAGAAAGATAAACTAGAAAATAAGTGTTAGAGTAAAAGAGTTAGGATGCAATAGAATAAAATGTAACAAACAACTATGAATATAAGAGGGAATGTGGAAAGAAATTTGCATACATGGGACATCACTCGCAATTTCACAACACAATCAAGGCCAAAAAGGCAATAAGAAAACAATAATTAAGCATGACATAGGGCATAGCCTGCAAATAGTGGCAAATAATAACAAACAAGAAGTATATGATAACCATGGTTGTATACTATCTCTTAAGGAAAATGCTACACATGAATAACCCATGAGCATGTTAGAAAGATAAATAACATGTCAAAGCATGTGTATATCAATGAAAAGTAAGGTGATAGTAACAAGAAGTAGTAAATACTATAACATTAGGACCTGTGAATGTCAAGTATGAGAGTAACAAATGTAGATTCCCCCAAGAGCCTTAACGGGACTAGTAAAGAGCAACATCCTCATGTAAGAATCTATAAAGGTCCTACATTCACCTCAAGATACTATGTGAACATGCATGTGTGTATAGAAAAATATAATGACATACTAAGTATCCAACTAGCATATGAAACAAAGTGCAACATGTAAGTAGTATAAGCTAACAAGAGTAAAGACAACCAAGATGTGCAAATATTATGTTGTAAAGTGATAGGGTGATATGATATGAAATATATGTAGATAAGAGGAGTTATGTTTCCCCCCAACAGATGTGTGTGATATGAGGTTCATTTAGGAATTGTTCCCTTAACAATCAAGTATGAACTATAGAACAAGAGTGTGTCATCAGGTAATGAGGTAGAGTATGTAGTAGCAACATTGTGTTGTATATATAGGAAGAAGTAATGGTATAACAAGCAAGTGAGGATGGGGTAAGTATGATGCCCCCAAAGGTGTGAATATCAAGAGCTTCGACAAATAGATGTGATCATTGTAGCAAGAATATCTAGAGTATATATAGTGAATGAAAGGATGTATACACTATATAAAGTAGTATATGTATCGTGAATATAAGGATCCATAAGTAAACATGAGAAACAAAGAATTTATGGAGTGGCATAGGAGTGGAAAGGGAATCCATAAGCATAGATAGATGTAGTAAAGTGTGCTCATAGTGTAGATAAGAGAAAGTGTTACTAGAAAGATTGACTTTAAGTGCAAATAAAAAGAAAAGTATATGTGTGTATGTGAGTAGTATGGATAAGAAACTGTTAATTATAACATGTGACTAGGGGAAGTTAGATGGCCCCCAAGTGTGTGAGTGATTGAGATCTATTCAATGATGGAATGGAGAACATGCCATGGTGGAGGATGTGTAAATGTATTATGATTATCGGTATTGGTGTTAGGAGGATCAAATTTGCCAAAGTAAGTTGTAGCATTGAGAACATATGGAAAACAATTTTTGTGATGGTAAGGAGTAAATGGTCATAAGTTCCCATGTATTCTAATAGAGCATCATCAGTAAGGAATGTATCCAATTCAATCCAAGTGGGAGAAGTGGGATCACTAATAAGCTTAGGGTATAGTATAGTATAGTATGTTATGTAGTGTAAACCTCGGGAGAAGATGTGGCGGGAATAAAAGGAGCAGGTGGAGGGAGATATTTGATGTCGAGTTTGGTGGATTGTGTGGGAATGGAAAGAGGCTCTGTGACCCCTTTTCATATTTTCCTAATTTGATGCCAGTGAAACCATAATGAAGCATATACGATACCCAGGACCATACTTTGTTAAATTAGGAGGAGATGTGGTAAAAGTAGGGGCTTCAGGTGAATGATCAATAGTGTTACAAAAGGAAAATGGGGAGGGATCATTAAGGTGTCATATACCACACCTTAGCATTAGAATTTAATATGCACATGAAATGTTGAAGGGACCACATGGATGGCATGGATCTAAGGTCATCGAGAAGAATATTATAATTAATATTATTAGGCATTATCTAACATGGGACGGGAAAAGTGCATGACCCAACAAAAATGGGAAGTTTCATAATACCTAAGAACCTTTTAGGAATATTGTCAAATCCATGACTAAAAAGATGAGGGAGTTAAGGAGGCTTTAGAAAGGCCAATTTGGTCAAGGGATGATAAATTACAAAGGTTAAGACCAGATCCATGATCAACTATATTTCATTTAACCCCTATATTATGGATGCAAAATTTAATTAAAGGGGCACATAATTATCTAAAACAGATTGAGAATACATTTCAGCGGATGTACGATAAACAATAGATGGAAATATGAACCTTGATGAAACTAGGGTTTAGGGTTAGGGAAAGACAAATATGATAGAATAGGCAAAATAAGGATCTGAGTGGTCGATCACAAGTTGGGGTTCACCAAATGATTTAATCTAAATTGAATTAAATCTTATTTCGAGTAAGTTATTGTAATAAATGATGTTATGATGATTAAGTATAATAATGTACAAACACTAAGAATTCAACAATGTAATACCCTAAGTAAATGAGAGATGTGTGATGACTTAGTTGATTTTATACAACCTTGAAAATGATCGGGGGTGGTGTATCTACTAGATTAGGATAGAAACAACATCATAAAGGCTCGATGAGGGTTTAGAACCCTAGCAATGAACAAGATAGAAGTTCCCGTAGGAGGACAAGAGTGCCCTAGGTGTTAATGTTTGATTTGGGCATGTTTTTTTGCTAGAATGCTCGAATCTAGCATTTTTGGGTCGAAAGGTCTTCATTGTAACTTTCTCCTTGTCACTCTAATTTTTTTGTTAGATCCTTTATCATACTTGAAACATATAAAATGAATGAATACTTTCACATGTCCACAAACCACATCAAATCTAATAAAAATAAGTAGAATGTGGAGTCGAATTGACCTTGATGGTCACCCGAAGAGTGAACTTATGATCGAGCATTGCACTACATCTTATACTCCATGTATTTCTTTGTGTGTGTGTATATGTGTCATGTGCCCTAGGGTTACCTTGTGTAATTTGCATGATGATAGTGGGCTAGATCTAGATTTTCCCAAATAAGAAAAATATTGTAATGCCTCGTTTGACATTACCACAACCTTTCTCGACGCCCGTTGATAAAGCGAGGGGTAGGTGGTGGGTGTGAGTTTGTTGATCGTTAGTCGACCTCGACTATGTCACAGAGAATGATTAGCACCCTTCCTCCCCGTCTGGCCTTCCCGTGTCCATGTCTTTGCCGATGTTGCTAGTGGAGGGCCTCCACAGTGCCTTTTCAATTACCTTGTTAAGGAAAATCTCATTCTCGAATTCTATAGGTGGTTTTAATGATGTCTTGATGTTGTTAGGGCGTGTCCAGCTAGAAGGAACATCTACATAATAATTATTATATTGAATTGTCGATTTGTGCTTATTATTATTTTACTCTTTGTTGATGGGTGATCATTATTAATATAGTTAATAAATTTGTGTGTAGTAAAAATAATAATAATAACGACATTATTATTATTATTTTGTATGTCAATCGACGATTTTGTTTTATTATTATTCTATCGTCGAATGTTATCAACATTAATATTATTTATCCTTACGTTATTTTATTTTTATCTTTACGATCGATCGATCCGTGAGTCGCGCAAGAGAAGCTTGTTGTTGGTGGTGCCTTTGTTTAGGGCATGGTGTTTGGGTTAATGTTTAACATCCCTCTTTAGCCATCGAGGTGTCGTTGTAAGCCTTGTAAACACAAATTTTTGCTGATAAAACGTTTATTTATTAAATTGTGGAGGTATCCACCCACCCCACCACTTCTTCTTTCCCATGCTGGCCGTAATACCCTTGTTTTATTTTATTTTATTTTATTGAAAGGACCTGGTCTTTGGTTGCATGCGTTGGGAGGTGGAACACCTACCATCCCATCATGTCTCCTCCATGGCTTTGCGTGTTGAACTCTAGCTGGTAGGGGAGCTAGCCACTGTTTTCCCTTTTCCCAAGGCGTGTATTAATGAGACTGAAAATTTGTCTGCTCTGCAAATTTCCTTCTGGTGGCTGGGTATGCACTTTTACCTAGTTGCGTGAGAGCTTTGGGTGAAGGACTGCTCTGGGAGGATGTGCACATTTGGATTGGTGCCTTCTTTTGTGTAGGCTGGAACGCATTTCTAATGCACTATCCACTGTTTTGTTTGGATTGCTATTCCCTCCTTGCATATTCACGGCCTTTTCCAACGCACTCCTGACCTGTGCCAGTATCCTCCCATCCTGTATACAAATGGGAAAAAACTTGGAAACTATGTGGCACCTCACATAACATGGGCGTTGTTACAGGGTTTTACCAAATGAAAGAATGAGATAGCTTCTCATGGAATATGATTACGGCAGTTTGATAGGGCTATAAAAAAAAGCACCATTAGATGGCTCGAAATACGTAGGTGGAGAAGGATGTTTTACTGATAATGTTGTTTTGTGGAACACTTAAGAGTTATAGATTGAGAAGGGTTATTCTTAGTTGGAGATTTGAGCCCAGGACATAGGTGTGGCGAGTCAGCAGTTGTGAGAGAGATGTCAGAGGCAGGAGTGAAGCCTTTTGTAGTCATGGAGGAGTCTTTTGCTAACAGGAAAGTCACCGAACACGAGCTCATGGAAGTTGAAATTATAAATGGTGGAAGCTTTGGAGCAGGGTATGATATCCATCAAAGCATAATGGAGAGAGGAATTTTGTCAGATGTTGTAGTTGCAACTGCCCTGGTAGACATGTATGCAAAATGCAGAAGAATAGACAACACATGTATTGTTTGACAGAATACCCCAAAAAAATGTGTTCTCCTGAGACTGCAATGATAGTAGGATATGCACAAAATGGATTTGTTGAAAAGGCGTGTGAATTGTTTGATAGAATGCCTCAAAGAAATGTTGTCTCATGGAATGCCATGATTGCAGGATATGCACATAATGGATCTGTTCAAAAGGCTTTAGAAACTTTCAAGCAACTACACTCATGCAGGTGTAGAGCCTCCTGTCCATTGCCAACATTCTCTCAACCCGTGTGCAAGAATGGAGCCTTGTGTAGGCCCTAGAAAATTGTCAGAACATAATGGGCAACTTATTCTATTGGAAAACTTCAAGTGATCGGGAAGTTTGTGTGACGTTGTGGAGGTTAGATCGAGGCTCGTGAACTGGTTGACGAAGTGCCCAAGCGAGATGCTGAACCGAAGCCTATGGGTTTGACTGACTCCATTCCTTCCAGGCATGGTTCATCTTCCCTTACCTCTCATAATTCTCGTGCTTTAGTTCTCTTTTGCAACTTAATAGAATTTTAAAATATTAGGATTTTAATACCATTAAATGTTTATTTCAACTCGTTGCAAAAACAATGAAATGTCATGTCATAACTCACGAAGTCAAAATAACTCGTTTACATTAAAACATGAACTTCCACCCTCATTCTAAGGTGATTTAGAAAAATTCCTACCCATCTGGATTGCTACAACATTATCTTATCGATTAGATGAAATTGACTTCCAAGTAATAACGTTGATCATCTCCTGGTTTAAAAGTTAATTTTTGCATTTTTCGAGACTCATTAAGTACCCTTCGTAACCCTGAAAATGAGATGTTAAGTTTCATTCGTGTACCTTGGTATGTGAGGAGTCACCTTGACCTTTGGATCGACCCCGAATGAACATATGTGATATTTTTGACACTCTTATAGGAGCCCTGTTACACTATTTTACAGTAGTAAAACTCATTAAAACTATAAAGTTGGATTTCATTTTGAACCACCATTTGAAACCTGGATAGAGAAATTATTATCCGTTTTCACAAACCTCTAGTGTTCTTACTAGACAATTGCATGGAACTTTCAGTTTAGGGAAAACACTTTTTGGATAGTTTGACAAAGCCATTTTGTAGGCCTTTGGTCGCAGTTTGTCGAGGTCAAACTGGACTAATTTCAAATTGTCACTCCAGAAAACATGTCGCCGTTTGAAAATGGTTTTCTAGTTCTTAGTCCCGTCGACTCTGATGAATTCTCCTTATATAGGGGAACTTATAGGAAGTGTCTCGTTGTGTGCTCATCCATCGAACATCAGTTTTGGACGTGGTTTTATGAGCCCTCGTGCTAACTTTTGTCCATTTACAACTGGGTCAACTATGACCAGTAGCCCCAGAGAACTAGCCGCCAAACGCAAACCGTTCACTTTTTCCCAATTCCGCTAGTTTCTATGAACTCTTGGTTTATCTGGGGTCACGTAGAAAGTTAATCATGGTGTGTGTTCTCATTGGAAGACAACTTTTGGAAGCGGTTTCTTAGCCTCCGAGCCTATTTTGAACATTTTGTAGCTAGTAAGAAAATGTAAAAATAGGAAGTTATGGGACCCTCGTCGGGTTGCCAAATCACCATAGATACTTTTGACACATGTAAATAACTATTTAAAACACTATAGTGTAACTTGTTGTGTGCATTAGAACTTTTGAAAAAATGGTGTTTTCTCTCTCTTCCCTTCTCTTTCTCTCTCCTGGGTTACAAAATGAAGTGAAATGAAATGCATTGAATACATGTCTCTAAAATTTTTCTCTCGCTTGCAAATTGTAATTATTATTATATGTAAATGGGAAAACTAAAAAATGATAATTATGTTAGATTAGGGGGATGCCATGCCAATGAATTATCGCTGATATCATGCTCATGTGGTTTTGCAGGATGCAAGAATGATGACAAAAAAGGTGATGTGAAATTCATTAATTGTCATTATAATTTATATAATTCATTGTTAAATGAATAAATGTATAATGTTGTCTCATGTCACATAAGGTTATATTTGATTGCTATGTATGAGATGCTGGTTTTAAGGACATCTAGGAAATGTACATTTAATCATAGGCAATTTGATTTATAGTATACTTGGTAAAAAGGTTTGATATTTATATAAGGTAAATGAAATTGAAGTAATACCTTGTAGTGCATATTTAGTGTTCAATAAATGATTAATGTGTCATTTTGTGCATTCATACTTTGTAAATGAAATAAAGAGAATTAAATCGAAACACTCTACCCTTGTTCAATATCGGAGCATAACTTGTCTTCATGTGTGTTACTTTTACCCTAGAAGACATTGAAAACCATAGAATGAACTCAAACTTTACACTCGATGGAACGTCCTAATTTAGGAAAATTAGAGCCCAAGAATGGGCTTATCATCTTAGTCAAAATGTTTAGTGACATTGTCATAAACCCGTCTGATAGGAGTGACACAGTCAAAATTTTCTTGGAGTGTGTAGAGCTAACTCCTCCTTCGTAGCCTAGCGGACTACCTTGTCATCCAAAGATAGATTTAAAATTAAAGTTCTTCATCGAGTGAAATCCTTGTTGGATCCAGATGACATAGATGGAGGTTGTGACTTAGTTGTTCTAGGTCTTAAACTCTTGTTAATGAACCCCTTAGCTCCACTTAGCTAAATGTGTTACCTTGGTTTCTCTCAACATTACACCTTGGTCCTTTCTGAAGGTGGTTTAGCATAAATATGTCCTCTTTCTTAAAACTCATATATAGTTGAGGGGTAGACCCTTAGGTGAAGTTGGAATTAATCTAAACCTTAATTGTTTTGGATGTTAACTTAGGGTTCGTGTGTAGCTTCAAGTCTTCTAATCATTTATGTCTTCAAGAGGTTAGACACACACTTCGTAACTCCTTTTACAAGACAATGCTAATAATAAGACCATTTTGTGACGTAGAAAATAAAGTATATAAGAGTAAAAAAATGAGATTTGAGGTTCGAATAATGCCACCCTTGAAGACCTTATAACTCAATTAAATATATTCTTTTGCTTCAAGGAATGTGAATTGCCTTGGTGTGTTCAACCTTCGAGAAAACAAAATACATATATAAAACAAAATGGAATTTCACAAGTCATTGATTTAGAATAACTATGGTAGGGAAATAATTGTACCGGGATCGAGGAATGTTTTGTGGTAAAAAGCTATCTTGTATTTAAAACTCCGTTAAATCCCAATATCGCTATATGGACACCAAGTCTCATTCACTTGAGCTGTAAGAGTAAAAAAAGGTAGACATTGAATGTATGTTCGAGAAGAAGATTCTTAACATAAGAACAAGATAATTAAGTATTTTATATGCATTTGAATTATGCCAAATAAGTATGCAAGTTATGGAAAATTTTGTAAAGAATAAGAAGCTAACTTAAAATGGTCGAACTGTAAATTATATGTGGAATGAACTTAAAGTTTCTGTAGATGGAAAAAGGAGGAAGCTATCCTTGCACAATAATGTTCTTGGAGTGTTAATCATAACTAAAATACAATTAAAGAAATGTTGTGTTGTGGGTTCGCCATTCCTGAAGTCATTTTTCTTGTGGTTGGGTCATTACTAGTAACCATTCATTGGGAAAAGTGTGGCATCGACATGCCTATGTTGTTTCCATGTATCTATGTGAGTCGATGACTTATGAAATTGTTGTATGCGAGTCGAGTTTCTGTTCTTGGAACCCTTGCTGTGTTGTGTGTAGTGAGCAATGTAAGTCAAAAAAAATTTATCCTGTATTTTACCGTCGTAATTGTGTGTGAAAAATGTGGGCACTACAAATATGTGTGATGGAATAAAATTAACTCCCCTCCTATGTAGTGTACGCAAATCGGTGTAGTCCTTGTCTATTTTATAGGTGTGATGGATGTATTCCTTATAGTTCTCTTGTGACTTTAAGCAAGCTTAGGTGATGATATATGATGTTTATAACACTTGGCACCTTATTTAGAAGAATTAACTAAGTATATATATGATTCCCTTGTTTGAATTTCATAATTGACAACTGAAAGGCCGAACCAAAGTGTTAAAAGGTGCCTAAGAAGAAAAAATGACTCAAAAGAGTAAGAAGAATAAAGAGAGGGACATGAAAACCTATGAGGGACATGAATGTCTAGGAACTTCTGTCCTTATTGGGAGTTGCTGTCCAAGGCCATCAAAAGATAAATCAGTCAAGTAATGACACAAATTTAAGATGTGTAAAGCCAGTAAAGTGTAAGAGATAAAGCAACCAAAAGGCAAAAAGGAGTTGTCAACCACTAGTTTTCTTACTTAGGAATCATGTATACATTAGTATGCTTTAGGACCTAGAAATGTACCCAAATATAAAGATTTTATGTCTACAGAATTAAGAAATATTATAAACACCGATTGGATACATGTGTTAATAGAAAGGTATGGAGGTTCATCTTGAAATCAAGAAGGGTTATGGTTGAATGAGAACTTATGGACATAAGAGAGAATACATGTTTAACAATCCATTACACAATCCTAACACCATAAAAAATAGTCGAGGACATTCCTAGAGACAAGTAAGTTTAGAGATTCCATAATTTAGATAATGGATGCTTAAGATAGACATTTTGAACTTTCTAATAACTACAACATTCCATTAGAGAAGTCAAGGTATAGAGGATGTTGTGTAAACTCAAACTTATTAGTCTTTCTTATAATCTATATTGGTTATGCAACACAAAGCATACATTTGAATGACAATTATACACATGTTTTGGATAATGATTGTTTATGACATGAATGGGGAGGAAGTAGATATAAGTGTTAAGGAACAAACTATATTTCACAAATGATTAATAGAAACTATGATAAGGTGTTCACTGAGAATAAATTATTCAAATTTATGATTCATATGTTGAGTAAGGTTGATTTCTCGGTACAAAATATAGAGAGGAGATAAAAAGAGGGAACTGGATGAAAAAATCATCTAAAGGTCCTTAAGGACCAAATTCATATGAATGAAATTTATAATTCAACTAAAAACTCCTTGTGAATGGTTTTGGATGGTATACATGTGATGACAAAATTTACGGACAACTTAACTCGTGAAATTAAGATGAGTAGGCTATCACAGTCTTATTAAAGTTGTATATTCGATGAA
Source organism: Taxus wallichiana var. yunnanensis (assembly GCA_018340775.1). Classification (NCBI taxonomy): domain Eukaryota; kingdom Viridiplantae; phylum Streptophyta; class Pinopsida; order Cupressales; family Taxaceae; genus Taxus; species Taxus wallichiana. The sequence continues at coordinate 314,113,999 of CM031239.1, forward strand.
TTCTTCCAATATGGACTATTTTTAAGTGGCCATTTTCATGTTGTATATTACCGCATTATAATTTTACAAATTCAAACAATTATGCCAATTCGAATAAAACATGATAACTTACATCGGTAACACAATTAAAATCGTTAGACATGGAGCAAGATTCTACATCAAATGATCCTTGTTTCACCATTTTCTTTACCTTTTCGAAATGACGAAACAAATAAGGGTGAGGGCCAAGGAGGAATACCTGTTTAATGCTGGTCAGTTGATGGTTGTTGCACGTGTTTTGACTTCGATGATACACATCCGAACGTGAGAGCTTCCTTTTGGATAGGAGGAACTACTCCGTAGTAGAAAACAAGACCACAAAAAGATAGTTAAATGATATATGACAGTGGAATGCCTAGCATATGCTAGTTCTAGGAAGTTTGATACTTCATAGATGGCTGTCAATCCACTGTTTAAAACAAATTAATTCGAGAAATCAACACAGTCCTACTGTAGTTGATATGATTTAGGTATCTCATTCAAATACAATAAGCAAATCTAATCACAACAGGCTAGGCTATAGTTGGATCTAAGAGATGAGGTATCTGTCAAGGTAATGGGACTGGTCAGGGTCAGATTCTAGGTTATTTGGCTCAACTGGTATGGTGATTGTTGGGTCTGTTCTTGGTCAAGGTGTAAAACACAGAGACCAATGTCGGCTAGATGTGATTGATGCCAATTTAGGTAGAATTGATGACGGTTGTGGATAACCGACATCGGTATGGTCGAGGTAAAAGAAACTCAAAATAGGTTAAATAGAAGAGGTGATATGGGGTTAAATAAGGTTTGGGAGAGTGAATGGGGAGGTTTGTAGAGATCTTAGGTATGCTTAGAAGTATACAGCAGGTGAGAATATGTGATTTAGTGATATGGGTGAAGGGATATTTGAGTTTATAGGCAAGTGGGTGATGAAGAAATAAGCATGTAAAGAATAGATTAATAATAGGAGTAATAAAGATTACTAAATTAAATGAACCATATTGGTTAGGGCCATCCTTACTTGTGTTAAAGATCCGATGGCTAAGCAATGGAGGTAGTTGATCGGAGAATGCATGTATGGTCCCGTAGTTGTACTTTCTGAGTGCTCCCATGGATACAATGGCTCTTTGATTGATGCTGGTGATGGCTCTAGATGTCTCGATGAATAAAAGGATGCTTGTTTTGCTTGCATGTAACTCTGGTCTCCTTCCTTACTCTTAGAAATGTTTTATCCTCAAAATAAGGTTACTAAAGGGAATAAAACGTAACCGACGATGGTTCCGGGTTGACCGACACTAGTTAAGGGGTGACCGACGTCGGTTAGGGAGGGATTCCCTAGGTTTATTAAGAATGGGAGATTATGGTAATGATTTCTGCCAGATCTCTCTATTCATCTAGGAAAGAGCGCGAATTACCCTTTTCTTATGTGGGAATGTGGTTAGAGGTGATGTAGGCTTTGATTTTTAGGGTTTAGTCAGGTCTTAGTTAGTTATGGCAACATACTAAGAATAGAATTAGGGTGAGGTGGCTAGGTGAGGTGTATAGGTGAGGTGGTGGTGTGGGAATTATCTTAATTAGGATAATTAAATAATAAATATTGTGAGGACATGGATTAATTTAATTAAATTAATATTAGTGGGGGTGTAAGGGGCCATGGTTAGGTGAGTGTGTTCAAGTTGATTATTTAACGAGGGTGAAGGAGCGTGTGACCCAATTTTGGTGTTTACATTTTGCCCCTTTTTGTTATGTAGCTTGTATTGGAAAGTGACACTGACAAAAATAAGATGTGGTTGGCCCATGTGTGGGTGAAGGTGATCCCCTTGAACTAGGAACCGATGAGGTAGAAAATAGAATCGGTGAGTGGTTTGATAAAAGGTGAATGTGATGAAGAGGAATGTGGACAACGGGGGTAAGGGGGTAAGGGTCCAATCGAGTAATCCAGGTAATGGGCCAAGGTCAAAGGTAGTGTACCAAATGCACGCACACGTATAAACCGCAACACGGTTCTAGGTTAAAGAGCATGCAAAATCTACATTGTCCAAGGTTGATAGGTTTATCCAAACAAGGTTGAGGTGATTTTGGTATCCAAAGTATAAAATATGGTGTGGAAGCACTTTGCAGGTCAGGTGCAGGAAAGTTTAGGTATGTTTTGGTACACCAAAGGTTGGGTCAGAATAAATGGTCACGACAAGAGGTAAGGTAGGGTCATTAGGACAAACAACACGGGTAACAGTGTCATAAGGTATAGTGAGCACATGAATTCACATGTCACTAATAATGTTCTAGGTCCAAGTAGCTAGGTCATGGCACTTGTAGATATGAGGTATGGGTAAAATAACAAGTCCCAAAATGTAATGAAGGATAAGTATAGGTAAGGTAGGCATGGAGGTTGGTTGCAATAAGGGTGGGTAAGGTCAAACAATGGTTGGTTTGGGTAAGTGGGGACAACAATGGGGAATGGGCACAAATATGATAGGTAACCAATGCCGGTCATTTGTAACCTGTGACAGTCTATGTAAGCGATCACGGTTTATTAGGGGAAGATGACCGATGTCGGTCTTGGTATAACTGACCATGGTGAGCTAGGGCACAAGATCGATGTCGGTTTAGGTATAACCGACGTCGGTCAGGTCGACGTGGGTATATAAAAATAAAAATATGTATAATACGGATTCATTTGTATGTTTTGGATTTTGTGAAAATGACAGAGCACTAAAATGGTTATGTTTTTTGGGAGAAAAAGACGAGGGATGATATCTTGCTGAGGTGGATGAATTCGGTTGGTTAGAGGATCCAGGTAGACGGGTTCATGAGCACAAGTGGATCGATTGTGATTGGGTGGAGAGCAGGAGGATTATATTTGGTGAGTGGACATGGCAGAGGTGGGAGAGGGATCGGATGGACCACTAGTGTAGTGGCCCGACGTGCCACCACGAAGATAGAAACATGATGAGGTAAGATTCAATCTCTTGCATTGGTTTAGGAGGTAAATTGTGTATATAGGTTAGGGAAGGAATACATGCTTTTGGGGGAAAAGGGATTTGAATTTGGGAAGGCAAATTGGGTAAAATAGGAATGGGTAGAGGTGTGGTTAGGTGTATGAGGGGTGGGGAGGAGATGAGGGTAGAGTTAGGTAGGAATGAGTGAGTAGAAGGGATTTTTTAGGAAAAAGGGGGTTTGGGTGTTGCATATTTCTGCGTGATAGTGATCGGCATCGGTCAAGGGGTGGCCGACGTCGGTGGTGTCGAGCCGGTACTGGTCATAGATAAGGTGACCAATGCTAGTGTGGGATAGACGTGGTCAGTTAGAAGTAACCGATACCGGTCATTATGTGGAGAAAAAGGGGCTAACAGAGCCCTAGAATGGTTGGGTGAGATAGATAGTGGGCAAGGAAGATGTTGTTGATGAAAAAAAAAGCATGGGTAAGAGGTTGAAAGAGGTATGGTATGATCGATAGTGGGTTAGGGTTGGGGTGGGTAGATAGAATATGTGATAAGAGGGTAAGTTGCGAGGGGAAAAGGTAGGAGGGTAATAGGTGTAGGTGAAGTGTCAAGAGTGATTACGAGTATGATCAAGGTGTATTAATGTGGTGTTTTGTTGGATGTAGGTGAGCGACCAACTGCGGATGCAAGATAGGGTGCCGCCCCTACTCATGACGGTTTGAGGAGGTGCGACAATGAGGATTGGTGACATGTTGTAGCAATTGGCCCGATTAGGGTCGATGCTACCAACATGTAGTTTGACAACCTAGTTTTATGGTCGCCCTCATCAGCAGATTGGATTTAGCGACCAACACATTCCATCTACCGAAGCAGTGAGATCATAATCACCCTGAGGATGTATACATGATCTTGTAGTTGCAATAGTGGGGGCATAGATATATTCGATCTCTTGAGGGCATCTAAGGAGTTGATGCGACAATATTTGATGAGGGGTTGGCGAGATGAGATTCCACAATGTCACCGAGCTACGAGAGATTTATGAGGCCTGTCTGGAGGAGACTAGGCTTGTTGTGTTATTGATGGAGGTAGTATGCTGCTTTGCACTACCAGATGCAGAGGGTGGGAGATTCTCATGATCATTGATGGGGGTCCTACATGATATGGTGATAGACCAAACCCATTTTGCATGGGTACCAACATTCCTAGTGTAGCTATATAGGGAGCTATGGGCGTATGGGCGGCTTCGGAGGTTTAGTTTGTGCTACACTTTCCTATTACATTGTTGGGCATATGAGCACATTGTGTGTGTGTGTGCCTAGTTGGTATGCCTCGGATGATGCATTCGAGCCAGGTTTTGTTCGGGTGGGCTACTGGTGATGGTTTTCATTATTGGAGAGCGTCGAGTGGGTAGGGCGATGCATGATGTCACCTACTACAGGTGGTTACTAGAGGGGTTGTCCGGCGTAGACATCATTTGGAGGCCCTATGTGGGTTATCCATCATATGGGAAGATGGTTGTGGAGCTAGATGGATTACAACTTCTCAGATGGATAGAGAAGCGATGTGCTAGAGAGCACAAGATGATACCCGTAGACGAGGGGTTAAACAACATTCGGGCTACCGAAGGATACACCTCCACCCTTCCCACAATACAGAGGGATGATGTGGAGAGGCGTTGCCTCTTCCCTAGTCAACAAAGATGCTATAGGGTAGGAGGAGTATGTGAGAGACCAATGAATCGATGATGCTAGGGTGACTGACAGATATAGATAGTGGTGGGTTTTACACCTACAAGTAGTACCGCCAAGGATGGGGCAGCTAGATTTAGCCACCATCACCATGCTTCAAAGGGACGTTGTGCAGGGGTAGGTAGGTAGCTATGTTGATTACACAACTAGGGATGGTATAAGGGTAGTTAATAGATGTAGAGGCACATGTGGCCACTTTACAGTACATGTGGCCAGCTTTACAGCCCAAATAACACAAGGAAAGGTACCCACGCATAGGGTGGTGATGGTGATGGGATACATGTGGCCCCCTACAGCAACACAGTTATAGGTTTGCAGGTCCAAACTGGCCACCGCATAGGCGTAGGTTGTGAATTTTTAGTCCCATATATGGTAGTAGTGGGACATGGTTGTTCATGACAAGGACAAACATATGGATAGGGTCAGAGGCCAATGGGACCACCACAGAAAGTACTCGTAGCTAGATTGCAGGATGCCCTAGGTGAGGCCGAGATATTATCGGATCTTTTTATGGAAGCAGGATATATTTTTCTATCCTATGGAGAGTACAGGGCACAACATGCCTCGAGTGAGAGGACAGACAGTCATGCACCCACAAAGGTGGAGAGCATAGGGTGTCGCGAGCCCTAAGATAGGGTCAGGGTGAGGCCACCAGTTCATGAATGCCGATTCTAAGTGTGTTACCAGCCACCGTATAGGAGCCAAGGAAGAGGAGGAGACATGTGAGACAAATATGGAGGATATCCAACAGGGTGATATTTGATAGCCGTATGTACCTCTTGTTTTGTATAGTTATTTATTTTTGATATATACTAGCTTGTGTCTTTGAAGAGAGTGAGGATGTACATGAGGGTTTTGAAATTTTTGTATTCATTTGTATCGCAGTACATATGCATGTATACACGAAATCATGATTTATATATGATGATATTTATACTAGGGATGGTGTACTTGTATCAATTTCCATTATTATTTGTGTATGTGATAGAACCTAATGAATTAAGTATGATGGAGTCAAGGTCGAGTAGGCATGGATGGAGTCGGTCATGATACGGATGGATTCAGTCATAGGTATGGATTGAGTTAGGTTGAATTAGGTATGATGATGTTTAGGCTGGTTTAGGTGTGATTGAGGTTTAGGTTGGTTTAGGTATGGTTGAGTTTTTAATTCATTAATTTGTGCAATTAATGATGATATGGGTCATGTTAAGATATTTTGTAGTAAAATTCATGATAATGGTAAAGAAATGGTAGATGTAATGAAATAAATGCATGAGTGATAATGGTAAAAATGTGAAATAATTATTGTTTGTTTGGTTTATATTTCCAATTATTGATATAAAAGGAAACTAACTAGGGTAGAATATGACTACGAAAGGGGTAGAGGGAATTGGTTAGGGTAGAGAGTGGTTGAGCTAACCTCGAAGAGCCCCATTCCCTCGCAGTTCCCCTACATAGTCCCGACGAAAAGGACCTCGCCGATTTATTTCTCCCATAAGATAGGGAAGATTAGGGTGAAATAAGCGGAATGGTCGGATAGGTATTAGACATGGGTGATGTAGGCCATAGGCATGATTGAGTTTAGGTTGTAGGTATGGTTTATTGATGTTAAAATATATGTGTCGAGGATCTGGTCCTATATAGGATAATCAATAGGTAATAGGAAGGTGAATCATAAGAAGTGGTAAAAAAGCTTCTTAATTGATAAGAACCCTGATGAGGCTACCAGAACTTAGATGGGCTTATGAACACAAGACCCTACATGCCTTACATAATGGACTATTTTAAGGGTGAAGAAAAGTCACAAGATCACAAAATGTCGCATTTGCAGTAAGTCCCTTGAGTAACGAGGAATTTAGGTGGAAAAGACAAGGAGGTGAGAATGAGAGGTTTAGCATAACTTAGTGTACGATGACATGTATTTCGAACAAGAAACCCGAATCCAAAATAGGCAATTCCATGATGAAAATTTCATATTTTTCTTGATTTGTTTGTTTTTAATAGACTGATCGATGCAAGAAGTCTATATGGGATGAATATATTATCTCCTTGAGGTCTTCATGAAGCTGATCGATGTGGGAAGCTTCTGAATATTTATTACATTTTTGTAATGACTGTACATAGCTGTCCTTTGAGGGAGCAGTCTATTGATAGTGGTAGAATATGGAGAAGAGATGTCCCTTTTGAGGGAGTCATCTTTTTGCTGGAAGTTTGACTCAAGGAGTTGTATCCCTTTTTTTTTTTAGACGTTTAAGTCATGGACAAGATTATAGAGGATGATTAGGTTCCGGTTTTAGAAGACAAGATCATAGTACACAAAGATTAACTAGGAAAGAGGTGGTTTCAAGTGATGAATGACCATGGGATTCCATCTTGAAGAAGACGAAAAGTATCCATGAGAATCATGCTATGAGCAGAGCCATGGTACTCATATTGAAGATAAGGCTAAAAGGTGATGGGTAATCACATGATTCTTGTTTAATCATGGATCCTCAAAATGGGTAAGAAGGGAAGGTGAACAACGCTCAAGGGATGAGTGACCAATTGACAAAAAGTGATATAGGACTTGATATCAACAATAAAATGGTCAAAGATGTAAGGCATTAAGGGGCTCAGGTTCAGTTTACCTTTAAGTGAAGACAAACGATAAGCACCTGATCCATAGGCATGGGTGACGATATAGGGTCCAAGCCAATTAGGAGCAAATTTGCCCCGTTTACTTTTCTCCTCTTTGGTTACATGTTGATTTTCCTTCAGGACGAGGTCACCGACTTGAAAGGTTCGTTCGTGAACACGTTTTTCATAGGCACATTTGATACGTTTTTGGTAGATTTGGACATTGTACAGGGTGTTGAGATGACGTTCATCTAATAATACAAGTTACACCTAATGATCCTAGTGAAAGTCATTGTCATTGAGCATGTCTTGTAGTGAGATGCGAAGGGATGGAATCTGGACTTCGAGAGGTAAGACAAATTTCTCGCACCATAGACCGTGAGAAAAGGGGGTGGTGGCATTCGAAGTGTGAATACTAGTGCGGTAAGCCCACAAGGAGAAAGGAATGTGCATATGCCAATCCTTCCCAGTATCATTGACTACCTTCATAAGAATTTTGTTCAAGGTGTTATTGGTTGATTCGGCTTGATTGTTGGTTTACCAAATAATAAGGTGATGAGAAACTCAATTGATGCCAAAAGCGTCACATATTTTGCATAGGGTTTTGTTTTTGAATTGTTTTTCGTTATCCGTGATAATGTGGTGAGGGACACCAAAGTGATAGGTGATGTGATGGTTGATGAGTTCACATATTTTCTCAACTTTTGTGGAAGTGAGGGGAATGGCTTCTACCCATTTAGTGTAATATTCAATAGTGGTTATGATTCATTGGTGGTATTGTGAAGAATGGGGGTTGATCTCACTGACAAGATCCAAACACCATTAAGAAAAGGACCAAAGGTCTTGCGCAACTTGTAGGCATGAATAGGGGTGTGGTGAAGATTGGCATGTTGCTGGAATTTTACGCATCATTTGACATAATATAAACAGTCACGGTTCAGGGTTGGCTAGTAATATCCTAGGTGAAGAATGTGTTTAGCGACAACGAGACCACTAAAGTGGCCTCCACAAATCCCATCGTGGACTTCCTTAATGGTGTAAGGATTTTAGAACTGGTAAGGCATCGCAAGAGAATGCTATTGAAACCGCATTTGTACAGAAGACCACCCATGATGACATAACGTGAGACACTTTTAAGGAAGGCATGTTGTCCATTACGAGTGAGATCGGTGGGTAAAATGGAGAGGGAAAGATAGTTTGTGTATTGCTTATACCAAAGGTCACTCGGGTTAGGAGCAGCGGTTCCGATAGAGTAAACTTCACGAGGAAAATAAGAGGGTGATTGTAGTCTTTGTATGGTGACAAATATTTTAGAGTTAGTCGGCGAAGCAGGTATCTGAGAAGCCAAGTAGGCCATAACATCTGCAAATTTATTGGTAGAACATGGGGTGGTTTGAAGGGCGTAACCAAAAAGTGGTCAAAAGTATGTCCACATGATGCTTATTCTTTCAAGTATCTCATTACGACAATGGAATATACCATTGACTTGGTTTATGACCAACTAAGAGTCACCAAAGATGTTGATTGTGTCGGATAAATGGTCACAACAAGAGGCAAGGTAAGGTCATTAGGTCAAACAACATGGGTAATAGTGTCATAAGGTATAGCGAGCACATGAGTTCACAGGTCACTAACAATGTTCTAGGTCCAAGTAGCTAGGTCATGGCATGGGTAGGGCCGAGGTATGGGTAAAATAAAAAGTCCCAAAATGCAATGAACGAAAAGTATAGGTAAGGTAGGCATGAAGGTTGGTTGCAATAAGGGTGGGTAAGGTCAAACAACGGTTGGTTTGGGTAATCGAGGACAACAATGGGGAATGGGAACAAATATGATAGGTAACGAATGTCGGTCATCTCAGTAACCGGTGACGGTCTAGGTAAGCCGATCACAGTTTATTGGGGGAAAATTATCGATGTCGGTCTTGGTATAATTCACCATGGTGGGCTAGGGCACATGACCGATGTTGCTTTAGGTATAACTGACGTCGGTCAGGTCAATGTGGGTATATAAAAATAAAAAACTGTATAATACGGATTCATTTTATGACGTTTTGGATTTTGTGAAAATGACAGAGCGCTGAACGAGTTGTGCTTTGTTGGGAGAAAAGATGAGGGACGATATCCTGCTGAGGTGGAGGGATCTGGTTGGTTAGAGGAGCTAGGTAGATGGGTTCACGAGCACAGGTGGATCGATTGTGATTGGGTGGAGAGTAGGAGGATTGGATTTGGTGAGTGGACATGGTAGAGGTGGGAGAGGGATCGGGTGGACCACCAGTGTAGTGGCTTGACGTGCCACCACAGAGATGGAAACACGATGAGGTAAGATTCAATCTCTTGCATTGGTTTGGGAGGTAAATTGGGTATATAGGTTAGGGAAAGAATACATGCTTTTGGGGAAAAGGGGATTTGAATTTGGGAATGCAAATTGGGTAGAATAGGAATGGGTAGAGGTGTGGTTAGGTGTACAAGGGGTGGGGAGGAGATGAGGGTAGAGTTAGGTAGGAATGGGTGAGAAGAAGGGAGTGTTTTAGGGAAAAGGGGGTTTGGGTGTCACGGATTTCTGCGTGATAGTAATCGGCGTAGGTCAAGGGGTGGCCGACATCGCTGGTGTCGAGCCGGTACCGAAGGTGGTCAAAAGTATGTCCACATGATGCTTATACTTTTGAAGTATCTCATTACAACACTGGTGTATACCATTGACTTGGTTTATGACCAACTGAGAGTCACCAAATATGTTGATTGACTTAACATCTAAGGCATAAGCAGTTTAGAGACCCAATACGAGTGCTTTGTATTCAAGAATATTGTTTGTACAATTGAAATCGAGTTTGAAAGAAAAAGGCATAGGTTCACCATAAAGTGGAATGAGGATAATGCTAGTCCCACCCCCACGCCGACACTTGGATCCATCAAAGAAGAGTGTCATTTGGTAAGCGGGTTTGTCTAGGGAAAGGGTAGCAATGGACTCGTCTGGAAAGTCAAAGTTAGAGGGTTGATCCCTAGAAATAGGTGCGTCGGCCAATTGGTCGGTGATATCTTGGTCCTTGATGGAATTTTGATGGATGAATTCAAGGTCGAGGTCGTCTAGAAGAATAAGCCAATGCACAACAAGTTGATTTTGATAAGGTTTGGTATACATGTAGTGTAATGGGTTGGTATTAGTAATGATGAAGGTTTTGTGGTTAAGTAGGTAATGGAAGAGTTTGGTGGCAATAAAAACTAAGGCTAGGCAAAGTTTTTCAACCTGGGTATATCTAGTTTTGTAATCAAGAAGGGTATAACTTATGTAATAAAATATTTTCTATCGCTTTTGGTCGTCACGATGAGCAAGCATGTCACCTAGAGCATGGCTAATGGCATAAATATATAGGTAGAAGGGCTGGTCATCCTTAGGAGGAATGAGCACTGGTGGTTGAAGTAGGTATTGTTTCAAGGCTTCAAAGGATTTATGACATTCATCATCCCATTTGAATGAAACATATTTCTTGAGAAGATGATGGAATGGTTGACAGCAGTCAGAGAGCTGGGAGATAAAACAATGAATTGATTGTAATTTTCCTTGTAGGCTGTGAAGTTGATGGAGATTAGTGGGTGGCGGCATTTCAAGGATAGCCTTGACTTTAGCAGGATCGAATTCTATGCCACGCAAAGAAACGATGAAACCTAGGAGTTTCCCGAAAGTACCGCAAAGACGCATTTTTGGTTGAAGACGAACATAATATTTGATGAGGTAGTCAAAGATGACTTTAAGAATGGGTAGGTGTTTGGTTCGATGTTTGGATTTGGCAAGTAAATCATCTACGTAATCCTCCAATATGTGATGCATGATGTCATGGAAGATGTAATTCATAGCCCGTTGATATGTAGCACTAACATTTTGAGACTAAAGGGCATGAATCTATATCAAAAAGTTCCCAAGGGGTGATGAAGGTAATCTTGTGTTGATCCTCGGAGCTAGTAATATTTTATTATAGCCGATAAACCATCCATGAGTGATGAAATATCATGGCCAGCAGTGATGAAATCAACTAGTTGGTCAATACTTGGTAGTGGGAAATCATCTTTAGGATAGGCAAGGTTGAGGTCATGGAAATCTATGCAAATGCAGAGTCCCCCTATTACTTTTGTGATAGGAACGATGTTATAAATCCATTGGGGATAATCAATGGGTAGAATGAAGGAAACCGAGAGAAGGTGCTGAAGATCCTCTTTGACCAGAAGAGCAATGCAAGGATGTATTTTCTGAAGCTTTTGTTTGATAGGTTTGGCTTCAGGAATGGTTACGATATTGTGAACAACAATTTTAGGATCGATACTAGTTATATCATCATAGGACCAAGAAAATGTGTCACTATGGTCCCCAAGGAAAGAGGTGAAGGCTTCCTGTTCAATACGGTCTAAAGATTGGCCGATATTTAGAATGTGTGGGTCGTCTTGAGTATTAATGTTGATTTCAATGGTCAATTGCTCAACATGGTTTTTTTCTCAAAAGGTAATGACCGGTGAATATAAGAGTCTTCTCAGTACCAAGGTAGGTGAGGATGGAATAATCATCCCGACATTGAACGATGTTAATTGAAGGCATATCGTCATTGATTATGTCAAGATACAGGAATGGGAGAAAAGAGGGAACCTTGCCATCGTGTTGATAGGTTAGCAGTCCCAGAGAAATGGTGTTTATGAAAAAAAAGTTAGGAGGTATAGATTCAGGATCTATGGACTCCGTGGGTGAGGATGGTAATGTGGGTGAATGAGAGGGGGAAGATGTCTCATCCTAAATAAGGTTGATGTGAACCTTCTTAGAAGATGGAGCATCAAAACCAATGCCACTATGGTCATTATGTTTACGAGAGGTACATGAGATGACAATGTGGTGGCCTTGTTCATAAAAACCAAAGCCAAATCCTTTCCACACGCACCGGTGGAGGAAAGTGTGAGTGAAATGATGGTTAGTGAGGGAGTGTAGGTCGAAGGAAAATGGTTGGGTTTGGGATGGAGGTTTGGGTTTATAGGTGGCCATATCAAGTCCCCCATATGTTAGGTTGGTGCGAAGGTGGGGAGGGCCATAAGGGAAAACATCACTAATGTGAATGTCATAACTGGGTGTTGACACAGATTCCCATACTCTTGTGGGGTAAGGAAGGTATCGATATTGTATAGGCGGTATTCCCTAGAGTGAGGCATTGAAAAACACCTTCTAAGGGATCAGTAGTTGGTATGTGGGTAGTGGGTATAGATGGATCGCTAGATGAAGGGGAAGCAGGGGTGCTAATGGTAGAGGCTACAACTACAGTAGGGATGGCGAGGTTAGACGTAGTAGAAGTAGTGGCAATTTTGGTGGATGGGCTTGTGGGTGGAGGTGAAGTGGTTTTGGTGGTAGATGCCTTGACCGGTACAAGCACATCATTGGGTTGATATAGCATGTTACAGGTCTTGAAAGGTGAGGGGTCGGCAAGGATGGTGTAATTATGTCCCTCGTGTTCAAATTTGAGGCATCAATGTAACGTCGAAGGGACACAACCCATAACACGAATCCAAGGTCGGCCAAGTAGCAAGTTATACTAGAACTCCCCTTCTAGGACATAGAAAAGTTTTGGGATGGTGCGGGGACCTACGTGGACATGGAGAACAATGGTACCCAATGTAGAGATTATGGTGACATTGAAGGAACAAAACATAACGGGGTTACTATGCATGTAATTGGCGGTATTTGCATTTAGGCATACGCATGGGAGGAGATGATATAATGCTAGCACCACCATCGATCATAACACGTCGTATGCATATATTATCAATAAATATGGAGATGAGAAGAGTGGGGTCGGGATCATCGACCGAAAGGGAGTGATCTCTTTATAAAACTAAGGCGGCCACTTGGCAAGTGGGTGAAGGTGTAGAGGAAGGCAAATACCTAGTGAGAGAGGCTACGTGGTGAGGGTAATGATGGAGGGTAATGGTGTGGGGTCATTCGGTAAGACTTCGATAGATTGAAGGACATCCATGAGGGCTTGACGATGTGATTATGAGGTCCTGGACGAGGCTATATAAAGACATTTTAATGGGGATTGGTGTAGTTATTTTAGCATTGTACGATGTGTGACTTCATCGAAATGGGTTGTGCGGACCGTGAATGATGAATTTGGGTGTCGGCGTGCAGATGTTATATTGGGTACAGGGGTTGGTTGATGGGCTAGTTGCTTTCTCCTTGTCATTTTATTTCGAGCGTGGGTGGCAATGCTGATCATGTTAATATGAGGGAGGTGGATGAAGAGGGTATGTCGTGGAATGTATAATGATAAGAGGGACAAAACTCTAGTGGTGGGTACAACCCTTGTGAGATGAGTAAGGCGCATCGACATTTGGGTAGTAGTTTGGCCAACTCTCTTATGTGAACCATGTTAATTTTGAATCTCGGGGATGGATCTAAGAGTTTTGGGGTGGAGATTTTTGTCACTGAGTAGGCAATGAGGGAAGATCTGTGGAAATTGGTGAAGGCAAAATGGGGTCCTCATCAAGAAGATCATCATCATCAAATTTTTCTTTAGGAGGACACAATTGGACAAGAGTGGCTTTCAAAGCCTTACAGTTCTCTACATCATGTCTTGGCACACGATGGTAGGCACAAATTTTGGTTTCAAAACCTTTGTGTTTGGGTTTGAGTGGGTCATAAGGTCTAAGAGGTGGTAATGTGATGATAGAAGTTTCGAGGAGGTTGGTTAGGATTTTGGCGTAGGACCCTGCTAATGGATCACAATGGGAGGTGAATGTGGGTTTGGGTATAGGTGCAGCTGACTTGTGTAGGAAGATTCTTTGCAAGAGGGGGAGTAGGTTAGGCTACTAGTTTGGTGTGTGGTGTGGTCTTAGGTGTTGGTCGTATCTACTTGGGTAGGGGCATGGTAGATGAATTAGAAATAGAAGGTGTGGTTGGTTTAACTACCTTATTGGAGGGTAGTGGATTTTTGGCTTTAGGCTGCATCTTCCTGGGTAAAGGTGATACGGGTGCATGAGATGTAGAGGGAAAAGTGGATGGTGGAAGAGGTCGCGCTACCCATGGGGGTAAGCAAGGTGTTGTGGAGGTAGGTGGTGTGGGTTGAGTAGGAGGCGTGAGTGAAAGAGAAGGAGGTGTCGTGGGTAGTGAAGAAGTTATTGATGGTATTAGAGGTATGGGTGGTAAAAGGTTACCAAAGTGAGGGTGGAGGTTGTGTGGGGCACTTGGGTATATTAGAGGTTTGTGATGGGGAAATGGGTTGCACTGCGCTTCTAGGTTTACTCGGTGGATGAGGCTTTCTTGGCCAGGGTTGAAGGGTGAGGTCCTAGGATGGATAGAAGGGGTGAAGGTGATAAGGGTGTGGTTAGCGAGGTTGGGGTATGAGATTAAATCATCTCTGTCTAGGGTCCGTGTTAAGTTTGGTGTTAGTTTTGGAAGATGTAGCTAAATCTAATTTGATGGGTGGGAGAGTAAGGCTAGCTGTTGGTATGACCCCTACGATAGTGATAGGTTTAGGAAAGGGAGATGATATAGGCGTGGGTTTGGGTGCAGATGCATGTTGGGTTATGGGTAGAGGTGTTAGTTGAGTCATGAGTGGTTTCAGGATGTTTTTGATAGTTGTGGTTGTGTTTGGTTTGGTCGGTCGAAACACTTTTGGATAGATAGTAGAGGTGTCAATGAGTGACAACTGTATTTGTGTTGAAACAAGAAGTAGAAGACACCCCCAAAGTAAGGTTCTATCAACATAATCCGTGATCAACCAAGTGTGAGAATGTTATTGTTGTAAGTAGAGATGACATGGACTCGAGTGATAATCCTTATAAAATTTGTTTGAGATACCGGGAAATGGCTAGCCTAAAACTTTGTGGGTAAGAGAGCTGAAAGTAGATCAATGAGATCTTGAAGGTTTGATGGTGAATGGTCATCTACAATCGGTGGTAATTTCATAGTATCCTCCATGGGTAAAGGAGATTACGGTCCAACCGAAGTGGGCTCTCCTTGCGTTGGTGTAGGTGGTGAACTTGCATCTTCTATGAGTAGAAGAGGTTCCACTGACAACTGCTTGGAATTTTAAGGGGTCAAAGGCAGTGTGCTGATTATAGGATCTTTTACGGGTGAAGGAGAAGATGAAGGGATTCCTCTGTGGGTAGAGGAGTAGATGAAATAGGTTTTGGTGCAGGTAGGGGAGCGTGGGCTAAGATTTCATTTATGGAAGGAATATGAGGTAATTGGGAAGCAACTAGTGCGTCATTAAAAATAGCATGGACCTCGCAGACAGTGCTATCATTATTTGAGGTATCACCCACTTGGTTGGAAGATGGGGCATGATTAGGGAATGGATTCTTAAATATGTGTAGGCTTTGGTTAGTGGGTGCATTCGGGATATCCAAGACTAAGTCTCTGTTGTCTATCATTTCTTGAACGATATTCTTGAAGGTAATGTAGTTATTGTCATTGTGACCTTTGACCCGATGATAGTTACAAAAGTTGTGTTCCTTATACCACGTAGGCATGGGTCACTCAGGGTTAAAACCAGTATGTGGTTTTATAGGTGGAAGGGTAATGGCACCAACTTTAACAAGCTTTTCCAAAATGGAAGAATACGATTCTCCTAGGGAAGTGTATTTTCATTGTTCTCATCTGAACTAGAAAGCTTGGACAGGAGAGAGATTAGAAGGGGGTTTGGTTGGGTTTGATTGATGAGGGGGACCAGCTTTGAGAACTACAACATTAGTAGACCCTTTGGGATTTGAATAGTTATTTTGAGGATTTGAAGATGAAGAAGTATCATTTGATTTGAACGCAATGTTCTTGTTACGAAGTTGAATCTTCTTTTCTTCGATAGCATAAATTTCC
Source organism: Taxus wallichiana var. yunnanensis (assembly GCA_018340775.1). Taxonomy (NCBI): domain Eukaryota; kingdom Viridiplantae; phylum Streptophyta; class Pinopsida; order Cupressales; family Taxaceae; genus Taxus; species Taxus wallichiana. The sequence continues at coordinate 314,130,167 of CM031239.1, forward strand.
AATTTCTATGCCATGGTGAATGCCTTGTTGAAAGTGCAAAATTTTTACACCTGTAGGGTTGGTGAGATGTGTCTAGCACATGCCCAAGTAAATAGTTCTATAAGCTTGGTTTGAGGCAATTGGAATGTGAGCTGGTTAATGAGGTTGCACCAGCGAGTGATGAAGTTAGCGATAGACTCGTCATCATATTGTCATGTGGAATAGAGATCACTCATGGTAACCTTCTTAACAACGTTGATGGAGAAGTGATCTAGGAAGGCTTGGGATACTTGATTGAATGAGTAAATGGAGTGTCTTGGTAGTCCATTATACCAGTCCAATGCAGGTCCTGTCAGGGACATTGGGAAAGTCCTCAAAAGTAAAGTGTCATCGTGGCAATCAAGTAACACCCATGTTTAAAGGACCGCGAATGTTGTTATAGATCTTCTTTGCTATTGAAGCGGTTGAATTTTGGAATCTCCCAATGTATGGGGTATGGTCGAATGGGAATGGATAGGTGAATAGGCTCATTACAATCTTCATCATAGGTGAGGGAATTACGTGAGCTGGAAACCGATGCTTCTAGTGTTTGCATCTTTTCCATCATCAACTTGATGAGGTCTTTGGTAGGTTGTGATGGGGGGACACCTCCTGTGGCATAAGGAAGTGGATATTAAACTTGATAGGGAGGTTGAGAATAAGGAACCGTTATGGGAGGCACATATCTAGAACGGGTGACAAACGAGATAGGGTGTTGTTAATAGTAGGTGTATGTAGGTAGGATGATAATCATGACTCGTAGCGATTGGGGGTAGTGTTTGCGGGATGGAGAGGATGAGATATTGGAATGGAGTAGGGGTCACTGATACCACGAGTGGTTATGTTGTAATGGGTATTTGTGATATAATGGGTGCAGATTGTGTTATGGTCTGGGTGGTGGACGAGGGAAAACAAATACGACAGCGCGAGGGAAATTGCCAATGCAGCGGTCATGGTGGGTATGGGTCCTAGCTGAGAAACTATTGGGGGTGAACCAGGAGAGGGTAATGTAGTAGAAGGAATAAGGGCATGAGAGATTGATATAGGCATTCCATATATAAACCGATCGGAGGAGTCTCAAGTGGAATAGTGGGAAAGGTAGAACTATAAGGCTGCAGGATTCTGATCAAGGAGTCATGTAAATTCTCTGTCATGCTTCACCGCAGAATGGTGGTAGGAAAGGTTAGATCCATGGGTGATAGGATGGAAGGTGGTGAGGGAATAGGTGGGAGTGGTTGACGACTAGTGTGGAATATAAGGGTGTTATTCTCTGGTGTGAGTCAAAGACCATGTGAACAAGTGTTGACTTTGATAAGACCAGATTATGTAGATGACACATAAAATAGTAAAAACAGAAAATAATGAGGTTCGGGAGGTGAATCTGGTCAATGTCTAGATTTTGAAAAATTAAACACAGTAATCGGCGACGGTCAGTCGCTAACTTGTGATGGTTATAGGGAAACCGATGACTGCCAAGACCGATGACATTGGGATAATACCGACAATGGTTTCTTAAACCGATACTCTTGGTCACTATGGAAGAAACCAGTCTAAAAAAATGAAGTGGGAATGTTGGATTTGTATTGGTGAAACTGTGTATGACAGTAAATATCAATAAGGGAGAAATATGATGATACCCGAGGGATGGAAATATAATGTAAGTAATGATGAAAAATTTTCTAGGTAAAGTAACTAGAAATCCAGTAATGAAACCGGTTAGGTTTAACTAATGACGGTCATTGGACCAATGACTGTGGATCAGAAATTAGAAAGAAATGAAGAAAATTGATTTTGTGAATTAAATTAAGTGAAGAATCAAACTTAGAAACTTGAGAGTGAGAAGATGAGGCCTGACACACTCAAAAAAAGTTAGAATACTCCAACTATGATGGTGGAGTGTGCAAGGAAGAAGAAAAATGGGGATTCGTAGTCTCACACCTCAAAACACAAGCCAAGAAGAACACTAAGAAAAAGCATGATACTAACAGTGATTTTCTTATGTTTGTTTATCTTATACTATTTAGGATTGACTGTGTATTTTAGAACATAAATTTTTGGTTGGGAAGGTGTCCTACGAAGAAGGATATCTAAAAGAAGAGGTTTTAGGTATGTTATGGCGGGGTGGTCCATCCTCTAAGATGATGACTCGATAGAGGCAACGAGCTAGGGAGTACCTGCCAATTGGATTGTGTGATCACTGATAGATGTTCCCAAGTAAGATGTTGTTTAAGAAAGATGTGTATATTTGATTTTGTGCAAGTTTGGTAAGACACACAAAGAGAGAAAAATGTGCTTTCTACGATTCTTTGTGTCAACCATCAGCTGGGCATGACTTCTAGCATATAGGTTGCCCTCAATTTTAATGTGAGCTAATAATACAACAAATCAAAATGCAATGCAATTATTTTAAACCCAAATCAAAGTGTAATATTCGATGTAGCAAGAGATGAACAAGAAGAGGGATTCTCTTTCACTAATGCAATGCAAAATAAAGGAAGATGTGTTCTTTTTAAAGCACCAAAAACATGATTTTTTTAGATAATAGAAAGAAGGAGAATGATTCTAAAGAAGAAAAATTAATGTGGATGCTTTTCAAAGGGAGAAAAAACACACAAATTTCACCTAGGAATGAATAAATGCAAAAGAACCCTGACGGGTCCCATAGGGCGTGACAAAATGTTTCACCATTTTCTTTACCTTTTCGAAATGACGAAAGCAGGGTAAGGGTCAAAGAGGAATACCTATTTAATGTTGTTCAATGATGGTCATTGCGTGCGTTCGACTTCTTGATACACAATCAATGTGAGAGCCTCCTTTTGGCTAGGAGGAACTACCTGTAGTAGAAAACAAGACCACAAAAAGATAGTTAAATGATATATGACAGTGGACTACCTAGCGTATGCTAGTTCTCGAGAAGTGTGATACTTCCTGATTTAATTTGTCAATCCACTATTTAAAACAAATTAATGTGAGAAATCAACAAATTTCTATATGTAGTTGATATGATTTAGGTATGTCATTCAAATACAATAAGAAAATCCAATCACAACAGGCTAGGCTATAGTTGGATCTAAGAGATGAGGTGTTTGTCAAGGTGCTGCACCGGGACCGGTCGTGGTCGATTCTAGGTTATTTGGGTCAATTGGTATGGTGATTGTTGAGTCTATTCTTGGTCAAGGTGTAAAACACAGAGACCGATGTCAGTTAGATGTGACTGATGCTGATTTAGGTAGAACGGATCACGGTTGTGGATAACCGACGTCGGTATGGTCAGGGTAAAAGAAACTCAAAATAGGTTAAATGGCGAGGTGGGTGATATGGGGTTAAACAAGGTTTGGGAGAGTGAATGGGGAGGTCTCAGAGAGATCTTAGGTAAGCTTAGAAATATACATCGGTGAGAGTATGTGGTTTGGTGATATGGGTGAAAGGATATTTGGGTTTACAGCAAGTGGGTGATGAAGCAATAAGCATGCAAAGAATAGATTAATAACAAGAGTAATACAAATTACTAACTAAAATAAACCATACTGGTTAGGGCCATACTTACTTGTGTTAAAGATATTGTGGATGGGTGGTGGAGGTGGTTGATTGGAGAATGCGTGTATGGTCTTGTAGTGGTGCTTTCTCAGAGTGTTCTCGTGGATACAATGGCTCTCTGATTGATGCTGGTGATGGCTTTGGATGTCTAGATGTGTAAAAGGATGCTTGTTTCACTTGCATGTAGCTTTGGTCTCCTTCCTTACTCTTAGAAATGTGCCAACCTTGAAATAAGGTTACTAAAGGGAATAAAAGGTAGCTAAAAACGGTTCCTAGGTGACCGACGTCGATTAGGGTGGGATTCCCTAGGTTTACTAAAAATGGGAGATCATGGCAATGATTTCCACTAGATCTCTCTATTCATCCGAGAAAGAGCAGGAGTTACCCTTTTCTTATGCGGGAATGTGGTTAGAGGGGATGTAGGCTTTGATTTTTAGGGTTTAGTTAGGTCTTAGTTAGTTATGGCAACATACTAAGAATAGACTTAGGGTGAGGTGGCTAGGTGAGGTGTATAGGTGAGGTGGTGGTGTGGGAATTATCTTAATTAGGATAATTAAATAATAAATATTGTGAGGACATGGATTAATTTAATTAAATTAATATTAGTGTGGGGTGTAAGGGGCCATGGTTAGGTGAGTGTGTTCAAGTTGATTATTTAATGAGGGGTGAAGGAGCGTGTGACCCAATTTTGGTGTCTACAATCCTATCCCTCACTTAAGTTCGTAAAGTGGTCTTCCTAGTCAAAAAGTTATTTCCATTAGCGTGCCGTTAGTTTTAATGGAAAAGGTAACAACACATTCAAATGTTACCTAAAAAGGTAAAAGTGCATAATATTGTTACCATTTTCCTTAAAACTAACAAAAATGGTATAGGTAAAAATGCATTACTTTGTTACCTTTTCATTAAAACTAACAGAAAAGGTAATAATGCAATGTGTTATATTTTAAACAAATCTTGAAAAACATATTCAAAGAGAAATATGTGACAAAATGGTAAGACATGGACATGGAAATATGGACGTTATGAGTTCAAGGTTAGGGAAAGAAGTGGGATTATTTTTTTATGCACATTTACAATCAATAAAACTAGACAATCTATTGACTGTAAACACACATGAGGGATAAACATCGTGCTCTACAACCCCATATAGTAAACTATCTTATATTTCTCCCAATTAAATGAGGGATAAACACCACACTCTATATCACCCATATAGTAAATTATCTTATATTTCTCCTAGCTAGTAGTACAATCCTCCGTAAATTGGCTCTTGGATGGTACAATTCAATTACTTTAATATGTTGTGGTCACATGGTGGGTATGTTGTAGAACTATTAAAGCTTTACATTTCTTAATATTCCACTATTTTAGAGTTTATTTATTAATTTTTCATGGCCATACATTTCTAGTTTCAAGTATAACTATTATTCGATGAGCAACGTACAAATATAATATTTAATTTTAATTGGCCTTTTCAGTTAGATGTAATGCATAACACAAGAGTTTTCAAATTCATCTTATATACAATATTTTTGCATTATCACTAATATTTTTAATTTTTTTATATCAATCAACAATAAATATTTCCAATATTTTATCTACAAAGAAAACCATGCTATTTTATTTATTAGATCAAATGTTTTCCTTTTCCTTCTAATGGATTTGTGGGTTTTGGACGATGAAAACATAAATAAATTTACATTTATTATATGTTCTTTATGTTGTAAATGAGATTTTTCAAAAGAGAAATATTTAATCTACTGAAAGTAAGAGTTATATAGAGGTTTAATCTAAATTTAAATTGAATGTACAAATCTCAATATTATTATCTTTGTTGTAAAATTTGGTAGAATATGCTTAATAAATAAAGGGGGAGGGGGTTGAAAAGACCCTCCAAAACCCATAGCCATTCTTGAGGGTGTTTAGTTTAGTTATTAACAATATATAAAATCAAATATTAATCATTATGCATCTTCTTATGGTTTTCAAAAACATCAATAAGTGGTTATCCACTCACATAACAATGATAAAAGTGATTATTTAATGTTGATTTTTCTTTGGTTGATCCCTTGTAATATCATTCACTCTGTAGTATAATGCATTACAATGATTAATGTTATTTTAATATATTTGTTTTAACGTTATTAAATAATTTTATTTATCAATTTGTTTTATTTATTTATGCACTTTGTAATCTAACTAGTGGAGGGTACACGAGAGAAAACATAATTGAAATTTGCACAAATAATAAATTATAATTTTATGTAATTTGTATATTTATTGTTTAAGTGAGATTAAAGTATGTGTTGTGTATAAAATAATTTTGAAGTTCATTATTTTTTATTTTTAGGTTTATTACCAACCACTAATTAGAAGAATTATGTGTGTGTGTGTGTGTGTTGTAATTTTGTTTAATATTATTTTGTTTATTTTTAATAGTAGTTGTAATTTATTTTAACAATAAATGTTCTATTAATTGATGCACTTGTTTATAATTTGTAATAATATGGAAAAATGGAGATTAAAGGGAGAAAGGTGAAAGAGAGGAGAGGAAAGGAAGGAAGAATGATTACATACAATTTTAATTATTTTTCTATTTACATTGCATATAAATTTAATTTATTGTTCTTTTTGTTGTTGGGTGAGTGCATGGGGATGGGGGGTCAAAAGGGGGTCTTAAGTAGATGTTTTTTTTAGAAAAGTAGAAAATTTAACTTGTATGAGTTATTTGAGATGGTCACACTCAAAATTTGAAGATGCTATAAGAACATGAATTCTAGCATTTTGATTCTTGTTTCTAAACCACTAAATTTTATTGAAAATAGTTAAACTTAAGTAAGTTAAAGAGCTAAAATTCCAAGAGGTGGTCCATTTTCTCCAAAAAATATAGTAGATAATTGGTCGTGCCCCCCTCATTTTTTTAATCATTTTTTAGTTTTGTTTAAAAAAATTTGTTGGAAAGTTAGGATCATCTAGTTTGAGATACATTTATTTTTAAATTAATGAGTATTTGTTTTTTTTTTTATGATTTTCCTTGTAAAAACACTTCAAAATTGAGAAGTACTAAATAGTCGACTGTGGTCCCTCTAACTACCTTACAAAATATCAAAAATAGAATTTTTAAAAATGTGTATAAAATTAGTCCTAGTTTGGAACAATATAATTTTTATTCAATTTGGATGAACGAAACAAAAGATACATAAAGAAAGGAAAATGTGTATAAATACAAGAAATAAAGGTATAAAAATATAGAAAATAATATGCATGGAAACCTTATAATAGTAAAAAAATTGAATATCATATTTGGAAAGCGGAAAGTTTGCTTGACGTCCTAGTCATATTTTAAATAAATTTTCCAATCTTTTATTGGAGGATTTATCATGGTGGAAGAGAGATTTGAGCATATTCAAACTAAATTATGATGCTTGCTATGTTTTAAAGCGAGTCTAGGCCTCGAACATGGGTATCCAAATGATTTACAAGCCTTAGGGCATTTTCTATGGTTTAATGTAAAAATAAATGTGTATGTGTTACTTATATTTTTATACCTCGCACTCACCAACATCCATATTTCACTTTTTGTGATAATTTTATCCCCACACTATCTTTTCTACATCATTTTGCACATTCCCGCATGATTTTGTATGATTGAATTTGTTCCAATCCCCAATTTCTATGTTGTACTCATTATGGGGGATAAAAACGATGAAAGGATAAGAAAATGACAATGAACAAGACACTAGCACAATTAGAAATGATTATAATAAATTTTTTTGAAGTGAATGAAAATACTTTGTGGAGGGCAAGGTACATCTACTACCTCAAATAACCAAAATGGTGTATACAATGATGATAAATAATAGATAATGATGATGAAATACATAATAAAAATGAAGAGAATAGTTTTATTGAAATGAGTATTGATAATGAATTGAATACTGATGTTGATATGGATAATGATCCTTGATATTCATAATAATAATGAACCTTTACTCAAAAAACTAATTGCTAATTTTGAATATTACATGGAAACACCAAATGATGAAAGTAACCCTAACAATGAATCATTACCACTAAGAACATATCCTTACATTTTACATAGAAAACCTATTCACTTATTTGAATCTAATGAAAATTTATAAAACCAATGCCCGACAAAATGTCCGTAGAAATTTAAGAAAAAATATATTGATATTCGAATAATAGCTTTAATAAAATAAATGATACACAAAGATGTCAATTATTTGTTTCACTAATGGAATTAATTAATATGAGACTTATAATGCATACCATGGGATTAAGAACATCTAATGTTGATCATCAAAATGTGGGAATTTTTGAAAATATACATAAAACATACCCTATTGTAGGTGTGAATAAACCCACCAAAGATAGTAATGTTACATGACACACACTTACTAATTGTACAGTAAGTGATAAAACACTAAAAGAATGCTTTATTAGAAAAACAAAGAGAGCCTTGAAAAATGAAAAAAACATTAATGAAATCAATTGGAAGACATAAGATTTTGAATCATCCAAAGAACACTCACTCACTGGACATTCTCTAGTAAACTCCCATAGAAAGATAAAGATACACATGATAATCTAAAGGAATTACTTGTAAAGTTTTGGATTGAGAACACAAGGGTTTTAACAAATAGAAGAGATCTAGTAAAAAGAATAGTTAGTTCTCATAATCGTGAAAGACATGCAACACATTTATTGAATATGAATCAAACACAATTGTTCTCTAAATTTAAAGAAAATTTAGAAATTTATATTAGCCAAATAGTTGCTGAAAATGAGAAAACCCTTTAATGTGAAGTTAATCACTCACATACCACTTATTGTAGGCATCATATTAAATTTTTAATTCATTACAATATTTTTCATCATGTACGTGGTGTTTTACATATTGATATCATGTTTCAGGAGTGTGAATTGAATTTCCAACCAAAATTATTAAGATAATTCATTCCTACCATATTTATTGAAAGATCATATAGACAATTTGTTTATAAAAAATAATATTTTTATGATACTTGTAACACATGAGGTGACTTGCTGAAATTAAAAATTTGTATCCATGAGGAGAGTATGCATACAATAAGAAAAGAATTAGTTAGTCTTAATATTGGTGAAGTAGATTTTTGCGTTGCAAATTATGTGTTTCCACAAACAGTCACGGGGCTAAGCCCCTCCTTTTTGTATATGGGAAGACTCCCATTATTAAATGTAAACTATCCTAATTATGGGGGTGGCCAATAATCCATGGATCACATAGGAACACTCCATCAACCCGTGACAAAGGGCTTGCATGAAGGAATTTATAACGATGAGGGATAAAATAGAGAAATTAGGAAATAGAGAGTTATTGTTATGAGTAGGTACTAGAAGAGTTCACACACAATAACCAAAGTAGGTCCACATTCAATTAGAGGGAAAATTAATAATGTAGGCAATTAGTAAGACTAACAAACCATAGACACATAATTATTTAGATTCATCAATCAAGGACACCAAGGTCCTTCTTGGTTATTAAAGATCACTATACTTGCAAAGTTGCAGAATAGAGGGAGAAGAGAGGAAATCATAAGAAAAGGAAATGGAAGAAATGTATCTTTTATTTCTTGTGTAGTGGAGATACTAAGCTCAAATAAATTACAACAATCCACAATTGCTAAAAAACTAAATTTTAAAGATCTTGTGGAATGAAGAATCCGCTCCAATTTATATCATTGAAAATTGTCTTCTCATCTACCCCTCACATGATTCTTCATGTCCCATCACTTGTGAATTTTCAATTGCCCTAAAAAGAGACAAATTAAGTACCTCTCTTATAATTTGATATGATAATTTTACATTTTACAAATATTTTTTGTCACTTAAGTGAATAAGAACTAATAACAAAAAGTACAAATTCACAATTAAAAATTAGAATATGGAGAGAGAGAGAGAAGAAAGAATGGAGATGGATTGATTGATCTACTGCTAATGAAGAACTTAATGATTTGAGTCATGGTGATGATAATATCCTCCTTCTCGCAAGATGCACGATACTTCAAACAATCGAATGAGTATTTAGGAACACTGTTGTGAGACCTTCCGATGTGAGCTTAAGATGACTACGAGCATCACTAATGATGATTCCTTCTTGATTACATCGTTAGAGTGAGGGTCACTCTCTTGTTCCTTGGGATTTCACAATTGAAGTTAGTGATGAAAAACAAGCTCCGTGATATACAAACCTCTTTAGCATTCACTTGTTGAAATAAACCTTCACATTTAAGATAGAGGATTGCATCCAAATGGGATTCTTGAGAAGTGGCCACTGGTTGGAATGAAATGAGGTGATTGATGCGCCAAAATTAGCAGGAACTTGACAAGGTCATAACCTGAGCTTTGGGTGTCCGTTTGAGTCCGTTTTTTTTGAAACCACATGTTTTGATGAGATGAATGTAGCGGCAACATGCCCTACCGATTGGGGCAAGTTTTTGACACATTTTGGGCCCTAAATCTTCCATATTGAGGCCAAAAATTAGGATTTAAGTTATAGTTAAGTTTTTTCCTATTTCTGGGCATTATCTAATTTTATTCTATTAGTTGCATTATGAGTTAGAAAGTTTGGAATTCCTCTAATTTAGGGATGTAGAAGATGTGTGGCAACTTCGCCTCTGTATGAATAAGCATGCAAACTTACTAAGAATAGCAGGTTCTAGTAAACTGCTAAAAATAGTAATTTCCACCACCTAGATTAGATTTAGTCAGAGTTAGTTAGATTTTACTTGGAAACTCGAGTTGGGAGTTGTTTTCCTATTTAGGAAACATTGTAATTCATTATTCGATAACGAAGAAAGAGATCTATTTTCTTTGGAGTTCATATTATTTGCAATAAATCAAGTTTGGTTAGAATTTGGCTACATTAGTGATCCTTTGATTATTTGCACATGATGATCATGACTAACTTGATAGATCAATTAGCTTAGTTCAACCTACTTTTAGGAGAGGTTTCCCTCATCTTTCTCCATGAATCTCTCATTTCAATTTTTATCTTGATGACATCCTTTCCTACTTCACAACTCATTTCCTTGACCGAGATACCACTTGGGTGGAAGCATGATTATGGTAATTAGACATTTCTTAATAAACGAAGATTATACATTCTCGCCTTTTTTGACTATAGAGAACTTCTTAAAATAGATCAACTCATACATCTCCTATGCACATGTTTCTCATGGAAGTACATTATTTTTTTGAAATCAAGATTGATCCTGGATGGAGTTTGAACTAATGAATGAGAATGAGTCCCATATTCTTGTCCCACACACTCGCATTGAAACACTACAAAATTTACCTCCTCCAAATTCCAAGATGTGAGATTCTTATCAAGTATGGATCAAATGTTTAAAAACACTTCACTGGGGTATACATTTCCTAAGACACCCTCTTTATGGGGAATCATTATCATTATGTGGATCATGACCATTGTATTGATGACTTGAACTCACCTAAAAAGGAGTTTCTAGACATCACTCATTCTTCTTGATCCACATATTTCATCACTTCTAGATTCATTTGTTGCAAGGAAAGACTATCATGACCATCATCAACATCCATTGAAGAAAATACATTCATGCTCACATCCCATAAGAAGTACATGCTCTCAAATTTTGATTCCATCAAGTCACCATTATGCTCTCTGACCGAATCTGTGATGTTTGGACATTCTTCCACCAACATGGGCAGCTCAAGATCATCCTCAAAAGTCATGAAAGATTTGTAAAAATTTGAATTTTGAAACAATATATATGTCGTTGGGTCATCTAGTATTTGAACGATGTATTTAATTTTCTTGATGGAAAGAAGTTTCTTCACTTTACCATTGACTGGAATGGTGGCATATGACCAATCCAACTACATATTTACACCAACATCTTGAACGTAATATTCGACCCAATAACATACCATATGAGGCGAGCATGTCTACTACAAGTATTCTCATTGTGATCCCCTTGTCAAGGAAATTTTCTAATGCCACCTAAGCATCCTTGACCTAACCAACAAGAGGAAATTATTTCATTTCTATGGAGAGGCAATGGCTAGAGGTAGGACTGAAAGCTTTAACAACTTTTATAGGCATGACGTTGTTCAAAGCACCAGAGTTAATGATGCAATTATTTAGTTTATACCCATTGACCAAAAATGATATATAGAAAGGTTCTACCTTCCTTTAAGTGGAAGGTGTGGAAGTGAGACAATTTAGAGAAGGAGTGGAATGAGAGGCATGAGGTGGTCATTTGGTATTGGCATTATAGAACATAAAACATAACTACTTCTTTTTATATACTTGAAAAATCCTATAAAATTACTTAGGATGAGTTTTCAAGTATTCATAATAAAAAAATTGAATTTTGGCATTTTTGAAATGTTCAATGATATCAAAAGGTGGACAATATGTAAGCATACCAGATTTATGGTGGTCTTGTCATGGTTATCCTTAGCAAAAAGTGAGTTTTCAAAGGAAGTTGAATGAGACTTACTTGAAGAGGTAGAAGGATTATTGATTGAATTAGTCTCATGCTTCTTATCAACCAACCATGTGGAAGAATAATTTTATGATCCTCCTTTCGTATTTGTTTTTCATAGAGTCACCATTTAAGGATTGAATTTCTTAGCTTGGGAAATGGAAGAAGATCCTTATTTCTTTTTATGATCTAGTGAATACTAAATAAGAGTAGCTATTTGTGAGCTCTTCAAAATATTCATCTAGTGTTAATTCCGAATATCTAATCCTTACACATTCAAAATATTCTTCTTCAATTTATGATTCAAAAATTTCTTCTCCTTCATCTTCCTCGGTTCCACATATTGCATTGAATGGTGGAGATTCCAAGGCAAGCCTTCAGGGTGTTATTGTAATGTGATTCCTGTTCCATTTTGGATGAGATTCTCATTTACTAAATTATTTCTTTAATATTTTCAAGTCATTAGCCAAATTTTGCAATAATGAATCAACTCTCTCATCTTTAGAACTTTAGGCTTTATCCTTCGTTGAAGGATTCTTGATCTTTCCTGACAAGACAAGGTCATCTTCCACTTCAATGGAAATTTATTGAGTGTTGTCCAAATCTCTTGGTTAAACTCTCCATAGATTGAAGTTATCTTTAAGAAAATGGGATTTCACGAAGAATGTTTAAAAATTATCTCATAGAGGATAGGAAATGGTGGCAATCTTATTGATCATCTTGTTTAATTTTTCCACAAAATCTCTCATGGACTCTTGCAGCTTCTTTTTCTTTCTCTTAGTAAGTTGAGAAAGGATGGTATGAGAATATTCGATAGTCTTGAGTATTTATTAAAATTTATTTTTAATATCATCCAAATTAGAAATTGAGTGTGATGAAAAGCAATAGATCTATTCTGTAGCAACAACTTGTAACGCTTTCTACTTAACAACGACACTTCAACATCTTTGTATTGCACTCCAAGGATGCCACAAGCTGTGATGAAGGATGTGATATGATTATCTAGTCATTTATTTCCATCTACATAGAATTTTAGAAAGTTCTTTCTTGAATATTTTGGAATTTCATGAAGTGGATGGGTCAAATCCAATGGACCAAAGTGTTCTTTCCCCATGTAACAAGTACGTGTGCTTCCATATCGTTCTTCTCTTTAGTTTCCTTGTAAAATGAAGACTAGTGGTTTTGCAACTTGTTCTTCAATATGAACTTCAAGAGGATTTCTAGTAACTTTTCTTCTTACCTGTATAATAGGAAGTTTTAAATCAACCTACAATTATTCTTCAAATCAACCTAAACATTTTGTCAGCTTTTTTCTCAAGTACTTAGAAAGGAAAAAAATTGAAAAGTGCATATTTTTCAAAAGGATTACAATAAGGATTTTGAACATAAATAGTATTTTGGTATTTTTTCATTTTTTTGGTTTTTATGAATTTTTGAATATATATATATATATATATATATTTATGGGTATACAAGGGCGTATATCTCCCCACTCCCAACGAGTCACCAAAAATTGTTGGTGAAATAATTTTTCGTGTTGCAAATTATGTGTTTCCACTAATGGTCATGGGGTTAAGCCCCTCCTTATTGTGTATGGGGAGGATCCCATTATTGAATGTAAAATATCCTAATTTTGTGGGGTGGCCAATAGGAAAAGGATCAAACATGAACACTCCATCAACTCCGTGGCAAAGTGCCCGTAAGGAGTATAAGGGAGGAATTTACAGAAATGAGGGATAAAGGAGAGAAATTAGGAAAGAGAGAGTTATTGTTGTGAGCAGGCACTAATAGATTTCCCACACAATAACCATAGTAGGTCCAGATTCAATTAGAGGAAAAGTGACAATTTAGGCAATTATCAATACTAACAAACCATAAACACACAATTATTTAGTTTCATCAACAATGACATAAAGTTCCTTCTTGGTTATTCAATATCACTATACTTGAAAAGTTTCAAAATAGAGGGGGAAGAGAGGAAAGCTTAAGAAAAGGAAATGGAAGAAATGTAGTTTTTATTTCTTGTGTAGTGGTGATACTAAGGTCAAAAACTTACAACAACCCACAATTGCTACTAGAAAAATAACTTTTTATATCCTTTGGAATAAAAAAACCATTCCAATTTATAGCATTACAAATTTTCTTCTCATCTACCCCACACATAAATCTTCATGTCCCATCACTTATGGCTTTTAAATTTCCCTTAGGAGAGACAAGTTAAGTACCTCTCTTATAATTTGATAGATTACTTTTACATTTTACAAATATATATTTTTTCACTTAAGTGAATAAGAAATAATAACAAAATGTATATTCTCAAATGAAAATTAGGATATGGAGAGAGAGAGAGAAGAGATAAAGGAAAGGGTTTGACTAATTTTTTGTGGATGAATAAATTTATAATTTTAGGTATGGTGACCACAATCTCATCCTTCCACAAGATGCATGAATAATTAAGATTGCCGAATGAGTGTTTAGGAACATTGTTGTGAGACCTCTCGATGTGAGCCTGATATGATTACATGAATCACTCATGATGATTCCTTCTTGATTTCATAGTGAGAGTGAGATTCAATCTCTTGATCATTAAGCTTTCATAATTGAAATTAGTGATCACAAACCAACTCCATGATGTACAAACCTCTTTAGCTATTGCTCGTAGAAAAGACCCTCACATTGTAGGTAGAGGATTACAGTAGGATTACATCTAAATGAAATTCCCGAGAAGTGGACACTAGTTAGAATTTAATGAGGTGATTCATTGTTTCATTGCACATAATGATCATGAGTTCCTTGATAGCTCAATTAGATCACTTTAACCTTCTTTTAGGAGAGTTTTTCTTCGGCTTGCTCCATGAATCTCTCATTTCATTTTTTATCATGATGACATCCTTTCCTACTTCCCAACTCATTTCCTCAATCGATATTCCACTTGAGTGGATGCACAATTATGGCACTTAGATATTACTCAATGAATGAAGATCATATCTTTTCCCTTTTTAACTCTAGAGAAATCTTTTAATGAGATCAACTCATACATCTCTCATGCACATGTTTCTCACAAAAGTAGGTGGCCTTTTTTTATAACAAGACTGATCCTAGATGGAGTTTGAAGTAATGAATGAGAACAAGTACCATATCCTTCTCCCGCACACTACATTGAAACACGATAACTCTACCTCCTACTTGTAAGATGTGAGTGAAGACACCTACAATTTGGTCTAGCAATTTTAATAATTAAATTGCACTCACTATCCTCTTTCCCGTAAATTGACGACACTTTGTCGATGAACCACCATTATTATTTTATCATCCTTAATTAATTACGTTTAGTTAAATAATTAGCCCTCATATCATTCAAGATGTCGATTAACAACCTTTCATTAATTAATGTTTGCTTCTACCTAGGTTAATTAATTATTCTTAATTAATTACTACCACTAATCTAAATCAATAAATCACCATTTAATGAACCTATTTTCTCTCTTAAATCTCCCAAATCATACTAACTTACTTTTAAAAAGCTTCTATAAGCTTACCCTTTGATTAATTAATCACCTTTGATTAATTAAACCCCCTTTCAACTCCCACAAAGTGCACATACTTTATTAAAGATACATGGGTTTATCCCAAATTCATCAATTTGCTAGCCTTTCCTGAACTGAAAAGCTATATAAGGAACCCTCCTCCTTACCTTTCTTCTTACACCTCATTTTCTCTAGTGAAAACTATAGGCATTTTTATCTTGAGCCATTCTCCATTGTTGGAAATAGATTCTCCATCTTGCATCCATTTACTCAAAATTGAGTAGTATGGGAAGATCCAAAAATGGCCTTGTATCCATTTCTTGGTGAGATTCCATCCTCAATTCTTGAGGTCACCAACATCAAATTTGATTGCTAAATGATCTAACTAGGTTCATGTTTAGTTAGAAATCTAAAGAGTAGGAAATAACTTAGCATTTAGTTGTTTGTGCATTAAATAATTTAGTTTCTATAAGATCTTATCATGATGGTTCCATGGTAAATTTGATTTTTCTTTGAAGTTATTAGGTTTTAGTTTCTTTTGATTAGAAGAGCAAGTTTATTATGAACAAATTTGACATGCCCATCTCCACATCCATCTCCACCTTCTTCATCCCACCCATCCTCAGGCGGATTGTGTGGTGGACCAGCTACTTGTGGCGAGACAAATGCACTTGTGGTATCCGAATATGTATCTATAACATCTGGCATGAGGAACAACATGTTGTACTAGGCCCTACAGCCAACCTACTAAAATGGTATATGTACTTCATACTCCAACCTACTACACTGGGATCTCATTGTTGTGCGGCATTTGACCCTGTATTCCTTGACCCTATCTCTTTCCTTATCCTTGGTCCTAGAAACCCCGTTGCACTAACTATTGAGAACTATCTCTATGAGCTCGCCATATAATCCCTTTGTAGATACTTTGTAATACCGACATCTATAACACCCTACGGGATAGTTAACCTCCCTGGGAGTACTATGATATACCATCCGTGATAGTCTGTTTGTCTCCTTGGATCTATAATATGTCTGTAAAGGTATCCATGGTTGGGGAACCATATGTTAAAAGCTATCTCGGCTCACCAGGGCCTAATGCGAGGGCCAATGTCAAATGTATCCCTAGAGTGGCAACTGTACCACCAATCCTCGCTAGGTATACCTTGCACATGAGAAAACCACCTCTATGCCAGATCCACCCTATACCACTTTGTAATTTAATCTCGCCGCTAATAATAAAGTGCTCAATTTCTACTACACTCGACTCTACAAAGATCCTCGGGCCACCGATAAGCTCTATAGGGGTGTCAGGTCACCATGCGTAACTGCAACTCATCAAATACACATTGGTAGAAATATGTATCTCCAATATGGCCCCGGATGTCATCACCAATCGATGCCCATCCCATCATCGAGGGATCATCTGGATCTTGAACTCAAAGAAATCCTAAAGGGCGACCAATGACAATATGGCCCCACGGCCATATCTCGTAGAAGAGTAACTAGGCCCACGGTATTTTGACCATGGTAGGTTATAAGGTGAAGATTCCAATATAAATGTGCAAGTAAAAACTATCCCCGTAGTATGTCTCTCCTCCGATCAATCCATGGATAACTCCAATCAGGCCTAATGGAAATGAGGTACCTATCTTGTCAGGAAGTAGAATGTGGCTGATAAGAGCCATCAAGTATATAGCCACACAAGATAGGAAAAGATCATCAAATAACCTATATAACCAAATTTCCATACCCTTCCTGGTATGTCCCTAAGGCCAAACATCTCAACAAGACACTGTAATGCGGGCATCATCCCCATCATACTCTATAAGTCGGCCCTAGATCGGAACTCTAAGAATATGCCACACGTCCTCCAATGTGATGGTCATCTCACCAATAATGAAGTGAAAGCACTGACTCTCACCGTGCCATCTCCCAACTAGGGTTTTTAAAAGGTTGTGATCCAAAGTAATCTGTGGCATCTGCACTATGTATGAAAGTCCAGTCACATCTAGAGTCATCTCCAGGTAGATTTTCTCATGTCGTGTAAAGGTCTCCTGGAAAGAGCACAACCTTGCATACCGCTTACGTGTCTCCAAGACAGGTAGGTCAATCTACAAGATCAAGAAAAACACTTATTAACATCATTTCTTCTAACACATAACATCTAATTGTTTTTATTCATCTCTATGTTCCTCTAAAAATCCTCCTAAATTCTTCTAAGGTTACCTAAAACCTACCTTTCCACATAAGCGCTTGGTTTCAAGCACATGCACACCCCTCGTAATGCTTGTGAACACTAGCGCATACACTCCCCTTTCTACACTAGCATGTATATGTTTACATATGCACATCCCCACTAACCCACAATGCACTATAACATACACACACTCCTTTCACATATGCGTGCCCCACATTAGCACATACATGCCCGTGTATTTACCCATCCCTACCCTAACATATACACATTTATTTTCATGTATAGGCATCCCCCTAGTGCACACATGGCCCCTCCATGCTTACATGCCCCCAAAAATGCCTACGTGCCCCAAGGGCTGCACATGCATTGTCGTGCAAACTAACCTAAGTAATAAATGACATTAAATGAGCTTGAAATGATTTTTTTTTTCTTCACACACCTAGGGTCCATTGTTAGGATGCCGCATGTCCTCTCAAATGATGTACACACATCGCGTATGATCATGAAATCAATCCATTTCTCTTGAATGTCGAGAAAAAATTAATAGACAAATTGACAGAGTTTGGTAACAATAATGAGCTGCGATGATTTACCACCCATGACTTGATACATATAGAATGTTTTGACCACCCCCACAAGTAATTTTCACTCATCACGATGGTCGTGGAAGGATTTGTGACCGTCATGATCTTTCTACTTTCTTTTACCACTTGTCACGATGGTTATTTTTATTAAATAATAATTTTTCACTGTTTTCACCACACTAGGGCATTTTTGCTACCTAGCACCCCTTTCTTCTCCCTGGGACATATTTCTTGTTTCTAGGTGATATTTTCTCCTATTATTCTTCTAAAAATTCCAAAATTCTAAAAATTCACAAAAAAAAATCCTAAAAATTCGCACAAAATAAAAAATCCTAAAAATTTGCAAAAAAATCAAAAATCATAAAAATTAAAAAAAATGAAAATGAAAAATCCTAAAAAATTCACAAAAAATCAAAAATCCAAAAAATTCACAAAAATTAAAAAAATCCAAAAAATTGTAATAACTCAAGAAATTTCAAAAATTGGTAAAAGGCATGCATGTAGTTGAAATATGTGTCAAGTGAATTATACTCAAACATAAAAAATACTCTTACAAAATATATTTATTTGAATCTCACATGTTCCTGTGCGCGACTCATGGATCACTTGGATCTACCCTTCATCAACAAAAGCTAGTTTGCTCGCTATTTTTGTCTTTGTTTGCATGAATGCATTGCTTGGGGCAGCTTCCTAGGGAACGATTCCTTTTCCATTATACTTCTACGTCCTTCACTTATTCACCTCATATGTATCCTTACTTGGGGTGTCATGGTAAGAATCTCTAAAGAAACCCCAAAGGCTTTGAACAAGCTGATCAATGGACCATCTGATAAGAAATGAGCAAGGGTTTCTACTTTGCATACATTAATTTGAAGTAAACAAGAAAACTAAGCAAATGAAACTAACCTCTATTCTTTGAAAGCTTGAAATAATGAACCTAAGAGGATCTAAGCATTCAGTTTGTGTTTAAGAGAAAGAGATCTCCCCATTAATGGCTTCAAGGCCAATGGTTCTTCCCTTTTACTCCATATTTGTGCTATAAAATACAAAAGCAAATGCTAATAGCTCAATGGAAGAAAATGAACTACAATCTAAAGCCTAAACAAAATACTATAGTTTATGCTAGGAAGAAGAGAGAATTCTTAGAAATGAGGGAGGGGGTCTAGCCCTATTTATAGTTTTCCATTTGGGAAAGTGGGAGATTTGGGTGCATGTGGGACAAATGCAAAAGTCCAAAAGTACTTTTAGCAAGTCAAAGTGAGATTTGACTAGGTTTAGAAGAGATTGATCATGGTTAATATTTAATTAACCATGTTTAGAGGATAATTAATCCTATTTAGAGAGAAATTAGGTTTCGAAGGGTTCGAAAGGCTTAATCAATCCAATGAAGTGGATTGATACTCCAGGAGCTAATAGAGGTGGTAAAGAAGAGAATATTAGCCAAGAAGAGGTTATTATAACCTATTTAATTAGTTTACAAGAGGAAATATGACCAACAAAGTGTCGTAAGAGGGGAGTTAGATAGATCTAACTGACGAGGTGTCATAAATTTGCAAGGGGAAGAATAGTTAGTGCAATATTAAGAATAATAGTGCATTGATCAAACTACAGTGTCTACATTTTCCCCTCTTTGGGGTGACGTAAGCCACGTCACTTCAAAGAAAGTAGACAAAAAACGAGTAGAAAATTTTTTAAAGGGGTAGAAGAAAAATTAATAGGATGAAGGATGAAGGATGCCCCCTCGAGTGTCGATGGGGTGATGGAGAAACTCGATCGATGATCAAAAAAGAGAGAATAATAGAAAGAAAAGTGCACAGAGAAGATGAGAAACAAGAAGAAAGAGGGATATTGAGCTATCCACAAATCAATTGCTAACAATATTTAATCATCATTTTGCTTAGAATCCTCCTCATCGGTCCTTATTAAAATGTGAGCATACGATGGAGGTAAAATGACATGAAAATCCAAGATACAAACAACCGTCTCTTGTGCTAAAAATGACCAACTCCATGCAACATACACGAATGCAATGCAATACGAGAAATAAACAATATCACCTAACAGGGAAATAAGTACAATTACACACACTTAAACCAACAACGTTCAAGATAGTTGCACAAATATTTTGTTATCAGATGTAGTCCCAAATGTTCTGATAAATGAAAAGGGTGAAGAATGATGCCCCAAGAAATGTGTATAATGCAAGGGAAAAGATGGAGGACACTTGGGTCCAGTGAAAAAGCAATGTGCACGATGAAAATAGTACCAGCAACTGATAGTGCCCCAGAGTACAGATGAAGTAAGCAAGCATAGCTTGTGTAGGTGATTGAAGATTTAGATGATTCATGAGTCATTGTTTTTCAAAATATTTGAAAATGTCAGCAAGATATGGGATGAGTGCCATGCGATAGACACATATTTCAGTTGTAGATGAATGTTTTACCAATTTTTTTCCATTTTCAAAGTATTTCAATTTTTTTGGTTTTTTAAATGGTTTTACAATTTTTTAGATTTTTTGATTGGTGATAGAATTTGTATAAGAGATCAAAGATCTCATAACAATATGTGTAAACTACCTAAAGGCAAAGGCAAAGGCAAAGGTGAGGAGCACAAAAAGTGGCCCACGAGAAGAATTACAAGCCAAAAATAATTATTTAATAAAAATAATCATTACGATAAGTGAAAAATAGAGAAAAAAATAGAAGAAAAAATGATAAGAAATGACACCTGAATATGCGTGAATCATTCCAGTGTAATGAAGAAGTGACCATAGGTGATACTAAGTGCCCCCAACGTGTGAAAATGAATAAAAATAATTATTTTAATAGAAAAATAATCATCTCGTGGATAGAAGAAGGGCTAGAATGATCACGATGGAGAAAACATGCCCCGGGGCATCACAACAGCTAATATACCCACCCGGGGGGGTAAATCAATCACGACCAATTCATTTCTACCAGAGTTCTTGTGAATTTTTACCGTGAGAGAGCGACAGCCCTAGAGTGAGATGGCGAGAATACCGAGCAGGAGGAGATGAGCAGATCACATCCGAGAGTTCATGCGGGACCCAACGGATGGACCCTACATGAGTGGCCTATCCCTTCTTGTGAATTACACATTTAATGCATTTTTTAGGGTTTTTAGGCTAGGTAGGAGAATTTTGACGTATGCGCACATGCACATGCATGATGATGATGTGCATGCATGCATGCATGCACGTCAAAAAGCTACGGGTACACGTATACATGTATCCATCAAAAAAATATATGCACGGTGTGTATGCGTTTAAGGAAAAAGAAGGGGAATGGGATGTGATGCATGTCCGAAATGGGCCACGTGTACATGCATTTAGGGAAATGGGAAACGATGGATGCATGCACATGTGCAAAGAGAGTGCATCAATGCAGCATTAGGCATGCGTGGGTGCGTAGGCGAGGAGGGGAAAAAAGAAATAGAGGGGGCGTGTACATGCGGGTGATAGGTGCATGTATGCATTGATGGGCATGTAGGCATCGGAGGAGGTGCACATGTGTCGAAGAAGTAGAACATCCTTCCGAAAAACCGCCAAGGAGAGAAAAAAGACAAACTTTTTAGAAGAAAGTGAAAATTTTCAGAAATAAGATAGAAGAATGGTGACCTACCAAAAATTTTTAGATAGAAGTAGATAGAAATATCAACTGATACATGTGTGTTTTCTTGTTTATAGCGTATACTACCCATTCTCCAGACTCATGAGTGATATGGTCAGCTAGCGGTGATAGAGGCCCAGTTGACGATGATGATGATAGAGTGACCTTGACAACCTCCTTTATGTTACGGATTGGCTCATGTGGTTGAGATGCCCCAGATTACATTAGATCATGGCCTCTTGACAACTATAGCAGAGCGATGGCACAACAAGAGTCAAGTGCTTTCAGCTCCCGACCGGGAGATTACTATTACTCTTGAGGACGTGTGGCGTATTATGCGGGTCCCGATTCAGGGTCATCTCATCCAGTCTACGAGCCACTGGGATGATATTCAATGATATATCATAGAGTTGTTTGGCATCCCGATGATACCACACATGGGATGACCATTAGGTTATCACGGTGCATTGATGACTTAGAGCTAGACCGAGTAGTGGTCTATATGATGGCCTTCGTCAGTGGAGTCTTACTCCCTAACAAGACCGGTGCTTCATTTCCACTCGGCCTCCTTGGAGTGATACGTGGTTTGGTAGAGGGAGAGACCTACTGCTAGGGTCAGCATTTTTGGCACATCTATACTGGGACCTTCATTTGATTACCTACTACCGTCAGAAGATGGTAGGACCAGCTCGCTTGCTTTAGATTTGGGCATGGGACCACATTGCCATTGGTCACCCCTTAGGTGTTTTGAGAGTTCGGGCTCCCGAGGAGCCTTCTACGATGGGTTGGGTCCCGACAGGGGATGATGTGTGGCCATATATGGGGGATGCATATCACTATCACCATGAGCTTGATGAGTTACAACAGGCTTCCATGGTTTGGAGGCCTTATAGACATTTCCAGTGGCCCGAGGATGGTTTAGAGCTCAGTACTGCCACAGTGAGCATTTTATCTTAGGCAGCCACAACTATATGTGAGAGTTATACAGGGTGGATCGGTGTCAGAGGTAGTTTGGTAGTACCTAGGATGTTCCTAGGCCAGATAGGTGGTATGCTCATAGGCCCGAGAGTACTTTGATATGGGTCCACAGATCACCCGTGATAGAGCACTGGCTAGTTTCGACAGGTGGTACCTACTATGTGGGTGCCACTGAGACAGATTAGAGATCCGGGTACTACACCTGAGTATGGGCCATGGTATCATGATGTGCTTCCACACCATTTGACTATTTCTAGGGTGGCGTATAACGCCGGTGTGAGAGCTCCTCCAGTGGGGCCTCCTAGTGGTGGCGAGGGTGGAGTCATTGGTGGTGAGGATAGTGATGATGATGATGATGGTGGGCCCGACTCATACCAGTATGTCAGGGGCAGGGGATAGGGTCCAACATTACAACAACCACAGGGACAGGGCCCCAGCCTAGGCCGAGATAGGTGTTCAGGGTAAGTTGACATAGAGTTTCCCCCAGTAGGCATTCCAATAGGGGGGATATACACCCCTCTCTAGCAGGTACTTCCAGAGCAGGCCCGCCACCTCATGCTCCAGAGGGTGGCGGTGATGGTGGACAACTGGCTCCCTTTAGCAGTAGTTACAGGTAGTGATTTGTTGTTATTCGTTATAGGTGGTGGTGAGAGAGAGAGAGAGAGATGCAGCCAGGGCACATAGTACAAGCCCTCACAACAAGAGTGAGATCAGGCACATGCTCAGGTGTAGATTTTGACAGTGGAGAGAGATCAGCTAGAGCACAGCCACCCAGGGCAGTGATAGTACCCTATGGCAGAGTCGATTAGTGAGATGGCCACACAGGGGGCTCAGATATTGAGCCTTTTACATCAGTCTCAGACTCCAAGTGCAGATGGTTGTTTCTCAGAGGGACCACGCCTAGCACAGTCACAGGGCTACATTATACAGAGAGATCAGGCATGAGCCTAGGTGTAGGTTATTATACAGATAGAGATCGAGAGGCCACTACTTCTAGATAGGCTCAGGCTGATAGTGGTAGGTTGATAGGTGAGTGAGATGCCACCTTACAGGTAGCCATCACTTCTGGAGATGCTGATCTGATACGTGATGCCATGAGATCCATAGCAGCGAGGCCTTATACTATAGGACTTGCTTACTTCAGGGTAGTCCCGACAGAGCAACGAGTGGTTCCTTTTGAGCAGTCAGATGCGTGAGTGACAGCTCTAGGTCACAGTGATCAGGCCATTTAGTTAGATCAGTTTGGCAGCCCATTGCAGAGCAGCCGGCTGGACAACAACCAACCAGACAGTAACAGGGTGGTACCCTGGTGCTGGTCCATCACAACCACCACTCTTCCATCCACCAGGTCATGGACCCGGGAGCCCCAGCAAGGGCGAGAGCTGTGGTTGAGCTCTTTACTTCTCCTTTTGTACAGATGTATGTATTGTATATATGCCTCTTATGAAGGCTGATTTTGATGTATAGTTGTATGTACCATTGTTTTGATGATGCCTCTTGATGAAGGCTCGATTCTTTTTTATGCATGCCCTTTTTAGATGGCATATTGTATCGATGATGTATATTTTGAGCACTGACTTGGACAGTTATACATGTATTATGGACATTTTGATGATGATTTTGTCATATTATACTTGTGATTATGCTTTGTATGAGCATTGATTATGATGTATGATTTCTCTTTCCTTTATGTATGTGACATACCTTAGATTTAGAGATGTGTATGTTTCATGCTTTCATATTTGATGTATCTTGTAGATAGCACCACATGTTTTTAGATTTATGAGATGTTTCTGAGTTCTTATTCTAGCACTTGGGATGATACTAGATGATATTGGTGTGGGGGGATAGATTTGTGATTATGCGCAACCCCTCTTGCCCCCATTGATGATACGATATGTGATGATTAGCTTAGCATACATGCATGATGTAATACTTAGCATTTTTGTATATATGATGTAGTAGATGATGTTTTATATGTGATGAATGATAGATGATAGATGTGATAACAAACAACTATGCAAGAGATAAATATACAAGCAAAAGTTAACAAAGCTAAACAATTGTATCTATACAACACAACACAACCTATGATGCAAACACATGATTTGACAAAGCATACTACAAAGATCAAATTAACATTTTAATCTAAGTAAAATGAACCCTAATAAATGCATACAAGCTACAAATGAATCAAATGCCATACATAATTATTTCAAACAAGATCCAACCTATACTAAGCAAATAAGTCACAACATCACATGAAAAGGTATTCACAATCAACACTATACAAACCAACAACTAAAAGCAATTAAAGCATTACCTTGTTTTTGTGGGACAACATTGATATATTTTCTAATGTTTTTGGGTTTATCTAAAAAGATAAGTTTTCAAGGCTACTGTTCACATTGTTTTCTA
Organism: Taxus wallichiana var. yunnanensis; assembly: GCA_018340775.1. Lineage (NCBI taxonomy): Eukaryota > Viridiplantae > Streptophyta > Pinopsida > Cupressales > Taxaceae > Taxus > Taxus wallichiana. The sequence continues at coordinate 314,155,586 of CM031239.1, forward strand.
AAACAACATTGCACGGTTGTCATAGCTTCATCCCTAAAAAGGGAGATTTTCCGAATGTTTAGGTTTTTGTGTATCCTTTTTCGAGTGTTTTTTTGTGTTTCTAAGGTCATGTTCAAAAGTAATGTACAAGAACAAAGAAGCGTGGATGCCCCCAACGTGATGTGGGAATATACAAAAGGTAGAATGCCACACGTGTATGTATGAGAAGGTGAAAATGTGTAGGTGCTCTCAGCATTAGATGGGAGTATACAAAGGTAATGTCCTTCATGCAGATATAAGAGCAAATAAGCCAGATCATGTTTGGCAAAGGTGGCTTTAATAGGGTTCCTAGACCTAGCAAAGGAAGTCATATCTAGAAAGTGGTGAGGATTACCCATCCTGTTGTAAGAGTAACTTGTGCATCCTGGTGAATCTTCCTTGAGCGCCAAAAACTGGTTTTCACTCAAAGACCTGCCCACTGCACCACAATTGCATGGTTTTCACATGTGGACGACCTACTTTTTCTTTACTGTTTTCTCAATTTTCCATTTTTTTGCTTTTTTTTTTTGTTTTTTTTTCTATTTTTAGTTCTTATCTGATATTCTCATCATGCTTAAGCATAGAACCACTTGAGGTGCATGGCATTCATAGGTTCTAGAAGCTCTTCACCATCTGAATATGCAAGTTTATAGGCTCTTGATCCATACTTTGCAATTACTACATAAGGACCTAGCCAATTAGCCTCAAACTTACCTTTCTTTTCTCTATCTTTGATGGTGTTCTTCTGATTTTATTTTAGAACTAGATCTCCTACATCAAATTCCCGATGAATGATGCATTTTTGTATCCCTTGGACACTCTTTTCGATAGACTTTCAGGTGATTGAGCACTCTAATACGCTTTTCATCTAATAGTTCTAACTCTTCTAGGTGAGCAACTCTATAGTCCTCATCTTTATCAAGATAGTCTCTGAGAGATATTCTCAGGGAAGGAAGCTCCACTTCCAGAGGTATGATGGCTTCAGTGCCATAGATGAGTGAATATGGGGTCACACCAGTAGGAGTGCGGATGGAAGTACGATAGGCCCAGAGGGCGGGATGTATCTGTAGGTGCCAATTACGGCCGGTTTTACTGACCATTTTCTCCATAATCCATACAAGGGTTTTATTAGTAGCTTTTCTATCCATTACCTTGGGGGTAATAGGGGTTGACCACTTGAGTTGGATATGGAAGCATGTTGACACAAGGTTTTAACCATTTTTTTTTTGAAGGATTTACCATTATCAGTGACAATGGTGAAGGGATCCCGTAATGGCATATGAGATGGTTCATGATGAATTTTGAAATTTGTGCACACGGTGACATAGGTAAGAGGGACAACCTCTACCCATTTGGTAAAATATTCGGTGGCAGTGATGATGTGAGTATGACCATCTGAAGAAGAAGGATGGAGCTTCCCTATGAGATCCAGCCCCATTTAGAGAATGGCCAAGGCATTGCAATAGGTCAGTAAGGCCTGTGCTAGCACATGTATCAAGTTTCCATATTTTTGGCATAGTTCACACTTCTTTACAAAGTTATAGCAATCTGATTCCATGGTAGGCCAATAATAGCCTACTCTTAATAGCTTCTTAGCTAAGACTATGCCACTGGTGTGTGCTCCACAAATACCACCATGTACTTCCTTAATGGCATGGATAGAATCAACAACATCCAAACAACGAAGTAGATTCCCATCATAGCCATGATGATAAAGGGTGCCTCCTAGGAGGGTATAATGGGCTATGCGGGATAAGGGATTTCTTTTCAGAATGAGTGATGTCTAGTGGAAAAGTGCCATCTTGTAGGTATCAAAAGATTGGATCATACCAAGGGGATAAGGGACCAACAACTTCACATGCCAAACACGACTCTGGCATATCATATGTTGGCACTTGTAAATGCTCTACAAAGAAAGGCATCTTACTTTCCTAAGGGGGAATGCATAACAGAGACCCAATAGTAGCCATAACATCCATGGATCTATTGTGTGACCTTGGTTTTTGCTCAAATATGACTCTGTGTAAAATATTCCTTCAAGGTTTCAACCATCTTTTTATATGGAATAAGCTTCTCATCTTTAACTTTGTACTCATCATTAACTTGTTTAATGATAAGTTGAGAGTCTCCAATGACTCTTAGTTGTCGATGTTCCAAGTAATAGCTAGCTTGAGGCCAGCAATGAGTGCCTCGTACTCTGTAATATTATTTGTGCATGGGAATCCCAACCGAATGCTCTTGGTATGACATCACCTATGGGAGTGATGAGCACCACTCCTACTCCGGATCCATGGAAGGTGAAAGATCCATCAAAATGGACCTACCATTCTATGAGATTCTTCAATATACATCATAGATGCATCTAGAAAATCTAGGCACAAAGGTTCCATCCCTGGGAGAGGTGCTTCTGCTAATTGATCAACCAATACCTATCCTTTTAAAGACTTCTTGATTCACGAACTCAATATCAAATTCACTCAGGAGAATGATCCAATTAGCCATTCAAATGCCTGAGGGTAGGTTTGGATAAAAGGTACTTGAGAGGGTCAACTTTGGATATGAGTTTGGTTTTATTGTTCAGGAGATAATGGCAAGCTTTTTTGGAATGTGAAGACAAACTCTCCAAGCAGGCCTTTTCTATTTGGGGGTAATTCAACTCATACACATCAAGGTGTGACTGAGATAGTAAACTTTCTCTCTCTTTATGGTCTAAGTCATATTGGGCAAGCAATGCACCAATAGAAAACTAGGTAGCAGAAAATGTATAAGAGGAGAGGTTCACCTGGGGTAGGTGGCATGAGTACAGGTGGGCTGACCAAGTACTATTTTAGTAGCACAAAGGCCTTCTGACAGTCAGGTCCCCAATTGAATGTGACATCTTTCTTGAGAAAATGGGTAAAGGGGTGGCACTTATCCGCAAGTTGTGAAATAAAGTGATGATTTCCTAAATTTTCCTTGTAGAGACTCCTTAGTTGCTTGAGAGTGGTAGGTGGTGGCATTTCTGTGATAGTCGTAACCTTTGCAGGGTCCACTTCAATCCCTCTTTGTGAAACAATGAACCCTAGGAGCTTTCCTAATAAAACACCAAAGACACATTTCTTAGGGTTCAAGCGAACCTTATAGTCTCGTAGACGTTGAAAAATATGCCTCAATACTTCAGGGTGCTCTCTTCTACTCTTGGATTTTGCTAGGATGTCATCAACATAGTCTTCCATGATGTCACTTATCATATCATGGAAGATAACAATCATGGCCCACTGATAAGTAGCCCCAACATTCTTGAGCCCGAAAGGCATGACTTTGTAGAAAAATGTTCCCCAAGGGGTGATGAATGTTGTTTTATGTTGATCTTCTTCTACAATCCGTATCTGGTTATAACCTAAAAATCCATCCATTAAGGACAACATTTCATAACCAGCAGTGGAATCAACTATCATGTCAATGTTAGGTAGGGGAAAGTCATCCTTAGGACATGCCTTATTAATGTCACGGAAATCAATGCAGATTCTTATGCCAACAGGATTTTTCTATACCGACTATATGTTAGAGATCCATTCTTGAATAGTCAATGGGTTTAATAAAATCAATAGCTAACAATTTTTCCAATTCTTCTTTGACAAGGAGCGCCACCTTAGGATGCATCTTTCTCAACTTTTTCTTGATTGGTTTGGCATCCGGGTGCACAACGAGGTTGTGCACAACTAGCTCTGGTCCAAACTAGGCATATCTACATATGTCCATGTGAATATGTCCACGTATTCTTTTAAGAGCTCTACAAAGATCTTTTGTTCCTGAGCTGAGAGTGAAGCCCCCAACTTTATCATTCTAGGCTGCTCCTCTGAGCCAATGTTGACGTTGATTGTTTCCTCAACAAGCATCTTAGAAGCATCTTCCATCCATGTAGGATCAGGGGGAAGAGTAAGATCGACCTCCTACGGTAGCTCATTATCATCTTTAAATGGATAAATCACTTCATCTTTAGACTCTTCATTTTGTTTATCTATGAGTTTTTCAAAGAGTTTGTCACTGTGAGATTTCCGTTTATCCTTTTTTCGTGTTTCTTAGAAGTGGTTGTACTTTTATTTACTTGTCTTCTTATTCAAACATCCACACATCTCTTCTTCTTCCCCAAAGTATGCACACAGTGTCTAGTTGAATCACAAATCCTTTCTTGTGGTCCCCAGCTGAATAGAATCCCCGAGTCCCATGAACTCTACAAATGCCTCATCATTTTCAAAGAAATCTAGGGGCACGTGAAGTTGTTGATCCCAATCTATAAGTTCAGATATACAAGGGCTACTTGATATTTGTTTAAGGGGATGGATTCGGATAAGGTAAGGACCACTGAATTTGGGAATAGGTTCAGTGGAAGCAAGATCCTCGTAGAGGCTACATTGGGAATCTACGTCACTATCAGAATGAGATGAAACATCCTCACGTTCAGAAGAGGTGGCATCATTCTCAGAGGGTAGAGCATTATGAGGCCTTATCCCAAGGCCATGTTTATCAGACTTAAAACAAGGGATGGGAATAGGCTCTAGCCGGCCTTGTGCATTAATGCCACATCCAAACCCACTATAGCCCATGAAAAACATCATGCGGTGACCTTTGATGTACTGGGGTGCTTGATGGCATGAAGCCATGGTGCCTTCTAGCACTCTACTGGTAGGATCCTCTAACATTTTCTCCTCGATAGGAGACCACTATGGACAAAATTTTCCAATGGTTTAGGACATTTCTCACGAGTGCTCTTGAACTAAAATAAGGCTTACCCCTTGTTCTAGGAGATACTGATAAGTCTGATATTAACAAAGCTTGTTCAAGAGTGAATGGCTCACCTAGGCCATATTTTTCCGATGTTGCCTCCCATGAAGAGAATGGGTTGACCAATGAAGGAAAGTCTTGATTGTAAGGCATGAGGGACTCTGAATCTATCCATTTTTTCATAGCTTCTGTTTGTAGGGGGACAACTACATCCACAGAAGGACACTCATAAGTTGCACGAGAAAAACTGTGTAATGCCCTACAATGTGTGAATGGTTCTGGGTCACCTAGAATGGTAACCACTTGACCTTCATGACATAACTTGATGCACTGATGGAAATTCATGGAATAGCTTGCATGGCATGGATCCATGGGCACCCCAGAGCATGTTGTATGGAAGGTCCAAGTCAAGGACATGGAACATTGTGTCATGACACGTTGGGCCTACTTCCATGGGAACTACTATAGTACCCGATTGATTCTTCTTCATTATTCATAAGCCATGATTGTGATAGTCTTAGCTCCCAGATCTATTTCTGAATGGCCTAGCTACTTAACCAACTTCAAAGTGCAAATGTTTAGACCAGATCCCCCATCTACAAGTACCCTCTTGATTTTGCGATGGGTAACCACCACTTCGAGATACAAGGGTAAGTTATGTTCTGGGTTGTTATGTGGGATTGCAGTATGATCAAAAGTAATATGATCATTGAGTCTAGGCACGCAATCATGGCTTGAAGGTTTGTGGGGTCTACATCTATCGAAACCCCTAAATTTTGCAATGTCTTGTATAATATGTTCTTATGGGCATTAGATATTTTGAGGAGATCAAGAATAGATATCCTAGCAGGTGTTTTCTCTAACTGCTCTATTAAATTATACTAACCTTCCTGAGGGATAGGCATGATCTGTATGACTAAGTGGGCACGTCTCATCCCTACTGCATAACTTTTTTCTAAAATCCGATGGTGTTGATCTGTTCATTAGATGAGCTAATACATCCAATGAGAGAATCAAAAGGACTATCATTTGTAGGGTAAACATAGGCAACAGTTCTATAGTCATTGGAGGTTTTCCCATGATCTGGTTTCCTTTTCTTTTTATCTACATGATTAGGAAAAGGTTCCTTGTAGATACCCATTTTCTCATTTGGACCTTTTCCGAACTTCAGGGGAGAATCCACAATGATCTTTCCTTCCTCGATGAGGTCTTGTATGTAATGGCACAGTCTCAAACACCTATCTGTCTTGTGTCCTTTAACACGGTGGAAGTCACAATATTCATGGTCTTTGAACCAACCAGGTTTTGGAGCATCCTCTGGTATGGTACCATCAGTAGTTGGATATTCCACCATTTTTGCATCATCTAATTGTTTTAGGATGGCAGACAAGGACTCATTAAGGATGTAAACGTATACATTTTGTAGGTGCTTTGGGATGAGGTCCTTGTGAAAGCTTTAAAAGTGGGCCTGTCTGTATGGCTTGGACTCTCTTGGAGTCTGTAATGCCATCACCAACAACATGCTTGTTCTTATTGAAGAATTTAGGTTTGTCTATGGATTTGGCTTCATGTTTGTTTTTAACGACAGACTTAAGTGTTCCCTTTACAATGAGGGCTTTCTCAATTTGACCACCTTTCTCTATGACTTCTTCAAAGTTTGAGCCACAATGCATTTGTAAATGAAAGGCTATTTCTAGGTTTAAGTTAGGAACAAATATGCTCACTAACTATTTTTCCGGTAATGCACAAGGAAAATGACTGGCTAACCCATGCCATCATTGTAAAAATCCTACAAACGTCTCATTGGGTTTTTGTTTTGTATTGCATAAATCATTCATTGTGATGTCACTTTCCATATTATAGGAGTAATGCCATAAAATTTTTTCCACTAATGCGGGCCACGTTGTAATGGAGCCCTTGGGTATGCTATAGAACCATTCCAATCCCATGGCTCCTAGGCTCATGAGGAAAAAGTCATATTAAGAAATTATCGCTATATGTGACCTCTTGGCAAGCCATGTAAAAGTCTTTTATATGATCACGAGGATCACTTTTGCACTTATACTTATCAAACTTGGGAATGGTAAAGTGTTTTGGGAAAGGTTGTTGTAACATGTCCTTATCAAAGGGGTAAGGGCATAGTTCTTCATATGAATATTTTCTATTCTAGCCTACATTTCCCTATTGTAATGTAGTAAGTAGTATTTTTCATTGATTGTAACTCTTTCTGAATGAGTTGCTCTTTAGTAGGTGACATTGGTCTTTGTACCTGAGTCACTTTAAAGGTATAGTCCATGTGTGGATCAAATTGAAACTCACTAAGTTTATTTTTGTCTTTGTCTTTGTACATGTTTCTTCTTGAAGAGCCTAAGTTTGCTAGCTTCTGGCTCAACTTCAAGATCTATTTTTGGAGGATCTCCTCCTCAACTAGGGGTCCTCTTCTTCATCAAATTTCGGAGGAGGGGAAGCTTTACGCTCAATTTTCACTTTACGTGAAGCTTTATAGTGAGGTTTTCGTGATGGGTCCCCTTCGACGGTGGCCTTATGTTTCCCAAAAGTGGAAGCATATCCCACATCAAAAGGATTATCTATGTCTAAGAGAGATCTTCACTCTCCTAGTTTAGGGTTAATGACCTTTGTTTCTTCTTTGCGCTCTTGTGGAAGTTTAGCTCCTAATTCTAAGACTCTTGTGAGTACTTGATCTTTATTATAATATAGGAGTTCATCAAATCTATTTAGGTCTAACCTCTATTGTTCTCCGAAGAGTCTGACTCTTCTCCACTATGATCAATTAATAGCTCCATATCTTTGACTTGAGAAAAGAGAGGTGCCAAATTTGTTTCCACTAAATGGGAAGGTTTCAAAGGGTTTTCTCCTATGTCATGCTCATTTGATTTGGTTTCCATTTTTGTGATTTTAGGCATTACTAGCAAACATTTATATGCAGCTAGCGTGACCCCTAAGTGTATGGTTTCTACAAGCCACTCAAGGTGATGTTTGAACTATACTACAGTGTATCCTAGATGCAGTGTTATGTAGTCATTTTTATCAAGGAACACTCATATGCACACCTAAATGTAATGATCACTCAATTTTGTTGTTACCAAGCCTATGCCCTAAAATAGATAGCGACAATATCGTATCAATATGTAGGTCAAGTTAGAATTCTAACAAGGCCTAAGTACTAATGTGGTGTTGACGCAATCCCTCGACAAGGTATACTAAAACTAGTTTGAATGCCGATGAAAGCCAAACCTTCTAAAAATGGAAGTCACGACTAGATATAGCGTAACAATGTCACCGTGATACATTAACCGAGCAAGCAAGGTGTTAGTATCATGACAACCTTATCATGATATATATAAGGCATTATCGACACTTTTCAAAAAGACTTAGATGACGTCAAACCAAAACCAAGTGATAAGTATAACAAGGAGTTTTTAATTGTGTGAGTAGTGTAACCACACAATAAAGGGACTTATACCATTTTCTCATAAAAATGAGAACACGATGTAAGTACCAAGATTGTGCATCTAGAATGCGAACAAAACTATCAACTCAAGAAGAGACGAATGATGAACCAAACTCACAATGGTGAAGATGATCTTGAAATCAAGATGGAAGGACTTTTATCAAAGATACAAAAATGTACCTACACTTTAGATGTTTAACAACCCAGCCGCAAACATGGATGGGCGTAAATGGACAAAAAAGTGGCGAGCACTATCTCTGATAAAAATGCGCAAGGTATGCACCTTTCTCACCCCAAAAATGGGTGGTGAGAATGCAAGGGTATAGATCAAAAGATGAAAACAAACTAAGCACCACTTGGGCAGAGTTTCACCTCATCCGAAGACAAGAATAAAACTAAGCGAAAGTGGGACGTAGTTTAATTTCATGATGAAAGACACTTAGATCAAACTTACAAGGATTCTTTTCCTTGTTCAAAAAACAAGGTTCAGATTCCAAATGAGTTGTCACTTCATGATGGCTTGACGCAACAATGGACTAGCAAAAGTGGGCTCCAAGATAGAAATGGCCTCCTTAATAAGTTCTCTCAACTAGGTGTTACAAAGTTGTCTTAAGCTGAGCGTGATTTACCCAAATAGTCACCCTGACTATCTTGGGAGTATCTCGGCTTTACTTTACCCCCTTCAAGCACAATGGGAAATAAATGCATCCATGTGTACTCTCACTGGGGTCACCATATGGACAACCGGTAACGCTAACTCACAAGGAAAAGACTAGTCAAGTGGGTAAGTGAGCGCTTCCTGTTTCATCCACGAGGTTACTCAACGGTGGATTACTTTAGGGTTCCTAGAACCACCCCCATTGTTGTAGCTTAAGGCGTTATGCCAAAGGGGTTATGTTCCAGTTGAGTGGATAGGGACGTACCCTTTTCTAAAACCTACAATACAATGTGATGAAAGTGGTGTGTTTTTTATCTTGCTTAACTTAATGTGGTTTTAAGTAGCACACCATTTGGCAACCTGTATAAAACACGTGTATTAGAAGTTTTGTGTTTTTTTTACGTCTTTCTTCTACAAGCGTTGGGTCCTGTAGACAACAAGTTTTAGTAATTTTCCAGTTTCGCAGATTGATGTCAAGAAAGAGAACTTTACACCTTGCTTTTGATTCCTAAGATCACCAATAGGCACGAAGGAAGAGCATACACAATGTGAAAAATCCTACTAAATCACATGAAAGTTTTACTTTATCCTTTATAAAATAAGTGTTTTGAACATTTGATACAAGTTTTGTATAAGTGTTTCTGATCTCCAAGATCACTTTTGAAGGTGCGAGGAGAGAGCATACACACTTTTACAAACCTAGTTTAAGCTAAGAACCAAAAACACTTAACTATGCAAACTGAAATACCAAAGAAAAACTCTTTTTACTTGTTAGTCCTAGAAATCTACAACAAAGATCAAAAAAAAAGATTTTGTAGATTGTAGAAAAATTTCCAATTTTACATAGACACCTGCGCTCCCAAACCGACACCAATGCTCCCCAACCGACGGGTACACACCCTAACTCAACGGATATACACCTACAAACCAAAATTAGTAAAATCCAGTATACCAAAAACATAGACATCCAGAAAGAAATAGATAGATGCTTGCAACTCAACATGGATGCTTAGGTTTCAATGAGATGCACCCAAGCATAAAATAATAGTTTCAAATTTTTACACAATCAAGTTATTTACACAAATGCGGCCGAGAGAGAGAGAGATGAGACACCCCACCCGACGAGAGATGCATGTGCGCATCCCTGCAGAGATAAAATTTTCCAATGATGAACAAATCTAGACAGGTGCACTCCTGTTCTGACGGGAACACTAGGGTTTTAACGTGTACGCACCCCTTCTTAACACCTACGTGTACCCTATGAAAACCTACAAAAACTCACGATTTTCAAATTTTCAAAAGCAAACAAGTTAGTTGTTAGTCAAAGTGTCCTATTTCTATATCAAACCCACAAAATACATGCAAATGAAGGTCATTTATCTAGTGTTAGAAATAGAAATGAGGAAATAACAAGTGATTTGATCCAAAAAACTTGAAAATGAACTTTGAAGAACTCAAAAGACCTCCATTAATGGAGGATGGACATAAGTGTCCCACCGGCATGCCAAATGTGTTCAATGAAAAGTTGCAAAAGCCATGGAATTGGGGTAAGAATCTCTAAAGAAACCCCAAAGGCTTTGAACAAGCTGATCAATGGACCATCTGATAAGAAATGAGCAAGGGTTTCTACTTTGCATACATTAATTTGAAGTAAACAAGCAAACTAAGCAAATGAAACTAACCTCTATTCTTTGAAAGCTTGAAATAATGAACCTAAGAGGATCTAAGCATTCAGTTTGTGTTTAAGAGAAAGAGATCTCCCCATTAATGGCTTCAAGGCCAATGGTTCTTCCCTTTTACTCCATATTTGTGCTATAAAATACAAAAGCAAATGCTAATAGCTCAATGGAAGAAAATGAACTACAATCTAAAGCCTAAACAAAATACTATAGTTTATGCTAGGAAGAAGAGAGAATTCTTAGAAATGAGGGAGGGGGTCTAGCCCTATTTATAGTTTTCCATTTGGGAAAGTGGGAGATTTGGGTGCATGTGGACAAAAAAAAAGTCCAAAAAGTAAATTTTAGCAAGTCAAAGTGAGATTTGACTAGGTTTAGAAGAGATTGATCATGGTTAAGACTAGCTAACCATGTTTAGAGGGTAATTAATCCTATTTAGAGAGAAATTAGGTTTCTGGGAGGGTTCTGAAAGGTTTAATCAATCCAATGAAGTGGATTGATACTCCAAGGAGCTAATAGAGGTGGTAAAGAAGAGAATATTAGCCAAGAAGAGGTTATTATAACCTATTTAATTAGTTTACAAGAGGAAATACGAAATTAAACCCCCTTTCAACTCCCACAAAGTGTAGATACTTTATTAAACATCCATGGCTTTTGTATTTCCTCTTTAGGGTTTATCCCAAATTCATAAATTTGCTAGCCTTATTGAACTAACAAGCTATATAAGGAACCCCCTCCTTACCTTTCTTCTTACACCTCATTTTCTCTAGTGAAAACTATAGGCATTTTGATCTTGAGCCATTCTCTATTGTTGGAAATAGCTTCTCCATCTTGCATCCATTTACTCAAAATTGAGTAGTATGGGAAGATCCAAAAATGGCCATGTAGCAATTTATTGGTGAGATTCTACCCCTAATTATTGAGGTCACCAACATCAAATTTGATTAGTAAATGATCTAACTAGGTTCATGTTTAGTTAGAAATCTAAAGAGTAGGAAAGAACTTAGCATTTAGTTGTTTATGAATTGAAGAAGTTAGTTTCTATAAGCTCTTATCATGATGGTTCCATGGTAGATTTTATTTTTCTTTGAATTTATTAGGTTTTAGCTTCTTTATATTAGCAATGCAAGTTTATTATGAACACAGTGAGATTCTTATCAAACATGGATCGAGTGTTTAGGAACACTTCACGAGGTATACATTTGTTGAGATACCCTCTTTACGAGGAATCCTTCTCATTATGCTACTGATGATAATCCTATTGATGAATTAAATTTGAATGAATTCATTGATCCTCTTCAACCTCTCTTCTATAATTATAACGTTCCTAACTTTCACATGTTGTACCTTGATATGCACTTCCATACTCTTTGACACAATTATGGTCAGGATGACACTTCTGGATCCTCATGTAGGTTATATTTTATTGTTTGAGCTATGAAATAACATTACAACCCTATCAGGATGGAAAAAATAGTGGTATGAGTGAAAAAAGAGCTGGAAACAACTTTATGCACTGAAAATAGAAACTTTATATTTTTTGGCGAGTAGGACCAAGAGTTGTTATTTTGAGAATTTTGACCTTTCTCTCAAATTTGATGTTTTTAAGCCTTTATAAAACTCAATTAACCTCTATTGATGATGATTTAACTATTTTAGGAAGATTCTATTTTTATTAGGTTACTTTTCCGGAACCTACCATTTTGGAAAAATTGGCTCTTTTACCCTGCTTGCCATTTTGCACTGTTTCGGGATATACTTGTAACTAGAGCTTGAAATTTTGAGAGGTTTAATTTTTTATCATGTGAGTGTATAGAGAATATGATGTTTTTAGTAAATTTTCATCCTGGCATCACTTTTCCATAAAAACCCATTATTAGATTTGGCTCTATACTAGGATCCTGCACTCCAATTTTCGTCATGATTCGCCAGCTGGAATTCTTATAAATCAAATAGGAAAATTTTAGGATGGAGGATTTCAAGCCTGATTTTATGTGATGATAACTATTAATAGAGGCTTGAATATTTATGATCACAAGGATCTCTGGGAGAAGAGAAATCAGTTCAAACATTGGTGCAATCAATTTTCAGGATGAGGAGTCATGGAAAAACCTTTGTTTTCACAGTCATTCTTGCTGGTATGGAATGTGTTGGGTAGAATGGATTGTTTTTTTAATGTTTTTGGAGGTTTTATGGCATAAAAAATGGAAGAAATTTTTAATTGTGCAATAAAAATGAGCTTGGAAGTACGCTATTTTTTTAAAGTTATCGACAACTATTTTTTTCTCACGGGTGTGCAAGCTACTTATTTTTGAAAACTAGTGTTTTTATGGCTTGATTATGTGGTGAATTTTTGTGTCCCCTATGTCCCCTAGGGAATAGGAACAAGAGGTATAAGAGAATACATCTCAACCAGATCATGGCAAGTGTCGCTTTGTGGTGCATTATGAGGGAGATGGAGAAAACTTGTTTGAGCACCTGAGAGTTGAGTTTGGGTCATATGGAAACCTAAGGAGGGGATAGACTTGGGTGAATTTTTTTTACCCTCTATCCCCTTAGTAATGGGTAAAATAAAATGTTACCTTCACCAAATCATGCCACTTGTCATTGTGTGGTGCGAGGAGAGGGAAATGATCTTAGCTTGATTAATACTCTTTTGTATTGAGCTAGGTCATATGGGGGATTGGAGAGAAGGCCTGAATCCGAAGGTGACTTGTGTCACTAAAAAAATTATCCGAGTATGAGAAGCATACCTTGCATAAGAGAGAATTTGATGACACAATTCCCGGAGCTCCAGATGGTATTTTCACATGAAATTATATATTATTTTTACTCCCAATACCATTTCAATATTAATGGAATGATTATAAGACTTAAATTATTCTTTCATCTCTAAAAATTGTCTCCTTTTTCTTCGAGACAACAGGTGTGTCTACCAAGATTGAGCTTCCTTGAGGAACAAACAGGTCTTGTGAAAAATGTGACAATTACACCATGTATAGAAATATTATAGCTTTCAAATTCCTATTTTATTTAATTTTAAATCATTACATATCTCTTGGAATGATTCAATGAAGTTCATGTTTAGTTTTGATCACTTACTCCTTATACATGAAAAAAACCACTTTTGCACAGTTTATCCCTAAACCTCCAAATATTTCCTAAATTTTCCTAAACCAATTTTAAAACTTCATTGGATCTCAAATACTACCTCTAGATGATTATGATCCTTTTAAACCTTTCCAAAGGATGCATACCTACCTTGAAGTTTCCAAAATTGGCTTTTCTAAGCTTTCTTTAGAGAACTAGTCTTCAATTGTTCTTCATTGAATGGAATTGTTGACCTTGAAACATCATTTTGAACACCTTCATATGTTTTGTTAATAAATTATGAGTACCTGAAAGGTCAATATGATCATGAAACATAATAAAAATTGATTGGGAGATGGATTTGGGAAGACTCAGGAGTAAATTCTCAAATTTGGCCTAGTTGTCATGTTTGAATTTTTGAGCTAGCAAACACACATGAAAACACTTAAAAATATAAATATTTGACATATCAATTAATATATGGTAAATAATATAAAATGTGTGAGCTTATTAATTCATGGTGAAATAAAATAAAATATATCGAACTATCCTCACCCAGGGATAGAAATAAATACCGTGTCAAAATATTTTGGCAAATTCAAAGAGGAATTTTTTTATGATAATGCAAGACACACACATAGAGATTGATGGATGGATGATAAATTAAAGTTAAGAAAGGACATGTTCCCACTTACTATTATTGTTTCATTAGCTGAATTTGCAAATATTTACTCATTGTTCCCATAAATGGAGGTTTAATCACAATACTAAAACTTAGTACAAGTAGTTGTTGTTGTGAATATAAAATTCACACACTATTTGGAAAGTACTTTGAGAAAGATTAAAAATAAGAGTACCATTTCTACATTAGCGATAATTAAACATATTCTACCAAATATGTACAAGGGTGCTTCCAATTGTTTTATGTGAAGTTGGCTAACAAGAACATTAATTTTAACCAACATTACATTTGGTCGAAAAACGCACGTCAAAAATTAAGAATGCATAGATGTTTTATTAGTTGAGCATGATGTATGTGAAAATAGGTGTATAACATATTTTAAGTTTTATTGAGGTAGTACATGGGAAAGGAGAACATGATGGTGTAGGAGCGTGTGTGAAAAGATACATTGTAAGAATTAAATTTCAAAGCCAATGTAAATTTTACAGTGTAGAAAACATTATTGAATGGTGTAATAGTAGCATGGGTCGTGTCTCTCAAGAAATCTCATTTTTTTTTATATTTCTAGTTGTTAAAGGAACAAAATTTGTCAAGCTATGAAGATTGTATGATAGTTACATGATCAAGTGAGTTATACTCATTCTCTATCTCAAACATAGGTTCTTGGACTATTCATAAGAGGTGCATGAAATGTTTTTGTTTAGCATGCATTGATTTTATTTAGAATTATGGTGAGTCGAAGAGTGGGTAGACAAATGGATTTTTAGACCTTTAATTCTACAAGACACATAAATTTTTATGAGTATTACTTGGATCTTCAGATTATATGACAAATATACCTAACTTTGAATAAGTCTATCTAATTTGGTGCAAAAAGGTACATGATTTGTTATAAACTTATAAATTATTAAATAACAATGCCTGAATCTATTAAATTTGACTTGAGTTTTACTTTGAGATGTAGGGAATGTTTTAAAATTTATTACAACAAAATTTAATGAAGAGGGAAACAAATACTAATTGTGTCATATTGTAGAGGAAAAAAAGTAGTTGACTTCCCCAACCATTATGGTGAAAACCTTGAGTATCCCATTGGGTCAATGGTAATTACTAGAACTTGGATTTAACTCTATTCCATTAAAAATAAAATGTTTGGTTGTTTGAAGACTATGAAATTATATAGGAAGATACCCCTCTATTCACATTTGGTTCTTGAAATAAATAATCATTTCATCAAATATCAATGGAGGCCATCAAAGAAGAATATATGGAAGGTTCATGAGTCAAACCATGAAGTGATTATTGCTACTATCAATATTAGAGTCGATCTTAGTGGTTCTTGGATTGAATTTCCAAGGTATGTTGACTCAAGAATAGATGTATCTAGATGTGTTTCATTTTATTAAATTTTAATTATTTTATTTAAATTATATATTTAAATTTCTATTTAATTTCTTAATAACATGTTTATGTAGGTTAGTGGTGCTAAAAACATTTACACCTTCACATGTTTGGCACTATTAGAAGAGAATTCCATATTCTTAAAGCTAGGAGAAACGTAAGAAATGGTTAGGAAGGATGAAATTTTCAAATTACCATCATGCATCCATCACTTATTTTCCATGGGTGTGTTATGTGGGGAAATTAGAGGGATTTGATGCACATGTTTTAGTCATGACAGTTTGTTTAGACGAGAATGGTGACAATTTCACATATGTGCGAAGTTTTCCTTAAAACCAATGTTTTTATGTGTATTCACATCTAAGTTTCCTTTCTAGAATTAATATTAGAAACTAAAAATAAGAACACATTCTCATTTCACAACCTATATTATATGAAAATTTGCTTCTTAACATGTATATTGCAAATCAATAAGAAGAATCCATTCTCATTTCACCTGTTATATTATATGAAAGAATTTATAGACTCGCATACTACATATTGAGATGTTTGAGAAAAAATGCCTCTAGAAGCTTCTAGAAATTTGTTTGGTGCCACAAGGTTCCAATTATAAAATATCATTGTTGATAGCCTAACACCGACATAAATTGAGAATTTTATCCATGTAGCATTAATTTCAACGATGATAAATCATATGGACTTGGTAGATTCTGTGATAGATTTTTATAGAGGGTCTTGATGCCAATCCATAGGTCTAGTCAAGACATTATCAAGTGCCATGGAGTCTGATAAATCACTCATCGAAGTTAGACCATTTTTTCTCTCAAAGATCTTAAGAGACAATATGTGAATGATGTGGTCAACAAATACCAAGATTTTTGGGCAAAAAAATGAAAGCTCCTCTAGCATCTACTAGCCCACGTGGACATGTGGTTATTGTTTATTTGGTGCCTTGATATTTTGATTGCTAAATATTGTCATTAGAATCCTAACCTTGATACAAATTTAAGATTTTTTCAGCATTACATTTACGCCACCCCGAGAAACCATGAGAGAATTTGATATAGGTACTTGATGCTAAAACATAGGTCTATATGAGGCATTTACAGTGTCACAAAGTTTGAGAACTTGCATGTGGAAGTTAGACCTTTTTTTTCTCTCGGGGATCTTAAGAGACAACAACTAACTGATGTAGCCATGAATTACTATGATGGGTGGGAAGTGAAACAAAACACCCTCTAGTGCATAATATCCCACCTTGATACATGAGCACTTCCCATTTGGTGCCATGACGTATGGATTACAAAATATCACCCTTGAGAACCTAACACCGACACAAATTGAGGCTTTTATAAGCGTTCTATTTGCTACAACTATGAGAAAACCATATGAACCTAGGAGAATCTATAAAAATATTTCATATAGGGGATTTATTTCAATATGTAGGTCCAAACAAGACATTATCAAGTGCCATGAAGTACGAAAAATCACCCATCGAAGTTGGACCATTTTTTACCAAGGTCATTAGGAAGAAAAATGGATCCATTTAGCACCAACCCACCCAAAAGAGTGGATATTATCCATCTCATTCCACGAGGTTCTTCTGCATTAAAATTGAATTGCAACCTTCAACCAAACTTGACCCCCTGTTGTCATGACAGAGCAAACGATGTTAAATGTGTGGATGGCTAAATATAGGAGGATCGGTGAGTAAGATCCGGTAGTGTGATCTCCTGGTAGCTGAGTTGGAAAAGGGGAGATTTAGAGGCTATGAATGGGTAGTGTAAATTCCATATGCTTTGTTTTCCTAACTTAGATCTAAGTGTTGATCTAGTTTGAAATATCCAAATCAACTAAGATGAAACTAACAATCTATGCTACTAAAAGGAAACTAATCTAAACAAATCACAAAAAATGAAATATTAATATCCTGACAAACAACAATTTTCTTCTATTCTAAATAATTAAAAAATTTCTACACTAAAAATAAACAAGAAAAATAATTCCGTGTGGTTATTCACCTATGCTAAGTGTATTGAAACTAAACTAACTTAAAATAAGAAATTTTCCAAATGATCTATGATATGTAGACATCCTCCTACAAACATTCTATCCTTCAAATCTAGAGGGATGGGAAGAAGAGGATCTGTCATCGAAGGTTGCTATGAAATATTTAAAACCTTTTGTAAATTAACTAATCACTTGTAAATGAATGGAGATTGATTTCTAGTCTGTTTGATATGATGTAACAATGATAAATTGCATCAATGAAGGAAATAAAACAACAAATGCAACCAGAATTCACGTAACAAAGGTAAATCCAACTCTGTGATGACTTGTCCCCGCTTTATCATTTCTTTCTTTGTGTGTCCATATGAGTCCAAGGAATTGGGATTGCAAAGGCGTAAGTAGAAGAAGTCACTTGAGCAAAGGCAACTTGAAGGTAGTCCGGTTCCAATGCAAGTAGAAGAGAGATAACACAAGTGAATAGAGATTGGCTATGCAATTTCAAGAAGGATTATGGCAGCAATACAATGTAAGATGCACAAAATTATCGGCCCTTTACTTGAATACAAGCATTGTATATATAGGAATTGGCTAAGACGTGCCTTCATGCACAAGGCAGCCTTAGAGTTCCAAATCATTGGGTGAAGAGATAGTTCAAACTAATTAAATTTATTTAAAAATAGAAGAGGTAACTAATACCATGCAAACAAGACAATTTTTAGGTAATTTGGTTCACAAACTCACCCTAGAAGTCAAGTTAAGTGAAGTGTCATGTGTTAAAACCACACATGAAGAGTTCCAGAAAAATTGCGCAGGACATCCACCCTACACAAGGAGGTGGTCTCAGGACCATTGCCTAAGCCTAGAAAGCAATCTTAGGATTGCCGCCCAAACTTGGGAGGTGGTTTGAACCTCTCGCCCGGGTAGGGCAACGATCCCGACACTAAAGGCCAACACATGCACAAAAATGAGCGGGAAGATGGAAGAAAGCGTGGAAAAGCTAAGTAAGGATGTCTAAGCTATAAATATACACTTTGTAAATGGGTTTAGGAACTTGAACACCTTTTGAAAGGACATGAATCATCATTGGGGACCTTTTGTAACTATTTTCTAACAATGTAGCACATGCAATTTTGGGTGTGTACATATTTCCCCCTCAGAGAAGCATCTTAGCCATGAAAAGGCATAAAACATAGAGTCTGAGTATGGAATTCCCGAAATGGGGAGTTAGAAGCTATACCTGACATGCCCGTGTGTTGGAATGTCGCCATCTAAACTCCTTACTGCAATACGAAAAATAAGACTCAAGTGTATATATATGAAATATCAAAAGAGAAATACTAAATTAAAACAAAAAAGGACTTACCATTTGTGCAGGGATATAGAAATATACCTGCGCCAGCCTTCTAACCTCCGTGAACATATGCACTCAAAAAAACTCATTTTCCAATTCATTTGCACATATTGATTTGGTGAATTTTTTTAGGTCTGGGCCCACAGTGACCATTCCGTTTGTGAGTATGGTTGAATTGGAATGGATTTAGGAAAGGTATCTTGCATTAGGCTTGGCCCTTTCGTGTTTGAATGATTTTGAGAAGAACTCCTAAGAAATTCGTAACTAGATTAGTCATAAGGGGCCTCAAAGAGTTGGATAGCCGAGTACCTTTATTTCTTAGTTGTCATTTTGTTAGGCATTATACAATGTTTTGGTATTTCATGCTCATTGCATGAGTGTTTTGACTACACCTAGTGTGCGATGGAATTGTAAAAACTATGACATACCGTGATATGTACAAATATCTCTTTTGGCTTGGTTTTTCCTTGCATAGAGTTGGATTCCATTTATGATTTGATTCAAGTGTGTAATCTTAGATGTTTATAATTTCTGATTTTATATGCTTTTCAGAATGTGTGCAAAGTGATATGAATACTAAGAAAATGATTTTTTTTGTGTTTTGTAATGTTGATACATGATGATTGAAATACACTTGTAATCCTGAACTTTAGTTTCTCTAAGTAACTTTCAATACTTTTTATTATTTTGGAAAAATATTGTGAAAGAGTGATATGATAAGTGAACAAACTTGCCCAACTCCTAACTCCACAAAACCATTAAGATGCGAGGATCAACACCAAGAGCCAAAAGGGGCAAAAATTATAGAAATGTGTTGAATGGTAATGATGAGAGAAAGACAAGGATTTGAAAAAAACAAATTGAGACCCTACAACCTCATTCTATTAAAATTTTCTTCATATGCTAAAATGTGAAGTGCTTTTCACTTTATCTAGACTTATATCCGTAGAAGGCCACTTGGTTGACAAAATTTGGTTTTGAGGTTTTAAACTCTTTTGGAATTCGAACATATAACTCACTTGTTTTGATTTATGATTTAACAAAATTTGAATGAAATTTTTCTAACTTTAAAATTTTTCAAAGAGACCCCTACACCTTGCCCCATGCTACCAATAGGAAGTATGGGCTCATCACCATGAACAAGGAATAGGTGAGTAAGGGAAATTCTCTCCTTTACCAACCCTACATCACTAGTAAGAGACGCAGATTAACATCGAAGGTTGGTAGGGCAAAGAAATGTGTAAAATATTTTTTTTTCTGTGGATTTGCATTTGGCTTATTTTTATAGGAAAAATGTATAGAATGTTCCTTTTTCCAAAGATATGTATATGGGATAGATGCAACACCATGAAGCTTCTAGAACAAACTATAGGCAAAGACATCTAATATAGAAGAAACTATTAGTAGAACCAAATATGCAGGACTTGGTATGGTTCTTGTCAAAAGCTTGTCTTATATTTCTTGGATTGATGAAACAGATTCGAAACAATTGATGATACTATGAAGATTTGAAGATATATGATTTGAATGTTTTGCCAATGTTTTTAGAAGTTTTTAGTAATTTTTATAAGAATAATTCCCTTGATCACAAATTTTACAAAATGAATTGGTAGATGAAAATGTAATGCAGATGCAGTAATGTACATGTGGAAATGCAGGTGAAACTACATGTCATGATAGATAAGGTGAAGAAAGTTGATGAATATTGAATTCTTCACCCCTAAAATTACACAGTGGAGAACCATGATCCTCAAAATTTACATTCTCTTGACAAGGGCCTATCACTCTAGGTTTAAACTTACAACCCTTACCCAAAAGTGTATTTGTCTAATCATTAAAATCATTTTTCTGAAAGAGGCATTTGTGAACCTCTTGGTCACATTCTTGAGACATTGTGTGTGGGTGAGCATGACCATGCTACTCGACCTTGTTTCCTATGTAGAGAAACATGTCTACTTGTGACACTTGCTGAATGATGATGCCTTTCTCATGGATATGCCAAGATTATATTTTGACGCACATGGGTTGAAACCGAGGTTTTGAATAGAAAAAACTTCCAAGATGGTTTTGATAGGAATTTCTTCAATCTCAAATTTCCATTCTTCATTTGTTAATTCTATCATGTTTACACCTAGACATAGGTCGTCGGAAGGAATAGATGCTAAACCGATAAGACTACCCATCCTTGTGGTTCAAACATGAGGAAGATCAGATCGTCACTCTCCAAGAGTTTCATAAATTCTATCATGGTTTTATTGACACTTTGTTTTGACATTTATTGATTTACCGTTATCTATTTTTGACACCTCATATGTTTTTGGGTCAATGACTTTAGCCTTTGGGTTACCCCGGGTGATCATGACTAACTCATTTTATGGAGGTGGTATGTTCAATTGATTAATAGGAACTTCATACTTTGTATGGATTCCTTTCTTATTCTTGAGGTTTTCTAAGTGTATATCAAAGGACTTAGGATCCCTTTGAGTGATGAAAACCTTCCCCAAATGGAGGAATATAATCTTCGGAACATGGTAAAAGGGATAGCCTTCATTTGATAAATCCAAGGTCTCCCAAGGATCATGTTATAATTTATTTGTGTGTTGATAATGTAAAACTCCATCAAGATGGTTTTTGGACTAAACATGAGTGGAATAACTATGGTTCCAATCAAGGTTTCTTTAAGACTGTCACACCCCCGTAACATGTTTCTTGTAGAAGGACAATTTATCTGTCCATATCCTAGCTTATATAAGAAAGAGAAAGGAAACACATTTACAACAACCCCATCATTAATCATGGCTCTCTTAATGCAATTGTTACAAACCCAAACATGTAAAAATAAGGCAGGATCACGTCTTCAGGCAATTTTAGCATCATATGACATCTTGTCTATATCGAAAACAAACCCAAAGATATGTATCATTCTATCCTAGAGGATGTATGTTAAATTCAATATGATTTATTTGAGTGCTTGGAGGTGGCGTAACATGGATTAGATGACCAATACCTAGTGCATTGAGTAATGCATAACGATGTGTAGGTGAATTCTTCAGAAAATCTAGAAACGAAATGTAAAAAAAGGTATTGTTCAAATCCGATATTAAGTCATCTAATCCTACTAGTTTTACAATTTTAGGAACATCATCTTGCAAAGAGGAAAGAGTGGGTAGAGTTTTAGGAAATTATTCCTTCACTCGAGTTGTTGCATTAATTTTAGGTTCAAATTATACCTAATTTAATCCCATGATCTTTGTGTTGTCATTCAAATTGAGGTTAGGAGCAACCCGAGAGTTATTAGAAGTTGAGGCTTCATGGTTGTTATTTCCTATAGAAATTCCCTTGTTTATATTTTGAGGATTCACTTGGGAATCCCTAGGACATTTAGGGTTCATATTTTGAGGTGTGACAGGTCTGGTATGACTAGGCTACGGGTTTGTTTAAATATTTTCTAGGAACATGTCTACAAAGAATTGCCTTTGGTTTTAAGTAAGTCTTTGATGAAACTTTTGGCAATCACGGAAAGTATATCTTCATGACCTCGAACCTTATGGAAAGCACATGATAGGTTAGGGTCATAATCTCTTGGCCTTTAATAAGCATCTTGTTGTTATTGATTATAACCTCAGTTGTAGTTCTGAAATTGGTTGTTGTAACCATGATTTGTTGAACCTTGGCCAAAGTTTTGATATTAGTTTGGGCCTTAGGTTTGATTTTGATTTTGTGGCATATAATTTACATCAACTGTGTTGACCAAGGGTATAGTGTTAGGCACTCTTTGATTTCCTATGTTGTTGTTATTAGTAGTGTTACTGTTGTTCGTGAAACTAGCATTTGTTGTTGATCAGTAGTACTATTCGTGGTAGGATCATGATTGTGATTCACACCCTTAGGTCCTTTGTTTTTAGCACCGTTGTTTTGTTAATTTACATTATTTTGATTTGAGGATACCAATTTCCCATTGGGACCATAGATCTTA
The DNA here is from genome assembly GCA_018340775.1 of Taxus wallichiana var. yunnanensis. Taxonomy (NCBI): domain Eukaryota; kingdom Viridiplantae; phylum Streptophyta; class Pinopsida; order Cupressales; family Taxaceae; genus Taxus; species Taxus wallichiana. The sequence continues at coordinate 314,178,684 of CM031239.1, forward strand.
CGCCCACTATCTATAACAGATTTCGTTAATCAGAGCGCACCTTCCAAAAATTCTTCATAACTATGGAAAGGAAAATTTTTGACCTCTTCCTTAGTCTCTCAATGGAGCGAGTGAAGGGAAATATTGCAAAGTTCCATCTGGTCCATGTTGGGTGCACTTGTACATGAGTAGAGAACTTGGCACCATCTCTAGATGAAATGGGGGCGATTCATTTTGCTCTTGTCTCTCAATGGAGCGAGTGAAGGGAAATATTGCAAAGTTCCATCTGGTCCATGTTGGGTGCACTTGTACATGAGTAGAGAACTTGGCACCATCTCTAGATGAAATGGGGGCGATTCATTTTGCTCTTGTCTAATATGTAAGAACTCCCTAATCCTTGTACGCAACAACTTGTTCATGTCAAATGCTTTGATGAAATAAAAACAAATTGTTTAAAGGAATGTATAGAATCTTCCGAATACGGTAATATTGTTTCACCTAATTCTAGATCATTTCTTCAAATATTGACTTAAACAGATTAGGGTGAATGGGTTAGGAGGAATACCTGTTAAAATGTCGGTTGTAGGTTGTTGCACGTGTATGAATTCTTGATCCACAGCTGATCATGAGAGCTTCCTTTTTATTGGAGGAACTACTTGAAATGGAAAACAAGACCACCAAATAAAAGTTAAACAGTATATGCAGTGGACTACCTAGCGTATGCTAGATCCGGGAAGTGTGATACTCCCTAGATGGTTGTCAATCCACTATTTAAAACAACTTAATGTTAACAATAAAGGAAATCCTATTGTAGTTAAAATGATTTAGGTATCTCATTCGACTACAATAAGAAAATTCATTCACAATAGGCTAAGCTATGATTGAATCTGAAGGTCAAGATCTCTGTCAGGGTACTGGTATTGGTCAAGGTCAGGTTCTGGGCTATTTTGGGTATTGGGTGGAGGTTTTAAGCTTTGTTCTTGGTCTAAGGGTAAAAACACAGAGACCAATGTCAGTCTGGTATGACCGATGTTGATTTAGGTGAACCGGTGATGGCATGGTTAGGGTACAAGAAACTCAATAAAAACTTGAGGTGAGGGCAGATCTAAGGCTAACTGGAAATGTGAAGGGCAATGGAAAGGTCTATGTAGGTCTTAGGTATACTCAGGGGTGATTAAAATCCGGTATGGGAAGTTCAAGGGTGTGGGTGAAAGAACGGTCAAGTTTGCATAGAGGTAAATGGTGGGGGAATGGGAAATGGGAGCAAAATTTAATAACAAAAATAAAAGAGTTTACTAAAATGAAAATGGACAAGTGCTGGTTAATAAAACACTTATTATTGTATGAGCTTGAAGTTTGGTTAGCAATGGTAGGTGATCAAATGGAAAGAACTTGGTGTGGTGCTCAAAAGTGCGTCCTTGGATGCTCCCATGAAAGATGGCTCTGTGATTGCTTCTGGTGCTAGTCAGTGTGGATGCTCGATGTGTCTACGAATGCCGGTTCTGCTTGCATGCAAATCTAGTTTCGTCCCTTGCTCTCATAAATGTGCCAACCTTGAAATAAGGTTTTTCGGGATTAAATGGTAACCGACGATGGTTCCTTGTTGATCGCGATGGTTTAGGGTAATCGGTGTCGGTTAGGGTGGGATTTCCTTGGTTTTCTAAAATGGATAGATCCCTTTTATTTTATTGGATCTCGTACATTTTTTCTCGGTGGATTAGAATAGAAGCTTCCTTCTAACAAAGGGACTGTGGTTAGAGAGAATATAGGCTTTGATTTTTAGGGTTTGGGTAGGTCTTAGTTAGTTATGGCAACCTACTAAGAATAGGTCTTAGGGTGAGGTGGCTAAATGATGTGTATATGTGAGATGGATGGTGTGGGCATAATCCAATTAGGATATTTAAATAATAGGCATTATGAGATCATAGATTAAATTAATTAAATTAATATTAGATTGGGGTGAAAGGGGCCTCATAGGAAATAAGGGATAAAATATGTGGAATAATCCCTAACATAATCGCAACAATAGAAACTAATATGCAAAACTTATTACAAATCTCAAATAAAAGTGTAGAAGAAAATAACACAACCCAAAGAGACATTATTTAATGTGGTTCACCCAATTTGGGCTACGTCCACCAAGAATCACTTACTCATATTTTATTACAAGCCACCGCTCTCTCAATACAATACCCAGATCTGTTTGGAGCTATGCTCAACAAACTCTACAGAATTCACACCCAAATTCAAAACACATCTGCAATGTTTACATTATATCTACCATATGCACAAAACCATATAAATAGACAACTGCTTAAGTAGTTTTACAAAACCATGGGTATTAAAACCATGGGCCAAAACCGTCCCATAAACATATGGGTCAAAAATCCTACCCATATGAGAAAAGAACGTTTCTTGGCATATCGGGCACGTTTTAAGGCCAAAAACAAATTCGGGAGGTCACGCCCCGAACCCCCCGCCAAGGCCCGGCCAGTGCTTGAACCCCAGTGAGACAAATGTGGAAAGTGTAAAATAATCTTAGTGTATAGTCTTCAACACTTCCTCACATGAAAATGACCTCCACAACCTAACAATCTCCCACTTGGAGACTAGTTTTCCTACGAGCAAGCTTCTCAACCCTTCACTAGTTTCCGTGAAGACCAACCAAAGTGAACATAGCTTCAGTTTTTCCCTTGTGACCACCTTGGTCATCATGTCTATAGGATTCTGATTGGTATGAATCTTCTCCAGCTTCAACTTCTCTTCCTCCAAAGTTGTCCTGATGAAATGGTATCTTAACTTGTATATGCTTCATCCTAGAGTGGAAAGCAGATTTCTTAGCTAGGTGTATAGCACTCTGACTATCACTATGCATATTTCCTTCCTCCTACTTATGCCCCAACTCCTCAAGTAATTACTATAACCAAATAATTTCTTTTCTTGCCTCTATGGCAGCAACATACTCAGCCTCTATGGTTGACAAATCCACCAACTTCTGTAGTCATGAAATCCAGCTCACTGTTGTCCCACCTACAGTGTAAACATAACATGTCATGCTCCTCTTGTTGTCTACATATCCAACCATATTTGAATCTACATAACCACACAAAGTGGTGTCTGATCCACTATAGCACAAAACTATCCCCATGGTCCCTCTCAAATCTGAAGGATCCACTTTATTGTCTGCCAATGATCTCTGCCTAGATCGCTCATAAATCTACTCACCGCTCCCACTGCATGGGCAATATTAGGCCTGGTGCACACCATGACATACATCAAACTACCAACCATTGATGAGTAAGGTACCTTGGACATCTAGTTTCTCTCCTTCTCTATCTTGGGACACTGCTCCTTTGATAACTTGAAATGGCCTGCCAAAGGAGTCCCAACCAATTTAACATCCTACATATTAAACCTCTCCAAGACTTTCTTAATGTACTCTTCCTGAGATAAAGTCAACTTATGTTCCTTCCTATCTCGAGATATCCTCATACCAAGGATTTGTTTGGCTGCCCCCAAATCCTTCATATCAAAGGATTCACTTAGTTGTTTCTTGAGTACTTTTATTTCCTGCATGTTTTTACCTGTAACCAACATGTCATCCACATACGATTACATGATAATATAACGCCATCCTCAAATTTTTGTGTATACACGCAATGGTCTAATGACATCTAATATAACCTTGCTCCATCATGAAGCTATCAAATTTCTTATACCATTGACATGGAGCTTGTTTCAAGCCATACAATCTCTTCTTAAGTTTACACACCATCTCTTCTTTACCTTTGACCTCATAGCCCTCTAGTTACTGCATTTATAGTTCCTCCTCCAAATCACCATGGAGAAATGTAGTCTTTACATTAAGCTATTCTAAGTGAAAGTCTTCTGCTGCAACTATTCCTAGAATAGTTCTAATAGAAGTCATTTTTACTACAGAGAAAAAAATCTCATCAAAATATATACCTTTTTTTCTATGCAAACCCCTTGACCACTAACCGGACCTTGTATATTTTCTTTCCTCCTTCCTCTTTGACTCTAAACACCCACTTGTTCTGTAATGCTCTTTTGCCTTCGGTAGCTTTACCAAATCCCATGTTTGGTTCTCCATGAGAGCCTGATACTCCTCATCCATGGCTTGCTCCCACTTCTTCCTGACATCTACCTGCATTGCTTCATCAAAGCTCTCTAGCTCTCCACTATCAATGAGTAATAAATAATAAAGAGAAGGAGAAAAACATTCAGAATCACTTATTACCCTAGAAGACCTCCTCAATATAGGAGTTTGGGGTTCCTGTTGAGGAGGTTCCTGAACTGATTCATGTGTCACTTTCCCATCCGGAAGATCCTCTATTGCTACATATTCTTTCTTGGATTCTTCCCTATTTTCCTGTAAATCTTTGCTTATACATGAATTTCTCATTAAAGACCACATCCCTAGATCAAATGATTTTCTTGTCCTTAATAATCCAACATTTATATCCAAAGTCATCACTACCATAACCAATGAAAGTGCATTTTATTGATTTAGCCTCTAGCTTGGTCCTATCATCTTTGTCTATATGGACAAACACCTCACATAAAAATACTCTAAGAAATGAATAATCAACTTTATTACCATACCAAGCCTCCTCAGATATGCCTCCATCTAAGGCACTTGAAGATCCTCTGTTGATCAAGTACATAGTTGTGCTCACCACTTCTACCCAAAAAGAAAGAGGTAGTTCGCATGTAACCTCATGCTCCTAAAGACGTTCCATTATTGTTCTGCTCATCCTTTCGACACCCCATTCTACTGCAGAGTTCCCGGAACTGTATTTTCCTATAGATTCCATTCTTGGAATAATAATCATCAAATTCATTGCTCACGCAACACTCCCCTCCATTATCCGACTTAAGAAATTTTAGTTTAAGACCCGTTTCATTCTCTACCAAGGCTTTCCATTTAACAAAAGTGTCAAATACATCAGATTTGTTTCTAATACAATAAACCCAAACTTTCCTTGTTGCATCATCATTAAAAGTAACATAATAAATTGAACCCCCAATATATGATACCTGAGCTAACCCCCACACATTAGAATGCACTAGCTCTAACTTAATCTCTTTCTTTGTAGGTCCAACCTTGAGAAACCTTACTCACTTTTATTTCCCATATATGTAGTCCTCACAGAACTCCAAACCTGTTTTTGTATATCCAATCAAATCCTTCTTTATGATCTCCATTCCCTTATGACTCATATGACCGAGCCTATAGTGCCATAATGTTGTATCTACTTCTGATGCCACAAGATTACAAACATTAGTGCTATAAGTGGTTAAATACAAGGTTCCAACCTTCTTACCTCTTACCACCACAAGAGAACCCTTGGTAACCTTCCAAGAGTCCACTATAAATATCATAGTACAACCATCACTTCCCAACTACCCTACCGATATCAAATTTCATCTTAATGTAGGCACATGTCTGACATCCTTCAATAGCCAAGTATTCCCATTCTGCATCTTAACTTGAATAGAAAATTTTCCAACTATGTTGCAAGGCTCATCATTACCAAGAAAAACATGCCCAAAATCTCCTTGAACATAATCAACAAAATAATTCCTATGTGGAGTAGCATGGAAAGAAGCCCTGAATCTAAAACCCAAGATTCAATAATATTGTGCAAAGAAAGAATCAAAACATCCTGACATACATTACCCAAGTTGCCACATTTGCCTCCTTGTTTTCTTCCCGTTTGTTTCTTCTTGTCCTGAAGCTCATAACAGTCCTTCTTTGCATGCCCGAGACTTTTCAAAGTGCTAACATACTATCTTTCTTTTAGATTTTGACCTTTCCCGATCCTTTGATTTTCCACACTTCCTCTATTCTTCTCTCCCTCTCTAGTTTCCACTTTGCAAAAGCATTTCCTAAAATAGAAGATTGCCCATAGATTTTTCTTCACATTTCCTCGCTTAGAATCACCCCTACCACATCCTCAAACTTCAACTTTGAGTTAGCTGGAACCGAATTGCTTACCGCCATTACCAAGATATTCCAACTCTCGGGTAAAGAGCACAGAACTAATAAAGCCCTAACTTCTTCATCAAATTCTATTAGAATCTTTGAAACTAGCATATTTATAACCATATTAAAATCATTTAAATGATCTGATACTAAGCCATTCTCATAAATATTTATATTAAACAACTTTTTCATTAAAAATATATTATTTGAGGAAGAGGGTTTTTCATATAACTTCCCTAATGCATCCATCAGTTCTTTTGTAGTCTTTTCCTTTGAAACATTAAATAATACCAAAGATGCAAGACATAGCTGGATTGTCCCAAGTGCCTTCCTATCCAGAAAATCCCATTCCGCATCCGTCATGCTCAAGGGTTTGTTCACCTTCTCAGGTAAAGTGGAATATAAAGATCCTTCTAATAAAGGTAATCTTCCATCTGCATCTTCCAAAGACTGAAATTCTACCCATTGAATTTATCAACTCTATATCTTCCATCATTTGCCATAGCTCCCACTCAAGATAAAACTTTCCCTACGATTCAACACTTCAGCAAACCAAACCAAGCTCTGATACCAATTGTTAGGAAATAAGGGATAAAATATGTGGAATAATCCCTCACGAATCGCAATAATAGAAACTAATATGCGAAATTATTACAGATCTCAAATAAAAGTGAAAAATAAAATAACACAACACAAAGAGACAATATTTAACGTGGTTCACCTAATTTGGGCTACGTCCACTAAGAATCACTTGCTCATATTTTATTACAAGTCACCGCTCTCTCAATACAATACCCAGTTTGTTTGGAGCTATGCCAAAAACTCTCTGAGAATTCACACCCGAATTCAAAACACATCTGCAATGTTACATTATACCTACCATATGCACAAAACCATATAAATAGACAACTACTTAAGCAGTTTTACAAAATTGTGGGTATCAAAACCATGGGCCAAAACTGTCCCATAAACCTATGGGTCAAAAATCCTACCCATATGAGAAAATCATGTTTCCCAATATATCGGGCACATTTTAAGGACAATTTTTTTTTCGAGGGCTGTGCCCCCAAACCCTTGCTACAAGGGGCTATTTCCCCACCTAGCCACCCAACCTCCCAATGCCGACAACTATGGAAAGTGTACAATACTCTTAGTGTACAGTCTTCAACACTTCCTCACATGAAAATAGGCTCCACAACCTAACAGGCCATGGTTAGGTGAGTGTGTTCGAGTTGGTGATTTGTCAAGTGACCAAAGGGAGTGTGACCTAATTTTGGTGTCTACATTTTTCCCCCTTTTGTTGCGTAGCTTGTATTAGTAAGCGTTTACGCCGACAAAAATAAGATGTGGTTACCCCATGTGTAGGTGAAGGTGATCCCCCTCAAATCGGGGCGGATGAGGCAAAGGGAAAAATCGGTGAGTGGTTTGATAAAACGTAAATGTGATGAAGAAGAAGGTGGGAAATGAGGGTAAAAAAGGAAAAATGTCTACTCGGGTAATCTAGGTAATGGGTCAAGGTTAAAGGTAGTAATAGTCAAACGCTTGCAGACACGTATAAACCGCAACACGGTACTAGGTTGCGAGTAGTAGACAAACTCTACATTGTCTAAGGTTGTTAGGTTTATCCAAACAAGGTTGAGGTGATTCTGTATCCAAGCTATAGGATATGGTCGAAACATGATGCAGGTCGTGTGCGGGAATGTTTAGGTATGTTCCAGACACCAAAGGTTGGGTCGGGATAAACAATCACGGTAAGAGGCAAGGTAAGGTCGATATGTCCATCAACATAGGTAATAATGCCATAAGGTATAGCGAGCACATGAGGTCACGGGGCACTAGCAATGTTCCAGGTCCAAGTATCTAGGTCACGACATGTGTAGGGCCAAGGGATGGGAAAAATAACGAGTCCTCGACTGAGGACGAGATGAGGGGTCAATGATAAGGTCACAAAGATAAAGGGAAGTGTCCAAGTGAGGTGTGGGTGAGGTAAAAAGGATTTAGGTCAAGAATTGGAGGTAAGGGTTAGGAAAAGACTAAGCGAGTAAACCGATGATGGTTTGAAGGCATCGATGCCGGTCGTAATGGACCAACCATGGTAAGCTAGGGCACAGGACCGATGTTGATTAAGGTAAAACCGCCGCAGTCAAGTCGGGTAGGTTATAAAAAGAAAAGTTCCGTGTTGTTCAAATCATTTTTTTATCGAATTGGGGAAAATGATAGGTGTGAGAGAAAAAAATTAGAAAGTGTCCATGCGAATGAGAGATGAGTTGGTGAGTAGTGTAGCAGTTGATTGGCAGATGATAGGTAGGTCCACAAGATTGGATTGATAAATTTGATTGATTGGAGGTGAGACAGTTGATTGGGTGATGACAGAGGTAGGAGACAGTTGGGTGGACCACCAAAGGTGCAGTGGTGTTCGATGTGCCACCATGGAGGTGGTAGCATGATGAGGTAAGAATCAATCCATTTTCTTTGTTTTGTGAGTTAGATTGATTTAGAGGCCGGTGGGAAAAAACAGTTTGGGGGAAAATGAAGTTTGAATTTTGGGAGGGAAAATCGAGTTAAATAGGAATGAGGAGAGAGGTGATCGAGTGACAGAGGGGTGGGGAGGGGTGGAGGGGTATTTGGGTAGGTATACGGGAGAAGGAAATTTCTAAGAAGGGGGTTTGGATGTCACATTTATTACGACGACAGTGACCAACGTTGCAAAGGCTAGCCGACGTTGGTGATGCGGAACCAAAGATTCGGTCACGAAATAGGTGACCGATGCTTTGGTTTATGGGGACTGTGGTCGGTTATGGGTAACCGAACCAATCAAGCTATGAGGGAAAAGGGGGCCAAAAGTGAACTAAGTTGGGTGTGTGAGATAGGTAGTGGGAAGTAGGAGATGTTTTGGGGAAAAGCATAACATAGGTAAGGGGTAAAAATAGGTAAGGGCGAATGATAGTGGATTAGGGTTAGGGTAGATAATAAAAGATGTGATACGAAGGTAATGAGATCTAGGGAAAGAGAGGTAGGGTGGTAGGTGTAGGTGAGGTGTCGAGTGGGATTACGGTTATGATTAAGGTGAAATTAATGTGATGTTTGGCTGGATGCAGACGAGAAAGCAGTTGAGGATGAGAGACAGGTTGCCACCCCTACTCTTGAGAGTTCAAGGTGTGGCGACAGTCAAGGAGTGGGGGCATGTCACAGATGTGGGCCTAATTGGGGTCCTACACTACCGGCATGTGGTCTGGTAGCCAAGCTTGATGGTCGCTCTCATCAATAGATGGGATTCCACGACCAACACATTCCACCTACCGATGGGGGAGATGATCGTCACCCTGGAGGATGTGTATAGGATCCTGTAATTACCTATAGTGGGGACGAAGGTATATTTGATCTCCTCAGAGGCATCTGAGGAGTTGATGCTAATGCTATTTGGTGAGGGACTAACAGAGTTGACATTCCACAGTGCCAGCCTAAGTTATGGAGAGATACACCTAGCCCATCTAGAGGAGACGAGGCTAGTAGTATTATTGATGGAGGCAGTATGCTATTTTATATTGTCGATGCGAGAGGGTGGGAGGTTCCCATGATCACTGATGGGGGTTGTACATGATATGATGATGGATAGGACCTACTTTGCATGAGCACCAAAGCATTCCTCGTGTAATTAATTATAGAGAGTTATGGGCATATGGGCGGCTTTGCAGGTTCAACCTATGCTACACATTTATTCTTCATTGTTGGGCCTACGAGCACATTGTTTTTGTTCATCTGATTGGTATGCCCTAAACAGGATGCATTTGAGTTTTGTTTTGTTCGGTGTGGGATATAGGTAATGGGTGCTTGTGATGGGAGAGTGTCGAGTAGGCATGGTTATACATGATGCCGCCATTACAAGTGACTACCGGAGGGATTTTTCGGCATGGACATTATTTACGGACCTTATGTGGGCTATCCCTCATACGGATAGATGATCAATGAGCTAGATGACCTTCAACTACTTAGATCGATAGAGGGGCGCCGTGTAGGGGAGAACAAGATGATCCCAGTTGATAGGGTCAGACAAAAATTTGGGCTGCCAAAGGATATACCTCCACCCTTCCCACAAAGATCAAGAGATGACGTGGAGAGGCCATTTTGTCTACCATAACCGAAAGTGACTACAGGGTAGGAGGAGCAGGTGATAGACCGATAGATCGATGATGTCGGAGTGATATACGATCACGAGATAGTGGTGGGCTTCCCATTTACAAGCAAGATCTGCCTAGGCCGAGGTAGCCAAATTTAGCTACTATCACGGTGCAAAGAGACACCCTATAGGGGTAGGTGGTAACCTTGATTACCTACTTGGGGATGGTATAGGGGTAGTTGGAAAGTTCAGAGGTGGAGGTGGCTGAGCTACATGCACTGGTAGCCAATCTGCAAGTCAAGATGGCCCAGGGTGGAGATGGAGAGGGTGATGATGAGTAGGTAGATGCCCTACAGGTGCAAGTTACAGGTTTGCAGGGCTAGTTGGCCACTGTACATGTGCATATTTATGCACTACAGGCTCAGGTACAGGCACATGGTGTAAGGCCGATGACACCTCCATAGGCACCGAGAAATGGTCTCACATGACAGGTATAGGGTTAGAGGCTGATGGGGCCAGCATAGACAGTACCCATATCTAGGTTACGAGATACCTTAGGTGAGGCCAGATATTACCAAGATCAGTTGATGGCGGCTGGGATAGATTTTCTATCCTATGGAGAGTACAAGGCACAACAGGCCTTGAGTGAGAGGACGAGATCACGTACCCATAGTGTGGAGAGCATAGGGGGCATCAATCCCGAGATAGGATCAGGTTGAGGCTACCAGGTCACGGAGGCTAGCTCTAGTCGATGTACCAGCAGGGACCCAACCACGACCCATGATGGGTGGTGAGATGTTATCAGCCGCTAGACAGAGCCGGGAGGGAGGAGGAGACGGGACGAGACATATATGGAGGATGTCTGGAAGGATGATGCCTGATGTATATCCCTCTATTTTGATGTATTTTATTCATTTTTTATATATACCAGCCTATGTGCCAAAGAGAGTGAGGATGTATATGAGAGTTTTGTATATTTTGATCATATACCAGCCTATGTGCCGAAGATGGTGAGGTCAGTATATGAGAGTTTTGAGAGATTTTGTTATATACACCGGCCTGCATGCTGAAGATATTTGAGAGTTATGTATATGGATACACATGTTTGGATGTTTTTATTTATAGAGATGATGATGATTATGGTCATTATGTGTATACATGGTTGTGGTTATCTTGCTATTTTGATTTGTATATGTGATGGAAACCAAGTAGTGTAGGCATGATAGAGTCAGGTCATAGGCATGGATTGAGTTGAAATGGGTTGAGTCTGTAATTCATTAATTTTTGCAATTAATGATGATATGGGTCATGTTTGAGATGTTTTATAGTAATATGCATGATAATGGTAAAGAAATGGTAGACATAATGAATGTATGTATGATGATGATAAAAATGTGGAAAGCAATTTGTTGTTTGTTTGGTTTAATTCCCAATTATTGATATAAAAAGAAATATAACAAGGGTAGATTGTGATTTAAGAAAATGAAAGGTGAATGGGTTAGGGTAGAGAGTGTCTGAGCTAACCTCAAAGGGCCCTATGCCCTTGGAGTGCTGCCCTACATGGTCCCATCGAAAAGGGACCTCAGGCCAATGTAGTTTTCCCATAAGCTAGGGAAGAATGTGAGGATGTATGAGTATGGGTTGGTAGGTTATAGGCATGATTGGGTCTAGGTATGATTAGGTATGGGTGAATTATGGGCATATTGGTATGGGTGATGTTGAGTTGGTGATGGAAAAAGAGAAAAATTACCCAAAGATAAGTGTCGAGGATCTAGTCTTTTATAAGGTAATCAATACATAATGAAGAAAGTTAAAAATATAAGAGGAGGCAAGAAAACCACTTGATTGGTAAGGATCATAATGGGCGGGTCATACCTTAGATAGGCGGATGAACATAAGACCCTAAAGACATTACATGAGGGATTATTCTAAGGGTGAAGAGTAGTCACATGATCACCAAATGTCATAGTTCCAGTAGGTCCCTTGAGGCGGTAGGAAAATGAAAGTGTGAATGGTGAGAGGGTGAAAAGTGGTTAGTTTATATGGTATTTGGTAGCATGCGTTTGGGCAAGAGATCCAAGATCACAATGGGCAAGTCCATGATGAAAAAGTTTTCTGTTTGACTTGTATTTGAGATAGACTGATTGATGTGGGAAGTCTATATGGGATGAGGAAATTAACTCCTTGAGGTCTTCGCGAAGCTGATCAATACCGGAAGCTTCATATTCTTTTTTTTTGAATTAGGCTTTACATAGCTGTCCTTTGAGGGAGCAGTCTATTTATAGCAGCGATGTAGAGAGAAAGATGTCCTTTTGAGGGAGTCATATTTTATTGGAAGTTTGACTCAAGGAGTTAGATCCCATGTGAGGGCTTTTGAGTCATGGACAAGACTAAGGTGAAGAATTGGATTCTTGTTCAGAAAGCAAGGTGAAACGACCATGGGATCTCATCTAAAATCGGCATTTAAAAGTATACATGAGAATCATGCCATGTTCAGCGCCATGGTACACATATTTAAGAGAAGATAAAAGATTGATGGGTATACATGATTCGTATTTAATCATTGGTGATGGCGTAGGAAGTGGATAGTGCTCAAGGGATGAGCATGGAAAGAGGTAGAAGGTGAGGTAGGACTGAGAGTCAACAATAGAATGGTCGAATATGCAAGGCACTGAGGGGCTCAGGTTCGGGTTTACCATCTTATGAAGATAAACGATAAGCACCAGATCCATAAGTATGTGTCACAATGTACGGTCCAAGCCAATTAGGAGAAAATTTACCCCATTTCCTTTTTCTGATTTGGTTACATGTTGATTTTCTTTCAGGACAAGGTCACCGACTTGGAAGGTTCATTCATGGACACATATGTCATAGGCACGTTTGATACGTTTTTGGTAAACTTGAAGATGGACACATTTATTAGAATATGCTCATCTAATAAATCAAGTTGTACTAAATGGTCTTGGTGAAAGTCATCATCGTTGATCATGTCATGGAGAGAAATGCGAAGTGAGGGAATCTGAACTTTGAGAGGCGGAACAACCTATGTACCATAGACTAGAGAAAAGGGTGTGGCATGCTCGGTGGGACCCAGTCGGGGTTCTTTTGCATTTCTTCATTTTTAGGTGAAAAGTTTCGTGTTTGTTTCCTTTCTAAAAGGTTCTCACATTAAAATTTCTCCCATGGAAACTTCTCTTCTTTTATTGTCTAAAATCAATCATATTTTGGGGCTTTAAAATGAACATTTATTTCCTTTCATTAGTATCACATTAGTGAAAGAGCATCCCTTCACCTATTCATATTTTTGTGTCATAGACTTCAACATTTCTATTTGGGCTTAAAAATCATTTCATTTCATTCTACCTTTCCGCATTAGCTCACATTAATTGAGGGGAACCTATACGCTGGAAGTCATGCCCAACTGATGGTTGACAAATGAATCATAGAAAGCACATTTTCTCCTTCTCTGAGTCCAAACCAAACTACACAAATTCAAATCTACACATATTTCTTAAACAACACCCTACCCAGTAGCATCTGTCCATGATCACATGATCTGGTTGGAAAGTACTCCCCAACTCGTTGCCTCTGTTGAGTCATTATCTCAGAGGATGGCTCGCCCCCACCATAACATACCTGAAACCTCTCCTTGTAGATATCCTTTTTGTAGGAAGCCATCCTCACCAAAAATTCTATTCTAAAGTTGATAAGTCATTCCTTAAATATCTTAAGTTGAACAAACATAATAGAAAAGACACTCTTAGGATTGTATTTTTCCTAGTGTTTCTATTTGGCTTGCATTTTGAGGTGAGATGACACGTTCTTCATCTTTTCATTTTTCCTTGCATGATCCTCATCATAGTTGGTGTAGTACAACTTCACCTGAGTGTGCCTGGACCCTATTTCCATCATTCTCAGAATTCTAGGTTTGATTCCATATTTGATTTTAACTCACAACCACCTTTTCTTCATCTTTGTTTCAATTTAATAAGTAACCATCACCCGTCACCTAAGTTACCCTCAAACCATCATTAGTTTTACCCAATTGACATTGGTTTACTGTTCTTATGGTTAACCTTCCAAAAGGACACCTACTTCACCTTCTTTTTTTCAAATTCTCTATCACTCTCAACATATTCACTTTCTAGGTAAATTCCATCAGCATCTTACATACTTGGCAAATTATCCATTTTCCACAAGACCGATCATGCGTTAACCGTGACCGCGTCGCCTTACCGTAACCAACATCAATTAGCTTTGTGTAATTATCCAATTAACATTTTAACCCCAATCCACCTACTACCACCTGTCTCTCCTATCTCTCGATGTATTTCTATGGCATTTACAGAAAGCAGTCCTACCACATCAGTACTTATTCACATGGTGTTGATGCATAGCCAAGCAAACACCCTCATATTCCATGCTAGTTGTCAACCACTCCCACCTAGTCCTTCACCACCTTCTATTTTATCACCCATGGATCCTACCCAACCTATCACTATTGCCATAGGGGACGAGGAGTTCACATGACTCCTTGACCAAAACCCTGCCGCCTTGTAATTTTATTTGTCCCACTCGTCCACTCGAGAGGCCTCGGGTCAATTGATAGATGACATGCTTCAGTATCTATCCTCCCGAAACTTGATCCTACTTCTACCCCAGCCTTTGCTAGCTCCGTGTTGCCTACATCTACCTTTTCCCTAGTAATTTTGTAGCTAGGCCCTATACCTACTATGACCGCCACATCTACCACATCTATTGCACCCACTACATCTACTATACCTTCGCCCACCACCCAGAACGTAACCTCATCCATTCCTATTGTCTCACATATACCCGTAGCTACACAACCACCCCAGTGTCATGACCCCTACCCCTTTTCAAAATGTTGTCCTTTCTATTCCACAGTCCTTAGCCCCCATTGCTACTAGGGTCACCACGACCCTTCCACCTCCATATACGTACTATCAATAGCCTCCCATTTCATCTATCAGTCATTCTAGGTACGTACCCCCTATCTCACTCCCCCTTCTCAATATACCTATATGGCAGCACCATATATTGGAATGCCACCTTCATCCTATGTCCAACACCAACCTCCTTACGCTACAGGAGGTACCCATACATCACAACCTACCAATGACCTAATCAAGTTAATGATGGACAAGATGTAGACATTGGAAGCATCAATTTTTGGCACACGCAACTCTCTCACCTATGATGAGATTTGTAATGAGCCTATCCACCCATCCATTCCTATCCATCTATATCCCATGCATTGGGAAATGCCTAAATTTAACTACTTCAATAGCAAAGAGGACCCACAACAACACTTGCAGTCTTTCAAACACGGTTGTTATCTGATCACCCATGATGACACTTTTCTTTTGAGGACCTTTCCCATGTCTCTTACTGGACCCACATTAGACTGGTATAGTGGTTTACCTATACATTCTATCTTCTCATTTAATTAGATAGCCCAAGCCTTCTTGTATCACTTCTCGATTAATGCCATTAAAAAGGTTACCATGACTAACCTCTACTCTACACATCAATGTGACAATGAATCTATCACAAATTTTATCACTCATTGGCGTAGCCTGATCAATCAACTCACATTCCAACTACCACAAACCGAACTCATAGAGTTCTTCACGCAGAGCTTGTGCTAGACATATCTCACCAACCCCGAAGGTGCACACTTTCCAAACCTTTGATGAGGCATTCACCAGGAACAAAAGCTAGAGATTCGGGCCATTGAAGAAAAGAAAATTCAACTATGCAATAAAAACTCGGCATTTAAGTCAAATGATACCTCTTATTCCTCAAAACCACAAAACAATTATTCAAAAACCAAGGGAACCACTAACACAGTGGTACTCAAGGCTAACCCATCCCATCCGTCAAATCATGTTAACCCCTCATCTAATCTCTCACCCGTTCGAATTTTCAATTCAGACGGGAACACCGAAATATACCCCAATTAGGGAACTTTATTCTTCTATTTTAGAAAATCTCATTAAGGCTAGGGCCATCACCCTTCCTCCCGTAAAACAACACACTAGTTTTGATGCTACTCACCCCACACCCGCGTATTATAAAGAGCACGACTTATGTAACTATCATTGGGTAAAGGGTCATAATGATGGTAGTTGCATCACTTTCAAAAACATTGTCCAAGAAATTCTTGAGAAAGGTGAGTTAACCTTGGATAATCCTAACACACCTACCAATCAAAACCTACACATCTTCAAGAAACCATTTCCTAATCATGCCCCTTCTTCCGATCAAACTTGAGAGATCTCAACTCACGATAGCCATACCTGCGATGTCCATCCTATTTTCAGTGACACACAAATTTCTTCCCAATTACCTCATATTCATTGCATAGAGGAAATCCTAGCTCAAAGTCCTCCACCTACACATGAACCCACTTCCCCTATTCCTCCACCTACATAGGAACACCCTTTATCTCCTCCCTCACCCGTGAAGGAGCCTTCTTTTAACATCTAGACCACTTCATCTTTGGATTTTCCACCTAGAGAGTCACTCACCCAGGCAGTACCTCTCCGACCCACAAAAATGCTTATTCATCTCCACCACCTACGAGCAGCACCCGTCATCTCCTCCACCTATTAAAGATCTAGTAGAAATGTCGTTGCCTCTAGGTGACCATTCTCCATTAGCCACTCAAGATCCTGTGGAATTACTTTCGGCTCTCTTACCCACAGAGGTTAAAGCTAGTGAATTCCCCATTTCTAATACGCATTTTACGGGAGTCACCATTGGATTCACATCAACCTCACCCACTATAGTGTCATTCTCATGCCTAGCTGATCGCACGGATGATGTGGATAGAGCTTTACTTTGGGGGCATATTCTACTTCTGTCTCAACACAAATGTAGATGTCACTTGCTGACACTTCCACTATCTACCCAAAAATATTTTAGCCAATGAAACCAAACAAAACCATGACTATCACACCCCTACCTATAACCCAACATGCATCTACATCCAGGACCCACACCTAAATCGTCTTCCTTTCCTAAACCTATTACTACCTTAGGGTTCATCCCAACCTAGCCTTACTCATTTACCCATCATATTAGATTTAGCTACATCCTCCAAAGTCGACACCAAGCTTAATCCGTCACCCAAATAGAAGAACCCATCCCATAGATCTCATACTCTAGCCTCGCCGATCACACCTCCATCACCTTCACCCCTTCCATCCATCTTAGGACATCATCCTTCCGGCACGCTTAAGAAACCTCTACCCGCCGGTACACTAAAAACAATAGCCCATTCCTCCCTCGCAGACCTCTAACATACCTAAGTGCCCAAAGACAAATTCTTCCCACACCTGCAACATCTTTACCATCCATACTTCCAATACCATCGATAACTTCTTCATAACCCATGACACTTCAGTCTCTTTCCCTCATGCCTTCAACACGAACCATGCCATCTACCTTCGCAAAACCTCAACTATCCCCATGGGTAACTCACCCTCTTCCACCATCCGCTTTTCCCTCTAGATCTTGTGTGCCCGTATCACCTTTACCCAAGAAGGTGCAACCTAAAGACAAAAATATGCTACCCTCCAATAAGGTAGTCAAACCAACCACACACTCTCTTGCTAGTTCATCTACCATACCCCTACCCAAGAAAACACGACCAACACCTAAGACCACATCAGCACCTAAAACTATGGCTCGACCTATTCCCCTCATGCAAAGACCCTTCCTCTACAGTTGGCTGCACCTACACCCAAACCCACTTTCACTTCCCATTGTGATCCACTAGTGGGATCCTATGCCAAAATCTTAACCAACCTCCTTGAAACTTCTTTCATCACATTACCACCTCTCAGACGTTATGACCCTCTCAAGCCCAAAAAAAAGGGGTTTGGCGACACCAAAATTTGTGCCTACCATCGTGTGTTAGGACACGATGTAGAGAACTGTAAGGATTTGAAAACTATTCTTATCCAGATTGTGTCCTCTGAAGAAAACTTTGACGATGATGATCTTCTCGATGAGGACCCCATTTCACCAACACCCATTCCCATAATTCTCCCCTTATTACCTACTTAGTTACAAATATCTCCACCACCAAAACTCCTAGAACCACCCCCAAGATTCAAAATTAACATGGTTCACATCGGAGAAGTCGCTAAACATCCACCCAAATGTCGGTGTGCCCAGCTCATCTCACAAGGTTCCTTCCCACCACTTGGATTTTTCCCTTCCTATCGCTATACCTTTCATGGCTCACCTACTTCACCTAACTCCCCACCTCAGATCAACATGATCCACATTGCTACCCATTCCCAGAATGATAAAGGCAAGGAAAAGGCAACCGACCCACCAACCAACCCTATACCCAACATACCATCTACACCCACACCTAAAATCACTATCCACGGCCCCACATATCCTATTTCTAATGGGGTTACACATCGTGTAATGCTCAAACAACTACATCAATCCCCCTCAAAATGTCCCTATATGACCTCATCCAAACCTTAGAATCCCATCGTCAAGCTCTCATGGAGGTTCTTCAGTCTATTGAGGTCTTACCCAATGACCCTATACCCGTGGCCTCCATTATTACACCCCATCATGTAGCCTCTCTCACCAAATTACCACCTTCATCTACACCTCCACCTACTCACCAAGTAGCCACACTTAGCTTCTCAGATGAAGAGATCGCACCACACCAAACCGATGACCCAAATCCTTCTCTCTTCATCTCCATCCACATCGATAATATACATGTATGACATGTTATGATCGATGGGGTGCTAGAATTAATATCATCTCTTCCCACGCATTTTCCCAAATGTGCATACCTGACAATTACATGCATAAACATCCCGTCATGTTGCGTTCATTTAATGATGCTATCACTTCCACACTTTGCACCATCATCCTCCATGTCCGCATGGTCCCTCGTGTCCTGTTCTAGAGTTATTTTATGTCTTAGAGGGGGAATTTCAATATAACTTGTTGCTTGGTAGACCTTGGATTCATGTCATGGGTTGTGTTCCTTCCACTTTGCATTGTTGTGTAAATTTTGAGCATGAAGGACACACCTATACAATTCGATGACCCATCACCCTTCAAAACCTACAAAATGCTTTACCAATCCAATTATGTGCTTATACCCATTAAAGCATCTACCTCCATGACCACTTTATTCACCTACACCTCCACTCACCAAGGTGTTGCCACTACCTCAACCGCACATACATCCTCCATTCCTACCGCTGCCATAACCTCTATAGATGAACCATCACCTCCCAATTAGTTGGCTCCACCTCTGATTCAACCTCTAACACATCATCTATCCCAACTACCCACATATTGACCACCAATCCCTTAGAAGGTATTTTTCAATGCCTCACTCTAGGGGAGTATTTCCTCTATAAGTAAGACACATTCCTTACTCCATAAGAGTACAAAAGTCTTCACCAACACCCTCGCTATGATCACCATATAGGAGAGTGCCTCCTTTATGGTCCTCCCCACCTTCGTACCAATCTCACCTATGGGGGACTTGATACTACCACTTATACACCTGAAACCACCATCACAAACCCACCCATTTTCTGCCGACCTCCAGTCACTCACCAATCGCCGTTTAGCCCATGTCTTCTTGCACTGATGTGCATGGAAGGGTTTTGGTTTTGGATTTTATGAGCAAGGCTATCACATTGTTATTCCATGTACTACCCACAAACATAACGACCGTAGTGGTATCGTCTTTGCTGAACCACCTACCAAGAAGGCTCGCATTGAACTCATTTAAGACATCATCCCTTCTCCACCTTCTTCACCCACTCCACCTTCTTCACCACCATTACCACCTTCACTGACGGATTTGATGGATCCAGAATCCATTCCTTCTAACTTTTTTTTCATAAATACAATTTCCTTGGGGCCTCTGACTTATCAACGCAAGGGTGAGGCTCCCTCATCTTTGCCCTTCTTGTATCCTGAAATGATCAATGATGATACACCTTCCATTAAGATGGTTCAATGTCAGGATGATGAATCTATACTCACCTACCTTGGTGTTGAAGACTCATATATTCATCGGTCGTTACCATCTGAGACACAAATCATGTTAAACGAATCGACTATCGAAATCAATATCCACACTTATGATGATCTTTAGATATTGCTGAACAGGAAGCCATCACTTATTTTCTCAAAGATCATAACCATGCTTTTTCTTGGTCTTATGTAGACATACCTAGCATTGACCCCACCATAGTTGTCCACAATATCTTAACCATTCCATGCTAAACCCATTAAACAAAAGCTGAGGAAAATGCACCCTCGCATTGTGCTTCTGGTCAAAGAAGAACTTCAATGCCTTCTTTCCATTTCCTTCATCTTACCCATCGATTATCCCTGGTGGATTTCTAACATTGTCCTTATCACTAAGGTGACAAAGGGACTTCACATTTGCATAGATTTCCATGACCTCAACCTAGCTTTCCCAAAAGATGACTTTCCTCTACCCGGTATTGACCAACTGGTTGACCTTACTGCTAGTCACGAGATGCTATCACTCATGGATGGTTTCTCGGGTTATAACCAAATCTTTCTTGCTCCGGAGGATCAACACAAAAATACATTTATCACCCCTTGGGGACCTTTTGCTATCAAGTCATGCCTTTTGGACTTAAAAATACTAGTGCCACATATCAATGGGCTATGACTTACATCTTCCATGACATCATGCATCATATATTGGAAGATTACGTGGATGATCTCCTGGCCAAATCTAAACAACGACTCAGCACCTCACCATCCTAAAAACCATCTTTGACCACCTCATTAAATATTGCATTCGCCTTCAGCCCAAGAAGTGTGTTCGCAATTATCTTGGGAAAACTCCTTGGATTTATCATCTCCTTACGTGGTATAGAGGTTGACCCTACTAAAGTCAAGGCCATTCTTGAAATTCCTCCACCCACTAATCTGCGGTAGCTCCATAGCCTACAAGGTAAGTTGTAGTCTATTTTTCATTTCATTTCGTAAATTTCGATCGGTGTTAACCATTTCACCACCTTCTCAAAAGGATATTTCCTTTAAATGGGATGATGACTAATACAAATCTTTTGAGGCCCTAAAACAATACCTTATCCAACCACCCGTGCTCATCCCACCTAAGGATGATCAACCCTTCTACCTATACATCTCAGCTACCAATCATTCCTTGGGGGCCATGCTTTCTCATCATGATGAAAAACACAGGGAGTAAGAGGTTTATTACATAAGTCATACTCTTTTGGACTACGAAACCTGATACACCCATGTGGAAAAACTTTTCTTAGCCTTAATTTTCATTGCCACAAAACTAAGCCATTACCTACTCAACCACAAAACCTATGTCGTGACTAACACCGACCCCTTGCACTTCATGTATGCCAAACCTTACCAAAATCAATGTGCCGCACACTGGCTTATGCTTTTGGCTAACCTTGACCTCAAATTCATCCATCAAAAGTCCATCAAGGGCTAGGCTATCATTGACCAATTGGCCTCTCCACGTCATCTCTCCTGTACTATGGGAAGGGTGGAGGTATATCCTGTGGTAGCACAAACTACCGTTCAACCTCACAACCATTGTAATCATCTCGTGCTCCCCAACATAGTGCCCCTCTATCCATCATAGTAGCTTAAGGCCATATAACTCATCAGCCATCTGTCTGTATGAGGGATAGCCCACATATGGTCTCCAAATAATGTCCACACTAGAAAATCCCTTTAGTAGCCACGTGTAACAAAGTGCTACATAATATGTAACCTTACCTACTTGATGCTCTCCCATTGCAGGCACCCATCGCCTATACCCCACCCGAATAAAACCAGGATCAAATGCATATTTCTGGGGCATACCAATTAGATGAACACAAACAATGTGCTCATAGTCCCAACAGTCACGGGATAAACATGTAGCACACACCGAACTGCGGAGCCGCCCATATGCCCATAGCTCTTTATATAATCGCATGAGGAATTTTGGAACCCATGCAAAGAAAGTATTGTCCATCATCATATCATGTAGTACCCCATCGGTGATTGTGGGAACCTCCCACCCTCTGCATTTGGTAATGCAAAATAGCAGACTTCCTCCATCAATAATATTACTAGCCTCATCTCCTTTAGGCGGGCTAGGTGCATCTCTCCATAACTCAGGCTGGCACTGTGGAATGTTAGCTCTACCAGTCCCTCACCAAAACCATTAGCATCAAATCCTCATATGCCTCTCGAGGAGAACGAATATACCCTGCAGCATCCCCAATATAGGTAATTGCTGGATCCTATACATGTCATCCAGGGTGACAGTCATCTTCCCCATCGGTAGGTGGAACGTGTTGGTCACGAAATCCCATCTATCGATGAGAGTGACCATCAAGCTCAGCTTCTGACCACATCCTGGTAGCGTTAGACCCTAATCGGGCCCACATCTCGCGATAGGTCTCACTCCTCGACTGTCGCCACACCGCGAAGTCTAAAGAGCAAGGGTGGCACCTGTCTCTCATCCTCAACTACTCTCTTGCCTACATCTAGTCAAACATCACATTAATTCCACCTTAATCATAACTACAATCTCACTCGACACCTCACCTACACCTACCACCCTACCTCTCTTTCCATAGATCTCATTATCTTCGTATCACATCTTCTATCTACCTACCCCAATCGTAATCCACTATCATTCACCCTTACCTATGTTATGCTTTTCCCCAAAACACCACCTACTTCCCACTACCTACCTCACCCACCCAACTTAGGTCACTTTTGGCCCCCTTTTCCCTCATATCTTGATCATTCTCGCTTACCCCTAATTGAACTTGGTCCCCATAAACCAAAGCATCGGTCACTGTTTCATGACCGATACTAGCTCGGCACCACCAACGTCGGCCAGCACCTTTGACCAACACCGGTGACTATTGCCGCAAAAACCGTGATGTCCAAACCCCCTTCTTCCTCAAAACTTCTTTCATCTCCCGTATACCCACCCAACCCTACCCAAATCCCCCCTCCACCCTTCCCCACCCCTCCGTCACCCAATCACCTCTCTCCTCATTCCTATTTAACTCGATTTTCCCTCCCAAAATTCAAACTTCATTTCCCCCCCAAACCCATTTTTCCCCACCCGACCTCTAAATCAATCTAACTCACAAAACAAAGAAAAGGGATTGATTCTTACCTCATCATCTTTGCCGCCTCCATTGTGGCATGTCATGCAAGTGCACCGGTGGTCCACTTGACCCCTCTCATGCCTCTGTCATCACCCAATCAACTATCTCACCTCCAATCAATAGAAGCGATCAATTCGATCTCATGGACCTACATATCATTTTCCAATCACTTTCTACACCGCTTGCCAACTCATCTCTTTATTTTGCATGGACGCTTTCCACTTTTTTTCTCTCACACCCGTCATTTTCCCAAATATGATAAAAGACAAATGAGTTGAAAAACACGTCATTTTTTCTTTTTATAACCTACGACTTGACCGGCGATGGTTTTACCTTAACCGAAATCAGTCATGTGCCCTAGCTTACCATGGTTAGTTCATTGCATGACCGGCATCGGTGCCTTCAAACCATCATTGGTTTACCTGCTTAGTCTTTTTCCTAACCCCTACCTCCAATTTTTTACCTAAATCCTTTTTACCTCACCCACACCTCACTTGGACACTTCCCTTTATCTTTGTGACCTTATCATTAACCCCCTCACTGCGTCCTCGGTCGGGGACTTGTTATTTGCCCATCCCTCGATCCTACCCATGTCGTGACCTACATACTTGGACCTCTGACAACATCTCTAGTGACTTGTGACCTCATGTGCTCGTTATACCGTGTGACACTCATTACTCGTGTTATTTGACTTAATGACCTTACCTTATCTCTTGTCATGACCATTTATCCCGACCCAACCTTTGGTGTCTTGGGACATACCTAAACATTCTTGCACGTGACCTCTAATGTGTTTCTGACCATATCCTACACCTTGGATACTAGAATCATCTCAACCTTGTTTGGATAAACCTATTGACCTTAGACAATGTAGATTTTCCTACTCTTCAACCTAGTATCGTCTTTCCGCAATTTATACATGTGCATGGGTTGACTATTTCTACCTTTGACCACGACCCATTACCTAGATTACTCGAGTAGACCTTTTCCCCATTTTTACCCCCATTTCCCACCTTCTTCTTCATCACATTCACCTTTTATCAAACCACTCACCGATTTTTCCTTCTACCTCACCGGTTCTGGTTTGAGGGGGATCACACTCACCCACACAAGGGGCAACCACATCTTATTTTTGTCAAGCATCACTTACCAATACAAGCTATGCAACAAAAGGGTAAAAATTTAGACACCAAAATTGGGTCACACTCCCCTTGGTCCCTTGAAAAATAACCATCTCAAACACACTCACCTAACCATGGTGCCTTTCACCCCACTCTAATATTAATTTAATTAAATTAATCCATTTCCTCAAAATATTTATTATTTAAATATCCTAATTAGATAATGCCCACACCATCCACCTCACCTATACACCTCATCTAGCCACCTCACCCCAAGACCTATTCTTAGTATGTTGCCTTGACTACCTAAGACCTACCTAAACCCTAAAAATAAAAGCGTACGTTCCTCTAACCACATTCCCATCCGTTAGAAAGGAAGCTTCCATTCTAATCCGTGGAATAAAAATGAACGAGATCCAAAAAAATCAAAGGGATCTTCCCATTTTAGAAAACTTAGGAAATCCCGCCCTAACCTATATCGATTACCTAAACCACCGCTGGTCAACCAAGAACCATCATCAGTTACCATTTAATCCCCAAAATAGCCTTATTTCGAGGTTGACACATTTATGAGAGCAAGGGATGAAACCAGAGCTACATGTAAACAGAACCAACATTTTTACATGCATCGTAGTATCCACAACTAGCACGGAAGCAATCACGAGTCATTTGCCTTCATGGGAGCATCCAAGGAAGTGCCAACACCACAAAAGTTCTTTCCATTTGATCACCCTACATTACTAACTGGACTTCAAGCTCATACAACAATAAGTGTTTTATTAACCAGTACTTATCCATTGTCATTTTTGTAGACTCTTTTATTTCATTATTAATTTCTGATCCAATTTCCCATTCCCCCACCATTTACCTCCATGCAAACTTTACCATTCTTTCACCCACACCCTTGAACTACCCATACTTAGGTTTTAATCACCCCTAAGTATACCTAAGACCTATATAGACCTTGTCATTTCCCTTCACATTTCCAGTTAACCTTAGATCTACCCTCACCTCAAGTTTATTGAGTTTCCTGTACCCTGACCATACCATCACCGGTTACCCACAACCGTCTCCGGTTCACCTAAACCGACATAGGTCATACCAGGCTGACATCGGTCATACCATAACATTATCGGTCTCTGTGTTTTTACCCTCGGACCAAGAACATAGCTTAAAACCTCCATGATGGGTGTCATCATTCCCTTCATTTAATCAACTTCTTGTTGATGTCATATCAAACCAGGGGTGCATCTAAAGCTATATGCAACAAGAGTACTTTAACCGATCTAGAAGTTGGTTGTAACTATTTTTATATTTTCTAGGGGATCTCTTTAGTGTCTTAAGGACTTATTAGTAAAACCTTATTCAAATCAAAATATGAAAACTTGCTGAAAATAAAACACACTAAAAGCTTCTTTGAAAGGAAACACACCGTGCGCGAATGGAAGCACACATCTGCCGTTGGAAAATAAACACACTTGCTTTTGAAAGTAAACACTCTTGCTTTTGAAAATAAACACATTCAGATTAAAATGCTTGAAAACAATTGCAAGAAATATAAAGATTTATCTAAACACCTGCGGAACAAGTATGCAACATAATTTAATTGAAAGAACTACAAAGAATACAAAATTAACGAGATCTAAGCTATTCACTTTGAAAAATATAAATACCAAATAAATGAATATCCTAGTCCTTGGGGGAGTGGGCCCTTGTTCCTCCTTGAATCAGGATTTTAACAACTCAGAATTCTCTCAAATTAGAATGGCTATTTTATTGATGAAAACATTCAGTATTACAAAATGTATTGGATCTAGATACTTAATCTATTTCTTTTCTCTATTCTATATCTATCTCATTCTATATCTCTAATCTCATCTCTATCTAATGCAGGTCTACTTTATATACATTTTACAATCACAACTATCTCAATGATTTTGATGAAATCAAATCATGCCCAGAATAGATGCTAAGTTGGATGGTGGTTGATCAGATAGCTATAGGATAACTCTTCCTGGATCTACATTCAGAAATCTTCTCGTCCTTCATGATTGTAGATGTAAAATATCTGGATGTGGTTTAAAATAGATAACTCCCATCGGTTTCGGAACTTTGGAGAAGTTCCAGAACCATAGGAGATTGTTAAGCACCAAAACCTGTGAGAGTTCTGGAGCTATCCCTAGGAGTTCCGAACTAAGTCTAAAAATTTCGAACTAAATTCTGGAGTTCGAAACTAAGTCTAAAAGTTTCAAAACTAAATGATGACTATGTGATGGAGTTCCAACTAGCTTGGAAGTTCGGAACTAAGCTGTGTAGGAATAGACGCTATCAAAAACATACTAAATGCCACCTACTTCATTTCCTCGACTGATTAGATATTCTTTATTACAAAACTAAATTTAAACACACACTATGTTAGGAATTTCATAGTTTTTAACATTAGGATCACAATCAATTAAAAGACAAATAGTTACATCCTAACTCATATAAGATCAACTAAAAGTCACACAATGTAATCAACTTAATCAAAAGGAGAGTATGATGAGATCATATGTTATACATTAATCAGACATATTTAGGCCTCATCATTTCCTCCAAACCTACTTGTTTGTAAGTCCCTTTACAAACTCATTTTTCAAAAGTGGGATCATATGTCCTGCATTCCATTTGATTGCTCAGATCAAATGGATGAAACTAAATTTTCCAATGCTTAAGCTCAGATGTACTAGTACCCAACTCTTTTTCTATTTTCCTCTCCCACTTTTCAAATTCAGTAGGGTCTTGAGGTTCTTTGTTCTGCCAAGGAGACATGGGGGTGAGAAGTAGAGGTGGCCTTGTTCACATTCCCATCCATATTTGGCTGTAGGTTTCATTGACTTGGGGAATTATTGTGCATAATTCTTTGGCCCTCTCTAAAATCCATATCAGATTTGTAGGGAAATTAATTCCCTTCTTTTCAAAGCAACAATAAGGAGTTCCCACCTTTTTGAGCATCCTTCATAAATATCTTCAAATTTTTCCTCCTCATAGGAGGTGAAGGCATCAATAATCTTTTGCAGAATGGCACGGTAATGTATCTTGAATATCCTATCAAAGGCATGAGTTCTAAAATGTGTGAGGAAGGAAGAAGGTTTACCATAATGAGCTCTCATGCATAGGCCTGTTGAGTTGGCTTTCAATAAAAATTTATATTCTCTTTCCTTCCATGCAATTTGGTTTTCCAAAAGAGAGACAAATGCATTAAGCTGGCTCTCCCCTACATATAAGTTAATCATAAATCCTGTGTTTTTCTGTAGCATATAATTGTAAAGATAAAATTCACACAGAGATTTTTCTATTCAGGGATGGATAGAGAGTAAGTTGCCATGAATTCAGATTCATCTTGTAGTTCATGTGGAAGCCCACATGTAATTCTTGACAACTGCCAACGAATGAACTACTCTTTCAAAACACACTATATGTAGGAGAAGGTCTCCTGCAGGCAAGCAATTTCTCACTCATAATGCAGAACATATGAATTTTGGCAAGACATTTATATTTATTTCCTTCCTCCTTATAAATTTTTTCTTCCCATTCCTTTCTTGACTTCATATCTTCCTCCATTTTTTCTTTAATTCCTTATTTGATGTTTTGGCTTCTTTGAGCTCTCTGCAAATATCATCACATGTTGTTTCAGTGGAAAATAGGTCAACTCAATTTGTGCAGAGGCTGTGGATATAGCACTCTATTTTATGGAAGTCTAGAACTCTTCCTCTTTTCTATCATCGATTGCTTCTGGTTGCTTTGATAATTCCTCAATTTTGGATGCAAGCTGAGTTGTTAGCTCATTAATGAGTGTTTCCCTTTGTTCCAATTTAAGTTTGAGGAAGTCCATTCCTTATCTTTTTCTCTCATAATAAGTTACGCTCTTGACAAGAACATATCCCGTTTAACTTGTTCTCTTTCCTCTTCTTCTGAAATTAGTTTAGGAGTTTGGCATTCTTCCTCTATTAAAGGAAATTTTCCTTTTCTTATCCTAGATGCCAACTCTTCTTCTTCATGTGGCACTGCTTGAAGGTTCAACCAACTCTTGAAAATATTGATCATCAAATCTCTCTTCTCCTCTGTCCATTTCATCATGACATGGCCCAGGTGGAGTCATGGCCATGCTGCCCAAAATGTAAGTAGCTTCCTCTTCCATCCTTTCCTGCTCAGTCCTTACTTCTAGAGTTCCCCTTGACCTCTTATGACTTTTTCTTATCTGGGGAAGTTCAACATGCCTAGTAGTGAACTTCCCTCTAGATCTTGTTCTTACTTTTATTTTTGGTTCTTGTGTGGGTGAGCTATCACCATCAGAGACAGATATTGGTTCTTTTGAAGCTGCCGTGGAAGAAGGAACTTCCTTCATAGGTACAAAAGGCTCTGTTGTTTTTATCTTCCTCACCAACCTTCTTTTCCTTGGTATGTTTTCTCTTTCCATTTCCCTCTGTCCTTGTACAGGAGCATCAATTTCCAAATTAGCTGAAGGAGAGAATGGGGCTGGAATTTTCCTTCTGATAAAATTAGGGTTTTTCTTGAACTTGCCAAGAAACTTGTCCCAAATTTCTTCTCCATTATTTTTTGACAAGAAATGGTGTTGGCATATCAAGTGAATTAGACCATGATGTCTAATTGTTCCAACACCCCAGGAATATCTCTGAGCCATGGTTTGAATGGAATCAAAAAGAAACCCTGGGAGGTTTATTATGTATTTAGGCTTTGTGGCTCCATACTTCAAATATATGAGAATTTTTAAGACTTATTTTCCCACAGACCCAAACTGACCATCATAAGTTAAATATTTTACTATATAGAATGCTACCTGTTAAAGGGTTTGGGCAAATGGCCCTTCTAATCCCTTTTATAATTTTTGTATTGTAGATATCTTTGGGGTTCACTTCTTCTTCTTTCAAAAGACTTCTACCAGTTCTTTCAAAGTCCCCTTTACAGGTTGTGGGACATGAATAATGGGTACTCTAGACACATTACTTACTGTATTTATAGAAAAAGGAATAAAGACATTTCTTACTTTTGTTCTAGTCTGTTCTAGATTTATGACGAATTCTCTTACCAATTCGTCATTATGCCTTGAAAATTTCTTCAGGAATTCAAGCCATCCTGCATGCTCAAAGATGGATGTTACTTCTTCATCTGCGAGAAGTTGGGAATCATTCTCTAGTTCCGATTTCTTCTCAATCCCCATATCGGCTTGAGTTCTGTCTCCCTTGATTTCATGTCAATTGGTTGTAGGCCTTCTCCTTAGTTTCTTGAACTAACGACTTGGCTAAAAACCTCTGTTTTAAGCTACAAAACCTTAGTTCTTAGCTACGGAATGTTTGAATTCTCTGTTCTTTCTTTGCGAATACAAACACAATTATTACTCCTTCCTCAAGATAATTCTACAATATTTATCTCACTTAATGTTTGCAATAATGATTACTAATGATAACCATGCCGCCACTTATTCCATCCAAATCAATATCATGATTACACACTTGTAATCATAATGTATAAATAGATGACTCATCATACCTACTTTTTAAATTAAGTCACATCACACATGTAAACATTTAATCAACCCTAAATAAGTTAAAAGACATAATTACCATTCTTGATGATGTAAGCCTTTTGTTATGATGACTCATCATTCCTACAATTGGAACAAAACATGATTATATAAGATAGCTAGAATTCAAAAGAATTCCTTTATTTGAACTAGCCAAAAAGAGGTCAACCGCCATTTGCTGGTTTTCAATTGACCTTGAGAGAATTTTTTTATTTTATATTTTTTGGGGGAAGAAGACGCCATTTGCTGGTTTTCATCTTCTTCCCTTTATTCTGGATCTATCATCTGATTATTTGATCATTTTAGAAGAACTAATTTCTTCCATATGATCAAATTCTTTGTCTGCTTCAATCTTCCTCAAAAATTCATTCTTAGTGGGAGGCTTCCTATAGAGTTTCAGCCTATGTCCATTGACCAAGAGTGTTCTACTACTGCCATCAATGGGAAGTAACTGAATAGAACCATTGTCAAAAATATGATCAATCTGATAAGGTCCCAACCATCTAGTTCTCAATTTTCCCTTGAACTATTGGTACTTAGAGTCAAATAGTAATGCCCAGTCTCCTACTTTGAATTTCCTTTTCTTGATATGTATGTCATGCCATTGCTTCCTTTTCTCTTGAATCATCTCTGTCTACTAAAGTGCTTCCAACCTTAATTCATCCAACTCATTGAGTTGAAGGATTCTTTCTTTTTGAGCTGCATTTAATTCAATTCCCACCTTCACTGTTGTCCTCAATGTCTGAAGTTCAAATTCTATAGGCAACAAGGGATTTTTCCCATAGACTAATTCATATGGTGAAAACCCTGTTGTAGTTTTCCAAGTTGTATTATATGCCCAGACAGCTTCAGGTAGTCTCTTTACCCAATCTTTTCTCCCAACTTCAACCGTTTTGGTAAGGATGTTCTCCAATTCTCTATTTGTTACTTCAGATTGTCCATTTGATTGTGGATGGTGATGAGATGACTTCCTATGATTGATTTGGTAATACCTTGTGAAAGCTTGGATCTCATTAGACATGAATTGTGGTCCCTGATATGAAATTATGCTCCTTGGTGCTCCAAAATTGATCATAATTTTGTTCTAAAGGAAATCAGAAACTGCTTCCTCAGTGGCATTTTTCAGTGACTGCACTTCTACCCATTTTGTCACATAGTCATTACATACAAGAATATATTCCTTCCCTTGTGAAGGAGGATTAAAGGGACCAAAAAAATCCAATCCCCATCTCTCAAATGGTTCAACCACAACTTGAGGCTGAAGAGGCATTTCATTGGTGAAAGTTGGTTGTCCCATCCTTTGACAAGGATCACACCTCTTGATATATATTTTCACATCCTTGTATAGAGATGGCCAATAATAACTAGTGCCAAGTATCTTATGAGCTATTCTTTTTACTGAATAGTGTCCTCCACTTGGTTCATCATGACATGCTTTGAGGATGTCAAAGATTTCATCCTCTCTTACACACCTACGCAAGACAAAATCAGGACCACACTTAAATAGAATTCCATTTAACCATTTGAATTGTGCACTAGTTTTAATTAACTTCTTTGTTTGTTTCTTAGTGAAAGGAGGGAACTTCCTTGTTGTAAGATAATTTTCCATATCAGCAAACCATGGTGTACTTGTTGAGATTGCAAACAATTGTTCATCTGGAAATTTATCCTTGACTAGATCTTGTTCCCCTGTGGTGGTTAGTCTTGACAAAAAATTAGCTACCACATTAGATTTGTCTTGATTGACCACAATGGTAATATCAAATTCTTACAAAAGTAATAAACATCTAATGACTCTTCCTCTAACCACTTTGGGTTGTTCATTAAATACTTAATTGTTGAATGATCTGTGTATACAAATATCTTGTACCATGTAATATAATGTCTGAATTTATTGATTACATAAATTACAGTAAGAAATTCCTTTTCGTGGTGGTGTAATTATTTTCAATGGGAGTAATATTCTTGCTAAGATAGTAAATGGCATACATCTTTCCTTCTTCATCTTTTTGTCCCAATACTACACCAATGGAATAATTTGAGGCATCTGTTTGGATATGAAATGGATTTTCCCAATTAGGACCTCTCAATATTGGGGCACTGATTAATTTGTTTTTAATTTCTTCAAAAGAATGTTGGTACTTTTCATCCCAAATAAATTCACAGTCCTTGGTTAACAAATTAAACATGAGGGCAATAATTTTACTAAAATCTTTTATAAAACATTTATAGTACCCAACATGTCATAGAAATGATTTGATATCTGTGGGAGTCTGAGGGATAGGTAAATCTGAAATGATCCTAATTTTGTTTTGATCCACCTAAATTCTTTTTGTGAAATATGGTGTCCTAATACAATTCCCTCATCCACCATCATCAAACATTTTTCATCACTAAGAGACAGGTTGTGTTGTTCACATCTTGTTAACACTTTGTCTCGATTTCTCAAAGCATCTTCAAATGTATCTCCATGTACAGTGAATTCATCCATATATAATTCAACACAATCATTTGTTAGATCAACAAAGATTGAAAGAAAAACTCTTTGGAAAGTTGTAGGAGCATTGTATGAACCAAATGGTAACACTCTATAGACAAAGGTTCCCCATGGACATGTAAATGTAGGTTTTTCCTGATCCTCAGCAATAACTCTGATCTAATTGTACCCACTAAAGCCATCCAAGAAATAAAAGTATTGTTTACCTTAAAGGTTATCTAGGACTTGATCTATGAATGGTAAGGGAAAATAATTTCTCATTGTGGCTTTGTTTAGTTCCCTAAAGTCAACACATATTCTCTATATCTTTCTTTTTGGGAACAATTACAAGAGGAGATACCCACTGGCTATCTGAGATAGGGTAGATGAAACCTACTTGTAATATTTTTCAATTTCTTGTTTTACTATATCCCTTAAAGTTGGGTTAATCCTTCTTTGAGGCTACCTAACTAGTTTAGTGTTTTCAGTATAGATGTGACGAGTGTAGATACTTGGATGAATCCCCTTCATATCTTTGTAATCCCAAGCAAAATATTTAGTATGATTTTTTAGAACATCAAACAATTTAGCTTCTTCATCCTCCTTCAACCAGTTGTTCATTTTTAAAGTTTTACTTGGTTGAATTTCAACATGTTTGGTTCCAATATGTGATGAACTGATTTTTGGAAAGGGTTTCATTAAATTATTTAATGGACATGCATGTGGTAACAACATATGGCATGTATCAACATCTCCAAAAGTTCCTTGAGACAAAAAAATGGAAAAAGGACAGTAATGGGAATTATGATACTTATCTCTTTGCAGGCCAAATTCCTCGTCACTGCTACTTTCCAAAAATTCTTCACCACTTCCTAATGTACTTGAAATTGAAGCTACCGATTCATCCTATCCCCACAATAAATTTCATTCCTCTGGAGTGAAATCATTTTCAATCAAAGAGAACTACTATTGTTGTCATGGTTTTGGAACTAATTGTAGTGGTTTCGAAACTATAGCCGTATGTTCTAGAAATAAGTCCACGGGTTTCGAACTAAGTTTGCGGGTTCCGAACTAAGTTCATAGCTTTGAACTAAGTTTGCGGGTTCCAGTTTTAAGTTCATGGGTTCCAAAACTATTCACTAGTTCTAATCCAATGGTGGATTAATCATCTCTTCTACTTCTCTTACAAGATCCTAGAATGTGATCATAGCCAAAGAAGACAAATTTTGCTTATTAGTTTCAGGAGAATCAACCCACAATTGTTCATGACTATTAGTAAAAGGTTGTGCGGTAGGATATAAGGAAATTTGTTTAGAGTTCTTACCATTCGAGATTGTCATATCACCTGACCTGCAATCTATCAAAGCAACAACTATAGCTAACCATGGTTTGCCCAAAATAATGGGATAACCCAATGTTTTACCTTTTGGTTGCAATATAAGAAAGTCAAATGGACCACATCTTCAATAATTCCTTCTGGTTTTGCTACAGATTGATCTGCCATCTACAATATGGTATTAGTAGGTTGTATACCCATTAATGGTAATGTTTTCAGAGTATCCATTGTCATTACATTGATAACAACTCCCAAATCTATCAAAACATTATGTACATCCTTATTTCCTATAGAGACAAAAATAACAGGACTTCCAGGATCTTTGTATTTGGGAAGTAATAGTTTTCCTGCTAATAAATCAACAAGTTTCTCATCTACTTTGATAGTCTTGGGATATTGTCTCTTTCTTCCAAGATTTTTCATGCATAACATTTTGATCAATTTATTCAATTATGGAATATCTTTAATTGCTTGTAACAGTGGTATTTCAATATTCAATTTCCTTAATTCCTGAACCAATTCAGACTCCTTGATTTCTATATCTTCTTTGAATCTCTTAGGAAATGGAGTCTCAATAGTGTTGCTATCTGGCTCCTTTTCTTTTCTTTCTATATCCTCTTTTGGAACAACAATACTAGGGTTCTCATTTTCTTCTACCATTTCAGTGATTATAAGGGGTGGACTGTTAATGATTTTCCCAGATCTAGTTCGAATGTCCTTATAATCCATAACATGTAAATCAACTAATTTTTAAGGTTCTATTCCATAAACAAGATTTGTTTGTTTGTTTAAGGGGTTTACTCTGGGTGTGCTGACATTTGTGTTTGGAATACATTCTCAATTTGTGTATTCTGTGAGGGATCCCATGATGTCTGTTGATTCTTATTTGGATATGTTCTTCCTCGGTAATAATTAGGGTTCCATCTAGGTTGTGACCAAGCATAAGGATTTCCTTGACCAACCCATGGTTGTTGATGTCCCCGAGCATACTAGGCTTGATTTTCCCAATCTTGAGGGTTCCAAGTTGGTTGAGCTACCCAAGGTGGTTGTCCCCAATTTTTTGGTACCGCCTGAGTAGCCCATGGCATTGTCCATGGATTAGGAGATAATTTTGGCATAAACTACCCTTGGTTAGGTTGTCTCTGAACAAAATTAAATTCTTCAATTGTAAATGAGGCACTAATTTGTTTAAGCTGATTTTTAATGACTGGAAGTAAAGAACAAACATCAGTATCATGTTCTTTAGATTCACAGATAAGACACATTTCTGTTTATCCAAAGGACAATCTCTTAATGCATGTTTCTTCTCATCTGCATCTAGGACAATACATAGCCAATGGTTCATAGCTTCTACAAATCTCTTTAATTCCATTCATTCTTATCTCGATCAATATCTCCCCCTCATATCAAGTTAAGGGCTTCTCTAGATTCGTCATCCAAACCTTTGAGAAAAATAGTTTTACTTAATTCCTCTGTAAGCACAAATCCACATCTGCTTTCTAACAAAGAGGAATCTATCTAAATAGTCTTCTATGTTTTCATCCTCTTCCCGCTTGATTTTAAAGAATTCTTCCTTCCTATTTCTCCTCTCTGCAATAATCTTGGTATTTATCTAGGAAGGCGGTCTCCATTTGTGCCCAAGTGCTAATAGATTTGGATGTTAATCCCATGAACCACCCCATTGTTGCATCCTTCAAAGTGGATGGAAACAACTTGAGTTTTTTATTATCTATTTTATAATCATAGGTCTGACATAGTACCTTGAATTCAAATAGAAATTGGTGGATCTTCAGATGACATCCCTTTGAAGGTGGGTAAATGTGCAGGTGATATATTTTTCATTAATGTGTCATCATATCCCAATTGTATTGTTTAAGTAAAGTTCCTATTAGGTACTCTCTTAGCTTCTCGTGCCATTTCAAAAATATTTTCTAAATTTTCCTCCCAATCAATGTGGTAAGTTGTATGCTTTGGGGAAGGTGAAAAATTAGGAGTAGGAGGTTGACTACTCAATTGAGAATCAAAACTTACCCTCAATGGATCTTGGGTAATAAGCCTTCTCCTAAAATTTCTACTCCCTTCAGGTGACTGATCTAAGAATTCCAAAAATGGTAATTTTGTTTCTTGTCTGACAGGGGATGGTGGTGCCTCCAATTCTTAATCAATTTCCTTACTTTGACTAGAGGATGTTATGAATTCTTGTGAATATTTTTTTGGAAGGAATCTACCCTGTGAGTCTCTTGGTCTACTCATATATTTTGTGATATAGTAGGGAAGATTCTTCAACTACTAGATGTATGTTTTGTTTCTCTTGCTAACACTTAATTAGAAAATTCCAACCGGTGTTCCAAGGAAACAACACCAAAAATGATGGGTGTCATCATTCCATTCATTTAATCAACTTCTTGTTGATGTCATATCAAACCAGGGGTGTGTCTAAAGCTATATGCAACAAGAGTACTTTAACTGATCTAGTAGTTGGTTGTAACTATTTTTTATATTTTATGGGGGATCTCTTTAATGTCTTAAGGACTTCTTGGTAAAACCTTATTCAAATAAAACTATGAAAACTTGCTGAAAATAAAACACACTGAAAGCTTGCTGAAAGGAAACACACCGTGCAGAATGGAAACACACTTGCTGTTGGAAAATAAACACTCTTGCTTTTGAAAGAAAACACACGATTAAAATGCTTGAAAACAATTGCAAGAAATATAAAGATTTATCTAAACACCTACAGAACAAGTATGCAACATAATTTAATTGAAAGAACTAAAGCAATACAAAATTAACAGATCTAAGCTATTTGCTGAAGAAATATAAATACCAAATAAATGAATATCCTGGTCCTTGGGGGAGTGGGCCCTTTCTCCTCCTTGAATCAGGATTTTAACAACTCAGAATTCTCTCAAATTAGAATGGCTATTTTATTGATGAAAACATTCAATATTACAACACATCTTTGGATCTGAATACTTAATCTATTTCTTTTCTTTATTCTATATCTATCTCATTCTATATCTCTAATCTCCTCTCTATCTAATGCATGTCTTCTTTATATACATTTTACAATCACAAGCTGTTCAATGATTTTGATG
The DNA here is from genome assembly GCA_018340775.1 of Taxus wallichiana var. yunnanensis. Classification (NCBI taxonomy): domain Eukaryota; kingdom Viridiplantae; phylum Streptophyta; class Pinopsida; order Cupressales; family Taxaceae; genus Taxus; species Taxus wallichiana. The sequence goes on from CM031239.1 coordinate 314,215,628, forward strand.
AAATCGAATCATGACCAAAATAGATGTTGAGTCAAATGGCGCTTGATCGATCGATAGTTGTAGGATAACTCTTCCTAGATCTGCATTCAGAAATCTTCTCATCCTTCATGATTGTAGATGTAAAATATCCAAATGTGGTTTAAAATAGATAACTCCCATCGGTTCCGGAACTTACTTGGAGAAGTTCCAAACCATAGGTGATTGTTAAGCAAAAAAACCTATGAGAGTTATGGAGCTGTCCCCGGAGTTCCGAACTAAGTCTGAAAATTCCGAACTAAGTTCTAGAGTTCTAGAACTAAGTATGAAAGTTTCGAAACTAAATGATGACTACGTGATGGAGTTCTAGAACTAGCTTGGAAGCTCCAGAACTAAGCTGTGTAGGAACAGATGCTATCAAAAACATATTGAATGCCACCTGTTTCATTTCCTCGACTGATTAGACCTGCTTTATTACAAAAGTGAATTTAAACACACACTATGTTAGGAATTTCAGAGTTTTTAACATTAGGATCACAATCAATCAAAAGATAGACAGTTACATCCTAACTCATATCAGATCAACTAAAAGTCACACACTAAAATTAACTTAATCAAAAGGAGAGTATGATGAGATCATGTATTATACATTTATTAGACATATTCTCAGCCTCATCACTCCACCCAATACCCAAACAACCCGAGATCTTTACCCCGACTAGTCCCGATTACCACTGAAAGAGATCTTGACCTTCGATTCAATCATAGCTTAGCCTTTTGTGAATGAATTTGCTTATTGTAGTCGAAAGAGATGCCTAAATCATTTTAATTGCAATAGGATTTCCTTTATTGTTAACATTAATTTGTTTTAAATAGTGGATTGACATGCGTCAGGGAGTATCACACTTCCCGGATCTAGTATACGCTAGGCAGTCCACTGCATGTACTATTTAATTTTTATTTGGTGGTCTTGTTTTCCATTTCGTAGTTCCTCCAAGAAAAAGGAAGCTCTCACAATCGGTTGTGGATCAAGAAGTGATACGTGTGTAACAACCTACAACCGACATTTTAATAGGTATTCCTCCTAACCCATTCACCCTTATCTGTTTTGTCAACATTCGAAGAAAGTCTCTAGAATCGGGTGAAACAAATACCAATCCAATGCAATTCCTTCAAGATTCCTTGGAAAGGTATTAGCCACTACAACATCCCAAGGAAGAAATTCCACGATAGCGGTGGCGTAGGCATTGATATGAGCATTCGAGTCTCCTTCTTCCTTATATTTTGGAAGATCTGGAAATTGGTGTGGAAGCATGACACAACATATGGTGAAGTCAAGAGGCTCCTTTAAGTACTCGCACATGTACCCATTACGTAAGATTCCACCATTGAAGATCCTTGTGATGGTGGAGGAGGAGGAGTTGGATAAGCTACATTATAAGCATTGATTGGAACATATGTGGTCCTTTAATATGGCATGTAGGGAACAAGAATTTCATATGGGTCCATCTGGGGGTTTTTGAATACATATGCTTGTAAAGTGGGATAGTACCAGGATATGGACTAGTGGGCGTAAAACCGAGGAACATAACATTACCTATTGTGGCAATATTCAAGAATGCACTTCCGGCCATCCTTGCGAAGGAAAATATTGATAAGGATGAGGACCCAAACCTATTGTGCTTAACCTTGTGAGAATATCACCTAGATTTGAATGAACCAGATAACCTTGTTGTACATGATATTGCATTGGTTTCTCATTGGAAGGGATGTATCCTTTATTGTCAACTAGATACCCCATGTTATGCCCTACTGCATGTGTTGGTTGTGAAGTCTGGGCACTTTATAGTTCTCTAATCCTCCCCACTAAAGTAGAAATGAGATCGTTGGGAGAGGATTGAGTCCCTTATTGGGGTGCTTGTGGCGTAGGGTTTGATTGAGTAGGCTCATGATACCTTGTCATGAATTATTCAGTGTTATAATTCTTGTCTTCCTTAGAAGTAAGAATCTTAGGATAGGTATTCAAAATCTCAGAGGTTGTAGCCTTCATTCTATCCAAAGACTCATCTATCTGATGAAGAGGATTTGTTATTCGTGTAAATATATCATATTCTGTTGATTACATGGAAATGTGAGGTCTTGAAAAGACTCTATGGTAAGAACTTGTTCTATTTGTTATAAAAACATGGTTTGCATAGGGTTGACCATATTGCATGTTTAACAGTTGATCAAACTCCTCCATCCTTACATAGCTAATGGGGTTTGAAGTGTAAATAGGGAGGTTTGGACATTTCTTGTGTAATTTTCACCCCATCTCGAAAGAGAAGGGAACTGTTATGGTTGAACGTTGGTGTAATATCTATCAAAGCCAAATGGCCCACCAAACTCTCTTCTAGTCATATTTTAGAAAGTATAAAATACCTACCAAAATAGGGGAAGAAATGGAGGGGTGAGGTAATAACAATGAAAGGAAAGGAAACAAGAAGGAATTAGTCCTTCACTTTGGGTTCACAAATTTGTCTAGATGAAATATTACATGAAACCTTTAATCGCATTTGAATCCTCTTGGAGCAATCGATTTTGAATGTGCGTGGCTAAATATAGGAGGATCAAGTGACTAAGATCTATTAGTGTGATCTCTGGAAACCGAGTTGGCAAAGGGGATATTTAGAGGCTATGAGTGGGTAACATAAATCCCTATGGTTTTTTTGCCTAACTTGGAGCTAAGTGTTGATCTAGTTTGAAGTTTCTAAATCAATTAAGATGAAACTAACAATCTATGCTATTACCGAAAAGAATCTAATCTAAACAAATCACAAAAACTGAAATATTACAATCACAAACAATAATTTTCTTCTATTCTAAATAATTAAAATTTCTCTACACTAAAACTAAACAAGAAAAATAATGAGGTTTGGTTATTCACTTGTCTGCTAAGTGTATTAAAACTAAACTAACTTAAAATAATAACTTTTCCAAATGATCTATGATATGTAGAAACCTCCTATAGACATTCTCTCCTTTAAATCCACAAGGATGGAAGGAAGAGGATCTGTCACGGAGGTTTGCTATGAAATATTTAAACCTCTTGAAATTAACTAATCACTTTGTAAATGAAAGGATATTGATTTCTACTCTATTTGATATGATGTAACAATGATAAATTGTAACAATGAAGGAAATAAAACAACAAATCCAACCTAAAATTCACAGAACAAAGGTAAATCCAGATGTGTGATGATTTTTCCCCTTAGTTTATCCTTTCTTTCTCTGTGTCTCCATATGAGTCTAAGGAATTGGGAATGAAAAGGCATCAACGGAGAATGTTCTTGAGCAATGACAACTTGAAGGCGAAGTTTGGTTGCATAATGCAAGTGAAGAGAGATAACAAAAGTGAAAAGAGCTTGGCTATGTAATTTCCAGCGGGATTGTGGCGGCAATACTATGCAAGATTCACAAAATTCTCGAGGCCCTTTGCTTGAATGAAAGCATTGAATATATAGGAATTGGCTAGGATGTGCCTTCATGCACAAGGCACCCTTGGAATGCCAAATATTTAGGTGAAGAGGCAATTCACACTAATTAAATCTATTTAAAAAAGAAGAGGGAAGGAATACCATGAAAACAAGACCATTTTTAGGCAATTTGGTTCACAAACGCACTTTAGAATTCAAGTTAAGTGAAGCATCACATGTTAAAACCATGCATGAAGAGTTCTAGAAAAATCGCATAGAACCGTTGCCACTTGCGCAGGTGGTGGTCTCAAGACCACTGCCCAAGCTTGGGTGGCGCTTTCAAAATCATCGACTTTGGCAGGTGGTGCTCCTAACACTAAAGGAAAACATGCATAAAAATCGAAGTGGGAAGCTAAGAAAAAGCATGGAAAAGCTAAGTAAGGATATCTAGGCTACAAATATACACTACGAATGGGTTTAGGAGCTTAAACACCTTCTGAAAGGACATGAATCATCATTGGGACCTTTTGTAATTGTTTTCCAACAATGTAGCACATGCAATTTTGGGTGCGTACATATTTCCCCCTCGAAGAAGCATCTTAGCCATGAAAAGCCTAAAATGTAGAGTCCAGAATGATGTTCCCAAATGGGGAGTTAGAAGCTATACCGACATGCTGTGTGTGTGAATGTTTCATCATCCAAACTCTCACTACCTCGCAAAATGAAAAAAATAAGACTCAAGTCGGAGATAGATCAAAATATCAAAAGATAAATACTAAATTAAAATGACAAGAGGACTTACCATTTGTGTGGGGATATAGAAATATACCTGTGCCAACGCTCCAACCCTATGAACATATGCACTCAAAATGAAGTTATAACAACATATATATATATATATATATATATATATATATATATATATAAACAAACTCATTTTCCAATTCATTTGCACGTATTGATTTGGTGATTTTTTTAGCTCTGGGCCCACATTGACTATTTCATTAATGAGTTTGGTTTAATTGGAATGGATTTAAAATGATATTTTACGTTAGGATTTACCCTTTGTTGTTTGAATTCTTTTGAGAAGAACTCCTAAGAAATTCATAACTAGAGTGGTCATAAGGGGCCTCAAAGAGGTGGATAGGTAGAGTGCCTTTATTTCTTAGTTTCCATTTTGTTAGGCATTATACAATGATTTTATATTTTGTGCTCATTGTGAGCATTTTGATTGCACACTAGTGTGCGATGGAATTATACAAAATTATGATACACCATGATATGTACATGTATCTCTTTTGGTTTTGTTATTCCTTGCATATATTTGATTCCATTTATGATTTGATTCACATGTGTACTCTTAGATGTTTAGAATTTCTGATTTTATATGTTTTTAGAATGTATGTAGTGGATATGAATGCTAATAGAATGATTTTTTTGTGTTTTTGTAATGTTGATATATGATAATGCAAATATATTGTAATGTTAAACTTTAGTTTCTCTTAGCAATTTTTGATACTTCATATTATTTTTTAAAATCATGGTGAAAGAGTGATATGATAAGTGAATGAAATTTCCCCACTCCTAACTCCACGCAACCAGGTAAGATGTGAGGGCTCAACACCAAGATCCAAAAGGGGAAAAATTATAGAAATTTGTTGAATGGTAATGATGAGAGAAAGACAAGGATTTGACAAAACTAAATTGAGACCCTATAACCTCATTTTATTCAATTTTGCTTCATAGTTTAAAATGTGAATTGCTTTCCATTTTATCTAGACTTAGATCCGTAGATGGCCACTTGGTTGACAAAATATGGTTTTGAGGTTTTAAATTCTTTTGGAATTTGAACATCTAACTCACTTTGTTATGATTTATGATTTCATATCATTTTGAATGAACTTGTTTGTAACTTTCAAAATTTTCAAAGAGACCCCTACACCTTTCCCCATGCTACCAATAGGAAGTATGGGATCATCACCATGGACAAGGCATATGCGAGGAAGGACACTTCTCTCCTTTCCCAACCCTACATCACTAGTAAGAGACATAGGATTAACACCAAAGGTTGGTAGGTCAAAATAAATGTGTAAAATAAAAATTTTACGTGGATTTAAATTTGACTTATTTATCTAGGCAAAATGCCTAGAATGTTCTTATTTCCAAAGAGATGTATATGGGATAGATGCAACACCATGAATCTTGTAAAATAAACTATATGGAAAAGACACCTAATATAGAAGAAACTATGAAGTAGAAAAAGTATGCATGACCTTGGTCTCGATTACTTATTAAAAAGCTCTTCTTATCTTGCTTTGGATTGATGAAATGATTCGAAAACAATTGATGATACTATGAATATTTGAAGAGATATGATTTGAATGTTTTTCCAATGTTTTCAGAAGTTTTTAGTAATTTCTATAAGAATAAGTCCCTTGATAAAAAAATTTACAAAATAAACTGGCAGATGAAAATGTGATGTCGATGCAATAATGTACATATGGAAATGCATGTGAAACTACATGTCATGATAGCTAAGATGAAGGAAGTTGATGAATATCAAATTCTTCACCCCTAAAAGTACATAGTGGAGAACCATGATCCTCAAAATTTCCATTCTCTTGATTAGGGCCTACCATTCTTAGGTTTAAACATACAACCCTTGCCCAAAGTGTATATGTCCAATCATTAAAATCATTTGTATGAAAGAGGTGTTCATGCACCTCTTTGTCACATTCTTGAGACATGGTGTGTGGGTGAGCATGACTATGCTGCTTGGCCTTATTTCTGATGTAGAGCGTTATGTTTACTTATGAAACTTGTTGAATGACAAGGCCTTGTCCCATGGATATGATAAGATTATCTTTTGACACATGGGTTGAAACTGGGGTTTAGAATAGAAAAACCTTCAAAGATGGTTTTGATGGGAATTGTTTCAATCTCAAATTTCCCTTCTTTATTTATTAATTCTATCATGTTTACACCAAGACCTAGGTCGTCAGAAGGAAGATATTCTAAACCAATAATAATACCCATCCCTTGTGGTTCAAATGGGAGAAAGATCGAATCATCACTCTCTAAGAGTTTCATAATTTCCATTGTGGTTTTAGTGGACACTTTGTTTCCACAAATATTGATTTACCCTTATCTATTTTTTTCCACCTCAAATGTTTTTGGGTCAATGACTTCAACCTTTGGGTCACACCGGGGTGATTGGGGATAACTCTTTTGATGGATATGGTTTTTTCAATTGATTCACAAGAAGTTCATACTCTGTATGGACTCCTTTCTTCTTCTTGATGTTTTCTAAGTGTATATTGAAGGGCTTAGGATCCCCTTAAGAGATGAAGACCTTCCCCAAATGGAGGAATCTAATCTCTAGAACATGGTAGAAGGGATAGCCTTCATTCGATGAATCCAGGGTCTCCCAAGGATCATGTTATAACTTGTTTCCCTATCGATAATGTAAAACTCCATCAAGATGGTTTTGGACCAAGCATGACTAGAAGAACTATGGTTCCAATCGAGGTCTCTTTAAGACTATCATACCCCGTAACGTGTTTCTTGTAGAGGAAAAATTTGTCTCTCCATATCCCAACTTCTACAAGAAAGATAAGGGAACCACATTTACAACAGCCCCATCATTAATCATGGCTCTCTTAATGCAATTGTTATAAACCTAAACTTGTAAAAATAAGGCAGGATCACCTCTTTGGGTAATTTCAACGTCATATGGCATCTTGTCTATATCGAAAACAAACCTAGTATCCCTATCATTTTGTCCCGGAGGATGTATGTCAAAGTCAATATGATTTATTTGAGTGCTAGGAGGTGGTGTAACATGGATTAGATGACCAAGACCTAGTGCATTGAGTAACGTAGAATGATGCGTAGGTGAATTCTTTAGCAAATCTAGAAATGAAATGTGAGAAAAGGTCTTGTTCAAATCCATGATATTAAATCATAGGCTCCTACTTGGTTTTGTGATTGTAGGAACGTCATCCTATGAAGAGGAAAGAGTGGGTAGAGTTTTAGGAAATTATTCCTTCGCCTGAGTTATTGCATTAATTTTTGGTTCAAATTCTAGCTCAATTAATCCCAATATTTTTGTATTGTCATTTGAACCAAGGTTAGGAGAAACCCAAGAGTTATCAGAAGTTGAGGCTTCATGGTCATTGTTTCCTATAGGAATACCCTTTTTATATTATGAGGATTCACTTGGAATCCCCAAGATGTTTAGGGTTCACATTTTTAGGTGTGACAGTTCGGTATGACTAGGTTGCATAGTTTGTTTCAGGATTTGCTAGGAACATGTCTACAAACAAATGCCTTTGGTTTTGGGAAGTCTTTGCAGAAACTTGTTGCAATAGTGGAAATTCCTATCATCATGACCTCAAACCTTATGGAAACCACAATATAGGTTAGGTTCGTAATCTCTTGGCCTTTGATAAGTGTCTTGTTGTTATTGATTATAACCTCGGTTATAGTTTTGAAATTGGTTGTTATAATCATGATTCGTTTCCCCTTGGCCAAATTTTTGATATTGGTTTGGGCCTTGGGTTTGATTTTTATTTTATGGCAGATGATTTACATCAACTTGTGTTGACAGGAGACACATGTTAGGGGTTCTTTGATTTCTGTGTTGTTGTTATTGTTATTAATGTTACCATTCTTTGAAAACTAGCATTTTGGGTTGATCAAGATAGCACTATTCATGGTAACATCATGATTGCGATTCACACCCTTAGGTCCTTTTTTACTTGGCACCATTGGTTTGATAATTTGCATTATTTTGATTTGGGATACCAATTTCCCATTGGGACCATAGATCTTATGCTCACTGTCTATAGCGGCTTGGTCAATCAAAGCACACCTTCCAAAACTTCCTCATAACTATGGAAAGGAAACTTTTGGACCTCTTCCTAGTCTCTTGATTGAGCGAGTGAAGGAAAAGATTGCAAAGTTCCATCTAGTCCATGTTGGGTGCACTTGCAGAGGAATAGAGAACTTGGCGCCATCTTTGGATGAAATGGGAAACAAATTCATTTTTCTCCTGTCTAATATGTAGGAACTCCCTAATCCCTATATGCAACAACTTGTTCATGTCAAATGCTTTGATGAAATCAGAAACAAGTTATTTAAAGGAATGTATAGAAGCTTCCGGAATACGGTAATACCAATCCAATGTGATTCCTTCAAGAGTCTTTGGAAAGATCTTAGCCACTATAACATCCCAAGGAAGCAATTCCCTAAGATAGTAGTAGCATAGGCCTTGATATGAGCATTCGAGTCTCCTTCTCCCTTAAATTTTAGAAGATCCGAGAAATGGGCATGGAAGCATGACACCACATATGGTGAAGTTAAGAGGATCCTTTAAGTACTCAGCATATGTACCCATTGCGTAATATTCCACCATTAAAGATCCTTGATGAGGAGGTGGAGGAGGAGTTGGATAAGCTACATTATAAGCATTGATGGGAACATATGGGGTCCCTTTGATATGGCATGTAGGGATCGGGAATGGCATATGGGTCCATCTGGGGAGTTTTTAATACATATGCATGTAAGGTGGGATAGTACCAGGATATGGACTAGCGGGCGTAAAACCAGGGAACATCACATTTCCTATTTGGCGGTATTCAACAGAACGCTTATGGTCATCCCTTGCATAGGATAAGCTTGAGAAGGATGAGGACCCATCCCTAGTGTGTCTAACCCTATGATAAGATCACCTAGATTTGAATGAACTAGATAACCTTGTTGTACAAGATATTGCATTGGTTGCTCATTGGAAGGGATGTATCCTTTGTTGTCAATTGGATACCCCATGTTTTGCCCTACTACATGTGTTGGTTGTGAAGTCTGGGAACTTTCTAGTTCTCTAATCCTCCCTACTAAAGTATAAATGAGATCGTTGGGAGAGGATTGAGTCCCTTTTTGGTGCCTATGGCATAGGGTTTGATTGAGCAGGCTCATGATACCCTGTCATGAATTGTTCAATGTTATAATTCTTTTCTTCCTTAGAAGTAAGAATCTTAGGATAGGCATTCAAAATCTTAGAGGATGTATCCTTCATTCTATCCAAATACTCATCTATCTGATGAAGAGGATTTTCTATTCATGTGAATATATCATCTTTTGTTGATTGCATGACAATGTGAGGTCTTGACAAGACTCTATGGTAAGAACCTATTCCATTTGTGATAACAACATGGTTTGCATTGGGTTGACCATATTACATGTTTAATGGTTGATCAACCTCTTCCATCCTTACATATATGATGGGGTTTGAAGTGTAACTAGGGGAGATTTGGACGCTTGTGTAATTTCACCCCATCTCAAAAGAGAAGGTGACTGTTGTGGTTGAACGTTGGTGTAATATCTATCAGAGGCTAATGACCCACCAAACTCTCAATTAGTCATATTTTAGAAAGTATAAAATACCTACCAAAATAGGGGAAGAAATGGAGAGGTGAGGTAATAGCAATGAAAGGAAAGGAAACAAGAAGGAATTAATCCTTCATGTTGGGTTCACCAATTTGTACGGATGAAAATTTACATGCAACCTTTAACCACACTCAACCCCCTGAGGTCGTTCTAGAGAGACAATGTTGAATGTGTGTGGCTAACTATAGGAGGATCAATGACTAATATCTGGTAGTGTGATCTCCTAGTAGTTGAGTTGGAAAAGGGGATTTAGAGGCTATGAACAGGGTAGCATAAATTCCCTTGGTTTGTTTTCCTAACTTTGGATCTAATGTTTTACTAGTTTGAAGTGTCCAAATCAACTAAGATGAAACTAACAATCTATGCTACTGTTGAAAGGAAACTAATTTAAACGAATCCCAAAAACTCAAATATTACAATCAAAACAACAATTTGCTTCTATTTTAAATAATTAAAATATTTCTACACTAAAACTAAACAAGAAAAATAACCCGGTGTGGTTATTCACATGTGCTAAGTGTATTGAAACTAAACTAACTTAAAAGAAGAAATTTTCCAAATGATCTATGATATGTAGACAACCTCCTACAAATATTCTCTCCTTCAATCCACAGGGATGGGAAGAAGAGGATCCGTCACCAGGGGTTTCTATGAAAGATTTTAACCCTCTTGGAAATTAACTAATTACTTGTAAATGAAAGGAAATTTATTTCTACTCTATTTAATATGATATAAAATGATAAATTGCAGCAATGAAGGAAATAAAACAACAACTCCAACCTAGAATTCATAGAACAAAGGTAAATCTAGTTGTGTGATGACTTGTCCCCTCAGTTTATCCTTTCTTTCTCTGTATGTCCATATGAGTCCAAGGGATTGGGAATGCAAGATAAACAACATGAGAAGACACTTGAGAAATGGCATCTTGAAGGTATTTTAGTTACAATGTAGGTGGAAGAGAGATAACACAAGTGAACAGAGCTTGGCTATGTAATTTCCAGCATGATTGTGGTAGTAATACTATCCAAGATACACAAAATTCTTAGGCCCTTTGCTTTAATACAAGCATTAAAATTATAGGAATTCATTGGGATGTGCCTTCATGCACATAACAACCTTGGAGTGCTAAATCATTAGGTGAAGAGGTAGTTCAAACTAATTAAATCTATTTAAAAATAGAAGAGGAAGGAATACCATACAAACAAGACTATTTTTAGGCAATTTGGTTCACAAACACACCATACAAGTCAAGTTAAGTGAAATCTCGTGTTAAAACCACACATGAAGAGTTCTAAAAAGATCATGTAGGACCACCACCCTGCACCGGGAGAGAGTCCTCGGACCACTTGCCCAAGCCCCTGGGGGCGGTCTCAAGACCATTTCCCAAGCCTAAGAAGCGGTTTCAGAACAACCGCCCAAGCCTTGGAGGCGATTTCATAACCACCACCTAAGCGGGGAAGAGGTTTTGACACTAAAGGCACACACATGAAATGAAATGAGAAGCTTAAAGAAAGTGTGTAAAAGCTAAGTAAGGATGTGTAAGCTACAAATATACACTACGAATGGGTTTAGGAACTCGAAAACCTTCTGAAAGGACATGAATCATCATTGGGGACCTTTTTTTAACTATTTTTGAGCACATGTAATTTTGGGTACATACATATTTCCCCCTTAGAGAAGCGTCTTACCATGAAAAGGTATAAAACGTAGAGTCCGAGTATGGAGATCCCAAAAATGGGGTTAGAAGCTATACTTGACATGCCCATGTGTTGGAATGTCTCCATCCAAACTCCCGCTACATGCAAAATGAAAAAGAAGACTCAAGTGCAAATAGATGAAATATCGAAAATAAATACTAAATTAAAATGACAAGAGGACTTACCATTTTTGTGAGGATATAGAAATATACTGCGTTCGGTTACTCCAACCCTGTGAACATATACACTCAAAATGAGGTTATAACAACATATATATATATATATATATATATATATATATATATCAAAACAAACTCATTTTCCAATTCATTCATACATATTGATTTGGTGATTTTTTTTAGCTCTAAGCCCATAGTGACTATTTCATTTGTGAGTATGGTTGAATTGGAATGGATTTAGGAATGGTATTTTGCATTAGGCTTGGCCCTTTGCTATTTGAATGCTTTTAAGAAGAACTCCTAAGAAATTTATAACTAGAGTGGTCATAAGGGGGCCTCAAAGAGGTGGATAGGCAGAGTGCCTTTATTTCTTAGTTGTCATTTTTTGACATTATGTGATGTTTTTGTATTTCGTGCTCATTACGAGCATTTTGACCAAACCTAGTGTGCGATGGCATTGTACAAAACTATGACACACCATGATATATATAGATATATATTTTTGGCTCGGTTATTCCTTGTATAGAGTTGGATTCCATTTATGATTTGATTCACGTGTGTACTTTTAGATGTTTAGAATTTATTTTTATATGCTTTTCAGAATGTATACAATGGATATGAATGCTAACAGAATGATCTCTTTTTTTGTGTTTTGTAATGCTGATATATGATAATGCAATCACATTGTAATGTTGAACTTTAGTTTCTCTAAGAAATTTTCAATACTTATTTGTTTTTTGGAAAAATGTGGCAAAAGAGTGATATGATAAGTGAATGAAATTACCCCACTCCTAACTCCATACAACTAGTAAGATGTGAGGGCTCAACACCAAGAGCTAGAAAGGGCACAAGTTATAGAAATTTGTTGAATGGTAATGATGAGAGAAAGACAAGGATTTGAAAAACCAAATTGAGACCCTACAACCTCATTCTATTCAAGTTTGCTTCATAGTTTAAAATGTGAATTGATTTCCATTTTATCTAGACTTAGATCTATAGATGGCCACTTGGTTGACAAAATCTAGTTTTGAGGTTTTAAACTCTTTTGGAATTTTGAACATCTAACTCACTTTGTTTTGATTTATGATTTCACATCATTTAAATGAACTATTTATAACATTTGAAATTTTTCAAAGAGACCCCCTACACATTTCCCCATGCTACTAGTAGGAATTATGGGCTCATCTCCATGGACAAGGCATAGGCGAATAAAGACACTTCTCTCCTTTCCCAACCCTACATCACTAGTAAGAGACGCAAGCTCAACACCGAAGGTTGGTAGGGAAAAGAAATGTGTAAAATAAAAAATTTATGTGGATTTGTATTTGACTTATTTATCTAGGAAAAATGTCTAGAATGTTCTTATTTCCAAAGAGATGTATATGGGATAGATGTGACACCATGAAGCTTCTAGAACAAACTATAGGAAAAGACACCTAATCTAAGAAAACTATGAGTAGAACCAAGTATGCGACTTAGTATGGTTACTTATTAAAGTTTTCTTATCTTGTTTGGATTGATGAAATGATTTGGAAACAATTTATGATACTATGAAGATTTGAAGAGATGTGATTTGAATGTTTTGCCAATGTTTTCAGAAATTTTTAGGAATTTCTATAAGAATAATTCCTTTGATCACAAATTTTACAAAATGAACTGGAAGATGAAAATGCAATGTGGATGTGGTAAATGTATGTGAAACTACATGTCATGATAGGATAAGGTGAAGAAAGTTGATGAATATCGAATTCTTCACCCATAAAAGTACATAGTGGAGAACCATGATCCTCAAAATTTTTGTTCTCTTGACAAGATCCTACCATTCTGGGTTTAAACTTACAACCCTTTACCGAGAAGTGTATATGTCCAATCATTAAAATCATTTGTTTGAAATAGGTGTTCGTAAACCTCTTTGTCACCTTCTTGAGACATGGTGTTTGGGTGAGCATGACCATGTTTATCATCCTTGTTTCCTATGTAGAGCGTCGTGTTTACATGTGACACTTGTTGAATGATTAGGCCTTGCCCCATGTATATGGAAAGCTTAGTTTTGACACACATGGGTTAAAATTGGGTTTAGAATAGAACAACCTTCGAGACAATTATGATGGGCATTGTTTGAATCTCAAATTTCCCTTCTTCGTTTGTTAATTCTATCATGTTTACACCTAGACCTAGGTCATGAGAAGGAAGAGATGCTAAATTGAGAAGAATACCCATCCCTTTGGTTCAAATGAAAGGAATACCAAATCGTCACTCTAAGTCTTTCATAATTTTTGTTGTGGTTTTAGTGGACACTATTTCCATAGATATTGATTTACCCTTATCTATTTTTTCCACCATAAATGTTTTTGGGTCAATGACTTTAGCCTTCGGGTAACTCGGGGTGATCGGGGCTAACTCTTGTAATAGAGGTGGTTTGTTGATTGATTTGCAGGAAGTTCATACTCCGTATGGACTCCTTTCTTCTTCTTCAAGTTTTCTAAGTGGATATCGAAGGGCTTAGGATCCCCTTGAACAATGAATACCTTCCCCAAATGGAGGTGTTGAATTAGGACTAAATAATTTTATGTACATGCTTTCAAACAAAAAAATCATGTTCTTTTTTCTCATCCAAGTGTAAAATCTTTCTTTTTAAATAAAGAATTGAATGAGAAAAGAGCGGGCTAGATAAGAAAAGTCATGGAATATGATGTTGATATCCATGTTATGAAGATAGTTCAAGGTAAAGGTTTTTGTGAACATCTAATTGCTGATATGGAAAAATAGTAGGCTGTAGAATCAGAAGATCCAAAACAACATGCTGAAGTTATGTATCAGCAATCAGATTTCATGGTGTAGCCAGAAAATCAGCAACTTTGAGCTTGTTCAAGAAGTTCAGGAATCAAGATGGATGACTGATTTAGTTAACTATCTATAGCATGACACTTATCTGGAAGGTATGGACAAGAATAAATGAAGGTATTTCAGGTTACAAGTTGTACCTTATGTTTTTATTGATGGTGTGTTATTCAAAAAAGATATAAATATAATCTTGTTGCGATGTGTTGATTATGATAGAATTCAGCAATTATTATTCGAATTCCATGAAGGACCTGCAAGAGATCATTTTTAGAACATACCACAACCTTAAAAATTATGAAAGTTGGTTACTATTGGCTCAACATATTCAAAGAATATTTTGAATGGATTAGAAATTCTAATAAATGTGTTTTATTTGTTGGAAAATAACATTTAGCTTCGCTTCCCTTACAACCTATTTCAATTGATCAACCTTTTATTCAAGTGGGGTATTGAATTTATTGGCATGATAAACCCACCTTCGTCATCAGGACACAAGTGGATTTTGACTGCTAAATATTTCTTTACACGATGGACTGAAGCAATAGCCTTGAAAGATTCTAATGAAACTTGATACTATCCTTTTATGAAGGTATAGTTTGTAAATTTGGAGTTCTAACAACTATCATTTCAGATAATGCTTTGGCATTTATTGGTGCAAAGGTAATGATTGGGATGTCAACCATGGAATTTATTTAAGTTCATCATCTAATTATTACCCATAAGGTAATGGGTTAGCTGAAAGTACTAACAAGAATCTTTTAAGGGTCACCAAAAACACTCAAAGATAACCAATGAGCTTGGCATATAATGTTGAATTCATTACTTTGGGATGACAGAGTGACTCCTAAAATATCAATTAGAAATTCACCATACAAGATTATTTATGGAAGAGAAGCAAGAATGTCTATTTCAGTTGAGTTACCTGCACTAGATTTGCTACATCAAATGGAGCTGATTGAGAATGAACCATTATAGATTTGTTATGTAGAATTAATGGAGTTACAAGAGCTGAGAGATCAAGCTCATGTGAACATGGAAATGAATCAGAAACAAATGAAGAAAATTTTTGATAAGAAAGCTAAGTTCAGAATCTTCAATGAAGGAGATATTGTGTTGAATTGGGATGATGATTGTGCAAAGCCAAGAAATCATATGAAGTTTGATACAATCTGGAGTGGTCCTTACATGATTTCAGCTTGCAAAGAACACAATGCTTTTCAACTCTCGAGGCTGAATGGAGAGGAACTTCCCATTCCTGTGAATGGTATGTTTCTCAAACACTATTATTGAAAATCCTACAGAGTCTGTTTAGAGTAGGATTTCCCTTCAATAAGTGCAGTTCTTGCACATTGCAATATTGTTTTTCAATTCAATAAAGTGCATTTGTGTACGTGATTTATTTTACTAGATCATTTCGAGTTTTAGTTTTTTTTGGAAGGGTTGGACCTTCAGAAAGGTAGATTTTAATTACATGCTTTGGAATACATGCCCAATGGACAAGAGAAAGGCACGCAGTCTACAAGCTAGTAGGAAGCCTTCCCCATAGGATCACTATAAATGTTGACAATTTTTGCACTCGTACAAAAATGGACAACTCAAAACTTTGTTATGACAAATGGCATTGGTGAAGTGAACCTAAGCTAGGGGAGATCCTTTCAGTTCAATATTGTTTATACTGA
The DNA here is from genome assembly GCA_018340775.1 of Taxus wallichiana var. yunnanensis. Lineage (NCBI taxonomy): Eukaryota > Viridiplantae > Streptophyta > Pinopsida > Cupressales > Taxaceae > Taxus > Taxus wallichiana. The sequence continues at coordinate 314,231,905 of CM031239.1, forward strand.
ATTAAATAATGATTACATGAAATATGCAACTATGTGTGTTATTATAAAACATAACAGATCATATAGTCTATAATTTCATGATTATATTCAACAAAGAACACAAAGCCCCGAAGGACAGATGTGTTATCTTGATGAAGACATAAAACTGTAGAATAGATGAAGTCTTATGTTTTAGAATATCAATCATAATTGCAGATTGTAGCATTCAGGGTTTCATTATTAAAGTTACAAGTATTTTAAAATTTCTTTCCTTTATGATTAATACATTCAATTATTTTATTGAGTTGTTTAAATCATTATACAATCCATGTACAAAAACTGAAAATTAGAAAGAAATACACAACTCAATTTCAGAATTCAATGCTTTATTCATAAGGAATTTCAAATGTTCCCACACAAGCCGTGGGATGTAACTCAAAAGCAAGATACAACTACTGAAGAGTAAATTACAACTATTGAAGTAAGAGGTACATATGCATGAAAAATAAAGTAGAAGAGTATGAATGAACCCATCATTGCCTTGGGGTTTCTTTCATTTTGGTCGATGTATCTCCAACTCCATCTTTGTTCCATCATCATCTTTATTGCTTGTAAAATGGCACTATACCTGAAAACATAAAGAAAAAGATTGTCAAAATTGAGCTCAGGGTTAATCCATATTCCTATACTATCCAAATTCATGTAGGTGGATCTCTTAACAACAGGAGGTATAAATTACATGAGGATCAAAGGAACAACTGATAAAAGTACTTTTCTATAACAACATACATGATTTATTCACTCATAAATAAGGAGAGAGAAGAAAAGAAAAACTATGGAACATAAGAGAGGCCAAAAATCCTAAATATTTTCTAACTATTTTCTTAAGTGTGCAGGTATAGGTTGCAGTGAAGAAGAAAATAAAATCATGTCTTATAGTCCTCATTGTTAGATAAAGATTGCATAAAAACAAAGTTCAATGACTTCCATCCTATGGTACATCAAGTTGGAATAAATCACAAGTACATAATGGTATGAAAGAAGAATGTAACTCAAAGTTCAGTAGCTATTCTAGAAATAGAAGGAGTTACAATGAGATCGATCAGAGGAGAAACTTGCATGCTTACTTCCATTCAAAGACAACGGTACATGTTTCAAATTTTCAAATAGGTGAAGTAGAAGAATCAGAATATAAAGGCTGAAGTTAACTAGAAAGATAATATTACAGCTGAAACAAAATGAAAAGGAAATCTAAGAAAATTTTGATAGGGCTTCGCCATGTAAAATGGACATTTTACACATTTCCATCATGCTTTTTTAAACTAATACATTCTTGAAAGCTGTATATAAATCAAATAGTAATACAGAAAGAAAATAATGCATGGCATGATCAAAGTAATGATTATCGATTTCAGCCCCAACAACAAGCTATGAAGCATCTAAATAAATTGTTACAAGTGCACACTTTTAGATTGCATCGTAAATACTTTGCAGAAATGCTACAATACTAATGGAGTACAACTATGACAAGAAAAGTAAGACTCAGCTACAACAATGAATTTCAAAGAAGTATATCTTTCAAATTTGGAAGTAACAAGGTGTATCAAAAAAAGAAATGAATCCAAGCTACAACATGAAGTTAACTATAAAAATAATTTAACAACTAGAGTTTCAGATTCAACATTGAAAGAATCAAATCAAGAAATGATAAGTGCAAAGTAGATAATGATAGACCAAGATCAGTTTGAGCTTAAAAGATCAAGGATGCACTAACATAAATGAGTGACATAGAACTTTGTCTTAATAAGTTCAACAACATTGATTCACCAATTAAGGATCAAGTACAAAATAAGGGAAAAGCCTTGAATTCTGCACCTTCTAAAGTTGTATCAACTTTTACAGGCATAAGGTGAAGAAAACTTAAGTTTGAGAAAAGTTCACTCAGGAAGCCAATAAAGATTCAAGATGCCATTAAAAGCATGCTATATTCCCTCTTACCCATTTACGTGCTTAGGTAACTTTGGGCACGTTTGCGTCTGTTATCCCCTTGAGATATTATCCAATCGTGATTTAATCACCTATCTCTAAATTTAATTCATTTCATCATATCTTGCCCATGGGTAATTAAATAATTAAAAATTTAATTACGCTTCTTCCCATGCATCTTAATCACTTATCTACCCCAAATTTATTTTACCCATGTACCACATCTATTCTTAATCTTCCCTAAGCGGGATATTTTCCCGTAGTCGGATAAGCCTTTTCTTTCTCGAATCAATCAATTAAGGCACCTCGGGAGTCTTTTCCGATCGGCGCCGACCCATATGGTCGGCGCCGATTTTCTAGGAGCGGCGCCGATTATAAAAGCAAGCCCGAACTTCGGTTCTAGGGACGGAAAAGAGCGAAGAGACCGAAAAAAGACGAGCGAGTGAAAGGAAGCACTTACGCCTGCGAGCAGTGAGAAAGAGATCTTCTTAGCATCAATTGTCTCGGTTAGGGCGAGATCTGTCCTAATCAATCCCGAGAGGAGCACCGTTACTCTGCCCGTATCATATCAACACCATACACCATTATCTATCATCTGGTGACTCTGTTCAGCGTCTCTCCATCTTGGCACATCCTACGAGACTACATTCACCTTCCGATCCCGAATCTCGCCACTTTTGATCCACGATTGGTCGATCGCCTTGATTGACAGATCTTATCGATCGGCGTCGATCGATCCCGATCGCCGCCGATCGGTCCCGATCGCCGCCGATCCGATCACATCGATCGCCGCCCGATTCTACGGTCGGCGCCGATTTCCTGCGAGGCGGTAAAAGGTCACGAGGTAACACAAATCTAGCATTATTTCTCGGTTCCCGATTTTTTACGTACTTCTGTCTGCTTTGTTGGGTTACATTTTATTCTGCAATCGAGAGAATCTAGTCTTTATTTACATCTTTTATCATGTATCTTTGCTTTTCTTTATTGAAAACGTGGTGACATCCGCCCGAGAAGCTTATCGCTTCTCGGACCCGCTTCTCGGGCGATCCACCCATATATCTTCTAACGCCATCTTTTACGTCAAGCAGGTGTTTTGCAGGTTACTCGGATCTATTGTGCGAATTGCTCGTGTGCGCCCGTCTTATCTACATCGACTTCCTCATCCGTCTACATCTTCATCAGGTATCTATTTCATTGAGGTTTTTCAGGGTTTTTGTGTTTAGTTTGGTGCATTAACTTGGACAGGTAACAAGCACGAAATTCTTGATCTACATTCTGGCACGCCCGGTGGGACATGAACCAAAGTCCCTTATTGGTAAGTTCATCTCTTTTCTAGTTTTGAACTTTGTTCCTTTTCTTCACTGATTTCTATCAGTCCTATTTGAACATTTCTGTTCATCATTTCAATCTTGCTTTTAGGCGAAGTCATTATCTTGAAATTTTTCTATTTTCTTAAAATAGAAATTTTTCGTTTCGCCATTATCTGGATGTATCTTTCCGGATCTTGTTTGTTGTTTGCTTGATCCTTTCTTGCGGAGCACTTTGCTTGTTCGTGGGATTGTTCGAGGGGAAGAGCTCAACAACGCGCTTTTTGAAGTCCACACACCTTGGAGAGCTAAAACTACGGGTATTCCTCTTTTCGGTGTTTTCTCCTTTTTAGGTTTTCTTTGTTGGTTGTTTATCACATCCAAACACTTCAGTTTTGGTGCTTAAAAAGAACCTAATCGCATTTGGAAAGAACTTGTTTGAATTGTCTTCATCGAAATCAAACATTTCGTTTTAAGTGCTTAAAAAGAACCCTTTCTTTTTCATTGCTGCATGCTTTGTCATCTAGTGTTAATTAGGTTGGAAAATTGATCAAAATCGGTAGTGACACTATTTGATTTTTATTTTTCACCCTTGCACACAAAGCCAAAATCACTAGGTATAAAGCATCTAAACAAAACTCCTTCCACAGGCCTCGCTTACTTGGAAGTGATATCCAGAGGAAGAGCCTACGCGCGGTACTCGGGCATGCTATAAATTCACGAAAGATTTTGGTATATATTGGCAAAGCACCCGACTCCCTTATCGCGGCGGTGTGTGAAGTGCGGGGTAGGCCCCTATATCAAGCCACGTCCGGTCTTTTACTGAAGTGCCTTCGGGACTCCTCACCAAACATTACCCAAACCATCCCTAGTTTGGCTATCTGAGTAGTTCCTGTTCTAAAAAGCCTTCCCTAACATTTTCATTTCTTAAAAGCATCAAAATTTAAAGGAGATAATCACTTACTTGCTTTGCTTGAACTATTTGTGCATTAGTTAAGACAATCTTCTTTCTTGCTTGTTTATGACGGCTATCACCCGTTCACAATCTAGGAAAATGGCCCAACAGGTTCCTTCTTCCTCCGAAATCACCACCAGCGTGGATGTTTCGGCACCCCTCAATCTTCCTCGGGACCACTTTGTTAGTGGGTTCCCCCTCATGTAGTCGTATAATCCTTTCCATCAAGCCAAAACAATCCCATCACGTCCGGCTTCTCCTAGTCCATCGAAATATCTTCGACTCGAGTCTATTCCTCGCGGGGATCACGAATTTCGAGCTCTCCTTGATCGCAATCCGGTAGCCCTCATGGACTATCTAGTACACAAGTCGATCCAAATATCGGCCAAGACCCACCAATCCGACAGTGTACAATTATCCTCGCGGATCATCCCGAGGCCTCTTTAGAGCGGTTTGCACCATCTCTCTTGCCTCGAGCCACGGAGAAGGGTGAGGCCCCTATGCCTCCCTTTTCTCTTCCACCTACCATGTCGACTAATTCTCAATTAGTCTTACCTATCCTAACACTTTGCAGCTACCTCGACTATTCCACAACCCATTTAAAGAGGTCTTACGCCCTTCTTTATAGTAAATTAAATGCAATCCATCACATTGCCGTCGATCGTTATGCGTCATGCCCTCTATCGTTTCTCAAGGTCAATACCTCTTCATGAGCCAACCCCCTCCGAATAGGCGGTTGGCTCCTACTTCTCGTCCTCTGGGGGTCTTTCTTCCATATTCCAGCTCTTTGTGACATTCGCCCATCCTCTAGTATCGGCACCCTTGATACCTAATTCAGCAATAGAAGGCCCCTTTGAGGTCTTGTTCCCCAACATGACCAATCCAACCAACACTCATATTCCTCAATCTATCCCGATCCAATCAACCAACATAGGAGTCCACCAATCACAGGCTCCATCCGTCACTGACCTTTATTTGCTCGACCACTTATTATCTCGCGGCTGCTATCAAGTGCCTCACAAAAATACCCCACCCGGTGTCACCCAGAACACCTGGTTATTCCTCTTATAATCCTATCCAACAACAGATGAATCCCCCATTGACACCTCAACCACACCCACTACTTGCTTCTCATGTAGGACAAACCAATGTACCTCCTCCCCAATCGGATGTGGTTGAATTTCTCTTGAAAATTGCAGACTTGGAAGCCTCCACAAAAGAGCCCGCCCTTCATACTCCTTTGAAGAAGTATGCAATGAACCCATTCATCCTTCGGTGGCTTTTAAGCCTTATCCTCCCAATGGGAACTTCCCAAATTCTCAAAATTTCATAGTCGGAAGACCCCCACAACATCTGCGAGCATTCAAACATGCTTGCTACCTCATTGTCCAAGATCGGGAGCTCATGCTCCGTACCTTTCCTATGTCTCTAGCGGGTCCCGCTTTGGGTGTCTGATAATATTCCTCAACATTCATTATTTTCTTTCTCTCGATTGGCCCAAATGTTTGTTGAGAACTTCTCAATAAATATTGCCCATAAGATCTCAATCACGAGATCTTTCTGACATTCGCCATTTGTGATGAGTCTATTGCAGACTTTGTCGCTCGTTGGAGAGGGATAATCAACCAATTGTCCTTCTCTCTTCCTCAATCACAACAGATCGAGCTGTTCACCCGATCTTGCGCTAGTCACATTTCTTCCACGTTAAGAATCCAAACTTTCCACACCTTCGAAGAAGCCTTCCATGATAGCACATGAGCTCGAATCTCGTGCCATTGAACAAGGAAAACTAAAACTTCGCTCCAAATCTAAACCCGATTTCTCTCGGTTCACCAAACCAAATTCTTTTCCTCCTAAAGATAAGAATCAAGGGTCCACCAATGCTATCGTATTAAAAACATCGAGAACCGATAGTACTCCTAATCAACCACCACGAAGAGACCCTTCATCTGCTCGAAAAGGGGCTTCATCATCTCGATCCTTCGCTCCATTGGGGGAATCATATGCCTCCATCTTAGGAAAAATGTTGGAAGTTCGCATGATCGAACTTCCACCCATTAGAGATATTGATGAAAGTCGAGAACGTCCTTTGTGAGTACGGAGAAAGCGATTTTTGCCACTATCATAGAACCAGGTCATGACATCGAGCGATGTCGGACTTTCAAAAATCTTGTCCAAAAATTCATTGATAAAGCGAGCTTATTACGGATAACCCAAATGCTCCCCCAAATCAAGCGTGGGCGTTTTCAAACAACCCTTCCCCAATCATGCCCCAAATCATAATTCTTGAGAATCTCAAAACCAAACACCCACACTATCAACTTCATTTCTCTTGAAGAATCCATTACGAAACCACATCATCTACAAACGCGCAGACAATCGAATCGAGAACCCTCTTCCACTTCACCAATCATTTGGAATTCCTCCATCCTCGGATAACCCATCTTTGGATATTCCTACATTGCTAAACACGGAGTCATCTCTCTCCGCTCCTTTGTCCGATCTCCCATCCATACCGAGGCAGTGTCTTCCTCATCTGTCTCATCATCGGACATCCTTTGATGCTCGAGGCAATTACATCCCTTGAGTTTCCACTTGAGACACATCTACTTCTGTTGCTCCCATTCCGGCTTTCTGACTATGCCCTTGATAAACATCCCTATAATCGTGCCGACTTCGGTGAGAAGTGTCCTCAACTTTGACTCTTCCTATCTCTTTTCCTATAGTAGTTCCACCCATGATCACTACACCAAAAGTGGTCCCTTCGCATGAGAACTTCTTCATCACTTACTTCTTCCATCACTAATACTACTTCACCTATTCGGAAAAATCAAAAGAAGTAACACCAACACACACTGCACACTCGATTCCTCAACCTAAACCGCGACAACCAAAATCTAACATTATACCATCATATCTCCCCATTTGCTTCCTCCAAAAGGTTCTGATCACCTTATGACGTTGAAGTTGTCACCATCCACGAAAGGGAAGCCCATATTTCGGACCATCAAAACTCTCGGTGTTCTTCCACAAAAATCTCTCTCCACGCCTCATAAACGATTAGATTTGCCCGCTGAGAAGGCATCTTCTTCTACACACCTATCAAAGTCATCATCTTCTTCTTCATCAACATCCCTAAAAGTAGACTTACCTACCAAAAAGATGCCACTTCTTCTATCAAAATCCTCATCTTTGTTACCAAAAATCAAGACACCCTATCTTCCTCCAAATTCACCTATTTTGGGAGCTTCTTCCTCTTCCAAACCGACATTATCTAAATCATCCGTAAATCCGACTAAGCAACCCCCTTTGTCTCCAAAAACCGCAAAAATTATCGCATCTCCATCCTCCTCAAAATCTATCTTAGGGACTCCTCCTCCACCAAAGACAATCATGTCTCATTTACTCCCATCCCAAGCACCCAAGACTGCTCCTCCGAATGTCCAAACAAATAAGAGGATCCCTAATAAAACTGTTAAACCTAACATGCAAGTTCTTTTACCCCGGAAGTCGGTTAAGGTAAAAGAACCATCTCCATTATCTCTATCCTCATCTTCGTCTACGGATTCTACACGAAATCCTTCATCAACTTATCCAATCTTGAGCCATAACCCTTCCTCAGATTAAGCCTTATAACCCCAAAGGAGTGAAACCTACAGGTTTAACTCTCGATCGATTTATTAACTTACCACCGTACTCCGGTCATGACAACTTTGAAGGATGTAAAGCTCTTGAAGCCGTTGTCGAGAACCTTACGGAAGAAAGTGACCTCTTGTTGGAGGAGGAACAAGTACCTCCTGTTACCCTAGCCTCATCCGAACCTCAACCATCCATTCAGACCTCTAGTGGTTCCACTCCACTTGATCTCCCTCCTTCCCAAATTGACACAATCCATATCGCCACTAGAACCCAACATTATCATAACCCATCTTCATCTCCAACATCTAGACCACGGGTTGTCATTTCCGCAGCCCCTGAAGGCATGTCTCCTTCCTCATCAGCCCCACGACCCAAGGTCTCCATTCGTGCTGCACCTCGGACTCAAGTTCCCGTATCCGTTGAGGAGAGTGTCATGAAGCAACTCACCCAAGCTCCGGTCAAAATGTCTCTTTTTGACCTCATCCAATCCTCTCCACAACATCGCGGGCTCTGTCGATGTCTGCGTCGCATCGCGATAAATTCCGATGAGCCCCGACCCTTCAGTGGGTTGTTGGATTGAATGGTCCATCGACCGCCATTTCTTTTGAGGATTGAAATTCCTCATCTTTCTTGAGAGAGATTTGGAGGCTCCTCTCTTCATCACAGTCCAAGTCAATAACACTGCCTTAAAACGTGTTATGATCGATAGTGGAGCTGCTCTCAACGTCATCTCTTCCCACACATTCGAACAACTTAAGTTACCTAAGAATGTGGTGTCACCTCCGCCTTTCGCCCTTCGATCATTTAACGATCAGCTAGCAGTCACTCTAGGAACTGTGGTCTTACCCATCCGAGTAGGTAAAAAGCTGCTCCATGAACTCTTCTATATTGTCGAAGGAAAATTCCACTATAACATGATCCTTGGACGCTCCTGGGTTCGCGCAATGCATTGTGTCCCATCCACCCTCCATCGATGCCTAAAATATCAATATGAGGGCAAAATCTACACCCATCCAGGAGATCCTTTTCCTTCTGCGCAATGCGACATGACCACAAGGTCTGCCCCTTTAAAAGAAAATGCATCTTCTCCAGATGGGGCTTCATCTTCTTCCATACCTGCAACCAAACTACCAGATTTGCGAAATCTGGAAGAGACATTGCAGCGTTTCTCACTAGGAGAGCTTCCTCTCTTTTCTTTCGATGCCCATCTCAAACCTAATGAGTATGGTAGACCCGACAAGCAACCTGAATATCAATCAGGTCTCGGTCGCATCGTTACCATTGGTTTGCCCAATCAACAGACCAATTTCATCTACGGTGGTCTTGATACACCTCATTATTGTCAGGATTCTCCTCCTAGAGCCAAACCTTACCTAACGGGGTTTGATTATCTCTGAGAATCCGTTTGCAAAAACTTATCTATATCGATGCGCGTGGAAAGGTTTTGGCCTTGGAAAATATGAACAAGGTATACATGACCTCAAATCCATTCCTACTCTCATGCCACACCAAAAGTTTGGTTTGGGATTTAAACCCATTTCAAAAGCCACTGTCACTATTCTTGATGAGCCTCTTCCTACTGAAGAACCATCTTCCCCCACCAAATCCGAAGCATCACTTGATGTGGACGATGACATTTCCATCCCACCTAACTTTTTTTTTTGATCAATACCATTTCCTTGGGACCTTTAGTCTATGAGACTAACAATCGGTCTGCTTCTATACCATTAATCTTCCCTGAGATAGTTGGAGACGACTCTCCTACTATCAACACTATCCACTGTGCGGATGACGACTCTGTCCTCACCTATCTAGGGGCAGAGGATTCATATCTTCCCAAAACCATTCCTTCTGACACGTCTACCCTTCTCAACGAGGCCACTATCGACCTTAATATAAGGACTCCTGAAGACCCTCGCATCATTAAGGTCGGCCAATCCCTTGATCCACAAGAATTAGGGGACTTTACTACTTTTCTTTCCAAACATCGTCAAGCCTTTGCTTGGTCATACGAGGATATGCCAGGACTCGATCCCGATATTGTAGTCCACAATATCGTTACCCTTCCCAATATCAAACCAGTCAAGCAAAAATTACGTAAAATGCACCTAGAGTAGCCCTTCTTGTTAAAGAAGAATTACAGCGCTTGCTCTCGGCTAACTTCATCGAACCCATCGATTATCCATGATGGGTGTCGATGTAATACCGATAACTAAGGCTCTTTGGGAAGATTAATTTGTACCGACTTAGGGATCTTAATCGCTTTGTCGAAGGATGATTTTCCTCTTCCTAATATCGACCAACTCGTAGATTTAACTGCGGGTCATGAAATGCTTTCTCTTATGGATGGTTTCTCTGGATATAATCAAATCCTCATCGCACCAGAAGACCAGCATAAGACTTCCTTCATAACTCCTTGGGGGACCTTTTGCTATCGTGTCATGCCCTTCGGTCTTAAGAAGGCCGGAGCAACTTATCAACGGCAGCGATGACCTACATCTTCCATGATCTTTTACACAAAACTGTAGAGGATTACGTTGACGATCTCCTCGGCAAATCCAAACGTCGTCAGGAGCATCTTTTCATCCTTGCACCTCTCTTTGAGAGGCTTATCCGCTTTTGTCTTCGTCTAAATCCATCTAAATGCGTGTTTGGCGTCCTCACTGGTAAACTTTTAGGGTTTATCATTTCCATCAGGGGTATTGAAGTGGACCCAGCAAAAATAAAAGCCATCCTTGAGATGCCTCCCCCGTCTAACTTAAAGCAACTCCATGAGTCTCGAGGGCGTCTTGATCGGTCGTCGTTTTATCTCCCAATTGTCGGACCGTTGTCGACCTTTTCACCATCTTCTCGTAAGAATGTTCATTTCAAATGGGATGAGCATTGCCAAAAGGCCTTTGATGATCTCAAAGCTTATCTTCTTTCTCCGCCGTGCTTACACCTCCACGCGAGGAGCCTTTCTATCTTTATATCTCTGTGGTGACCATGCTCTGGGAGCCATGATTTCGCATCGGACACTTGTGGTAAAGAACAAGTACATACATTACATCAGTCGCACCCTCCATGAGTATGAGACACGTTACTCCGAGGCTGAAAAACTATGTTGCGCTCTCTTCTTTGCAACTTCTAAGCTTCGTCATTATCTTCTTAATCACAAAACTTACATCGTCACAAATGTCAATCCCCTCAAGACAATTCATGCAAAGCCTTATCACAATGATCGCATCACTCGTTGGCTTATGCTCATGACAGAATTTGACCTCGAGTTTATCCCGCAAAAGGCTATCAAGGGTCAGGTTATTGCAGATCAACTAGCTAGTGCTCCTCTTCCGGACACTCAAGACCCCCTTGCTCAATTCCCCGATGAATTTATCCAACAAATCGATTTTGGTCTATCTCCATTTAAAGTAAAGCTCTTCTTTGATGGATCCAAATGCCAGCAAGGGGGAGGTGCGGGTTTCGTGATGATTCCTCCTTGGGGTACGCCTATCCCAGTCGCACACAAATTGAACTTTGAGTGCACCAATAATATGGCTGATCTGAAGCTCTTGTCTTAGGACTTCAAAATGCCATTAATCTCGGCGCTCGTCATATTGACATCTTTGGTGATTACGAACTCATCGTTAATCGAGTCACGGGTGTCTATCGATGCAAGAATGATATCCTTCAAAAATATCGCGACATTGTTCTTGCCCAACTCGATCTTTCGATAAGTTCACCATCGATCCATTCCTCGTCTGCCAAATCGATTCGCGGATACCATGGCCTCATTAGCATCCCTTATCCGCCTTTTCTGAAGACTCGCGTCTTTATGTGGGCATGTCTGCGATTAGATCAACCATCTTATCTTCAACAGCTAACCCGATCAATCTTTGTCACAACCCATACTCGGGATGAGTGGTATCAGCAGATAGTTGATTATCTATCTCATTCGGTGCTTCCTCCGAGATCGACTTCCATGGTAGAAGGTCTTTTGTCCAGCGCGCAATCGCTATTCTATCTGGCGGGATTCTTTACAAACGCGGCTTTGATGGTATTTTGCTTCGATGCCTCAAAACCCATGAATCATCTAAAGCTATTCAGGAGGTCCATGACGGTATCTGTGGTGGACATTTTAGTGGTTTAGCTGTGGCTAAGCGCATCTTACGTTTGGGATATTATTGGCCTTCTCTTAATCAAGATTGTTGTGAATACACTAAGAAATGCGTCAAGTGTCAGCAACATTCCAATCTCACGCACGTCCCTAGTCAGGCTTTGCAACCTGCGGCGGATTTGTGGCCTTTTTCACAATGGGGCCTTGATCTTATTGGTCTCATCAATCCCCGTTCTTCACAGCGTCATCATTCTATCATTACTGCCACTGAGTACTTTACTAAGTGGGTAGAAACTATCCCTCTTTCTTGAACAAAGGCTAAACCCATAGTTGATTTTGTCTATCAACACATCATTTGTCGCTTTGGCGTTCCACACAAGCTCATCACGAGATAATGGTAAATCCTTGAAGCGTCGATTTGCAAAATCTCTGCTGCAATGCTTTCAAAATCAAGCTCGAGTTTTCTTCTCCATACTATCCTCAAGCTAATGGTGGGCCGAAGCTTCCAATAAAACTTTGCGTAATATCCTCATGAAGGTAACTAGTCAGTGGTAGGGATTGGCATCTACATATCCCTTTCGCTCTCTGGGCTTATCGGACTAGCATTCGTACTCCTACTTTGGTGCTACTCCCTTCTCTCTCGTCTATGGAGTGCAGAGGCCGTCCTTCCTTTGGAGGTCCAAATCCCATCTCTCAGTGTTTCTCTCGGAGAATTTGTCTCGATGAGGATTATCGTCAAAATCGTCTAGCTCAACTTGAATTATTAGATGAGCGGCGTCTCAACGCTCTTGAGCATCATCAAGTCTATCTCGGCGTGTCAGCGTGCTTCACAAGCATGTGCAACACCGTGACTTCAAAATTGGTGACCTTGTTCTTAAGGAAAATCAAAATGTCACTACACTCGAAAGGAGTCAACGTGGTAAGTTTGCTCCCAACTGGATGGGTCCCTACATTATCACTCATAAATATGGGTCTGGGGCTTATCGTTTGTCTTCCATGGATGGTATCCCTGAAGCAGAACCTCTTAATGCCTTGCATTTACGGCCCTTCTATTGTTAAAATCTCTCTTACACAAATCTAGTCGCAACTCAGATCTTCCATCTGTCCTAATAACCAGTCATCTACTTTCGTGGTGATTTGAAATTGTGTGGTTCTCCGCCTATTGCCTCGTTTACCTTAAATATGAGTATCGCGGCTCTACTCATTGCACGTTTCTTTTGGATATGTTCCTCCTCATGGTAGGAATACCTTAATCACCACTTCATCATCATCCCAGTACTTATCTTAATCGGATCTGCTTCGGGGCATGAGTACATGTTCTTCCATGTTCTCCTCCCCTTCATCGATCTATCTAGGTCTAAACTCGACTTCTTCCAAAGAGTTTCAAAAAAAAAAAAAAAAAAAAAAAAAAAAAAATGCTATCCAAAGATGGTGATCCCTCGAAGGACAGCTATCCATACATTGTCAAGTGAATCAAAAAGCAAATAGACCATACCCTCGAAGGATGGCTATCATACAAATTTCAAAATACAGACCGCTCCCTTGAAGGACGGCTGTTTCTCAAAGAAATATTCAAGGCTTCTTGTAATCAATCAGCCTTCGGTCGGTTTATACACTTGTTAGCATCAACTTTGAAAGACTTCCCGCATCGATCAGTCTTTCCATATCAAGCAAACTTCCCACATTGATCAGTTTGCTTTTCTGTCCAAATCATGAAGCTGAGATTTTAGACCTTTTGTCGATCATATGGAGAATCCTATTTTCCTATCATGGACATGTATTCTGTCCCTTGTAGGTTCCGACAAGATACTTACTTTCTTTTCTTTCCATTTCTATCCTAGATCTGGTTTGCGACTAGTTAGTGTCAGGTTTATTTTAATCTTATATAGGGCCTTGTATGCTTGGTCTTTCGGTTTCTTATCTGGATTCTCTGTAATGGTCGGTTGGAAGTCCGACTTATCATTTCCCTTCTTTTCGAGTGTCTTCTCTTCTAAGTCACGGTTATTTACCTTTCATCTTTTGCTCTTACAATAAGCATTCTCCATTTCTTTGTCTTGCATCCTGTTGAATTGACATTTCACATGTTAATTCAATCAAAATCTATCTTCTATCAACATTCCTCTTATCTATCAAAACATCTATCTTTATTCATTTCTCATTAAAATTACATCCATCTATACATCAAACGCATCTATCTATCTATCCATCAAAATATTTAAAAGCTATGTCCATCCAAGATACTTCCCATCATCTATCAAAATTAAATCAATCTATCTAACCACATCCATCTATCATTTATCCATCTATATCTATCCAATCACATCTATTCTATCCACATTTCAATCTATCTAACCACATCCATCTATCATTTATCCATCTATATCTATCCAATCACATCTATTCTATCCACATTTCAATCTATCTCATATCACATCCATCTATCATCTATCAATCTATATCTATCCAATCACATCTATTCTATCCACATTTCAATCTATCTCATCACATCCATCTATCATCTATCAATCTATATCTATCCAATCACATCTATTCTATCCACATTTCAATCTATCTAATCACATCCATCTATCATCTATCAATCTATATCTATCCAATCACATCTATTCTATCCACATTTCAATCTATCTCATCACATCCATCTATCATCTATCAATCTATATCTATCCAATCACATCTATTCTATCCACATTTCAATCTATCTAATCACATCTATTTCTATCATCTATCAGTCTATATCTATCCAATCACATCTATCTATATCCATCTATCCATGTATATCAAAACCAAAAAGTATAAGTACAATTGTATGCCAAATCATATGATGAATCTATATATATACATGTGTGTTTATACAAAAATGGGTGGCTTTCCATCAAGCCATCTATACAATGCCTTCCAATCGAGGCTACATCACTATACAAATACAAAAGTCTATCAAATCTCTATATAGTAAAATCCGAAGCGTGGAGGACACTATCTCCTCCACCCTCCTCTCCACCCGGCTGTCTCTCCTGGCCGCCGCCTACCGAGCTCGATGCACCTGCTGCTGGAGGTCTCGGCCCACCTCGATCTCTCCCAGTGCTCCCTCCGCCTGAGGCTCCGCTCGCTGTAGCCGTCCCTGCTCTCCTCCTCGCCCCATACCGAGGCACATCTGGGGCATGCTGCGCTAGGGCATCCTCATAATATCTCACCTCGTGAGGAGGCGAGTACGTGCTAAGGCTCACGGTGCCGGTGCTCGTGCGAGGCTTTCTTTGGTCTTCTTGGCCATTCTTGGTGGTGCCCCTCCTAGGGTCGTGCCCTGTGTGCCAGACTCTGATGTGGCACCTGTCTCCCCATACTTGGCCCTGAGGGCCTCCCTATGCCGAAAATAGCGGTCCCGCTGCTGGATTGCTGTATCTCGCTCCTGCCGAGCGGTGTCTCTCTCTGCATCGGGGCATCCTCTCTCTCTGTCAAGGCCCCGATCTCCTCTAGAGCTACGATGTGTGCAGTATCGGTGTGGCATGCTCTCCCTCTAATCATCCCGATGTAGCAGCTATGTCCTCCTCCCCAAGATCTATCGAGGGCGGGAGATGTCGTGGAAGCTCAGTACGCACCAATGCTCGCATAAGCTCCACATCCCGTGGCACTCGTCTATAATATCTAAAGCCCCGAGCCCAGGCCCAGCTCTAAATCTTTGCTATCTGCATCTGTCACATCAGGCAGGATCGTCTCTAATAGCTCCGGGATGGCATCCCTCATGTGAAGGGTCTCTCGTGCCTGCATCCACGACATCAAAAGCATAATTAGTCTCTTATTTTCATAAATCACATCTTCCCAAATCATACAAATCAATGAACTTCCATCAGTCGGCGTCGATTTGATAAAATCGGCGTCGTTCATTTTAGTCGGCGCCGATTATTACCAATCGACGCCGATCCAAACCAGTCGACGCCGATTATACCAATCGGCGCCGACTTCCTGGCCAGACGTGAACCAGACCCTGGCCTCATATCCATCCAAATAAAAATCAAACAAAAAAAAAAAAAAAAAAAAAAATAATAATAATAATATAACGAAGGGGTTCAAGAATGGTCACTTACCCCAGGTCGTGTCCTCCTGCGCTTCTGTCCGCTCCCAGAGGCTTCCATTGCGTTCAAATCTATCTCTGTCGGAATCAATCGTCACGTTGAAAATTAATCGTTCACGTTTTCCGTTCGCATATTTATATGCGTCTGGATTGGTCGGCGCCGATTTTTTGGGTCGACGCCGCTTTTTGTAGTCGTCGCCGATTCGTTTGGTCGCCGCCGATTTTTCTTGTCTGTTTGCCATAGTGTTGATACTTGGCTTTCTCATCTATCTGATCATTGTTGTGTGCTAAATCTTGTCTTTTGGCACATCTTTTAGATGTCATTGTCTATTTCGAGTTTGTTCCCTTTGCGTGGAGCACTCGCTTTTCTCTCGGCAGCTTAGAGTTAAACGGGTCTGTAGGCACTAACGTCGTCTGATTCATAGACCGTCTAGTTGTCCCTACCAATGTGTCTCTCTTTCGATGCTGACTATTTTGCAGTTCTCCTTACACTCGCGGGTCTGTAGGCACTAACGTCGTCTCATGAGGAGACCGGCTAGTTTTCCCTACCAATGTGAGTTCCTTAGGTTGCTGCCCTTTTGTTTATTTTTAATGCGTCCTCAATGATCAGCTCTACTCCAGCTATCCAGCTGGGGCATCCTGCATTTTTCATCTACTTCTTTCAAACTCGGGATCATCTGTTTTATCATCCATCCCATCCCTAGTTTGAGGGGGATCACATCACCACAATTCTTCCCTTCTTCCATCCCTTTGTTTTTGTCTCATAACCTTGCTTATCGCAAATTACTTGACAAAAAGGGGCAAAATGTAGACACCTAAAATTGGTTACTCAATTTAGTGTCCCTCTTACCCATTTACGTGCTTAGGTAACCTGGGGCACGTTTGCGTCACCAACTATCCCCTTGAGATATTATCCAATCTGTGATTTAATCACCTATCTCTAAATTTAATTCATTTCATCATATCTTGCCCATGGGTAATTAAATAATTAAAAATTTAATTACGCTTCTTCCCATGCATCTTAATCACTTATCTACCCCAAATTTATTTTACCCATGTACCACATCTATTCTTAATCTTCCCTAAGCGGGATATTTTCCCGTAGTCGGATAAGCCTTTTCTTTCTCGAATCAATCAATTAAGGCACCTCGGGAGTCTTTTCCGCGATCGGCGCCGACCCATATGGTCGGCGCCGATTTTCTAGGAGCGGCGCCGATTATAAAAGCAAGCCCAGAACTCAGTTCTAGGGACGGAAAAGAGCGAAGAGACCGAAAAAGAGACGAACGAGTGAAAGGAAGCACTTACGCACGAACAGAGAGTGAGAAAGAGAGATCTTCTTAGCATCAATTGTCTCAGTTAGGGCAGATCCTGTCCTAATCAATCCCTGAGAGGAGCACCGTTACTCTGCCCGTATCATATCAACACCATACACCATTATCTATCATCTGGTGACTCTGTTCCAGCGTCTCTCCATCTTCGGCACATCCTACAGACTACATTCACCTTCCGATCCCCGAATCTCATCGCACGCCCCGATCCACTGGTTGGTCGATGCGCTTGATTGACACTGATCTTATCCGATCGGCGTCGATCGCCGATCAGCCGCCGCGATCGATCCCGATCGCCGCCCGATCACATCAGTCGCCGCCGATTCTACACAGTCGACGCCGATTTCCCTGCAGACAGGTAAAAGGTCACAGGTAACACAAATCTAGCATTATTTCTCAGTTCCCTGTTTTCTGTACTTCCTGTCTGCTGTTCAGGTTCTGTTTTATTACTGCAATCAGAGAATCTAGTCTTTATTTACATCTTTTATCATGTATGCTGCTTTTCTTTATTGAAAACGTGGACTGACATCCGCCAAGGAAGCTTATCGCTTCTCGGACCCGCTTCTCGGGCAGTCCACCCATATATCTTCTAACGCCATCTTTTTCTGTCAAGCACCGGTGTTTTGCAGGTTACTCGGATCTATTGTGCGAATTGCTCGTGTGCGCCCGTCTTATCTACATCGACTTCCTCATCCGTCTACATCTTCATCAGGTATCTATTTCATTGAGGTTTTTCAGGGTTTTTGTGTTTAGTTTGGTGCATTAACTTGGACAGGTAACAAGCACGAAATTCTTGATCTACAAAAGGCACATTATTTATCAAATTATAGTTTCAGAAAGTAGTGGGTTTCATTCACAGAAAGAAGAATATATCATTAATTATTTTAGTGAGTACAACACTTCATTAGGTTACAAGGAAATGATCAAACTCGTGTTTTAATATTATTAACATTAGAGGGCGATATGTCTCGGGTGTTGAGAGCTAAAGGAAGGATAGTAAGTGCAAGAAAATACAAAGACATAAGTTCCAACAGAGAAACAACTAAGAACATATATGAAATACAACGGTGGTAATATTAGAGCTTTAAAGGCTAAAGACAAATTATGAAGCCCATTATAGTCACCATGTGAGAATAAGTAGCACTTACGTCTAGGCATTCTTGATCTAATGAAATAGCCTCCAATTTTGACCATGTAAATCATAGAGTATTCAAATAGATGTAATTTCCTTCTACAAGCCGGATGTAGCAGAAATACTAGATCACAATGTTCCAAAAGAAATGGTAATTGTATTTGACATTCAGAAGCTATAAGTATCAAGGATTCAAGTAAACATTACGAGCATGCTACAACTATCATCTTCAATTAAAGATGTAATAAAATGTTCAAGTATTGGAGTTTCCAAAACTGAGGACAACCAACATTAAAAATCCAAGGTTTCTCAATAGTGTTGGTTCGATATTTTGTCAAGACGAAATATGAGGTTAAACCACAATACATGGGATTGATTCCCTCCTCAAAGACAGGTGAGGCTGCCTGTTTATTACTAATCTAAAACACAATAGAAATAATGTGTACAATATTCACACTAATCTAACCATAGGATCAGGACAAAATCCTGAAAGCCACATCCACAATAACTGGAAATATTGCTGCTTTGGAAATAAAATAGATTAGAAACAGATGCATCACAGAAAAGGAAATAACGGAACATACTTTCTTTCGAGCAAACACAGATCACGAAATAATAATACGAGTTCTAGATAACAAATGTAATGTAATGTTTGAAACAATTTAAAATGATTGAGAACGCTAAACTGAGAACAACTTAAGATCCTGAACATAAGAGCAATATCTTAAGAGAGATGAATCTCACAACACAAAGTTTGTAAAAATGACATCAATTTCTGTTCTTTGAATGATTGAAAGAAAATACAAAGTTCTTCTTCGATCAAAGGTTCTCAATATTCCAAAAATCTCAACCCCTTGGAATGCACGCACATCCCTTATTTATAATAAAAAGAGTTGAGAGAAAATAGGACAAACCCTATAAAAAGTGTTCTAACAAGAGTCCTATTTTACTTGGCCCTCACGCAGGAGACCAAGTCAAAACTTACTTCCTATGTGATGAAACAGAAATGAAAAAGACATGTCAATTTCAAGATTGAAATGACATGTTGCATTGTGACTTAGTCTGAATCATCATATTTCTCTTCTTCGTATTTCCCTTCTTCCACCAAACCCTCGTGTTGTTTCAAATTATTGGAATTTCCGGATTATACCTTGCATCTCATTTTCATTAGGTGCAGTAGAATGATCACTCAGGACTTCACATGTTTCATGAGTGTCACTGAAATTTCTAGGAATCTTTCTCAATCTTTTGTTGAGTTTTCTCAGGGCTTCCAAAGAATGTTCAATCTTTACAAACCTATCAATGATTTCAATGCCAAATCCGTGAGTTGGTTCATGCTGAATTGATTCTTGGATTTGTTTGAAAAGACCATCAACTGGTAGGATACCCGAGTCTCCACCCAACACTTTTGCACAGATTTTGATCAGTTCCTCTTCCAGTCACTCTTGCCATCAATCAATTGATCTCTTGATTCTCTCAATTTTCCACAAGCTTCGTTGAGAATATTTATTCTGAATCTGATGGCCTTGGTCAGCTGGAAATGCTTATCCGCATGTGGGATGACACCCTCTTTGACCAAGATGCGTGATGGGATTTTCTTCAGCACCTGGAGAGCTTCAAAGTCAACTCCAGGTGCCTAATCTCTTGAGATAAATCATCATCCATCTTTTCCCCATCACTTTATATATTCTCCAAAGATCGATAGAATTCCACAGTGTCTTGGATTACTTCTTTCCCCTGTAGGAGCAACCTTTGGGTCCATTCGTCGACCACCCTCCCCTTTTCATTAATCTTTTCAATTATAGGTACCGATGAGAAATCGAACCTGATAGGAACAGAGGATGATGGTACGGACTCAAGGGGTTTGGAGAGCTTAAGTAATACCTCAGTCAACTGCTCCACCTTTTCTTTAAGCTCATCCCTGCTGTCCTTTGTTTCCTTTAATTTCTGGCATAGCACGTTCATAGCATCTCGTGCATCCTGTTGTGCTCCTTTTGTCATCACCTCTCCTAGAGAAACCCTGGTTATCTGATAGTCAGAGGCCACTATGTCCTCTTTGGTCTTGTTAGTTGTGGGAGTGGTGATCTCTGCAAACTTATGTCCCGAAGCATCCACTAAAACCCTTGAAACTGTTTTGGGTTTCTTGGCTGATTTAGTAGTGGAAGCCTTGAGTGAACTAAAATCAAAGGTTGGTATGGGTACAAACACCTTCCTTTTCCTTGAGTCTACTCCAATAACCATTGAGGCATGCTTAGGAAGGAGTTTCCACTGTTGTAGAAGTTGGTGTCATACTCTCGGGTGGAGTGGGAACAATTATCAGTGGGGTAGTAGATTCAGTGAAAAGAGATGTAGGAGGAGGCATATCTATAGTTACTTTGGCCCCAGTAGAGAGAGGTGAGAGTCCTGGAGAAAATGCTGGCCATGGCTAATGAAGTGGATGGGGAAAGAGGAGGTAGAAGTGGTTGTGAAGTAGGAAGTGTAGATTCCAACACCAAAGCCTGGGATGCAAGGGATAGAGTTACTTCTGTTGGGCAGTCAGAAAATGGTGAAATTAGGGATGACTCACCTCTCTTTCCAAAGAAATTTCCCCTATTTCCGGTGTTGTTGGTGACTCTGCGCATTCACCATTTCAACTAGAGTAGCAGTTGAAGGGGTTTCTTCTTCTCTTCTCTTCTTGACAAATTTGACCTTTATAGGTCCCTTGGAAGAGCTTTTGTCCTTTTCCTTTTTGGAGGGCCCCGCCTCCAAAGCAACCAACTTTGAAAAACTATCTTCTTTGAAACTCATCCCCCAAGAGGTGAGCCATGCCTTGGTGCGTGTGAGAATTGGGGCTGATCTATCGGTAATAGAGGCTTTCTCACCGATAGACCAATCAATAGGTGGGAAAACATATTGATCTTCATTCAGTCCATCATAGGAAGGATCTAGAACACTTTCATTATCACCAGTACCCTCTGGAATGTCAGCGAGCCCGAGTGTCTGAATCTCTGCAAGTGTCAACTTGCTATGATCTTTCCTTCGGACAACAACTTCATCACTTAAATCAATCTAGATGTCTTTTATGCTTGGTATGTACATGTGTAGAGTTCCATATGTCTTGAGGACTCCTCGAAATTCAAACCCATCTCTGGGCTTCATGTAATTTTTTAACTTATCTTGAAGCTCATGCACAACGTTCCTGGCTTTTACCACCGTTAAGTAGGTATACCTTCCAATAGAAATTGGGAAGGATACTTCAGCCTTGTGTTTACTCTGTTGGAACTTATGAAAATCCAACAATTTCCTAACCAAATCCATCACGATTAGTTTGTCTCCTAGATATCTAGGAAAATGGAAAGGATCACCTAAGTACATGACCACCCGAAGGTAAGTAAACTTCTTGAATTGTAAGAAGACACAACCCCATTTCGAAACTTCAAACCATGCCTCGTCAGAGATTCTTGTTTTCCTCAGTTCGGGGTTTAACTTGTAGATGTTCTTGTAAAAGAAGGCATCATTTACCCTTCTGAATTGGTCTTCAGACCCTTTTCTTGTTAACTAAGGAAAATACCAATAAATATGTTCCACCTTCTTGTTCCCATTTGTGTCCAATCTGGGGTAATTCCTCATCCCGGCTGCTGCATAGGTGACATATAAGGACATATAAAACTTCCTAGTAGACAAAATTGTTGTCATCTGAGAATCTATCTCATTACTGATAAGGGTACCCCAATCAATCCCCTGTTGATTCTTCTTAATGATGATCATGAATTGGTACATCCATCCTTGGAAAACATTTGATTTGGGGAAACCAAAACCCAACTCAGCAGAGTAATGATATCATTGATTTCTTGAATGAAATCACTTCTAGGAACAAGTCTTGGGAACTGAAAACAACCCGACTTGGCTTTGATTAGGAAATTCTTATTCACATGTTTGATACAATCTTCCTGATCATTGTCCCAAGCTTTTTGGGCTGACTTGAGATCTATGTCCCCATACTCCTCAAAGTTAGGTAATTTGAGAAGGTCATCGAAGTAACCTCTGTCTAACTTGATTATGACCTCTCCCGCTTGATTTTTCACAGAACGAGAAGCAGAGTCATAATTTGAAGCACATGCTAAGATGAACTTAGGGCACTGAGTAGACATGGGGAAACCTGCTGTAAGAGGAAGACCACTGCCAACTATTGATTTCATCCATGGGGTCTGGGAAGAACTCTTGACTCTATTCCAAAAGTCTTCCATATCTATGTTTCTGAGTTTTGTATCTCGGATGTCGTAGTTACAATCAATGTAGGAAGGAGACTCCACCTTCCTAAATTTATACTTCATTCTCCTTGATTTTTCAGTCTTTTCCTGTGATGGACCAGGATCCGAGATGAGGAATTCCAAAGAAGGGGCGAACTGATTGCTTCTGATTTAGACACTTCGGGTTTGAAGACCTGCTTAGCAATCCCAGAGGTCTAAAACACTACAGAGAGTATCAGAGATTAGTGGGTGTCAAACACTCGAAAGTCCCGACAGTCAGTTGAACTTGTCGGAAGGTATGAGATGTCTGCCACTCTGAAAACCCGCAACACTGGAAGATGTCGAAGGGTTCAGAAAACCCACACTATTGTTAGATGTCGGAAGATTAGAAATCCCGCTATACTTGGAGGATGCCGGAAGGTTTGAAGTGTCTGACACCTTAGAGGATGCCGGAAATTTTGGGATGTCCGACACCTTAGAGGATGCTGGAAATTTTGGGATGTCTGACACCTTAGATTTCTGAAACACTGTGGGTTTTGGAAACTACAAAACACCCTGCGAAACCAAAAGAGGGAATCGGGTTGTTGTTAGGTCAAAACATGCAAATTCCTCTCCATTGTTATGATTCTTGATACACATTTTTATTGTCATTACAACGGCATATTCCAAGGAATAAAACAAACTGAGCATTCCAAGGGTGAACCCTAAAACACAAACTTGATTGGAAAACAACCTCAAAAAGGAATAAATAAATAAAAACCCCAAAACCCCAACAAGAAAGAAAGAGGAACTTAGAAGAATCATCACACAATTATTCCAAAAATTTCACAAACAAAGAATAAAGGGAAATACCTTCAATCAGATCGAAAAATGATCAAAAATGAGCAACTCAATCGAACACGAAGGCAAGTCGAGTTTCGGGGTTTAATAAGCATGCACGAAAATCCATGAGGTCAAAGAGAACATCTCGGTAAAAATGACGTGGAAACCCGAGTATTTATAAAAATTTGCATTTAATACACTTCAGTTGACACGTGTGTCAACCACCTAAAAACTCAGCATTAATGCCATGTCAACATGTTTGGGATGTCCAAAACCCGACACAAAGGATTTCATATCAATTCGGGTTTCGGGTTACGGAAACAAGCGACATGAAGCATGATGCTTGATGGTTCCAAAAACCTGATACAAAGGGGTGAGTCAGGTTTCAGGAATTGGAAGACATGTGACATGAAGCATGTTCTGAACAAGGCATGTTCCGATGCTCGGGAACCCGAAAACCCGATACAAAGGAGCAAATCAGGTTTCGGAAATCGAAAGACATGCGACATGAAGCATGTCCTGACTAAGGCATGTTCCGATGCTCGGTGGACCCGAAAACCTGAAAGACTTACTTGATGCAGGTTTCGGGCTTCGGGGAACATACAACATGAAGCATCCAAAACTCATGTTGTCTTGCTATGGAAACCCGAAAACCAATATCTCTTTGAAAGGGCATTTTTAGGAAACCAACTCAAAAAATTCCTAGGGTTATCACTAAATTTTGGTGTAAACACAAAAATGAGATAACAACTGGCTCCAGTTGGGGACTTTCTTTGTGACATCAAAGGAAGAGAACTCAAAATCTCTGGCTTTATCTATTGGGTTACGGAGTCAGAAAAGAAGAAAACTGAAAACAAAACAAAGAAAGAAAGAAGACCAAAAGCAAGCACACGATAGAAAATAAAGTATGTACAATGCAAAAGAGCATCTTGCATTAATGATGGAACAACTTCAGATGTTGGCCACTGAAAGGAAAGGGGAGTGACTCTCCATCAAGATATGATAGATAGAAACTATTTTCACCATTCAGCTGATGAATCTTAAAAGGTCCTTTCCACAAAGAATCAAACTTTCCGTGCATTCCTTTCTGCTCCCTCCTCTTATCCCAAAGCAACACCAGATCTCCAATTTGGAAATTACGTTGCCTTGATTTCTTGTCAAAAAAATTCTTTACTTTTCTCTGATGACCCGCGATGTGATCAATCACCCTGCTTCGTTCTTCTTCTAGCCTAGCTAGGTACATAACCCTTTTTTCAATAGAATCTTGAAAAGTCACATCTTCGACTGCTTTGGCCAACTGTAAGGCTAGCAACTCTACTAAGATAGGGATCTCAACATCAATCCCATACAGTACTTGGAAAGGAGACATTCCTATAGCTCACTTTGGGGTAATCTGATCCACCCACAACACATCATACAATGCTTTGTGCCATGTCCTCTAGTTTTCATCTACTAGCTTTCTAATTATGGTAACCAAATTCTTGTTGCTGGACTTAGCTTGCCCATTGCCTTGGGGATAATAGTCAGATGAGTGAGCTAGGGTGATACCGAATCCATAACAAAATTATGTCAACTCATGCTATGATAAATTGGAGGTGTTATCAGCCACAATCTTGTGAGGGACACCAAATCTGACAATTATATTTTCTTTAAGGAATTTGTACACAACTTCTGAGGTTGCCTGCTTGATTGGTGCAGCTTCCACCCACTTGGTAAAATAGTCTGTAGCAGTAAGTACGTAATTGTGTCTCGACACTTTGGGGTAGGATTCAACATTCCAATGAAGTCAATTCCCCACTGATGGAAATGTTCTTCAATCACTATGGGCTTCGGGGAAAGAGCTGCTAGCTTAGGGCAACCAACGAAATGTTGACAAGCTTCACACTTGGACACCATTCTGGCCAAGTCCCGAAAGAGAGTAGGCCAATAGTACCTATCCCGTAGGATCTTATAAGCTATTACAAAGGATGAGAAATGTCCTCCATATGCTAGATTATGGAAGGATTCTAGTAACTTTACCTGTTGTGACTTATCAACACATAGCAGAATACACCATTAATACCTTTCTTATATATTCCGTTATCCCACAAGAGGTATCTTGCAGATCTTAACTTGACTATCCTCTTCTCCTTTTGGCTTAAATGTGGGGGGCATTCACCATAAGTCACAAAGAAAGTGATATCTATGTACCATTCATCAGTTGTGCTCACGAAAAGCAGCATGGGCAACTTTGAAGAGGTGTCTCCGGCCCTTTTGCATTCTGTTTCAACATAATTTTCCATGATCAATTGGCATAGACCTCTTCCTCATACCAACTTGGTAGGTATAATTTCTAAGTCATACTCTTGAACTTTAGCTATCCAATTACCTCGTTGACTACCCAGCTCTTGTCGAGTCAAAATGGATTTAACTACGGTGTCGAGAACGAGAATGAGGGTATGAGAGTTCAAAGACATCGTACCTGAAATATTTCACTTTGCTTGTACCACTTTGCATAAGCATGCTTTTCAATTTTTGACATTTTTAGTTCATGTTCCTTTAATGGTTAGCTCATGAAAGTGATGGGAGCTTCAATGCCCTCGCCATTCTCCTGCATCAGGATGGCTGACACTATGTGTGTGGAAGTGTAGTTGTACATGATGAAGTCTTTTTTGAAATCTGGACATACTAGGATAGGAGCGCAAGAAATTGCCCTTTTGAATTCATCAAATGCAAGCTTCCCTTCAGTACTCCATCAAAATGGAATTTTTCCTTTCATCATCCCAAGGATATCCTTGGTTTTATCAGTGAAATCAGGTACAAACCTTCTCAAGAAATTGACCTTTCCGAAGGAGTGAACTCCAGTTTTGCTTGTGGGTAGGGTAAGGCTTTGAATGGCCTTCACCCTTTCTGGATCGATCTTGGTTCCTTCTCCAGTCACAATATGACCTAGAAAATTTCCTTCGGTCACTCCAAACATGGACTTCTTGGGATTTAATGAAATTTTGTGACATTGGCATCTCAAGAGTACTTGTTCTAGATGATCATAATGATCACTCCATTTTTTAGAGAAAACGGTCAAGTCATCCAAATATACCACTATGGATCTGCCCATCAGGTCTCTAAATGCTAAGTCCATAGCTCTTTGAAAGGTAGCTCCGGCATTGATTAAGCCGAAAGGCATCCTCCTGTAAGCAAAGGTCCCCCATGGGGTTGTGAAGGCCGTCTTGTGTTGATCCTCAACAGCTACCTCAACTTGATTATATCCTAAAAATCCATCGAGCATGGATAGAATTTTTGATCCAGTAATGGTCTGTAACACCTGATCCATGATAGGTAAGGGATAGTTGTCTTTTAATGAAGACTGATTTAGGTTCCGGAAATCAACACAAATCCATATTTCACCATTCTTCTTCCTGACAGGTATGATATTAGCAACCCAGGTGGAATGGTGGATTGGAAAGATAATCCTAGCATCTAGCATCTTCGGATCTCTACAAGAATGGTTCCTGAGATTTTGGGATTATAATGCCGCTACTTCGCCTGTAGGGTTTTACATCGGGCTTCAAAGGGATACTGTGCTGTACGTCTTTGGGCTTGAAGGATTTTAAATCTGCATAGGACCAGGCTAAGACATCCATGTATCTCTTTAGGAGTGAAGTGAATTTTTCTTTCTCTTCTGGGAACAACACTTCCCAATATTCACCATCCGAGGTTGATCAGATGAACCTAGATTGACCTGATCTACTTCCGAGGAAGAAGCTCCTTCAGTTTGTCTCTTGTTTTGAATGAAACGGTCATGCTTGTCAAACAAGCCCTCCAGAGAAACCAACCCTTTGGGAATCTTGTTTCCTTTAAGCTGAATAAACTCACCATCAACCTCTTGATATGGATCTAAAATAGATTCATGGAAAGCTGATTCTGAACCTTCAAAGTATAGCTCACTAAAATTGTCAGTTTTTTCTAGAAAAGACAACACCTGTTGATCATCATTGAACACTTGCCAATGAGCCACATTATCCGGGATACTGGGACGATACACAATCTCAATGGTGTATGTATCTTGTTTGAACTGGGGATGAGGGAGAAGGAGGGATGCAGACACTGCTAAAGAATCAACCTTATCGTTATAATCTCTCAAAACTGCCTTGATGGAGAATGCGTCAAAGCATTCTATATTATCCCAAACTTTGTTCTTGTAATGTCTCAAGCGATCATTTTTTACTTGATAGATCCCCTTGACCTGGTTGACAATCAGCTCTACGTCTCCTTGAACCTTGAGATTTTGAATTCCCTTTTGTCTAGCCATTTCTAATCCTAGTAACAGAGCTTCATATTCAGTCGTGTTATTAGTATTATCAAACTGCAACTTGAAGGCAGAGGGGAAGATCTCGAATTAGGAGATATAAGAACTACACCAGTGCCTGATCTAGTGGTTGAACAACTACCATTGAATTCAAGGGTCCAAATAGCATTAGAATATTCTTCCTTGACATCTACAGCTAGTACCTCTGATGTCATGAAATAATTTCCAAAACTAGCATCTTCAAAAAGAATTTGAGCCTTAGGGTCATCTGATTTAGTTACCAAATACTTTTCCTGAGGCTCAGGATGGAGAACATGATAAACCCCATTGACTAGAATTTTTGCCTTGGTCCAATCCATATTAATCTCTCCTCCGACGTCTTTACAAAAACCTCTACCCAAGAGGATGTTGTAAGTTGCAGGGATGTTAGCGACTAGAATGGTCATTTTCACTCTCTTTTCTGGGAAGGCAACGAATGCAAATTGTGCATCTTTGATCTGACCAATCAACGGAACTTGCTTGGTTTCCATGGAGTAACACCGTCCATATGACTTATTCAAAGTAAGCCCAAGGGCATGGGCTACTTTTGCAGGCATAACATTGTCAGAGGCCCCTGAGTCGATGATGCAATTGCTGAGTTTAAACCCATTTATAAGCAAAGACAAATAGAATGGTTCAATATTTCCTGAAGAAGAAGTAGAGGTTAGATTGTTCGAGGTGGGGATTGAGTAGGATTTGGAAAAGACCTTTTGAAGGTGGGGGAATGGTAGCTTTACTTCTAATGAATTTGGCGAGTTTTTCAAACTGTTCAGGATTTGACTGAAGGTATTCTAGCTTCTGACATTTGGATCTTGGTTCTTTTTACATGGTCGATAATGTCAAAAGTAGTATAAGAAGGAGTGATAGTAGGTTCGGTTCTAATCACATGAGCTTGAGCTGAGGTATTGACCTTGGGAGAAGGAGAATGAGGGGAAGTTGTTACCTTTTTGGTGACTTCTCTTTCAGTTTGTGCTGAGATAGGAGTACCTCTCTTAACTATGGCTATGGGAGCTTCCTTGTTCTTCTCCTTGGGGCTTTCAAGAGGTTTTCTTGGATTCTGAGATTGAGATCGAGTGAAGACAACAAATGACTGACCATCCGGTGCACATTCATCTTCCTCGTATTCCAAATACCCAATGTTGGAGTTGCCAGCAAAAATCATAAGACTTGTCAACGTATCCTGAAGCTTTAAAAGCTTCAGAGGAATCCTATTCTTCTGGTTCTTCCTCTTCTTCAACTATCTCTACTGCTACATTAACAGGAGGAGCTTCGATTTCCAATCTCGGTTGAGTAGGAGTTAACCGTGGCCTGTCTCTTGTAGGCACACCATTGGTGTTATTGAAATTCTGTCTCGGGATATCCCGATATGGAACATTGCTCACCTACTGGGACATTTGCTTTTTCAAGGCAATCAAATCATTAGCCATCTTTTGAATTATAGGGTCAGTATTACTTTGGGAAGAACCTTGATTTTTAGGCTTGGGTGCATCTTTCCTGATTCTTCCTGCCAGAATGAGATCATCTTCTATTTCAATAGTGTGGACTGAGCGATAGCCAAATCAGGGATAGCCAACCTTCTTAATAGGAAGCTCACATCGGGGGGCTGAGCATTAATGAAGAAGCATTTCTGATTTTTGGAGTAGGTACAACTATTTCCAGAATCTTTTTGATCAGCTTGTTGAATTTTTCCACGAAGTCTGCATGGGCTCATGAGATTCCTTCTTCATATGGGTAAGTTGTGCTAACAAAGCATGAGAATATTCAGCTGGTTTGAATCGTGCTTCGAATCTGGTCCTCATGGTAGCCTAGTTTGTGATGCATGCGTTTGGAAGGTGGTAAAACCATTCGGCTGCTGCACCGTGTAATGTTTCAATGAAGAGTTGAATGGAGACATCTTCGTGAGCTACTCTAAGAACACCGTGCATGCTACAAAGAAAGATGCAATGTGTTCATCAGGATGTTGCTTCCCATCACCATTGAACTTGGGAATGTTTTTACATGATCCATGTGGTAACTCATGCAATGGTGGAGTTAAAGAAAGAGGACCAATAGTTGTGCCCTAGGGCACAGGTTGTGCTGCCATCCTTCTGAAAAGAGTGCGTATAGGGATCGAGTGTCAGACAAGAATAACGTGTGACAAGTTACAGACGCTTCTCATTCTACGGGGATCCGGTTTCTCTGAACAGGTGAAGAACTTCTAGTTCGGTTAGAAATAACGCCATTGGGGGAAAGACTAAAATTATGTTGTTGTAGCAACTCAAAGAGTGGATCAATTTCACCCCGGGCTCAGTGGGATTGAGTGAAGATCTTTCCGGCCAGCTTGAACCAAGAAAGAGATCTTGTTGAAAATAAGGAAAATACGGAGTTTCCAGACACCAAGAGGATAAGCTTTATACTATTAATCCGTATTCCCTAGCGAGTCACCAAAAACTGTTGGTTGGATATTTTGTCAAGATGAAATATGAGGTTCAACCACAGTACATGGGATTGATTCCCTCCTCAAAGACAGGTGAGGTTTCCTATTTATTACTAATCTAAAACACAATAGAAATAATGCGTACAATATTCACACTAATCTAACCATAGGATCAGGACAGAATCCTGAAAGCCACATCCACAATAACTTGGAAATATTGTTGCTTTGGAAATAAAATAGATTAGAAAGGATGCATCACAGAAAGGAAATAACGGGAACATACTTTCTTTCGAGCAAACACAGATCACGAAATAATAATACGAGTTCTAGATAACAAATGTAATGTAATGTTTGAAACAATTTAAAATGATTGAGAATGCTAAACTGAGAACAACTTAAGATCCTGAACATAAGAGCAATATCTTAAGAGAGATGAATCTCACAACACAAAGTTTGCAAAAATGACATCAATTTTTGTTCTTTGAATGATTGAAAGAAAATACAAAGTTCTTCTTCTGATCAAAGGTTCTCAATATTCCAAAAATCTCAACCCCTTGGAATGCACACACATCCCTTATTTATAATAAAAAGAGTTGAGAGAAAATAGGAAAAACCCTATAAAAAAGTGTTCTAACAAGAGTCCTATTTTACTTGGCCCTCACACAGGAGACCAAGTCAAAACTTACTTCCTATGTGACGAAACAGAAATGAAAAAGACATGTCAATTTCAAGATTGAAATGACATGTTGCATTGTGACTTAGTCTAAATCGTCATCTTTCTCTTCTTCATCTTTCCCTTCTTCCAGTAAAGCCTGTTTGTTCCAAAATTCTTGGAATTTCTGGATTATACCTTGCATCTCATTTTCATCAGGTGCAGTAGAATGATCACTCAGGACTTCACATGTTTCATGAGTGTCACTGACATTTCTGGGAAGCTTTCTCAATCTTTTGTTGAGTTTTCTCAGGGCTTCCAAAGAATGTTCAATCTTTACAAACCTGTCAATGATTTCAATGCCAAATCCATGAGTTGGTTCATGCTGAATTGATTCTTGGATTTGTTTGAAAATACCATCAACTGGTAGGATGCCCGAGTCTCCACCCGACACTTTTGCATAGATTTTGATCAGTTCCTCTTCCAGGTCACTCTTGCCATCAATCAATTGATCTCTTGATTCTCTCAATTTTCTGCAAGCTTTGTTGAGAATATTTATTCTAAATCTGATGGCCTTGGTCAGCTGGAAATGCTTATCCGCATGTGGGATGACACCCTCTTCGACCAAGATGCATGATGGGATTTGCTTCAGCACCTGGAGAGCTTCGAAAGTCAACTCCAGGTGCCCGATCTCTTGAGAGAAATCATCATCCATATTTTCCCCATCACTCTGTATATTCTCCAAAGATCGATAGACTTCCACAGTGTCTTGGATTACTTCTTTCCCCTGTAGGAGCAGCCTTTGGGTCCATTCGTCGACCACCCTCCCCTTTTCATTAATATTTTCAATTATAGGTACCGATGAGAAATTGAACCCGATAGGAATAGAGGATGATGGTATGGACTCAAGGGGTTTGGAGAGCTTAAGTAATACCTCAGTCAACTACTCCACCTTTTCTTTAAGCTCATCCCTGTTGTCCTTTATTTCCTTTGATTTCTAGCATAACATGTTCATATCATCTTGTGCATCTTGTTGTGCTCCTTCATCATCACCTCTCCTAGAGCAACCCTGGTTATCTGATAGTCAGAGGCCGCTATGTCCTCTTTGGTCTTGTTAGTCGTGGGAGTGGCAATCTCTACAAACTTATGTCCTGAAGCATCCACTAAAACCCTTGAAACTGTTTTGGGTTTCTTGGCTAATTTAGCAGTGGAAGCCTTGAGTGAACTAAAATCAAAGGTTGGTATGGGTACAACCACCTTCCTTTTCCTTGGAGTTTTCTCCAGTAACCATTGAGGCGTGCCAGAAGGAGTTGCCACTGTTGTAGAAGTTGGTGTCATACTTTCAGGTGGAGTGGGATTCACTGGTGGAGTGGGAATAGTTATCAGTGGGGTAGTAGATTCGGTGAAAAGAGATGTAGGAGGAGGCATATCTGTAGTTACTTTGGTCCCAGTAGAGAGAGGTGAGAGTCCTGGAGAAAATGCTGGCCATGGCTAATGAAGTGGATGGGGAAAGAGGAGGTAGAAGTGGTTGTGAAGTAGGAAGTGCAGATTCCAACACCAAAGCCTGGGATGCAAGGGATAGAGTTACTTCTATTGGGCAGTCAACAAATGGTGAAATTAGGGGCTGACTCACCTCTCTTTCCAAATAAATTTCCCCTATTTCTGGTGGTGTTGGTGACTCTGGCACGTTCAGTGTTTCAACTGGAGTAGCAGTTGAAGGGGTTTCTTCTTCTCTTCTCTTCTTGACAAATTTGACCTTTATAGGTCCCTTGAAAGAGCTTTTGTCCTTTTCCTTTTTGGAAGGCCCCGCTCCAAAGCAACCAACTTTGAAAACTATCTTCTTTGAAACTCATCCCCCAAGAGGTGAGCCATGCCTTGGTGCGTGTGAGAATCGGGCTGATCTATCGGTAATAGAGGCTTTCTCACCGATAGACCAATCAATAGGTGGGAAAACATATTGATCTTCATTCAGTCCATCATAGGAAGGATCTAGAACACTTTCATTATCACCAGTACCCTCTAGAATGTCAGCGAGCCCGAGTGTCTGAATCTCTGTAAGTGTCAACCTACTATGATCTTTCCTTTGGACAACAACTTCATCACGTAAATCAATCCAGATGTCTTCTATGCTTGGTACGTGCAGGTGTAGAGTTCCATATGTCTTGAGGAATCCTCGAAATTCAAACCCATCTCTGGGCTTCATGTGCTTTTTTAACTTATCTTGAAGCTCATGCACAACATTCTTGGCTTTTACCACCGTTGAGCAGGTATACCTTCCAATAGAAATTGGGAAGGATACTGCAGCCTTGTGTTTACTCTATTGGAACTTATGAAAATCCAACAATTGCCTAACCAACTCCATCAAGATTAGTTTGTCTCCTAGATATCTAGGAAAATGGAAAGGATCACCCGAGTACATGACCACCCAAAGGTAAGTGAACTTCTTGAATTGTAAGAAGACACAACCCCATTTCGAAACTTTAGCCCATGCCTCATCAGAGACTCTTGTTTTCCTCAGTTTGGGGTTTAACCTGCAGATGTTCTCGTAAAAGAAGGCATCATTTACCCTTCTGAATTGGTCTTCAGACCCTTTTCTTGTTAACTAAGGAAAATACCGATAAATATGTTCCACTATCTTGTTCCCCTTTGTGTCCAATCTAGGGTAATTCCTCATGTTGGCACTTGCATGGGTAGGTGACATACGAGGATATATAAAACTTCCCAGTAGACAAAACTATTGTCATCTGAGAATATATCTCGTTATTGATAAGGGTACCCCAATCAATCCCCTGTTGATTCTTCTTAATGATGATCATGAATTGGTACATCCATCCTTGGAAAACATTTGATTTGGGGAAACCAAAAACCGGCTCAGCAGAGTAATGATATCATTGATTTCCTGAATGAAATCACTTCTAGGAACAAGTCTTGGGAACCTGGAAACAATTGGCTTGGCTTTGATTAGGAACTTCTTATTCACATGTTTGATACAATCTTCTTGATCATTGTCCCAATATTTTTGGGCTGACTTGAGATCTATGTCCCCATACTCCTCAAAGTTAGGCAACTTGAGAAGGTCATCGAAGTAACCTCCGTCTAACTTGATTACGACCTCTCCCACTTGATTTTTCATAGAACGAGAAGTAGAGTCGTAATTTGAAGCACAGGCTAAGATGAACTCGGGGCACTGAGAAGACATGGGGAAACCTGCTGCAAGAGGAAGACCACTGCCAACTATTGATTTCATCCATGGGGTCTGGGAAGAACTCTTGACTCTATTCCAAAAGTCTTCCATATCCATGTTTCAAGTTCTGTGTCTCAGATGTCGTAGTTACAATCAATGTAGGAAGGAGACTCAACCTTTTTAAATTTATACTTCATTCTCCCTAATTTTTTAGTCTTTTCCTGTGATGGACCGGGATCCAACATGAGGATTCGAAAGAAGGGGCAAACTGATTGCTTCTGATTTAGACCCTTCGAGTTTGTAGACCTGCTTAGCAATCCCAGAGGTCCAAAACACTAATCAGAGATTAGTGGGTGTCGAACACTCAGAAAGTCCCGAAAGTCAGTTAAACCTGTCGGAAGGTATGAGATGTCCACCACTCAAAAAACCCACAACACTGGAAGATGTCGAAGGGTTTAGAAAACCCGCACTATTGTTAGATGCCGGGAAGATTAGAAATCCCACTATATTTGGAGGATGCCAGAAGGTTTGAAGTGTCCAACACCTTAGAGGATGCCGGAAATTTCAAGATGTCGACACCTTAGAGGATGCTAGAGATTTTGGAATGTCCGACACCTTAGGTTTCTGAAACACTACGGGTTTTGGAAACGCAAAACACCCAAAATCTAAAAAGAGGGAATCGGTTGTTGTTAGGTCAAAACATGCAAATTCCTCTCCATTGTTATGATTTTTAATACACATTTTTATTGTCATTACAACGGCATATTCCAAGGAATAAAACAAACAGAGCATTCCAAGGGTGAACCCTAAAACACAAACTTGATGGGAAAACAACCTCAACAGAGGAATAAATAAATAAAAACCCCAAAACCCCAACAAGAAAGAAAGAAGAACTTAGAAGAATCATCACACAATTATTCCACAAATTTCACAAACAAAGAACAAAGGGAAATACCTTCAATCAGATCGAAAAATGATAAAAATGAGCAACTCAATCGAACACGAAGGCGAGTCGGGTTTCAGGGTTGAATAAGCATGCACGAAAATCCATGAGGTCAAAAAAGCACATCTGGTAAAAATGACGTGGAAACCCGAGTATTTATAAAAAAATTGCATTTAATACACTTCAGTTGACACGTGTGTCAACCACCCGACAACTCGGCATTAATGCCATGTCAGCATGTTTGGGATGTCCGAAAACCCGACACAAAGGATTTCATATCAATTCGGGTTTCAGGTTGTGGGAAGCAAGCGACATGAAGCATGATGCTTGATGGTTCCGAAAACCTGATACAAAGGGGTGAGTCGGTTTCGGAATCGAAGACATGCGACATGAAGCATGTTCTGAACAAGGCATGTTTCGATGCTCGGAGAACCCAAAACCCGATACAAAGGAGAAAATCGGGTTTCGAAATCGGAAGACATGCGACATGAAGCATGTCCTAACTAAGGCATGTTCCGATGCTTAGTGAACCCAAAAACCTGAAAGACTTACTTGATGCGGGTTTTAGGCTTCGGGAACATACAACATGAAGCATCCAAAACTCATGTTGTCTTGCTATGGAAACCCAAAACCCGATTATCTCTCTGAAAGGGCATTTTTAGGAAACCAGCTCAAAAATTCCTAGGGTTATCACTAAATTTTGGTGTAAACACAAAAATGAGATAACAAATAGGAATAATGATTTCAATCATATTGCATAAAATAAAGAATACTTATGAGTTTTCAAAGATACAATCCCATCTACTTTGAAGTGAACAAAATGTAGTAATTACAAGAAGCAACTCTTAATCAAGAACTAAGTGGTATTCTTAATAAATGACATAATCTCAATGAAAACCCAAAAGCATGAGAAAGCTAGAAATATATATAGGAGAACATGCATGTTTCAAGCTCATAGAGGAGGA
This sequence comes from Taxus wallichiana var. yunnanensis, assembly GCA_018340775.1. Classification (NCBI taxonomy): domain Eukaryota; kingdom Viridiplantae; phylum Streptophyta; class Pinopsida; order Cupressales; family Taxaceae; genus Taxus; species Taxus wallichiana. The sequence goes on from CM031239.1 coordinate 314,267,946, forward strand.
ACCCAAATGGAATATATGTTTTAGAACAGACTCAATTTTTAAAACAAAATTTTAACTTTTATGACAACCATGGTCTTGAGACAACAAAAATCGGGGTAACATGTCATGCTACATGCCACGGAAAGTTCCAAGTAGAATGAAATTATTTGACGTTAAAGTTCTACACAAATACACTTATCATAATTTCCAAAGATAGCACTACAAATGAGCAAATAATCAAAAAATACGAGCTCACCCGGAATAGGTCCTTAATGTCTAGATTCTTAAAGAGATTGGAAACAAAATAGAATGCCCGAACTCAAAAATGATAACTAGTTAGAGTCGAGCCATAGAATTGAAGGCTTCTAAGAATCTAAATGATAAATAAAATGAAAACCAGGTTGGGTCTAATATATTTGAGTAGCTATGAATATTTACGAACAACTATGATCTTATAAGGTAGGGAAAAGAGATGAAATCCCAGTTTGGGTATGAAAATAACTATAATAAGGTCTTCATAGATAATATATAAACAATTATATAGAGATCACAATCGAACTAGAATCAAAAGAATTTCAGAGTTCAAGATCTACATTAAAATGAATCCCCACTAGATTTCAGAATTCATTAAGTGTAAACAAAAGATTTAGAGAGCACACAAGTAAAACAAGAACTCACCTTCCTTTTGGAGTTGAAAATCCTTGAAGAACCAAATTTATGAAGCAGAATAAAAATACCCAAAATGGATTACATTCTCATAACGATGTCCCAGAACATAAAATGACAAGAAAACCATAAAGGCTTTAGAATCAAGAAAAGATGCTAACACAGCTTGAAAGATCAGTAATGGAAGCATTATTTATAGTTTTCAATCAGGAGGCTCACCTTATTCTTTGACGGCGGACATTAAAGATTCCATAGAACCCTGTTCGAGTTACAAACGCAAGTAATTTTCAAAAGGGAATGACTGAGTTTTACAATATAATAACGAGTTCAAGGCTAGACTCGTGAAGAGATGAAAACCCATGAAGAAAATGAATGCCCATAACAAGTTTTAAACTCGGGATTGCTAGAAACAAATTCAAAGATGAAGCAGAGAAGATATACATTCCCATAGCAAGCTTGACGATTGAATAGCCCAATAGACGGTTAGAGATCCAAATTTATTCACGATCAAGATCATGGCCCGATCTAAGGAAATAGAGAGCTCGAAAAAAAAAATGAGAGGGTCGAATAATTTCACTCACGAGCTCCACAACTTTAGAAAACCATTTCACAGATCTAACCGAGCTCAAAAGCTTTAGCAATGGCAGTGGTAGAAAATTTTCTAGGGCTTCACCCTAAATTTTCTAAGTGCGAATAAGGAAAATGATGGGGTTAGAGTGTTCTTTATTCACCCAACTAACTCTCAATGTAAACCCTAGCTTACTAGGGTCAAAGAAATCAATGTTTTAAGAGCAAGTCATGTGAAGATCAAAGGATGAGAAATGATAAAAACCTCAGTATCACGTCTAACTACCAAGATACCATGGTTCGAGCATCGATGATCAATGTTCATAATAGTATACAAGATTAATAGCCAGCGTTGGATTTAGCTTATCAATACAGACCCGGTTATAATTAACCCGACCCGAGTTCAATGCCACTGACCAAACTTTCAAAGGGGTGAGTCATCATGGTAGAGGGGACCAAGCTTCATTAAAAAAATTATGCATGTTGACTATAGTTGCCCCATATAAATAAAAAACAATAATCATTGCTATCAACCATGTAAAATATGACAAGTAAATTACAATGAAATGATAATCGAAAAGGTGGTTGTGTATTATAGTATTGCCATGTTTTTATGCAAAGGGGGCTGAATAATCAAATAGTGATTATTATTCAAACCATGGTCTAAGAGACCCATGTATTAAGTCAAAGGTGTTGAATGTGATCAAACCAAGGGTGATAGCCAATCAAAGCAAATGCTCAATGATTTTTAAATCATATTATATGCCACAATGGTAAAAGAAGACAAATGCATGGAAAGAGGTCAACATCAGTATGTCACAAGGATCATGAAAGAGACACTTTTAGAGCTTACCTTAATTTTCACAAAATGACCTTATTATCTACAAAAAGGAGGAATTATTATGCACATGCCTATAGGTGGTCCCCACAGTGAAGATGATTTATTTTACTAAGTGTTGAGAGATCAAAGGAATTCTTTTACAGAGATATTATTTTGCATGTGCATCCAAGGAGGCAAGTGGATTAGAACTACAAATGTCACATCAATAGCAAGAAGACAAATTTTCATGCACATTGGAGAAGACTTGCTCATCAAGCAAGGTTTATTTTTAGCATTATTCACCCAGCTTTATTAAAAATAGAACAGTCAACTATAGTTTGACTGAGTTGTAATCAAGGCTATTAATGCCTCTTTGTATTAGCATGCTTATTTTTATTCCTTTATTTATTAATAAATAAAGGGTAAAAATAGGATGCATGGGCGAGTATAGTTTTAGTCTATTTTTAGGAAGGGTGGGATGAATAATTTTTGCTATATATTGTGTGTAATTGCAAGCACAAAGGGGACTTTTAGACATAGGAGTGTTGAAGCAGATTTTGCCAGTTTTTCCCTCTAAATGAGAAGTATATTATGCCTTTCCAATTATTTGTAGTCTTTTGTATGTTTTATTAATCCTTGTGAATGTTGAATTCCTAATTGCAATATCAATAATTTCTACATGATATTAATGTGCATGTGTAACTTAACAGTATTGTTGTGATACTTTCCCTTAATACATCAAAGTGTTTACCCTAATATTCTGTAGAAAGTTATAGGCTTGTGCATCTATAACTAATTCTCATATCAATTGTGCATGTGCTCAATTAAATACCTCATACAAGTTTCATGTATCACCCCAGTTTTTAATCCTTTCACAATCATTTTTACCCTCAAACCTCAAAAAGTTAGTTTAGGATACATCAATAAGGAACTAAACTTGATACCAGAGACTCACCTCAAAATAAGTATACCCACATACCTGAGGTGTTTCCATTGTATCTACGAAAGAGAGAGATCAATTTTGCAAGCTTAGAACACCTACAACTAGCTCTCTATAGGGTGTACTTTTGAGAGATAACATGAGGAATATAATATCCTAGAATAGGGTAGAAGGGATAGCCTTTAGTTGATGAATCCAGAGTCTCCTAAGGATCATGTTATAAATTTTTTCCCTGTCGATAATGTAAAACCCTGTCAAGATGGTTTTTGGACCAAGTGTGAGTGGAAGAACTATGGTTCCAATCGAGGTAGCTTTAAGACTGTCATACTCCCATAACATGTTTCTTGTAGAGAAATAATTTTTTTATCCATATCCCAATTTCTACAAGAAATAGAAGGGAACCACATTTACAGCAACCCCATTTTCAATCATGGATCTCTTAATGCAATTGTTATAAACCCAAACTTGTAAAAATAAGGCAGGATCACCTCTTCGAGCAATTTGAGCGTCAGATGACATCTTGTCTATATCGAAAACAAACCCAAGATCTATATCATTATGTCCTGGGAGGATGTATGTCAAATTCTATATGATTTATTTGAGCCCTAGGAGGTGGAATAACATGGATTAGATGACCAAGAACTAGTACATTGAGTAACGCAGAACGATGCGTAGGTGAATTCTTGAGCAAATCTAGAAACAAAATGTGAGAAAAGGTCTTTTTCAAATCCAATAGTAAGTCATATGATCCTACCGGTTTTGCAATTGTAGGAATGTCATCCTTCGAAGAGGAAAGAGTTGGTATATTTTGAGGAAATTATTCATTCACCTAAGTTTGTGCATTAATTTCTAGTTCAAATTCTAGATCAATTAATCCCATGATCTTTGTGTTGTCATTCAAACCGAGGTTAGGAGCAACCCGAGATTTATTGGAGGTAGAGGCTTCATGGTCGGTGTTTCCTATAGGAATTCCCTTGTTTGTATTTATTTGGATTCACTTGGGAATCCCGGGAGGTTTAGGGTTCGCATTTAGAGTTTTAACAGTGCAGGTATGACTAGGTTGCGGGTTTGTTTGGATTTTCTCGGAACATGTCTACAAAAATCTACCTTTGGTTTTTGGGAAGTCTTTGCATAAACTTGTTGCAATCATGGCAAGTCCTATCATCATGAAATCAAACCTTATGGAAGCATATTATAGGTTAGGTTCGTAATCTCTTGGCCTCTAATAAGCGTCTTTGCTATTGTATATTATAACCTCGGTTTTAGTTTTGAAATGAGTTGTTGTAACCATGATTTGTTACCCCTTGGCTAGAGTTTTTATGCTAGTTTGGGTCTTGGGTTTGATTTTACTTTTATGGCAGACTATTTACATCAACCGTGTTGAATGAGTAGAAAATGTTAGGGGCTATTTGATATCCAAAGTGTTGTTGTTATTGGTAGTGTTACCATTGCTCATGAAATAAGCATTTTTGGGTTGATCAATAACATTATATGTGGTAGTATCATGATTAAGATTCACACCCTTAGGTCCTTGATTGTTTGCACCATTGTTTTAATAATTTACATTATTTTTAGTTGGGGATACCAATTTCCCATTGGGACCATAGATATTACACCCATTGTCTACAGCGGCTTGGTAAATCCAAAGTGTGCCTTCCAAAATTTCCTCATAACTAAGGAAAGGAAACTTTTGGACCTCTTCATTAGTATCTCAATTGAGAAAGTGAAGGAAAATATCACAAAGTTCCATCTCATCCATATTGGGTGCACTTATAGAGGAGTAGAGAACTTGGCATTTTCTCTGGATGAAATGGGATGCAAATTCATTTTGCTCCTATCTAATATCGCAGGAACTCCCTAACCCTTATACGCAACAAATTTTTCATGTAAAATGCTTTGATGAACTCGAAAAAAATTGTTTAAAGGAATGTATAAAATCTTCTAGAATACGGTAATACCAATCCTATGTGATTAATTCAAGGTTCTGGAAGATCTTAGCCACTACAACATCCTAAGGAAGAAATTCCCTAATAGGAGTGGCGTAGGCCTTGATGTGAGCATTTTTGTCTCCTTCTCCCTTATATTTTGGAAGATCTGAAATGGGCATGGAAGCATTATACCATGTATGGTGAAGTCAAGAGGCTCCTTTAAGTACTCATCATATGTACCCATTGCATAAGATTCCACCATTGAAGATCCTTGATGGGGAGGTGGAGGAGGAGGAGTTGGATAAACTCTATTATAAGTGTTGACAGGAACATATGAGGTCCCTTGATATGGCTTGTAGGGACCGAAATAGTGTATGGGTCCTATACGAAATAAAATTAACACGTGACTTTCTTGGCGCATGACTTCCTGAGGTTGTTTTGAGACAACCGGTGTAAAATATAAATGGATGTGTATGTGTGGTGATGATGGATAAGTTAATGAGGCAACCTTATATATTTGACACGTAATAAAGGGATCTATGAGTCTAAGGAAAAGAATGCTCTCCTAAGATGAAGTGGTGTGATGGATCGATTTGATATAATAGCTTCTCGGAGGCTCCAATCAATATTGAGCTCTGTCGAGATTCTATCCATTGGTTGTTAAACACGTGGAAAGTGACCTGCGGGCACCTCGTATAGATTTCCAAACAAGGTCATGAAAGTGAGAACAAGAGGCATAATGAAACCACAGGGACTATGGGTGATTTTCTAGTCTAGTCCAAAAAGTCTTAGCTTGATCGGCTGCTATGTTCAATACTAAAAATTGTGCAATGATATCAAGTGGAAGTGGTGATGATCTAAATACGATGCACATAAAAAGTGTCAATATCTAAGTGGTCTATAGGCCCGTTGTGTTATGGGACCTAAGGATCACAACCAAAAACTCGTGGAGGTTGTGGTCCTTGTATTTTCATGCATGTAATCAAACCTTGTTTCCAGGAGCACTCCAATAGTCATAGGTTTGGTTAGCTGCAATTTTTAGCGTGTTCAATTGTTCAATATTTTCAGAGTACCTAGTAGGTGTGCATAGAACTAACAAGCGTAGACCCATATCAATGTCATTCAACAATCCGCCCATTGGGTTATGGGACCAATGGATCACAACCATACATATTTTCTTGTTGTGGACCGTTGATGGTCATGTGGAATGAATTGAATTGATTTGAATAAAACAAACTAACTATTAAAGGAAATTTAATCTATGTTTTCATGATATATCTGAAAAACAATGAAAGAAAACTAATCTAATAAAAGTAAATTTTTTTGATCTTTTCTAGTTTTTAAGCAATGCTTCTAATCTAATAAACAAAACTAAATACAAATAATTATCTGGTTGTAGCTAATTACTTGTGCGAATGTGTGAATCTAGATCTAAAACAACTAATCTAATTTAATAAAAACCCTTCAAACCCTACCTCAGAGGTGGAGAAAAAATCATAACCCTAGAAGAGCTATTATTCCCCACTACTTCCTTGGTAATGTCAAAGAGCAAACTTTCTAATGACTTGCTTTACTTGTAATTTCTTAATCAATTGAAATGAACAATTTTACTACTCTATTTGATATGTGTTTGAAATGAATGATTCAAAATTGATAATTTAACAAATGAAGCAAACAAACAAATAATTTTTACTTGGATAAGCAAGAGATTTGGAAATTCTTGTTGTATCTGTATCTGTCCCCTGTGTTTGTTCCTTTCTTTCTCTGTGTGTTCATATGAGTCTAAGGGATTGGGAATGCAAGAATAATAACAAGAGAAGATGTTTGAGAAATGGTAGCTTGAATCCAGTCTTGTTGTGATGTAATTAGAAGAGAGATAACACAAGAGATCTGAGCTTGGCTATGCAATTCCTAGTAGGATTGTGACAACAATACTATGCAAGATACACAAAAATTCTCAGGCCTTTTGCTTGAATACAAGCATGGAATATATAAGAATTGGCTGGGATGTGCCTTCATGCACAAGGCAAGAAGAGGTAGTTCAAACTAATTAAATCTATTTAAAAATATAAGAGGGAAGGAAAAATAAACAATCAAGACTATTTTTAGGTAATTTGGTTCACAAACGCATCCTAAAAGTTAAGCTAAGTAAAGTGTCGCATGTCAAAAAAATGCATGTCGGAATATAGAAAAAGCACTCATGATCGCGCCTTGCTTAGGAGGTGGTTTTAGAACCGCCACCTAGGCGGGGAGGTGGTCGCGACACTCAAGGCCAAAATATACACATAATGAAGCAGGAAGCATGAAGTAGGAAAAAAAAGCATGGAAAAGCTAAGTAAGGATGTCTCGGGCTACAAATATACGGTGGGAATGGTTTTAGGAGCCCAGACATCTATGAAAGGACATGAATCATCATTGGGGACTTTTGTAACCATTTTCTGACAATGTAGCACATGCAATTTTGGGTGCGTACATATTGCCCCCTTGGAGAAGTGTTAGCCATGAAAAGGCATAAAACATAGAGTCTGAGTATGGCGTTCCCGAAATGGGGGCTTAGAAGCTATACTGCATGCCCGTGTGTCGAAATGTCGTTGTCTAAACTACGATACCTGTAAGATGGAGAGAAGACTCAAGTGCAGATAGATAAAATATAAAAAAATAAACACTAAATTAAAATGACAAGAGGACTTACCATTTTTGCGGGGATATAGAGATATACCTACGCCAACGCTCCAACCCTGCGAACACATACACTCAAAATGAGGTCAAAACAATATATATATATATCTAAGTATATATATCAAAACAAAATCATTTTTCAATTCATTTGCGCATATCGGTTTGGTGATTTTGAGATCTAGACATATGGTGACTGTTTTTGTCAAGAGAATAGTCAAAACGTCATTGTGAGATCATGATCATGCCTCTGCGAGTGGGAGATTGACCCGCACGGTCTAAGGTTGGTTTTTTTCACTTTTGCATTTTTAAACCTAAAATGTAAAAATGTTGAAAAGTTTACCTAGGAGGGATCATTTTCAAAATTTCTTTTTTAAATGAGTCTCTAGGGGGCACCCATAGGGCAGTCTTTTATTTCGTCTAAAATGGTCTTTTTGCATTTTTGGGCATTTTCTAGGGTTAAAACATGTTTGGAAAATCGGTCCAAGACTCGCTGCCCTACATTGGGTGAGGGTTCTCGAACAAAATGACCAAAACACATGCTAACTTGATTTTTTTTTTTTTGAATTTTTGATGTTTTGTCATATTTGTCTCCTCCTTGGAGACAAATGTAGAAGAAGGAGGAATACATTTGTTGGAGTCGTGAGAGGGAGTGTGATTAGCTCGTGAGAATTTTAGACCAGCTGACTCAAGATGAGATAAATACCCTCCAGAGGATAGGGATCTCGGAGGATTAGGCAGTGCCTCATGTCACTTCTACTAGTCACATATTGTGTAACTTGTTTTCTTATTGGGATGCAAACTGGAACACTTTTTGGCTACTAGGTGCCAAGGGTGAGTGGACTATCACCCTGGAGGATGTGTATCATATTCTTGGGTTGCAATACTTGGTAGGAGACTAACCTTGGAGACAATAGGATCTAGGTCTATGATGACTCAGTGGGCCACCTACATGGGGGATGTCATTATATCATTTGGTTTGAAGAAGGGGATAAAGGTCGATCTATTGCCACTACTCTTATTCCCATCATTCGTAAAGCTATCATGGGTATCTTGGCCTCATGGTTGATCGGGGACAAGGGAGGTGACACTCTTCTTTATTACTTGGGCTCCCATCATTGTATAGATTGAGGGACATGGCCGTATCTATGCTTGGGGAGAAGACATCCTGGGACCACCTACCATGATCTATACAGGGTTGTCAGGTTATAGGGACATTCATTGAGCCATCCCACACTAGTCATGAGCTAGGTATATGAGCATATTACCCCTTATGGGAGGGGAATACTAGTACAGGACCCGGGGTTGTCCGAGTAACTAGGTGGACAATGATGTCGAGTTCTTTGGACGCCACATTAGCCAAAGGATTCTCTAGATGTTTAGAATTTTTGCTTTTGTATGCTTTTCAAAATGTATGTAATGGATATGAATGCTAAAAAAATGATTTCTCTTTTTTTGTGTCTTGTAATGCTTTGACATATGATAATGCAATCACATTGTAATGTGGAAATTTAGTTTCTCGAAGCAAATTTTGGTACTTTTTATTGTTTTGGAAAAATTGGCGAAAGAGTGATATGATAAGTGAATGAACTTGTTATCTCTCGAAAGTGCATCATGTAGAGAGATGGTTGTAGGTGTTCTAAGATTACAAATTTTATCTCTCTCTTTCGTAGATACAATGGAAAATCCTCAGGTTTGTGGGTATACCTATTTTGAGATGAGTCTCCGCTATCGAGGTCATTCCTTATTGATGTATCCTAAACTAATTTCTATGGTTTAAGGGTAAAATATGGCTATAAAAAAAGAATTAAAACTAAGGTGATACACCAAATTTATATGATTGATTTGACTGAGTATATGCACAAGTGATATGGGAAGGATTCTTGATGCACACAAACCAATAGTTTTTGTAGAATAATTAAAGGAAAACACTTGTTGTACTAAGGGAAAATGTCACAACAACACCGATAAGTTAACATGCACATTAAAATTATGTAGAAAATATTGAAATTTTGAACAACAGTTAAGATGATTGTTTAGGGAATTTACATTCAAAAGACTAATGAAACATGCAAAAAGTTGTGAATAATTGGAAAGGCTGAAAATACTTCACACTCGTAAGGCAAAACTGGAAAAATTTCTTTAGTACTCCTTTATCAAAAACGTCCTCCTTTGTGCTTTGCCAAAGCACAATATATAACAAAATAAATTTCACCCCCTTCCTAAATATAGTCTAAGGCTTGTACTCACCCATGCATCCTATTTTTATCCTTTATTTAATAATAGATAAAGGAATAAAATAGAACATGCAATTACAAATAGGAATTAATAGCCTTTGATCACATTACAGTCAAACTGAAGTTGACTATCCTATTTTTAAGAAAACAAAGGTGAATAATTTGCTAATAATAAGCTTGTTTGCTAGGCAAGTCTCTTTCCTTGTGCATGAAAATTTAGTCCTCTTTCTGATTTGTCCTTTTGTGAAGGCATGCAAAAATACTCATGTGCATTGAGCAAAATCAAAAATATAATATTTGTAATACTTGCAAAAATATTTCATCCAAAAAATCCACTTAATGGGGACCACCTCCAAGCTCAAGTTCTAATGTTGACATTCCTTGTCCTCTAGTGATCACATGGATAACACACTGTAATCATCTCCAACCCCTTAAATAGTGGGGACCACCTTTGTAGTTTAGTAATAGTCTCACCATGGTTTGGCCACTCTTGTGGACTTAGCACATCACCATGGTTTACTAATATAGTAGGTCACCATGATTACACACTTCACTTGGTTTGACTAGAAATTTGACCATATTTGCATAACATATGGTCATACTATAGTGCTCGACCACTTTTCAGTTATCATTGCATTGTATAGTTTGTCGACTTTTGTGTTTTGAATGGTACTTGATGACTATAGGTTAAACCTTACCTTTTGAGTGATCATTGTTGTTGGCATTCCATCATGGTGTTGGACTATAATTTGGAATCCCTTTTGATAAGTCAATGTAATTATTTTAAAATACATGGGGGTGACCTTCTTTGAAAATTAGTATCGATCTCATCCCATCGATATCTATGTTGTTTGATCCAGTGACATTGATTCTTGACTCGTAGTTAGGGTTTCTGGTTTGCATTGAATGTGGTTGGTGGCATTGTGATCCTGGTGGTTTTCTTTGAAATTTGATGAATGTTTCTTAGCCTTTGATTCCTGCATGGATTAATCTCTGAACATTGATCATCTGACTGTGGTTGATTTTTTTTTGACTCACCTCTCGAGTTTGCATAGTAAAGGTAAAATCAACCCTAATGATCATTTTAATTGGATTTTCAGTATATGGGTGAAGCCCTGGCCAATTTTTTTTTGACACCATTTTTATGAACTCGTGAGCTCGTCCCATTTTCATAATGGTTCTCTAATTTTGAGTGAATATGTATCTTTGTCATTTCTACTTTATTCAACTTTTTTGAGCAAAGTGGTTTGTGGGTTTTCTGCCGTGATTGATCTCTTGGAACTCGGGACTGTGCTATTCTTTGGTGTTTGAGTTTTTGTTTCTTTTGAGCTCTACAAGGATCTTGTAGGTCTCAATTCCTTCATATTTCTATGATCACTTCTCTGTCGGTTCTTGAACTTTCTATAGGGTTTAAAGGCCGCCATTTTAATTGTTTTGAGCTCGAGTTATCTCATCGTTTTGCCTCTAGAGAAGAGTTTATGTGGTCTGAGTTTCTTTCTTCATTGTGATCTCTCTGTTAGAATATTTCTTGGAAGTTATGTGAGCTACCTTCTTGGTTCTCCTCAAGGCGGTCACCATTTTATGGGTTTGAGCTCAGTTAAATGGCTTTGTGAAGCCATTATGCATGTATCTTTTGTCTTTTGCTCAGTTTTAACTTTATGAGAAATATTCAGTCAGTTCTTCACCAGTTGTCTTTATCTTAGAGCTCGTCTTTTCCTCAAAAAGGTCTATGTCCTCTTTCTTGGCTGCCATCATTGAAGTCCTTCGAGATTGGGACTGTGTAACTATCACACCGTTAGATGAGGTAAGGTAAATCTGAACCTCATGAGTATCACTATTGATTTATCACTGTTATTTTGGCTTCAAAACACTGATGATCATTTCTTCTCTTTCTTTTTCCATGTGATTTCTGAGAAACCTTGTTCTCTCGAGAAAAACTCATTTTGGGTCTTCATTTTAGTCCCGATCTCGATAATCACCGGTGGGTTTTCTCACTTCGAATCCAACCGGTAAGTTCTTGATCGAACCTTACTTCATTTTGAAATTTTGGAACCCTCAGTAATAAATATTTTTAATAATGTGTGGAAAGAACTAAATGATTTACTTTATCTCGTACTGTATGATCTCAAATTTCAATTTCAAAAGCTTAACTTGGATAATCTAGCTTGAAAACCACTTCACATAGTTTCTTTTAGAGCTCTGTACTTCCTTCTATTCGGCCATGTAATCACTGAGTTTGAATCTTGTGTTCGAGATTTGTGATCTATGCTTATTTTAATTACTTAAACTAAATTCTAACGTTCAAATGAAGAGATGTTAGATCTCTAGTTTTTCTATTTCTATAATTTCTCATTTCAAATTCATCCTCTTAAGCTAAACTAGACTTTACATATTTCATTTTCACTATTTTTTTCATAGATAGGAGTTCCAGTTTTCATGTTATCTTCTTGTAGTTCTACAATCTCATGTTTTCTTTGAGTAACTGATAGATATCATTTTGCAATTCCTCTATTCTGGAGCTCTGTTCTAATGTAAAACTTTCCTTTACTTATCCTTTAGAACTGGAAGAGTGGTTACACTTGATAGTTGCCTTCACTTTCCTTTCTATTTTCTCCTTCTTCCTCAACTAAAAAGTTCACTATATCAAGGACACGTAAAATCATGCATCTGAATTTGGCTTTGGAGCTATATTGTAGCAGTATGTATAATTGATGCTTTATTTATGAAAATAATACTTAAGGTTGGTTGTACTTTGCAAAATTTATGAGCTTGATTTCCTTGATTCCTCACTGTTTGGCCCTCCTGTAACTTTGTTATGAGTATCCTTCTTCATTATCAGTTGTAAAATGACTTGAAAATTTGATTCTGAAAACTAAAAACTGTAGAATTTAATCATTCAATTTGATTTGAGAGATTGGAAAGGACATAGCTGAACATTGAATATTTGTTGATATGTTGTAGTTTCATTTATTTTCTGCTTAAATATTGTATTTGAGCTTCATTACACCTTTAGTATGCATGTTGGAAAATTTAAAATGTCCATTTTACATGGAAAAGCCATGTCAAAATTTTCTCATATTTCTTTCTCATTTTGTTTCAGTTGTAATATTATCTTTCCAATTTACTTTAGCCTTAAAATTTTGATTCTTCTTCTTCAGTTGTAATATGAAACATGCACTTGTCTGCAATTCTCTCCTTTGTTCTCAGACGCAACTTATTCTATTTCTAGAATAGCTACTTGAACATTGAGTTTCATTCTTCCTTCATTTCATCACATACTTATGACTCATTTGCTTCATGTACCATAAGATAGAAGTTATTGAACTCGCAATCTTTATCCATAGTGATTTCTATAAGACATGATTTATTTATTCTTGGCTGCAACTTGTATTTGCACACTCAAGAAAATAATTAGAAAATATTTATGCTTTTTACCTCTCTTATGTACATGTTTTTCTTTTCTTCTCTTTATTTCTCTCTGAGTGAGTAAATCATGTATACTATTGATCTTCAAGTAATCTATGTTTCCTATTATTAGAGATCCATATGTATGAATTAGGACAAGATAGGAATATGGATTATACCCTAAGCTCATAAACTCGATAGTTTTCTCTTTTATGCTTTCACGTATATTGTTCTCAACAATGAAGATGAAGAGGAAAAAAGCTAAAAATGAGGATGCATTAATCAAAGGACAAACCTCAACGCAATGATGGGTTCACTCATACTCCTTTATTTTCTCTTTCATGCATGTGTACCTCTTATTTTACTAGCTGAACTTTACTTTCTAGTTACATCCCACGGCTTGTGTGGGAACATATGAAATTCCTTATGAATAAAGCATTAAATTGTGAAATTAAGTTGTGTATTTCTTTCTACATTTATGATTTCTGATATGGATTGTATGATCAACTAAACAACCCAATAATATAATTGAATGTTTTAATCATTAAGGAAAGAGCATTAAAGAATACCTATAACATCTAGTAATGAACTTTGATTCCTGCAATATGTAATTATGTTTTCTGTTCCAAAACTTAACATTTCATCTATTCTATAATTCGGTGTCTTCATCAAGACAACACAGCTATCCTTTTGGGCATGTGTTCTGAAGATAGCATGAAGTTATAGGCTATGTGATTTGTTATATTTTGTAACAAAGACACATAGCTACATATTTCATGTAATCATTAATTAATTCAACATTAACAATATTTTTTGAAAGAAACCGCCTAGCTTAGGTATACTTCACCAATGTTATCCATCGTAACGAAGTTTTGAGTTGCCCATTTTTTCACAAGTGCAAAAATGTCAAAATTTCTAGTGATCTTGTGGGGAAAGCTGCCTGCTAGCTTGTAAACTAGTGCCTTGCTCTTGTCCATTAGGTATGGAGTCCAAATATTAACCAAAATATGCCTTACTTGTAAGGTCCAACCCTTCAAAACAAACTCAAAATGGGAAAGGATCTGGTAAATTAGATCACGTGCACGAATGCACTTATTGAAGGGAAAAATAATGCAATGTGCATAACTACACTTATTGAAGGGAAATACTACTCTAACAAGACACTGTAGGATTTTCAATAAAAGTGTTTGAGAAACATACCATTCACGAGAATGGGAGTTCCTCTCCACTCAACTTCGAAAGCTGAAAAGCATTGTGTTCTCTATAAGCTGAAATCATGTAAGGGACACTCTAGATTGTATCAACCTTTTTGTGTCTTCCTGTCTTTACATGATCAACATCCCACTTTACACAATATCTCCTTCATTGAAGATTCTGAATTTGAATTTCTTATCAAAAGTCTTCTTCATCCGTTTCTAATTATTTTCCATATTCAAATGGGCTTGATCTCTTATCTCTTGTAATTCCATTAACTCGCATAACGAACCTATTATGGTTCATTCTCAAGCACTTCATTTGATGTAGCAAATTCAATGCAGTAACTCAACTAAAATAGGCATTCTTGCTTCTTTTCCATACACAAGTTTGTATGGTGAATTGCCAACTGATCTTTTAGGAGTTACTCTATCAACCCAAAGTGCTGAATTCAACATCAGATGCCAAACTCTTTGATTATCTTTGAGTTTTCTTCTGATGATCCTTAAAAGGTTCTTGTTAGTACTTTCAGCTAGGCCATTACCTTGTGGGTAATAATTAGATGAAGAAATTAAGTAAATTCCATGGCTGAAAACCCAATCTGTTATCTTCACACCAAGAAACGCTAAAGCATTATCTGATATGATAGTTGTTAGGAACACCAAATCTGCAAACTATTCCTTCATAAAAGGATAGTATCGAAGCTTCATTAGCATCTTTCAAGGCTATTGCTTCAATCCATCTTGTAAAATAATCTATAGCAGTTAAGATCCATTTGTGTCCTTATGATGAAGGTGGGTTTATCATGCCAATAAATTCAAGATCCCACCGCATAAAAGGCTGATCAACAACTGAAATAGGTTGTAAAGGTTTGAAAGCTAAATGTTCTTTTCCAATAAAGAAAGAACATTTTTACACTTTCTCGATCCATTCAAAACAGTCCTTGAATATACTAGGCCAATAGTAACCAGATTTCATGATTTTTAGAGATGTGGTACGTGCTGATAAATGACCTCCTGCAGGTCCATGGAATTCTGATAGTAACTTCTGAATTTTGTCATAGTCAACACATCGCAACAAGATTCCATTTATATCTCTTTTGAACAACACACTATCAATAAAGATATAGGGGACAACTTGTAATCTGAAATATCTTCATTTATTTTTGTCTATACATTCCGGATAGGTGCCATGTTGTAGATAGTTAACCAAATCATTCATCTATCTTGATTCCTAGATCTCATGAGTAAGTTCAAGTTGTTGATTATCTAGTTGAACCATGATGCCTGATTGCTTGATACATAATTTCAACATGTTGTTTCGAATCTTCAGGTTCTGTAGCTTTTTGTTTTTCTATATCAGCAAATAGATGTTCACACAAGCCTTTCCCTTGAACTGTCTTCGCAACACACATATCAACATCATATTCCATGACCTTTGTTATCCAACCTGCTCTTTTCTCATTATATTATTTATTTAGCAAGAAATATTTCACACTTGGATGAGAAATAAGGACATGGATTTTATTGTTCAAAATCATGTACTTGAAATTATTTAGTCCTCTGACTACTAAAAGTACCTATTTTTCAAGGAACGTGTACATTGTTTTGTAATCATGAAAGCTCTGTCCAAGAAAGCAATAGGCTACTCAATATTTTCATCATTGACCTAAGTTAGTATAGCTGATATTGTTTCAGCTCCTACAAGTGCATACATCGCAAAATCTTTATCAAAGTTTGGGTTTGCAAGAGTAGGAGCTTGAGAGATCGCTATTTTGATTTCTTCAAACCCTTCTCTCCCTTCGCTGGTCCAAGAGAATGTTTTCTCTTTCTTTAACATAGTTGTCAATGGTAACCAATGTTGCAAAATCTAGAACAAATCTTCTAACAAAGTTGATTTTTCTAAGAAAACTTTGTAATGCCTTCTTATGATGAGGCAACGATAGCTGTGATATGGCTTTGATTCTAAAAGGATCAATTACTAAACCTTGCTTAGAAACAATATGGCCAAGTAATTTACCTTGATGTACTGAAAAGATGGACTTCTTGGGATTCAAAGATATTCCAAACTACCTGCACAACTGAAAAGTCTACCTTAGATGCATCGATGTTCATAAGAATTTTTGAAAATACAGTAACATCATCTAAATAAACAAGAATGCATTTATTTAGCAAGCCATGAAAATCCATGTCCATTGCACGTTGAAACGTTGCACCAAAGATTTGAAAGACCAAAAGGCATCCTTTTGTAAGCATAAGTACCCCACTTGGTGGTATAAGATGTTTTGTACCTATCTTCTTCTCGGACTAAAATCTAATTGTATCCATTGTATCCATCTAGAAGAGATAGTCTATTTGAATGAGAAATTGTTCTCAAAATTTGGTCCATAATTGGTAGTGGGTAATGATCTTTTAATGAAGATTTGTTAAGATCTATGAAATCGACACATATTTTGATTTCTCCATTCTTCTTCCTAACAGAACAATATTTGCTACCCAACTTAAATGCTTAACTAGAAAGATAATACCTGATTCAATTAACTTGGATAACTCTTTCCTCATTAGAGGCTCTATTTTGGGATTTACAGGCCTCTACTTTTGCCTAACTAGGTTTAGAATTTGGCTGCAATTCGATAGTATGTTGTGCTAAAATGGGATCAAACCCTTTTAGGTCTTGGTATTTCCAAGTGAAAACATCTTTAAATTCCTTGCAAAGATTAATAAATGATTGTTTTTCAGCTAAGGAACATACCTTTCTCGAGAAACAAAATTTTCCCTTCATTAATTAAAATTTCTTCATAGTTATCAGCATGTGTTGACATCTTGGTTTTATCTTTTCTTAACTGATCATCAATGCTGAAGATGTCCTCTAATGTGACTAGACCTAGAGGAATTTTATTTATCTTTAATTTAACAATATGGTCACCGTATAAATGTTGTAATTTATCCTAATTTGCTTTGCAGAAAATTCAGATTCTTGCTATAAAAACCTACAGATTTGATCATCACTTTCAAAAAATTTCCAATTCGAATCATTATTAGGTATCAAGGGCCTAACAATTAGCTTTATATGAGGCTGAATTTTGCTATTTTCAAACCGTTCCAGCATTTCAAAACTAGCACCAATTGCTGCAAGTCTGTTTGCATGTTTGTCTAAAGTTCTAGGAATAGACTGAATATTAATAGTATCAAAATATTCCATTAAGTTTGAAACTCTATGTCTATAAGACTTCATTAATGGATTATTACAAACATTAAAATTATTTACTTGATTGATAACCAACTCAGAATCACCAAAAATTTGTAATGTGTCGATACCTTTCTTTCTTTCTAGCCCAAAGCAATCCATGAATTAATGCTTCATACTAAGCTACATTACAAGTGCATGAAAATTGGAGACTCAAAGCTGAGAAATACCTTTCATTTGTTGGGGAAGTGAGCATCAAACCTACTCCCTATCCTTTTTCATTCTTAGCTCCATCAAAATGAAGCTTCCAAATCCCTTCTCGCTGATTTTTTTGTTTTAGACAGAAAGGGAAGTGGTGTATTTTCTTCATACATACAATATACACCAAACATATTTTCTTCATCTTCCTTAAAAGGATCGTGGACATGTTCTTCAACTGTATTTTCATCCATAAACATGTTAGAAACACCATCTAATGTTGAAACTGAGCTACATCATCAAAATCGACTAATCTAAGGTTGATGGAGAGTGAGGCTCAATGTGAAATCTGCCAATGGTTCTGAATTGATAGTAACTTTGGTGCCATAACGAGTAGTGAAAAAATAAGAAGGAACAATCTAAGAGAGATAACCTCCTATCTTTGTTGTGAAGTCTCTAGATAAGCATAAGGAAAAGTATGGAGGTAAATCTATAACAACAACATCTTGCGTGAATAGAAACATTTGGGAAAGCATGCAATGTTAGCTCCAAATTTATGATTATATCAACTATATTAGTTGCATAGCCCATGAAGTCAGTAAGACACTCTTTTCTCGTAGG